>HG993125.1:16801579-18001579 GCA_905231855.2 Eristalis tenax | reverse complement strand
GAAGTTACCTGTCAAATCAGTTTTAAGAAGTTCTATTCTTGATTCTGGTCTATTAAATTCTTTAAATAGAGGTATTGTTATTTTAGAATTAATGAAAATGTTTGAATTTACTGATTTCAGTAGGAGTGGCTTTTCTAGCAATGTTTTAAAAGATTTATGAAATAAATTTGTTCTTATAATAAACGTGCTGACTCCAGTATCTATCAAAAGTTTAATAGGATTTGATTTTGTTTTAACTATTATGCAGGGAAGAGGTCGGGATTGGTTGGTGGAACATTTCCTATTTGAGGGGATGGTTCTTGTTGTGTCTCAAATAGAGGTTAATCCAGATGACTGAATGTAGTCTATATCCATTGTTGAGTTTGCCATATTATTTCTGCGCATACCGGAATTATTTGGTCTAAAATTTATGTCGTTACTTTGCCTTGAGATTTGCGAATTGTAGGTATTGAAATTACCATTGTTTGAGGGAATTGTATTTGGGAAATTGTGACCGTTTTGTCTACATTGTCTAGAACCGCTTGCAGCAGAATTTTGGAAATTGCCTGAACTATTGTGAATTTTTGGATTCTGAAAGCTATTTTGTCTGAATTGATAAGAACCATTGTTTCGTCCGCTGTTGGGCTGTGAGAAAGGTCCCTGATTGAAAAAGTTTTTCTTGGAATGATAATAATCGGTGTCAATGAGAATGGATTTTGCTTCACTCAAATTAGACGGATTCCTGGCATTTAACACTAGTTTCGGTTCTCTAGGTAATTTCTCGATAAATAACTTCAGAATCATTCGCTCGTTTTGGGTATTATTTAACCAACCTCCATTCTCTAAACATAATGAGGTTTTTATATTTAGCTTTGTTAACAGGGATAGCATATTTTCATACAAGCTCTCCACAGAACTAGTAAAACATAACATCCTGACCTCATTCACAATACTCTCCACATTTTCACTAATACCACAATTTGACTTAAGAACACATTTTAGTTCCTCCCAATTTGTTGGATTTTTATTATTTATTAAAACTATATTGGCCTTGCCCTTAATTTTTTTGTCGAATTCTTAAATCGAAAAAACCTTTATAATATGGCTCTAAACAATTTGCAAGAGTATACAGATAGTCTACCTGTTTGATAAATATATCAAGTTCTTCGGGTAATCCAGTAAAGTCGGTGATCTCCTTCGCAAGTTCCATCACGTTGATTGCAGCCATATTTGATGTCTTCTATTTGCGTCTGCTTGATTCAAGTAAAATTGAGTTCACTTTCAGTGTCACGTTCTTTTCACACTATTTATTGTACTTTTATACAGTTTTTCACTTTAGATACTAGTTTATTCTAATATAATTTTTTTTTAACTGATTCTGTTTTGTGGTTCGACTGCGATAGTTTTATTTTAGTTAAACACAAACATAACAAAATTTTCCTTTTTTTTAGTTTCTCCTTTTTTTTCTTAATACACTAGATTTGTGTTTCTTATCTTTTCATTCCTTTTAATATTTTTCCAGATGATCTTACACATTTGAGTTACAGCCTTCAACTAACTCTCTTAATTTTATCGAACAGAAATGTAAACTTGCAGAGAACAACAGAAAAAACCAATCAACAGCTCAAATGGAAAACACACAAGACGCAAACAAACTCTCACTGCAAAGACAAACATGAGAATGAGTGACAACGACAAGATTAGAAGTGTGGTGATCAAATATATACTTCATGACAATTTTACATGTATGTGAGTCAGTGTACAGAAGTTAATCACTGCGTCGTATGCGTGATATTTTTCTGACAAAAGTTAATTCTGCTCTTATATTGTTCGTTTGTTCTATCGTTCTCTTATTCTCATGCATAAGTATCCATTTCAAATATTAATGCATTTCAATATGCTCATTAGCATTTGTGTATTCATTAGGAAATTATTTGTATCTACAGGAATTGTTTGTTTTTACAATTTTATATTTTTTTTGCTTGATTGTCTAAATGTTTACGTATTCATATTATTATTAAATATAGGCAATGGAAAATAGTAAGTATGTTATAAGTATATATAATAAGAAAGTTAATAAAATAAATATAGTGAATATTAAATAGCAGTTAATTAAATTTACAATTTGAATTTGATTCATTTCTGTTATTTATAAAGTTAGGGCATACATTCAATTATTAGCAATAGTGCTTGTTAATGGGGTACGAAAAGGAATACTAATCGGAAGAAGAGAGGAGAGTTATTGTGTATGAGGTCAAACATTTATTTGTTCTCTTTTTTTCTTTTGGAGTAGTCCCTGCCTGTCAGTTTCCTATCGAATTGAATGTTTTCAATGGGATTTTGATGCTTGTATGTTCTTTTTATTATCTGTCTATCACGCTTGATTCCACTTTTATCTTTGAAATATGTGCGACCTTTTTCGTGAACTTCATTAATTATATAACGCGGAAGATGTGTTATGTTATGGAAGTCTAAATTTTGAACTAATTCGCGTTCTCTGTATTCAGGAGGATCTCGCCTTGCTTCGTTAATTTTTTTAATATGTTTGTTTTTGACTTCAACTGCTCGTCATTTAAGATATCCCCATTCTGCAGCAGTTAGCTTTGAATAGAGAAGTTCATCAGGTATAACCTGTGGTAGAATGTATTGTATCATTGTATATTTCGACAGCTTTTAAAACCAGTGTTCTGTCGTCTCTATCTCTTTATTTTCTTTATTGAGTTTAAATAGCCTTAGATGTTCATTTAGTGTTGAGTGAAATTTCTCAATTACTGAGTTACCCGTGTGGGTATTTGGAGAAGTAAAATGGTACACAATGTTTTCCTGGCCTAAGAAGTTCTTAATAAATGCTGTGTTGAATTCGTTGTCGTCAATTACTTTAGTAGGTTTACCTAGGATTGCAAAACGATGTTTTAGGATATCAACTATGGTTATTGAGTTTCTATCTGAGATGGAGTGGATGGATACGTGTTTGGTAAGTTTGGAACATATTGTCTTTGTTCAAAAACCATATATCAATATGAATAATTTCGTTCGGATTGGTAGGGGTTTCTGTAATCAATAACTTTGGTTTAATTGTGTTTCTGTCGTTTAAGATTTGGATTTTAATATATATTTTTTATATCCGAGTAAATTTCATCTATCCCTCTATGGTTCTTAGTGATGTGCGATTTTTCAATTTGTCTTAGTAACATTTCCCTACAGGTAATATCCTCCAAAAACTTAGTACTTTCAGTTTCGGTAAATTTGAAAAGTATTGTACCTTAGTTTTCTGAAAAGCATTAAACAGGTTATCAACCTTGCAATAAACGCCAACAGTTCCGTTTAGTGGGAAAAGTGCTTTGAGAATTTGCAAAACGTATGTTTCATCGTAATCCTTTAAATAAATAATTGACCTTCTCTTATTTTTGAATAAAATTATGTCTTTATGTGCATTTGTGTTGTTTTCTTCAATAATTAGTTGATACTTATAGATATTTACAGGAGATTCTTTAATATAGATATGGTCGTTTAAGTTTTCAAGGCCGCTATAATACAGGCTACATCGGATCTAATACCATCATCGTCTAAATGGTTGACTTCTAACCGACTCAAAAAGTCAGCGACTCTATTCTCGTTTCCTTTGATGTATTCAATGTCAAATTCAAATTCATTCAACTTTATGACGATTCAAAGTCCTCGATGCGAATGCAATGGGATGATGGTTTTGGGAAAGGACTGCTCCTAAAGCTGCATTACTAGCATCGGTTGTCAAAGTGAATTGTTTTTTGAAATCGGGATATGCTAAGGCAGGGCAAGTTCATATAAGTGTTTTAAGTTTATTAAAAGACTCAATGTACTGCCTGTCTTTGATGTTAATTTTACCGTCTTTTCTAAGGCATTTTGTCATTGGTAGGGCTATAGAAACCTGTAACACCCACAAATGATTTAATTTGCTTTTTTGTACGAGGACTTTTAATTTGTTTTATTGCTTCAATTTTATTTGGGTTTGGTTTAATGCCTTCCTCAGAAATAATGTGGCCTAATATTCCGTTTCACGTTTAAGGAAATTACATTTGTCTATCTGATATTTAAGGTTGTACGCTTGAAATCTTTTAAAAATTTTATTCAAGGAATCGATATGCTCTTGGAGCGATGTCGAAAAGACGAGTATGTCATCTATGTACACGACACATATCTTGTTTATAAAGTCATGCAGCACCTCGTTCATCATTCTTTGAAATGAGGGTGGTGCATTTTTCAACCCGAACAGCATACGAGTTGAAAAGGCAGTCTTATGTCTATCTTTCTTGCTAACGGGGATTTGATGGAAACCTTTAGCAAGGTCCAGAGTTGAGAAGAATTGTGCGTTCCCTAGTTTGGACAGTATGTCCACTATATTGGGTATAGGGAACTTGTCCTCAATGGTTGCGTCGTTCAGCCTTCTATAATCAACGACTAATCGCCATTTTTGTTGACCAGAGTTGTCAACTTTTTTTGGGACGACCCAGATCGAGGCGTTGTAAAGACTAGAGGAGTAAACAATAATCCAGAAATTAACATTTCTGAAATCTGTTTATTCACCTCATATGTGTGCGCTTCCGGATACCTGTACGTTTTTGAATATATAGGTATATCGTTTTTTGTTGGAATATTATGCGTGTACGTGACAACAGAAGATAGATAATAACCTTCAATGTAGAATAGCTCTTTATACTTCAGTCATCGTCTGGCTCTCGTAGCGTAAACATCTCGTTCACTTCTACTGCCGTTCGACGCCTTTTCTCTATTGGGACATCTTCCCGAAATTATATTCCTTTCTCATTCTCTCCTTCATATAGTGGTTTATATTCTCTCATTTGTTTGCTGATAAGACTCATTATGGGCCCACCAGGGCCGCGTATTAAATCCGGTAATCAGTTTGACATATTATCAGATATGTCTACTGAACAACCTAAAGCTAAAAAAAATAAACGCAATACATCTACTTTTGAGTTCCCGGAGTTACCTACCATCCGTAACAATAAAAACCCCAATTTTTTTATAATAACAGCCAAATCCGAGGACAAACCTATTTCGTCCGTAAGTATTTTCGTCTTAAGAAAATCTATTGACGCCATCAGCACGGAATACGATAACATTTCCATATTGAAAGACGCCAGTATTCTTCTCTTAGCGAAGAGCCAAACAATCGCTGATAAGTTCTTAAGAACAAATGTCTTAGCTGGCCAGATACCAGTCACGGCTAGCCTTCATAAGCAACTGAACTCCTCCAAGGGTGTAGTGTACGCACCTTGGCTAAAAAATGTGCAAGAATCGGAAATAATTGCAGAGATGAGGTCGCAGGGCGTTTCCGAAGTATACAAATTCTCAAAAAAAATCAATGATACAGCCGAACCTACGGGCCTTATGGTATTCACTTTTGATCTCTATCACCTGCCTCAAACCGTTGAAATTGGTTGGTATAAAGCAAAGGTAAGAGAATATATCCCCCCTCCTATGAGATGCCGTAACTGCCAACTCCTGGGCCATACATTGAAAAGGTGCACCAGAAGCAAAGTCTGCGTCAATTGCAATCTACCTCCTCCTGACCCCGAGCCCTGCACAAGGTTGATGTGTGCTAACTGTTTAGATGCTCACTCTTCTGCTTCAAAAGAATTCTTACAAAATAAAGAGATATTAGCAATAAAAATCAGAGACAAATGTAGTATTAGTGTAGCTAGACGCACATACAGCGATTTTAACAAACCACATTCTTCCAATACTTTATCTCTCTCTGAGCGCATCAAAAAAACACTAGCTAATAATACTCACCAAACTCAAAATTCTTCTTCCACCTATCCCACCCCTCAGTCTAACACCACAGCATCACAAACCCCACCGCTTACTCATATGACCAACCGATCTCCCATGTCCTCTTCTCCTCTGCCACTCGATGCAGTTGCATCACACAACACAAGCATTTCAACCGATCAACCAACACTCTCCTCCTATAAACAGAAACTTCTCTCACAATTAACCAAAACAATCACTCTTAATAACGATCCCTCCTTACCAACTCTGAACCAACCTACAACACACATTAACTCTTCTCTCTCAAAAACACACTATCTTAACAATCCCACTAACAACTCAAGCAACAGCTTAATCAACTCTCTTAATACAAATGAACACATATAAAAACATTACCTCTGCAACCCCACCGTCGATGGTTGAAACCGCGGTAGGGGACGGGTCGCCATCCACTGCATGTGGTCGCCAACCCCCTCCCCCCCGCGGGGGCTATCATCGACAAACATATATACACCAACATACCCGTCAACAGAATACATTTCAATCTCTTAACATTTTGCAATGAAACCTTAACGGCTACATCAACAATTATGACGAACTGAATTTAATAATGAACGATATCATCTCTTTACAAGAAACTCATATAGCATATAATAAAGCCCCCACATCACCAAAATCATACATTGGCTATTTTTCTAACTCGCCTGGCAACTTAAACTCAGTGCACGGTATCAGTATACTGGTAAAAGATCATATTCCTCACACTCACAAGCCAATTGTGTCAAACATCTTATCCACTGCAGTACAGGTTAATATGGGTATTAAAGTTACGATTGTCTGTGTATACATCCCACCTGGGCTTAAGTTCGCTTCCCTAGATTTGGAAAACATTATCCGGCAAGTGCAACCTCCATATATTCTCACGCCTGGAGTGTGCTTTGGGGGTCACCTAAGAACAACGCAAGGGGTTTGATTATCGAGAACTTTATCATCAAGTCTGACTTAGCCATACTAAACGATGGTTCCCCTACCCATTTCTCCACTCATAGCACGCTTACTCACGTAGACGTTTCTTGCTGCTCACCAATCCTTCTCCCAAAAATAACTTGGAGTATTGCTGAGGACTTGTACAACAGCGAAGTATACAAATTCTCAAAAAAAATCAATGATACAGCCGAACCTACGGGCCTTATGGTATTCACTTTTGATCTCTATCACCTGCCTCAAACCGTTGAAATTGGTTGGTATAAAGCAAAGGTAAGAGAATATATCCCCCCTCCTATGAGATGCCGTAACTGCCAACTCCTGGGCCATACATCGAATAGGTGCACCAGAAGCAAAGTCTGCGTCAATTGCAATCTACCTCCTCCTGACCCCGAGCCCTGCACAAGGTTGATGTGTGCTAACTGTTTAGATGCTCACTCTTCTGCTTCAAAAGACTGTCCTAAATTCTTACAAAATAAAGAGATATTAGCAATAAAAATCAGAGACAAATGTAGTATTAGTGTAGCTAGACGCACATACAGCGATTTTAACAAACCACATTCTTCCAATACTTTATCTCTCTCTGAGCGCATCAAAAAAACACTAGCTAATAATACTCACCAAACTCAAAATTCTTCTTCCACCTATCCCACCCCTCAGTCTAACACCACAGCATCACAAACCCCACCGCTTACTCATATGACCAACCGATCTCCCATGTCCTCTTCTCCTCTGCCACTCGATGCAGTTGCATCACACAACACAAGCATTTCAACCGATCAACCAACACTCTCCTCCTATAAACAGAAACTTCTCTCACAATTAACCAAAACAATCACTGTTAATAACGATCCCTCCTTACCAACTCTGAACCAACCTACAACACACATTAACTCTTCTCTCTCAAAAACACACTATCTTAACAATCCCACTAACAACTCAAGCAACAGCTTAATCAACTCTCTTAATACAAATGAACACATATAAAAACATTACCTCTGCAACCCCACCGTCGATGGTTGAAACCGCGGTAGGGGACGGGTCGCCATCCACTGCATGTGGTCGGCAACCCCCTCCCTCCCGCGGGGGCTATCATCGACAAACATATATACACCAACATACCCGTCAACAGAATACATTTCAATCTCTTAACATTTTGCAATGGAACCTTAACGGCTACATCAACAATTATGACGAACTGAATTTAATAATCTCTTTACAAGAAACTCATATAGCATATAATAAAGTCCCCACATCACCAAAATCATACATTGGATATTTTTCTAACTCGCGTGGCAACTTAAACTCAGTGCACGGTATCAGTATACTGGTAAAAGATCATATTCCTCACACTCACAAGCCAATTGTGTCAAACATCTTATCCACTGCAGTACAAGTTAATATGGGTATTAAAGTTACGATTGTCTGTGTATACATCCCACCTGGGCTTAAGTTCGCTTCCCTAGATTTGGAAAACATTATCCGGCAAGTGCAACCTCCGTATATTCTCACGGGC
Source organism: Eristalis tenax (assembly GCA_905231855.2). Lineage (NCBI taxonomy): Eukaryota > Metazoa > Arthropoda > Insecta > Diptera > Syrphidae > Eristalis > Eristalis tenax. Next base: position 17,993,328 of record HG993125.1, on the reverse strand, counting down.
GATTTAAACGCCTGGAGTGTGCTTTGGGGGTCACCTAAGAACAACACAAGGGGTTTGATTATCGAGAACTTTATCATCAAGTCTGACTTAGCCATACTAAACGATGGTTCCCCTACCCATTTCTCCACTCATAGCACGCTTACTCACGTAGACGTTTCTTGCTGCTCACCAATCCTTCTCCCAAAAATAACTTGGAGTATTGCTGAGGACTTGCACAACAGCGACCACTTTCCTATTTCCATCTCACTGTTGTTATCTAACATATGCGATGTTAATAAACATATGCCTAGATTTAAAACTGAGCTAACTAACTGGAAACTATTCCAAAACATACTGGAGGCTTGCCTTTCTGAGGCACTATTCCCATCCAATGTGTAAATAGAGAAGCTGGAATTATACTTAAAGCCATTCGCAGTGCAGCTAATGTGGCCATCCCGCAAACATCGCCTACACCTCACAAACGATCTGTTCCCTGGTGGAATCCTGATTTGGCTAGACTCAGAACTGAAAAATTAAAAAATTGGAGGGTATTGGAAATATCCCACTCAAGTCAATTTACTAGCCTACAAAAAAGCTAATGCTGTTTTTAGAAGATTGCTAAAAATCAGCAAATTAAAGAGCTTCCAAGAATTCACAGGCAACATTAATTCAAGCTCAACACCAAGCTTAGTTTGGCAAAAAATCAAGACTCTGACAGGTAATCCAACAAGTAAATCCATTGCTTCAATCAGCACACCAAAAGGTTCTGTATCCAACCTCAATGATGTCTGTAACTTTCTTTGCCGAAACTTTGTCTACCAATTCCGATAACTTCAACTTCTCCCCACCTTTAAACAGGCTGAAACTGGAAAGTCTTAACATAATGCCCCAAGAAGCCAGGAACTCGGCCATACTTCGCATAGAATCAGACTTTACCCCGCTTTAACTAGAGAGGTGTCTGTCTAAATTAGTAGGGAAAACACTTGGAAGGGATAGAATTTCTTACCCCATGATTAAAAACCTTCCTCAATCATCCAAAGTAAGACTGCTGTCGCTTGACAACAACATCTTCAGCAAAGGCACTATCCCACAAAGCTGGAAGATAGCTACCATAATACCTATACCCAAATAATACCTATACCCAACACCCAAGACCCCTCTAGCGTAAACAGCTATCGCCCAATTTCACTACTTCCCTGTTTATCAAAAGTACTAGAAAAAATAATCGCCAATAGGTTCATGTGGTTCGCAGAACACAAAAAGTTACTAACACCTAACCAAGTCAGTTTCAAACCTAAAAGAGGATGCATTGATGCGCTCCTTCATTTGGACTTTGCTATTACCAAAGCCCTCTCCGCACGCAACCACTTCACAATACTAGCTTTAGACTTTGAGAAAGCCTTCGATCGGGTAGGCATCCACCTTATACTCAACAAGCTAAGGGATTGGGGAATCGGCCCAAAAATGTTCGGATACTTCAAGTCCTTTCTAACTAACAGAAAATGCTTCGTTAAAATCCGCAGTATGTTTTCTAAATTAATGCCGCTGAGTAATGGAATCCCGCAAGGGTCTCCTTTATCGGTAATCTGTTTTTCAATAGCCTTTAATCAACTCAGTGAAATCATAACTAATAACAAAGATTTAGATCATTGTATCTATGCCGATGACGCCTTCATAATATGTAAATACAATGATTTAAATAAAACCAAAAATATACTTTCTGAATTACTGAAAGAAATTTGTGAATGGTCACACACTTCTGGATCTAAATTATCTTTGGAAAAATGTAAATTAATTCACATATGTAGGAAAGTAAAATGTATTAGTGTAGAATTAGTGTTCAACAACATTAAGATTGAAACAGTGTCTAACCTTAACGTCCTAGGTTTGTTAATTAATAATAGGTATAATTGGAAACCCCACTGTATTAATCTTAAGCAATCTTTAGCTGTAAGACTCAATATAATTAAATATCTAGCCTCAAATAAAAGTAATATTCATGTAAATTCACTTTGCAATACTTCAAAGATTTTAGTTCTTAGTAAATTGGATTACGGTTTGGCTATATACGGCTCCTGTCCGAAGTCTACAAGGAACATAGTTGCACCTTCTTACCACCAAGCAGCCAGAGCCAGCATTGGAGCATTTCCAACTACTCCAGTCAAAAACATTATCGCTGAAGCTGGACTTCCTTCTTTAGAAGAAAGATATTTTGTATCCATTGCACGACTCAATGCGAAACTCCACTTAGAAACGGGATCGATAATTGACCAAGATACAGGTAAGGCCATTGCCCACAGTCATAATCGAAGGATCCCCTCCGCAATCCACTGCATCCTACGTTGGGGACAACAAACAGATCTACCTCGCAAGAGAGCAACCAAGTTTACGCCTACATATCCACCATGGTCACTCCATGAGGACTCCATACTTCTGGGTCTGCACGTACTACGTAAAGACACAACTAGCAATACTGTATACACAGCTCGATTCAATGAGATCCATGAAACTTTTAAACGTACGGGTTGGAACTTTATATACACAGACGGCTCCAAAACAGACGACAACACAGCCTATGCAGTTGTTAATCAAGAAGGCTCGATCATTTTGCAAGGCATCCTACCGAACATCGCAGCCATATACACCGCAGAAGCAGTAGCTATACTCCACGCCGCTAAAAAATATTCCCAAACAAGAGGTAAGTGGGTTATTTGCTCTGACAGCCTGTCTGTTATAAAAGCCGTCGCAAATCCACAAAACGACTCTATAACCCCATCCAAAATTCGTGATATCCTCATCAAATCACAAACGAAGTTAAAGCTGCTATGGACACCAGGCCATGTTGGAATTGCGGGCAATGAATATGCAGATGCTGCTGCAAATGCCGCTCTCAAGGCAACCATCCTCTCCTACAACACCTTCTCTCAATGCGATCTAAAGAGTTACATAAATCAAAAGTGCCAACAACAAATATAACGCGAGTGGGAGAATTATAAACATCACTATCAAATAATTAACCCTAATAAAACTCAGCCAAAATTCCCAACCGATATACCTAAATCGGATATTAGGATGTATATCCGGCTCCGTCTTGGACACACAGAATTCACTCACCAGCACCTGCTCAAAAGGGAGTCCCCTCCAAACTGCCTCACCTGCCGCAGACCAGTAACCATCACCCATCTCTTAAGTCAATGCTTTTTATCATCGCAACCAGCACTGCAAAACAACCTCAACCACAACGTAGACCTACTACATCTCCTCAAGAAGCCAAACCAATCCAATATTAATATTTTAAAAAGTATCGTAGGTAAACTTACAATATAGACAGACATAAGTATTTCGAGGGTCGTAAGTCATCGCCACTATTTGGCCCCTATAGTTCATATTGATTACAATTTTAATTGTACATTTATATTATAATAAATAAATAAATAAATAAATCTTTATACTTACTTATGATTGATGTTACAGATTTCATTTCCTCCCTATTTAAGTTATCCATTTTCAGTCGTTCTATTATATTATTAATATCTGGTTTTTTGTTATTAACTTCGATTTCGTTGTACTCTAAGCTTAGAATTTCTTCTTGTTTTAGCTGATTTTGAATGGGAGTATTGGTAAATACTTTTGGTAAGTTGGCTTCTTTTGTAATGAGATTCGCTGCCCCGAAATCTATTTTAGCTTGCAATGGTTTTAAGATGTTACACCCAATTATACCGTCGAAGTTACCTGTCAAATCAGTTTTAAGAAGTTCTATTCTTGATTCTGGTCTATTAAATTCTTAAAAATAGAGGTATTGTTATTTTAGAATTAATGAAAATGTTTGAATTTACTGATTTCAGTAGGAGTGGCTTTTCTAGCAATGTTTTAAAAGATTTATGAAATAAATTTGTTCTTATAATAAACGTGCTGACTCCAGTATCTATCAAAAGTTTAATAGGATTTGATTTTGTTTTAACTATTATGCAGGGAAGAGGTCGGGATTGGTTGGTGGAACATTTCCTATTTGAGGGGATGGTTCTTGTTGTGTCTCAAATAGGGGTTAATTCAGATGACTGAATGTAGTCTATATCCATTGTTGAGTTTGCCATATTATTTCTGCGCATACCGGAATTATTTGGTCTAAAATGTATGTCGTTACTTTGCCTTGAGATTTGCGAATTGTAGGTATTGAAATTACCACTGTTTGAGGGAATTGTATTTGGGAAATTGTCACCGTTTTGTCTACATTGTATAGAACCGCTTGCAGCAGAATTTTGGAAATTCCCTATTGTGAATTTTTGGATGCTGAAAGCTATTTTGTCTGAATTGATAAGAACCATTGTTTCGTCCGCTGTTGGGCTGTGAGAAAGGTCCCTGATTGAAAAAGTTTTTCTTGGAATGATAATAATCGGTGTCAATGAGAATGGATTTTGCTTCACTCAAATTAGACGGATTCCTGGCATTTAACACTAGTTTCGGTTCTCTAGGTAATATCTCGATAAATAACTTCAGAATCATTCGCTCGTTTTGGGTATTATTTAACCAACCTCCATTCTCTAAACATAATGAGGTTTTTATATTTAGTTTTGTTAACAGGGATAGCATATTTTCATATAAGCTCTCCACAGAACTAGTTAAACATAACATCCTGACCTCATTCACAATACTCTCCACATTTTCACTAATACCACAATTTGACTTAAGAACACATTTTATTTCCTCCCAATTTGTTGGATTTTCATTATTTATTAAAACTATATTGGCTTTGCCCTTAATTTTTTTGTCGAATTTTTAAATCGAAAAAACCTTTATAATATGGCTCTAAACAATTTGCAAGAGTATACAGATAGTCTACCTGTTTGATAAATATATCAAGTTCTTCGGGTAACCCAGTAAAGTCGGTGATCTCCTTCGCAAGTTCCATCACGTTGATTGCAGCCATATTTGATGTCTTCTATTTGCGTCTGCTTGATTCAAGTAAAATGGAGTTCACTTTCAGTATCACGTTCTTTTCACACTATTTATTGTACTTTTTTACAGTTTTTCACTTTAGATACTAGTTTATTCTAATATAATTTTTTTTTAACTGATTCTGTTTTGTGGTTCGACTGCGATAGTTTGATTTTAGTTAAACACAAACATAACAAAATTTTCCTTTTTTTTAGTTTCTCCTTTTTTTTCTTAATACACTAGATTTGTGTTTCTTATCTTTTCATTCCTTTTAATATTTTTCCAGATGATCTTACACATTTGAGTTACAGCCTTCAACTAACTCTCTTAATTTTATCGAACAGAAATGTAAACTTGCAGAGAACAACAGAAAAAACCAATCAACAGCTCAAATGGAAAACACACAAGACGCAAACAAACTCTCACTGCAGAGACAAACATGAGAATGAGTGACAACGACAAGATTAGAAGTTTGGTGATCAAATATATACTTCATGACAATTTTACATGTATGTGAGTCAGTGTACAGAAGTTAATCACTGCGTCGTATGCGTGATATTTTTCTGACAAAAGTTAATTCTGCTCTTATATTGTTCGTTTGTTCTATCGTTCTCTTATTCTCATGCATAAGTATCCATTTCAAATATTAATGCATTTCAATATGCTCATTACCATTTGTGTATTCATAAGGAAATTATTTGTATCTACAGGAATTGTTTGTTTTTACAATTTTATATTTTTTTTGCTTGATTATCTAAATGTTTACGTATTCATATTATTATTAAATATAGGCAATGGAAAATAGTAAGTATGTTATAAGTATATATAATAAGAAAGTTAATAAAATAAATATAGTGAATATTAAATAGCAGTTAATTAAATTCACAATTTGAATTTGATTCATTTCTGTTATCTATAAAGTTAGGGCATACATTCAATTATTAGCAATAGTGCTTGTTAATGGGGTACGAAAAGGAATTCTAATCGGAAGAAGAGAGGAGAGTTATTGTGTATGAGGTCAAACATTTATTTGTTCTCTTTTTTTTCTTCTGGAGTAGTCCCTGCCTGTCAGTTTCCTATCGAATTGAATGTTTTCAATGGGATTTTGATGCTTGTATGTTCTTTTTATTATCTGTCTATCATGCTTGATTCCACTTTTATCTTTGAAATATGTGCGACCTTTTTCGTGAACTCCTTTAATTATATAACGCGGAAGATGTTTTATGTTATGGAAGTCTAAACTTTGAACTAGTTCGCGTTCTCTGCATTCAGGAGGATCTCGCCTTGCTTCGTTAATTTTTTCAATATGTTTGTTTTTGACTTCAACTGCTCGTCGTTTAAGATAGTTCCATTCTGCAGCAGTTAGCTTTGAATAGAGAAGTTCATTAGGTATAACCTGTGGTAGAATGTATTGTATCATTGTATATTTCGACAGCTTTTAAAACCAGTGTTCTGTCGTCTATATCTTTATTTTCTTTATTGAGTTTAAATAGCCTTAGATGTTCATTTAGTGTTGAGTGAAATCTCTCAATTACTGAGTTACCCGTGTATTTGGAGAAGTAAAATGGTACACAATGTTTTCCTGGCCTAAGAAGTTCTTAATAAATGCTGTGTTGAATTCGTTGTCGTCAATTACTTTAGTAGGTTTACCTAGGATTGCAAAACGATGTTTTAGGATATCAACTATGGTTATTGAGTTTCTATCTGAGATGGAGTGGATAGATACGTGTTTGGTAAGTTTGGAACATATTGTCTTTGTTCAAAAACCATATATCAATATGAATAATTTCGTTCGGATTGGTAGGGGTTTCTGTAATCAATAACTTTGGTTTAATTGTGTTTCTGTCGTACTTGCACATATTGCAAAATATGCTGTTATTAATGAATTTATGAACTTCTAGTTTAAGATTTGGATTTTAATATATATTTTTTATATCCGAGTAAATTTCATCTATCCATCTTAGTGATGTGCGATTTTTCAATTTGTCTTAGTAACATTTCCCTACAGGTAATATCCTCCAAAAACTTGGTATTTTCAGTTTCGGTAAATTTGAAAAGTATTGTACCTTAGTTTTCTGAAAAGCATTAAACAGGTTATCAACCTTGCAATAAACGCCAACAGTTCCGTTTAGTGGGAAAAGTGCTTTGAGAATTTGCAAAACGTATGTTTCATCGTAATCCTTTAAATAAATAATTGACCTTCTCTTATTTTTGAATAAAATTATGTCTTTATGTGCATTTGTGTTGTTTTCTTCAATAATTAGTTGATACTTATAGATATTTACAGGAGATTCTTTAATATAGATATGGTCGTTTAAGTTTTCAAGGCCGCTATGTATTGTGGCTACATCGGATCTAATACCATCATCGTCTAAATGGTTCACTTCTAACCGACTCAAAAAGTCAGCGACTCTATTCTCGTTTCCTTTGATGTATTCAATGTCGAATTCAAATTCATTCAACTTTATTTTCCAGCGCTGTAGTTTTGCGTTGGGCTCTTTAAGGGAATTTAACCAGACCAGAGGTCTATGATCCGTTTGAATTTTAAACCTACGGCCGAATAAGTATGGTCTAAAGTATTTTGTGGCCCATACTATAGCGAGCAGCTCTTTTTCGATCGTACTGTAAACGAGTTCGTGACGATTCAAAGTCCTCGATGCGAATGCTGCATTACTAGCATCGGTTGTCAAAGTGAATTGTTTTTTGAAATCGGGATATGCTAAGACAAGGCAAGTACGTATAAGTGTTTTAAGTTTATTAAAAGACTCAACGTACTACCTGTCTTTGATGTTAATTTTACCGTCTTTTCTAAGGCATTTTGTCAGTGGTAGGGCTATAGAAACCTGTAACACCCACAAATGATTTAATTTGCTTTTTTGTACGAGGACTTTTAATTTGTTTTATTGCTTTAATCTTATTTGGGTTTGGTTTAATGCCTTCCTCAGAAATAATGTGGCCTAATATTGCGTTTCACGTTTAAGGAAATTACATTTGTCTATCTGAAACTTAAGTTTGTACGCTTGAAATCTTTTAAAAATTTTATTCAAGAAATCGATATGCTCTTGGAGCGATGTCGAAAAGACGAGTATGTCATCTATGTACACGACACATATCTTGTTTATAAAGTCATGCAGAACCTCGTTCATCATTCTTTGAAATGAGGCTGGTGCATTTTTCAACCCGAACAGCATACGAGTTGAAAAGGCCGTCTTATGTCTACCTTTCTTGTTAACGGGGATTTGATGGAAGCCTATAGCAAGGTCCAGAGTTGAGAAGTATTGCGCGTTCCCTAGTTTGGACAGTATGTCCTCTATATTGGGTATAGGGAACTTGTCCTCAATGGTTGCGTCGTTCAGCCTTCTATAATCAACGACTAATCGCCATTTTTGTTGACCAGAGTTGTCAACTTTTTTTGGGACGACCCAGATCGGGGCGTTGTAAAGACTAGAGGAGTTAACAATAATCCAGAAATTAACATTTCTGAAATCTGTTTATTCACCTCATATGTGTGCGCTTCCGGATACCTGTTTTTGAATATATAGGTATATCGTTTTTTGTTGGAATATTATGCGTGTACGTGACAACAGAAGATAGATAATCACCTTCAATGTAGAATAGCTCTTTATAATTACTTATGATTGATGTTACAGATTTTATTTCCTCCCTATTTAAGTTATCCATTATAAGTCGTTCTATTATATTATTAATATCTGGTTTGTGTACTCTAAGCTTAGAATTTCTTCTTGTTTTAGCTGATTTTGAATGGGAGTATTGGGAAATACTATTGGTAAGTTGGCTTCTTTTGTAATGAGATTCGCTGCCCCGAAATCTATTTTAGCTTGCAATGGTTTTAAGATGTTACACTCAATTATACCGTCCAAGTTACCTGTCAAATCAGTTTTAAGAAGTTCTATTCTTGATTTTGGTCTATTAAATTATTTAAATAGAGGTATTGTTATTTTAGAATTAATGAAAATGTTTGAATTTACTGATTTCAGTAGGAGTGGCTTTTCTAGCAATGTTTTAAAAGATTTATGAAATAAATTTGTTCTTATAATAAACGTGCTGGCTCCAGTATCTATCAAAAGTTTAATAGGATTTGATTTTGTTTTAACTATTATGCAGGGAAGAGGTCGGGATTGGTTGGTGGAACATTTCCTACTTGAGGGGATTGTTCCTGTTGTATCTCAAATAGAGGTAATTCTATATCCATTGTTGAGTTTGCCATATTATTTCTGCGCATACCGGAATTATTTGGTCTAAAGTTTATGTCGTTACTTTGCCTTGAGATTTGCGAATTGTAGGTATTGAAATTACCACTGTTTGAGGGAATTGTATTTGGGAAATTCTGATTGTTTTGTCTACATTGTCTAGAACCGCTTGCAGCAGAATTTTGGAAATTGCCTGAACTTTTGTGAATTTTTGGGTTCTGAAAGCTATTTTGTCTGAATTGATAAGAACCATTGTTTCGTCCGCTGTTGGGCTGTGAGAAAGGTCCCTGATTGAAAAAGTTTTTCTTGGAATGATAATAATCGGTGTCAATGAGAATGGATTTTTCACTCAAATTAGACGGATTCCTGGCATCTAACACTAGTTTCGGTTCTCTAGGTAATTTCTCGATAAATAACTTCAGAATCATTCGCTCGTTTTGGGTATTATTAAACCAACCTCAACCATTCTCTAAACATAATGAGGTTTTTATGTTTAGTTTTGTTAACAGGGATAGCATATTTTCATATAAGCTCTCCACAGAACTAGTAAAACATAACATCCTGACCTCATTCACAATACTCCACATTTTCACTAATACCACAATTTGACTTAAGAACACATTTTATTTCCTCCCAATTTGTTGGATTTTTATTATTTATTAAAACTATATTGGCTTTGCCCTTAATTTTTTGTCGAATTCTTAAATCGAAAAAACCTTTATAATATGGCTCTAAACAATTTGCAAGAGTATACAGATAGTCTACGTGTTTGATAAATATATCAAGTTCTTCGGGTAATCCAGTAAAGTCGGTGATCTCCTTCGCAAGTTCCATCACGTTGATTGCAGCTGTATCTGATGTCTTCTATTTGCGTCTGCTTGATTCAAGTAAAATGGAGTTCACTTTCAGTTACGTTCTTTTCACACTATTTATTGTACTTTTATTCAGTTTTTCACTTTAGATACTAGTTTATTCTAATATAATTTTTTTTAATTGATTCTGTTTTGTGGCTCGACTGCGATAGTTTTATTTTAGTTAAACACAAACATAACAAATTTTTCCTTTTTTTTTAGTTTCTCCTTTTTTTTTCTTAATACACTAGATTTGTGTTTCTTATCTTTTCATTCCTTTTAATATTTTTCAAGATGATCTTACACATTTGAGTTACAGCCTTCAACTAACTCTCTTAATTTTATCGAACAGAAAAGTAAACTTGCAGAGAACAACAGAAAAAACCAATCAACAGCTCAAATGGAAAACACACAAGACGCAACCAAATTCTCACTGCAGAGACAAACATGAGAATGAGTGACAACGACAAGATTAGAAGTTTGGTGATCAAATATATACTTCATGACAATTTTAAATGTATGTGAGTCAGTGTACAGAAGTTAATCACTGCGCCGTATGCGTGATATTTTTCTGACAAAAGTTAATTCTGCTCTTATATTGTTCGTTTGTTCTATCGTTCTCTTATTCTCATGCATAAGTATTCATTTCAAATATTAATGCATTTCAATATGCTCATTAGCATTTGTGTATTCATAAGGAAATTATTTGTATCTACAGGAATTGTTTCTTTTTACAATTTTATATTGTTTTTGCTTAATTGTCTAAATGTTTACGTATTCATATTATTATTAAATATAGGCAATGGAAAATAGTAAGTATGTTATAAGTATGTATAATAAGAAAGTTAATAAAATAAATAAAGTGAATATTAAATAGCAGTTTGAATTTGATTCATTTCTGTTATCTATAAAGTTAGGGCATACATTCAATTATTAGCAATAGGCTTGTTAATGGGGTACGAAAAGGAATTCTAATCGGAAGAAGAGAGGAGAGTTATTGTGTATGAGGTCAAACATTTATTTGTTCTCTTTTTTTTCTTCTGGAGTAGTCCCTGCCTGTCAGTTTCCTATCGAATTGAATGTTTTCAATGGGATTTTGATGCTTGTATGTTCTTTTTATTATCTGTCTATCATGCTTGATTCCACTTTTATCTTTGAAATATGTGCGACCTTTTTCGTGAACTCCTTTAATTATATAACGCGGAAGATGTTTTATGTTATGGAAGTCTAAACTTTGAACTAGTTCGCGTTCTCTGCATTCAGGAGGATCTCGCCTTGCTTCGTTAATTTTTTCAATATGTTTGTTTTTGACTTCAACTGCTCGTCGTTTAAGATAGTTCCATTCTGCAGCAGTTAGCTTTGAATAGAGAAGTTCATTAGGTATAACCTGTGGTAGAATGTATTGTATCATTGTATATTTCGACAGCTTTTAAAACCAGTGTTCTGTCGTCTATATCTTTATTTTCTTTATTGAGTTTAAATAGCCTTAGATGTTCATTTAGTGTTGAGTGAAATCTCTCAATTACTGAGTTACCCGTGTATTTGGAGAAGTAAAATGGTACACAATGTTTTCCTGGCCTAAGAAGTTCTTAATAAATGCTGTGTTGAATTCGTTGTCGTCAATTACTTTAGTAGGTTTACCTAGGATTGCAAAACGATGTTTTAGGATATCAACTATGGTTATTGAGTTTCTATCTGAGATGGAGTGGATAGATACGTGTTTGGTAAGTTTGGAACATATTGTCTTTGTTCAAAAACCATATATCAATATGAATAATTTCGTTCGGATTGGTAGGGGTTTCTGTAATCAATAACTTTGGTTTAATTGTGTTTCTGTCGTACTTGCACATATTGCAAAATATGCTGTTATTAATGAATTTATGAACTTCTAGTTTAAGATTTGGATTTTAATATATATTTTTTATATCCGAGTAAATTTCATCTATCCCTATATGGTTCTTAGTGATGTGCGATTTTTCAATTTGTCTTAGTAACATTTCCCTACAGGTAATATCCTCCAAAAACTTGGTATTTTCAGTTTCGGTAAATTTGAAAAGTATTGTACCTTAGTTTTCTGAAAAGCATTAAACAGGTTATCAACCTTGCAATAAACGCCAACAGTTCCGTTTAGTGGGAAAAGTGCTTTGAGAATTTGCAAAACGTATGTTTCATCGTAATCCTTTAAATAAATAATTGACCTTCTCTTATTTTTGAATAAAATTATGTCTTTATGTGCATTTGTGTTGTTTTCTTCAATAATTAGTTGATACTTATAGATATTTACAGGAGATTCTTTAATATAGATATGGTCGTTTAAGTTTTCAAGGCCGCTATAATACAGGCTACATCGGATCTAATACCATCATCGTCTAAATGGTTGACTTCTAACCGACTCAAAAAGTCAGCGACTCTATTCTCGTTTCCTTTGATGTATTCAATGTCAAATTCAAATTCATTCAACTTTATTTTCCAGCGCTGTAGTTTTGTTGGGCTCTTTAAGGGAATTTAACCAGACCAGAGGTCTATGATCCGTTTGAATTTTAAACCTACGGCCGAATAAGTATGGTCTAAAGTATTTTGTGGCCCATACTATAGCGAGCAGCTCTTTTTCGATCGTACTGTAAACGAGTTCGTGACGATTCAAAGTCCTCGATGCGAATGCTGCATTACTAGCATCGGTTGTCAAAGTGAATTGTTTTTTGAAATCGGGATATGCTAAGACAAGGCAAGTACGTATAAGTGTTTTAAGTTTATTAAAAGACTCAACGTACTACCTGTCTTTGATGTTAATTTTACCGTCTTTTCTAAGGCATTTTGTCAGTGGTAGGGCTATAGAAACATGTAACACCCACAAATGATTTAATTTGCTTTTTTGTACGAGGACTTTTAATTTGTTTTATTGCTTTAATCTTATTTGGGTTTGGTTTAATGCCTTCCTCAGAAATAATGTGGCCTAATATGCCGTTTCACGTTTAAGGAAATTACATTTGTCTATCTGACACTTAAGGTTGTACGCTTGAAATCTTTTAAAAATTTTATTCAAGGAATCGATATGCTCTTGGAGCGATGTCGAAAAGACGAGTATGTCATCTATGTACACGACACATATCTTGTTTATAAAGTCATGCAGAACCTCGTTCATCATTCTTTGAAATGTGGCTGGTGCATTTTTCAACCCGAACAGCATACGAGTTGAAAAGGCCGTCTTATGTCTACCTTTCTTGTTAACGGGGATTTGATGGAAGCCTATAGCAAGGTCCAGAGTTGAGAAGTATTGCGCGTTCCCTAGTTTGGACAGTATGTCCTCTATATTGGGTATAGGGAACTTGTCCTCAATGGTTGCGTCGTTCAGCCTTCTATAATCAACGACTAATCGCCATTTTTGTTGACCAGAGTCGGGGCGTTGTAAAGACTAGAGGAGGTAACAATAATCCAGAAATTAACATTTCTGAAATCTGTTTATTCACCTCATATGTGTGCGCTTCCGGATACCTGTACGTTTTTGAATATATAGGTATATCGTTTTTTGTTGGAATATTATGCGTGTACGTGACAACAGAAGATAGATAATCACCTTCAATATAGAATAGCTCTTTATACTTACTTATGATTGATGTTACAGATTTTATTTCCTCCCTATTTAAGTTATCCATTCTTAGTCGTTCTATTATATTATTAATATCTGGTTTGTGTACTCTAAGCTTAGAATTTCTTCTTGTTTTAGCTGATTTTGAATGGGAGTATTGGTAAATACTATTGGTAAGTTGGCTTCTTTTGTAATGAGATTCGCTGCCCCGAAATCTATTTTAGCTTGCAATGGTTTTAAGATGTTACACTCAATTATACCGTCCAAGTTACCTGTCAAATCAGTTTTAAGAAGTTCTATTCTTGATTCTGGTCTATTAAATTCTTTAAATAGAGGTATTGTTATTTTAGAATTAATGAAAATGTTTGAATTTACTGATTTCAGTAGGAGTGGCTTTTCTAGCAATGTTTTAAAAGATTTATGAAATAAATTTGTTTTTATAATAGACGTGCTGGCTCCAGAATCTATCAAGATTCAATGAGAATGGATTTTGCTTCACTCAAATTAGACGGATTCCTGGCATTTAACACTAGTTTCGGTTCTCTAGGTAATTTCTCGATAAATAACTTCAGAATCATTCGCTCGTTTTGGGTATTATTAAACCAACCTCCATTCTCTAAACGTAATGAGGTTTTTATATTTAGTTTTGTTAACAGGGATAGCATATTTTCATATAAGCTCTCCACAGAACTAGTAAAACATAACATCCTGACCTCATTCACAATACTCTCCACACGTTCACTAATACCACAATTTGACTTAAGAACACATTTCATTTCCTCCCAATTTGTTGGATTTTTATTATTTATTAAAACTATATTGGCTTTGCAGTTACGTTCTTTTCACACTATTTATTGTACTTTTATTCAGTTTTTCACTTTAGATACTAGTTTATTCTAATATAATTTTTTTTTAAGTGATTCGGTTTTGTGGCTCTTTTATCGACTGCGATAGTTTTATTTTAGTTAAACACAAACACAACAATTTTTTTCTTTTTTTCACTAAATTTATTGTTTTTTTTTTATTAGTTTCTCCTTTTTTTTTTCTTAATACACTCGCTTTAATACACTCGATTTTTGTTTCTTATCTTTTCACTCCTTTAAATATTTTTCAAGATGATCTTACACACGCCTTCAACTAACTCTCTTAATTTTATCGAACAGAAAAGTAAACTTGCAGAGATAACAACAGAAAAAACCAATCAACAGCTTAAATGGAAAACACACAAGACGCAACCGAACTCTCACTGCACAGACAAACACACAACTCACGCTGCATCCTACAACAGGTTGCTAGGTTACAGTACTTTCGCTCTTTTTTTCTTGGCGGCGTTGTTTTCAAAAAATAATGCCACTGTTGTCTCTCATCAGTAACGCTCGTTTGTACAGTCACCACTACGTGCACTCGCTCTTTTCTTGCGAGTGTTGTTTTCGCAAAATAATGCCGCTGTTCAATTTTGTCAACAACGCTCGTTTAGTAGTCACCACTGTTCTTCGATTTAGCGAGTTTGTTGATGTTTATCACACATGCGTATACATGTAAGTAACTCGGTGGGCTTCGAACCCTCGCAGTCAACAACACAAGAAAGTCTCGCTCACCGACTTAACCGATCCGGCTAACTAACATCATACCACAAATACAGGGTGCACTCACTCAAAAATAAATAAATTAGTTCAATTCAAATAAAATTCAATAATGTAATAATAAGAAAAAGAAACAAAGAAAAAAAAAAACAAATCCAAAAATTAGTCTCCTCCTCCCCCTGTGAGAGGAGTCCCCTGTGTCCTTCCTGGCCTAGTCGTTCAGCTCCGCTTCCCCGTCTGTGTACGTCACCTTCTGTCCCTTTCATACTCTAATGTTTTTTTTCCTTTATTATTCTTCACTTCTTTTTGTTTTTTTTTTAACTAACTTTACCCTACCCTTTTCCTAATCCGAGACTAGCGATCTCTTGAACTCCTGGTCTGGTGAACTACTTTTACTTCCTTAATAGGTCACTAATTTCACACACTCTATCTATTAAAGACTTTTCGCTACACTATTAGTACCCGCCCGTATGTGTCTTCGCGTGAATTTATCTCGCCTAGGACCAGCAATGCTGGGTATATTCTGTGCGATCACTTTTTATTTTGGGTGGAGTAGGAGTCAAAGGAACTAACCCCTTATTGTCCGTGCTACACGACACTTTATTCATCCACTTTAATAACGCGTTTCGAAATGTTCTCTCATTCACCCCTGAAGAGGTACAAAAAAGGAAAAACTCTCGGAAGTTAGCAAACCCCGACTCCTCTGCTGTTTTTTTTTTTAATTCCGCTTCCAGAATACCGAGAACTCGTACGTCCGATCAAATCCGTAGCTTCTCACCAACTTCCGAAACTAACTCGTCTCCAACCACGCCATAATTTTCGACCTCCCAAGCCAGCCACGCCATCCCGATCAGATGTTCACTCTCTCGTGCTCCTTGCGGGACGAAGGTCTATTGGATCGATCACCCGATCAAGGAGACCACTATAATTCCATCACGCGACACTAGGAACACCTCGCGTCCTTGGATAGTAGAAAACCAAAGGAACACCAACGGGTTCGCACCAGCAGGAAAAAAAGAAAGTTTGGAAGTCACACTCGCCCTGCGTCGGTATTGAACATGCTAACCCTGCGCTACAACCATGCACCTTTTTAACTTTCAACTTTAAAATTCATTTTTATTTAAAAAAAAATCCATGGTCCTTAAAACTAGACAAGAGTGATTAAATCTATAATACTATCTAAACAATTCATGTTCTTAAAAAAAAACTATCCTACTGACCCTTCACAGGTACTCTAAAATAATCTAAACTTGCTTATCTATTTGCCTTTCGGCGCCTACACTACTATTTGTTTTTTTTTTCAGTCCATTTGAACAATCTTTATTATTTGTTCTTAGTGGCCAAGAAAATTTGGAAAAAACTTGGCGCTCTAAACATTTTTTTTTTTTTTTAATTTCTTAAAACTAAACTAAAACCTAAGCTAATATTAAACCATAACCCTAATAAAACCTAAACTACCTTCTCATGATACATACGCCGGTGTGGCGTACCCTCTCATGATACATAAAGTTCGGGTAATAAGCCCCGAAGATCAGACTGTTGGTAGACATCATACACCTTGCAATGTGTCGTCGTGTTAAAGAAATTATAAAATTGCCTACTCTTTTCACGTTAGCCCTGTTGTACAGGACCTCGTTGGGATAGTACTTCTTGTACTCTGACTCAGGTGCCCGATACACCCGGAGACAGGTCCTAAGACATCGTCTCTCGAACACCCTCATATTTTCCATATGGGAAGGGCTCACACCGAACCATAGGGGACAACCATACACCATGATCGGCCGTATAAGGGCCATGTAGCAGATCACTTTCACCCTGGTATCAAGTTGGCTGCTGTAAAACAACCCACTTGCCACAGCGAAGGCTTTTCTAGCATTGGTCAGAGTCCTTTCTATATGTTTGTGAAAATAAAGAAAATGATCTAACCAAATGCCGAGATATCTGACTACACTTTTCACGATTAATGGCTGGCCCCGATGGCCAACAATGCAAAACTCTTTCCAGTTCTTACGCGTATCACTTGAAGCCCTGTGCACCGGGGCACGGAAAGGAATAGTTTCACATTTCAGGAAGTTGATAAGCAACTCCCAGTCATAACAAAATTCAGTTATTTTATTTGCATCCCGTTGCAACAGGGTGTTTATGACTACTACCTTCGGTGCTGATCTGTAAGCCAGTAGGTCATCGGCATACGCGATTATGTGCGGCATAGACCTTAGAAAATCTGCAGTTAATATAGCAAACAATAATGGGGATCCTACAGCCACCTGTTGTAGACCGGTTTCTACACTTAATACTCTACTTGAAGTTACGCCGCCACATTTCACGACGAACTTCCTACCTGTTATCATATCATAAATCATGTATAGCAATGGTTTATTTAGCCTAAGTCTGACCAACTTAAGGAAAAGGCCTTCTAACCAAACGGTATCAAATGCCTTTTCCAAGTCGAACAGACAGGCACCCGTACACTGATTTTTATCCATATTCCATTGTATGTCGGAAACCAACTTTGCAGCAGCATGCACTGTCGAATGCCCTGCCCTAAATCGAAACTGGTTGTCCGGCAGAATATTGTTGTCCTCGACCCATGTCTGCAGAGGTCTAATGACAATCTTTTCAAATGCCTTGCTGATGCAAGGAAGAAGACTTATCGACCGAAGATTAGACGGAATGCTTTTGTCTTTATCCCGTTTAGGGATTGGTTGCACTACAGCTGTCTTCCAATGTGCCGGGTAATGTGCATTACTTAGCGCATTGTTAAACTGTGTAGTGTAATTTTCCACTGCCGCCGGAGGGAGATGATTAAGCACGATGTTCGGGATACCATCTGTCCCAGCCGATATCTTGTTCTTAATGGCTTTAAAGACTCCTTGGAGATCTTCCTGAGTGATCGCGATGTGATTTACATCGTTGGCGACGGGATTATTTGCAATATTTACGTCATCGAATCTGGATCCAGGATTCTCAGATCGCCATCGACTGATTTCCTCACGGAAATAGAAGTGATTTACCAAGGCTCTGTTCTCTAGATTGTGATTTGTCCGTCTGACTTCGTTGACCTTATACACTTTCTCGAAAACAGCGCCTATGGTATTAACCTTCTCTTGGGGATCTTCGACCACGAAGAATTCGTCATCTAGCACGGACTCACCTGGATCTATATCAACTGATGTCAGTAGTTGTGCGTTGTCGTTTGTTCTCGGAAGTCGGACGATTGGAATGTCATTTTTATCTTTCCTCCTGAATAATTTATTTACTTGCGGGAGCTTACCCGGGTTGTTGGATCGTACAGCCCGGATTTTATTGCCCCAATGCAAGCTTATGGCAAGATTATAATTTATTTTTATTAGTTGTTGGAGGTTTTTGATCTCTGACTTCAGAGATCTGACTTCCGGACTTCTCGGATCTGTAAACCGTCTGTGCAAGAGTTTGAGTCTAGACAGCAGTCTACTTTTGTGCACGTGAAGTGCATCGATGGTGGCATTCCGATAGACATCGCAGTCCTCTGTCGGCACAATCTTCAGTATTGTTTTGTCCATTGTACGCACTATGGCGTTGTCCATTTGATTGAAGTACCCATCAACCTCCTCGTTCGATAGGTTTCTGTTCGTTGGCGGATTGATCGCACTCGACCGGAGTTCCATGGCTAAAGCCCTGGAGAAACGTGGCCAGCGAGCCTTATTGTAATTATAAGGATTTCGCTGGACATATTCCCCCAGTTCAACCACCTCATTCGGGAGTTGAATAACCGCTGAGAAAGCAAGATGATCACTATCGTACTCAATCGCGGTTAAACAATTCCGTGTGCTTGTGTCTACACCCTGTATTGTCAGTCGTCTGTGAATCAGTAGTAGATCCAGATAATTCCCGCTTCTGGGAAATGAAGTTATTTCGGCTGGAAGCAAATCAGCCCTCAACTCATCATGCCCAATCAACCAGTTGTTGAAGGCGATCCCCCGTGCGCAGTTCCTATTGCATCCCCAATCTTGATGTCTGGAGTTGAAATCTCCTGCAATGAAGATCTATCTTCCGAGCTCAGTCGGAGACAAGTGAAGAGAGTTTCGAGCTCTGGAATGAAATTATGTTCGAGATTATTATTATCCGGTGCATAGAGTGTGATCACGTGCAATCGCTTACCATCCGAGAACGGAATGCGTGCGATACACGTCTCTAGTTACCTGTTCCCCAGGCCCAGATATCTCCCTTCTCCTTCTGCCGACTCGTATATAATCGAGTCGGCTAGTGCAGCTGCCTTTGCTGAAGGCGGAGCTGCTGGTGCTGATGTTGTTGTTATGCTAGCCGCCGTCGACTCTGCTGTTGTTAATGTTGCAGCTGTCGTTGCGGCCGACGCTAGTGCTGCTAGCGCAGCTTTGGACGTTGTTGCCGCTACTGTGGTTGGTGCAGCTGTTGCCGTTGTTGTTGTTGCTGTCGTGAATATTGCAGCTATTTCGTCACCCGTTGATTTAGCTGGTGACGTCACGGTCGATGGCGTGGTCTTCTTCGCCTTCGACCTCTGGACCAGGTTAGGTGCGGGGTGAAGGGGCTTTCTCCTCTTCCCCCTCTCGCTTTCGCCATCTCTAGAGTGTCGTGATGAGCTGGCATCGGTCGAGAAGCCAGCATCATCTTCTGGTTGGCCAGCGCTGTGTCCTGATGTGCCACGCGTCGATCCACCTCTGTCCCCAGGCCACCCTCTCGGCCTTATTATCACTTCACTATGCTTTTATTGTTAATTTAAAAAAAAAAAAACGGATCACGTGTCTGTGTCACTATTCCACCCTCGGTATTTGAACCGGGGCCTCCCACACCTGGGGTATGCACACTTTTTTTTATGTAATTTTGTTTTTATTGTATTAGATTCAACTTACATGCTAGACAAAAGAACTTAAAACTAGCTTAACTAACTTAACTATTCATAAATTGTTCTTAATTCTAACCTACTGACCCTATGCGGGTACTCTAAGCTAATCTAGTCTACTTTATTAATGTGCCCTTCGGCTTAATCTACGTGTTTTTTTAGTCTTTAATGACAAACTTCATTTATTTATTATGTGCCAAGAAAACTTATAAAAAAAACTTGGCTAAACTTAACTTAACTACTTAACCTACCTTATACTAACTTACCCTAACATAAAACTTAGGACTGAAGACACTGTCGCTCGAACAACCTCATCTTTTCCATCTGGGAAGGACTCACGTTGAACCATAACGGACAACCATACGCCATAATTGGCCTGATGAGGGCCATGTAGCAGATAACCTTCACCGTGGTATCAAGTTTGCTGCTGTAAAACAACCTCCTTGCCGCAGCAAAGGGTTTTCTGGCTTTCGTCAGAGCAATATCTATATGTTTGTCAAAATACAGATATTGATCCAGCCAAATGCCGACATATCGAACTACACTTTTCACAGCTAACGGCCGTCTCCCGAATAACCCGCGACGCCATATACAACGGGGTCCTGAAAAGGGTAGTTTCACACTTCCGGAAGTTGATAACCAACTTCTAGTCGTCGCAAAATCGCTGAATTTTCTCGAAGTCACGCTGCAACAAGATATTTATTACCTCGACCTTCGGACCTGATCTGTACGCTACTAGGTCGTCGGCGTACGCAATTAAGAGCGGCATGGAACATATAAGTTCTGCAGTGAATATTGAAAACAAGATCCGCAAACCAATCGCCCCCTGTTGTAGACCATTTTTAATGTCAAAGACCGTAGTAGAAGTTACGTCGCCAATTTTCACGACAAACTTTCTACCAGATATCATGTCATAGATCATGTATAGCAGTGGTTTACTTATGCCGAGCCTGACCAACTTGAAGAAGAGGCCCTCCAACCAAACGGTGTCGAACGCCTTCTCCAGATCAAACAGACAGGCACCCGTACACTGGTTTTAGTTTTTGTTCCACTGAATGTCCAGCTTTTGACGAAACCCGCCCGCCCTGAATCCAAACTGGTTATCCGGTATGATTTTATTTTCATCAACCCATTGCTTCAGAACTCGAATGACTATCTTTTCAAAAACCTTGCTTATGCAAGGAAGAAGACTGATCGACCGGAGATTTGTCGGAATGGACTTGTCTTTGTCCCGTTTAGGGATCGGTTGCACTACAGCTGTTTTCCAGTGCGAAGCGTAATATGCATTTCTCAGCGCATTGTTGAACAACGTTGTGTAAATTAAGACTGCTGCGGAGGGAAGGTGGCGAAGCACAATATTCGATATTCCATCGATTCCCGCTGACTTTTTCTTCTTCATCGAGTTAAAGATACTCTGGAGATCTTCTTGCGAAATCAAGACGTGATTTCTATTATTGGCGACGGCATTATGTGCCAAATTATCGTCGCTGAACCTGGTGAATCCTGGATTCTCGGATCGCCATTGACTTATCTCGTTGCGGAGACAGAAGTGGTTTAGCAAGGCTCTGTTTTCCAGGTCGTGATTCGGTCTACTAACTAAGTTGACCGTATACACTCGCTGAAACACAGCACCAATAGCTTTCACCTTCTCCTGGGGATCCTTAACCACGAAGAAGTCATTGTCTAGCAGTGCCCTGCCTGGATCGATGCCAACTGAAGTCAGTAATTGTTCGCTAGTTGTCGTTCTGGGAAGTCGAACGGCCTGAATGTCGTTTTGATCTTTCCTCCGGAATATTTAATTTATTTGCCGGAACATACCCGGGTTGTTGGATCGTACAGCCCGGATTTTGTTGCACCAGTGCAAGCTTATAGCCAATTTATTCTTATTAACTGTTGGAGGTTCTTGATCTTCGACTTCAGTGACCTGATTTCCACGTTTTGCTTATCTGTAAACCGCCTGTGCAAGAGCTTGAGTCTTGACAGCAGTCTACTTTTGTGCACGTGAAGTGCATCGATGGTAGAATTTATATAGACGTCACTGACATCGATTTACACTACCTTCGGAATCGCCTTGTCCATGGTACATTTAATTACGTCGTCCATTTGTATGAGGTACCTGTCAACCTCCGCGTTAGTTAGGTTTCTGTTCGTTTTCGGATTGATCGCACTCGACCGGAGTTCCATGGCTAAAGCCCTGGAGAAACGTGGCCAGCGAGCCTTATTGTAATTATAAGGATTTTAACTTTAACTTTAAAATTCATTTTCATTTAAAAAAAAATCCATGATCCTTAAAAAATAGACAAAAATGATTAAATCTATCTTACTATCTAAACAATTCATGTTCTTAAAACTATCCTACTGACCCTTCACAGGTACTCTAAAATAATCTACACTTACTTATCTATTTGCCTTTCGGCGCCTACACTACTATTTGTTTTTTTTTTCAATCCATGTGGATAATCTTTATTGTTTGTTCTTACTGGCCAAGAAAACTTGGAAAAAACTTGGCGCTCTAAACATTTTTTTTTTAAAATTTTCTTAAAACTAAACTTAAAATAAAATTACACCCTAACCCTAATAAAAACCTAAACTACCTTACTCTACGTCCGTGACATTGCGGACGTGTGTGCAAGGGCGTGTGCGGTGTTTATATGTTAGACAAGTTACACGCCTTTGCTCACCTTTTTTTTTTTTTTTTTATTATTTTAATTTTTTTTTTATATATATATATATATATTTTTTTTTTTTTTGTCTTACTTAACCTAACTTAAACCTACGTAAGTGGGCTGTTGTTCAACAGACCGACTATCACATTAATGGTGTGCTGTCAAAGGCGGAGACTGGTTCTGGTGTAACCACCAAAAGAAGTGCCGCTCCTTTGCACTCTCTCTCCTATCTCGAGCGGGGATCGCTCTACTGAACCGGAGTTGATCTTCGTGTTCACGAGCGATATCCGATTCATAGAGGAGTCGCCTGTCAACTGTTCGGCGTACAGCGTGGATGATTATAGGACATTCACTCATGTCCTGAATCAGATTTAACGAATCTAAATAAAGAAAAGCCTCAGGTGGAATAAAGCCGGTGTGGCGTACCCTCTCATGATACATAAAGTTCGGGTAATAAGCCCCGAAGATCAGACTGTTGGTAGACATCATACACCTTGCAATGTGTCCTCGTGCTAAAGAAATTATAAAATTGTCTACTCTTTTCACGTTAGCCCTGTTGTACAGGACTTCGTTGGGATAGTACTTCTTGTACTCGGACTCAGGTGTCCGATACAACCGGAGACAGGTCCTAAGACATCGTCTCTCGAACACCCTCATCTTTTCCATCTGGGAAGAGCTCACACCGAACCATAGGGGACAACCATATACCATGATCGGCCGAATAAGGGCCATGTAGCAGATCACTTTCACCCTGGTATCAAGTTGGCTGCTGTAAAACAACCCACTTGCCACAGCGAAGGCTTTTCTAGCATTGGCTAGAGTCCTTTCTATATGTTTGTGAAAATACAGAAAATGATCCAACCAAATGCCGAGATATCTGACTACACTTTTCACGATTAATGGCTGGCCCCGATGGCCAACAATGCAAAACTCTTTCCAGTTCTTACGCGTATCACTTGAAGCCCTGTGCACCGGGGCACGGAAAAGAATAGTTTCACATTTCAGGAAGTTGATAAGCAACTTCCAGTCATAACAAAATTCAGTTATTTTATTTGCATCCCGTTGCAACAGGGTGTTTATGACTACTACCTTCGGTGCTGATCTGTAAGCCAGTAGGTCATCGGCATACGCGATTATGTGCGGCATAGACCTTAGAAAATCTGCAGTTAATATAGCAAACAATAATGGGGATCCTACAGCCCCCTGTTGTAGACCGGTTTCTACACTTAATACTCTACTTGAAGTTACGCCACCACATTTCACGACGAACTTCCTACCTGTTATCATATCATAAATCATGTATAGCAATGGTTTTTTTAGCCTAAGTCTGACCAACTTAAGGAAAAGGCCTTCCAACCAAACGGTACCAAATGCCTTTTCCAAGTCGAACAGACAGGCACCCGTACACTGATTTTTATCCATATTCCATTGTATGTCGGAAACCAACCTGGCAGCAGCATGCACTGTCGAATGCCCTGTCCTAAATCCAAATTGGTTGTCCGGCAGAATATTGTTGTCCTCGACCCATGTCTGCAGAGCTCTAATGACAATCTTTTCAAATGCCTTGCTGATGCACGGAAGAAGACTTATCGACCGAAGATTAGACGGAATGCTTTTGTGTTTATCCCATTTAGGGATTGGTTGCACTACAGCTGTCTTCCAATGTGCCGGGTAATGTGCATTACTTAGCGCATTGTTGAACAGTGTAGTGTAATTTTCCACTGCCGCCGGAGGGAGATGATTGAGCACGATGTTCGGGATACCATCTGTCCCAGCCGATTTCTTATTCTTAATGGCTTTAGAGACCCCTTGGAGATCTTCCTGAGTGATCACGATGTGATTTACATCGTTGGCGACGGGATTATTTGCCATATTTACGTCATCGAATCTGGTGAAACCAGGATACTCAGATCGCCATCGACTGATCTCCTCACGGAGATAGAAGTGATTTACCAAGGCTCTGTTCTCTAGATCGTGATTTGTCCGTCTGACTTCGTTGACCTTATACACTTTCTCGAAAACAGCGCCTATGGTATTAACCTTCTCTTGGGGATCTTCGACCACGAAGAATTCGTTATCTAGCACGGACTCACCTGGATCTATATCAACTGATGTCAGTAGTTGTGCGTTGTCGTTTGTTCTCGGAAGTCGGACGATTGGAATGTCATTTTTATCTTTCCTCCTGAATAATTTATTTACTTGCGGGAACTTACCCGGGTTGTTGGATCGTACAGCCCGGATTTTATTGCTTCAATGCAAGCTTATGGCAAGATTATAATTTATTTTTATTAGTTGTTGGAGATATTTGATCTCTGACTTCCGGACTTCTCGGATCCGTAAGATTGAGTCTAGACAGCAATCTACTTTTTCGCACGTGATGTGCATCGATGGTGGCATTCCGATAAACATCGCAGTCCCCGGTCGGCACAATCTTTGGTATTGTTCTGTCCATTGTACGCACTATGGCGTCGTCCATTTGTTTGATGTACCCATCAACCTCCTCGTTCGATAGGTTTCTGTTCGTTGGCGGATTGATCGTACTCGACCGGAGTTCCAGCCAGCGAGCCTTATTGTAATTATAAGGATTTCGCTGGACATATTCCCCCAGTTCAACCACCTCGTTCGGGAGTTGAATAACCGCTGAGAAAGCAAGATGATCACTCTCGTAGTCAACCGCAGTGCGTCTTTCCACTTCTAGTATAGTTAGTCGTCTGTCTATCAGCAACAGATCCAGATAGGACCCTAGCTTGAACTCAATACTGTGCTCTACCAACCAGCTATACAAGAAGGTTCCCCTGGTGTTATGCAATATGCTGTCCCATTCAATATGCCTCGAGTTCAAGTCTCCGGCTATAGTATAATAGTTCTTCTCCGAGCATAGTCGAAGGCTAGTGAAAAGAGTAACGAGCTCTGAAATGAAGTACTGATTGATATGTGCCTTTTCAGACACATAGATAGCGATCACGTATAACTGCTTATGCGTGCGATACATGTTTCTATCGCCTGAAATCTTCGCACTTCACCGCTATACACAACCTTATGACAAAGGCCTTTTTTGATTAAGAGATCGACCCAGCCAGCTAGGTAAGTTCGATCTCTTCGAATGATGTTACAATTATTGTACCTGAGTGTGTGCAGTAAGTTTGCAGTAAGTTGCCGAAATTTTATTGTCGTTCGGGTTTGATCAGTGAATTCACATTCACTGCTATAATTTTTAGTTACAGGCTGGAGCAGGGGGCACTGGCCTCGCTTCTACCATTTTTCTTTTCCTGTTTGCCTCTATTATCTTCCTTATTTCTTGGACCTTAGGGCATCCCCGATAGTTTGCAGGGTGCCCGCTGGTCTTAAAGAGAACACATTTGAGAGTGCTCCTGTCATCAACTTTTTCAGTCCCCAAAGGGCATTCCCCTCGACTGTGGGTTCCTGCTCATTTGACGCATCGAGACTGCATGTTGCAGTTCGCCGCGGCATGCCCAAACCTTTGACAACGAACACACTGGAGTGTGTGCCGTGTCTGTCAGAATGGAGCCTAAACGATTCATACGCTTTAGGCTGTCTAATTTGGTGTATGGGGTGACCTGGATTAGGAAGAACGGAAGTTTCCTGTTCTCCCCTTCTCCCATGGTCTGCACCTTCTCCCCTTTTGGGGTATACGCGAAAAACTCTGCCTCCGCCACCGCTAGCCTTTCCTTAATACCTTTATTGTCTGCCACTGATGAGCACTGGACAGACAATCTTAATGGACCTTTATACTTAATAAAAAAGCCATTTTTGATGACCAACTTACATAGGATGTCTACGTCCTTTGTCTCCTGTCCGAAGACGTTGATCGGAGGGCATGTTGCTGCTGTTTGTGCTTTTGTTGTTGTTGCTGCTTCTGCTGTGGTTTTTGTTGCTGCTGCTTTGGCTGCTGCTGTTGTTGTGGCTGTTTGACAGCTGCTGTGCTTTGTCCCTTTGGCAGCTGTTGGGACGCCTCTTGTTGTTGCTGCTGCTTTGGTCGCTGTTGTTGCTGCTGCTGTTGCTCCTTGGCCAACCTTCTGGTCTCTAATTTTTTTTTTTGGATGGCTTTTATATGCTCATCCAACTCCGCCTTCTCTCTCTGGATTTTGGCGAGTACCTCGCGCTCCTCCTCCTCTTCGTCATACGACTCGAATGACGTTAACGCACTGTAGGAGTTCCCTCTACCAACGTAGGAGAATCTCCCCTCGCCTTCTGCTGATTCATATTTGACATTGTCGAATGAATGGTTTTTGTTGCGGCTCATCATCGGCTGTTTCTACAGCTGCTCTTGTTGTTGCTGCTGCTGATGTGCTTGCTGTTGCTGTAGATACTGCAACTGTTGTTGTTGCTGCTGCGGATATTTCCGCACGACGTTTCACCAGATTTGGAGCTTCTTCCTCCTCTTCGACCTCGTCTCTAGTCTATCTAGCTGGTGGCCTGACACTCGGTTGGTGGTCTTATGTGCCAGCCACCGTTTCATCATGTTTTCCCGTTTCTACGAGCACGGGTCGCTTCACTGCGTCCATCACGCCACTCACGAGTATATTCACCTTATGAGTATTTGTTTTAATTGTTTATTTTAAAAAAAGGATATTTAATTTCCCACGGGACTCGAACCCGGCACCACGATTTCACCGGCGATTACTCTTAACTTTAACTTTAAAATTCATTTTTATTTAAAAAAAATCCATGATCCTTAAAAATAGACAAAAATGATTAAATCTATCTTACTATCTAAACAATTCATGTTCTTAAAACTATCCTACTGACCCTTCACAGGTACTCTAAAATAATCTACACTTACTTATCTATTTGCCTTTCGGCGCCTACACTACTATTTGTTTTTTTTTTTCAATCCATGTGGATAATCGTTATTGTTTGTTCTTACTGGCCAAGAAAACTTGGAAAAAACTTGGCGCTCTAAACATTTTTTTTTAAATTTTCTTAAAACTTAACTTAAAATAAAATTACACCCTAACCCTAATAAAAACCTAAACTATCTTACTCTATGTCCGTGACATTGCGGACGTGTGTGCAAGGGCGTGTGCGGTGTTTATATGCTAGACATATATAAGTTAAACGCCTTTGCTCACCTTTTTTTTTTTTTTTTATTATTTAAATTTTTTTTTTTTTTTTGTCTTACTTAACAGACCGACTATCACATTAATGTTGTGCTGTCAAAGGCGGAGACTGGTTCTGGTGTAACCACCAAAAGAAGTGCCGCTCCTTTGCACTCTCTCTCCTATCTCGAGCGGGGATCGCTCTACTGAACCGGAGTTGATCTTCGTGTTCACGAGCGATATCCGATTCATAGAGGAGTCGCCTGTCAACTGTTCGGCGTACAGCGTGGAAGATTATAGGACATCCACTCATGTCCTGAATCAGATTTAACGAATCTAAATAGAGAAAAGCCTCAGGTGGAATAAAGCCGGTGTGTCGTACCCTCTCATGATACATAAAGTTCGGGTAATAAGCCCCGAAGATCAGACTGTTGGTAGACATCATACACCTTGCAATGTGTCGTCGTGTTAAAGAAATTATAAAATTGTCTATTCTTTTCACGTTAGCCCTGTTGTACAGGACTTCGTTGGGATAGTACTTCTTGCCACAGCGAAGGCTTTTCTAGCATTGGCTAGAGTCCTTTCTATATGTTTGTGAAAATACAGAAAATGATCCAACCAAATGCCGAGATATCTGACTACACTTTTCACGATTAATGGCTGGCCCCGATGGCCAACAATGCAAAACTCTTTCCAGTTCTTACGCACGGAAAAGAATAGTTTCACATTTCAGGAAGTTGATAAGCAACTTCCAGTCATAACAAAATTCAGTTATTTTATTTGCATCCCGTTGCAACAGGGTGTTTATGACTACTACCTTCGGTGCTGATCTGTAAGCCAGTAGGTCATCGGCATACGCGATTATGTGCGGCATAGACCTTAGAAGATCTGCAGTAAATATAGCAAACAATAATGGGGATCCTACAGCCCCCTGTTGTAGACCGGTTTCTACACTTAATACTTGAAGTTGCGCCGCCACATTTCACGACGAACTTCCTACCTGTTATCATATCATAAATCATGTATAGCAATGGTTTATTTAGCCTAAGTCTGACCAACTTAAGGAAAAGGCCTTCTAACCAAACGGTATCAAATGCCTTTTCCAAGTCGAACAGACAGGCACCCGTACACTGATTTTTATCCATATTCCATTGTATGTCGGAAACCAACTTTGCAGCAGCATGCACTGTCGAATGCCCTGCCCTAAATCCAAACTCGTTGTCCGGCAGAATATTGTTGTCCTGGACCCATGTCTACAGAGCTCTAATGACAATCTTTTCAAAAGCCTTGCTGATGCAAGGAAGAAGACTTATCGACCGAAGTTTAGAGGGAATGCTTTTGTCTTTATCCCGTTTAGGGATTGGTTGCACTACAGCTGTCTTCCAATGTGCCGGGTAATGTGCATTACTTAGCGCATTGTTGAACAGTGTAGTGTAATTTTCCACTGCCGCCGGAGGGAGATGATTGAGCACGATGTTCGGGATACCATGTGTCCCAGCCGATTTCTTGTTCTCAATGGCTTTAAAGACCCCTTGGAGATCTTCCTGAGTGATCACGATGTGATTTACATCGTTGGCGACGGGATTATTTGCCATATTTACGTCATCGAATCTGGTGAAACCAGGATTCTCAGATCGCCATCGACTGATCTCCTCACGGAGATAGAAGTGATTTACCAAGGCTCTGTTCTCTAGATCGTGATTTGTCCGTCTGACTTCGTTGACCTTATACACTTTCTCGAAAACAGCGCCTATGGTATTAACCTTCTCTTGGGGATCTTCGACCACGAAGAATTCGTTATCTAGCACGGACTCATCTGGATCTATATCAACTGATGTCAGTAGTTGTGCGTTGTCGTTTGTTCTCGGAAGTCGGACGATTGGAATGTCATTTTTATCTTTCCTCCTGAATAATTTATTTACTTGCGGGAACATACCCGGGTTGTTGGATCGTACAGCCCGGATTTTATTGCTTCAATACAAGCTAATGGCAAGATTATAATTTACTTTTATTAGTTGTTGGAGGTTTTTGATCTCTGACTTCAGAGATCTGACTTCCGGACTTCTCGGATCTGTAAATCGTCTGTGCAAGAGTTTGAGTCTAGACAGCAGTCTACTTTTGTGCACGTGAAGTGCGTCGATGGTGGCATTCCGATAGACATCGCAGTCCTCGGTCGGCACAATCTTCGGTATTGTTCTGTCCATTGTACGCACTATGGCGTTGTCCATTTGTTTGAGGTACCCATCAACCTCCTCGTTCGATAGGTTTCTGTTCTTTGGCGGATTGATCGCACTCGACCGGAGTTCCATGGTTAAAGCCCTGGAGAAACGTGGCCAGCGAGCCTTATTGTAATTATAAGGATTTCGCTGGACATATTCCCCCAGTTCAACCACCTCGTTCGGGAGTTAAATAACCGCTGAGAAAGCAAGAAGATCACTATCGTACTCAATCGCGGTTAAACAATTCCGTGTGCTTGTGTCTACACCCTGTATTGTCAGTCGTCTGTCAATCAATAGTAGATCCAGATAATTCCCGCTTCTGGGAAATGAAGGTATTTCGGTTGCAAGCAAATCAGCCCTCAACTCATCATGCCCAATCAAACAGTTGTTCAAGGCGATCCCCCGTGCGCAATTCCTATTGCATCCCCAATCTTGATGTCTGGAGTTGAAATCTCCTGCAATGATATAATAAGTATCTTCCGAGCTCAGTCGGAGACAAGTGAAGAGAGTTTCGAGCTCTGGAATGAAATTATGTTCAAGATTATTATTACCCGGTGCATAGAGAGTGATCACGTGCAATCGCTTACCACCAGAGAGTGAAATGCGTGCGATACAAGTCTCTAGCAAGCAAAACCTACGCGCTTCATTGCTATACATGATATTATGATCAATAGTTTTCTTAACTAAAAGAGCGACTCCGCCTCCATTATGGGTGCGGTCTCTCCGAATAATATTGTAATTATTAGTGAATTGACATTTATCGCAAGGATCTTAAGGTCGTCAGCTGCGCGTGCAGCCATTATATTGGGGCCGTTGTGGCTTGTTCGCCAGACAGTCTGGAGTAGATGACATCTATTCTGGCTGCCTGTTGAAGGAACTGCTGTTCTAAGCGAGCAGTCCGCTCTGCTTGTTCAGCAATGCATTTTTGCATCTGAGCCATCTGTGCCTGTATAGCCAGCAGGATGGAGCTCAGATCAGTATTTGCCTCCGGCTGCCGGATCACTGGGACCGTGACCGCCTTTGGCACTGTCTGTTGTGCCGGTCTTCTACCTGACGCCATTTGGGCATAGGAGATGGCAGGCGTAACAGCGGTGGCTGGAACGCGAGGCACTGGCTTTGCTGCCACCGTTTTTGGTGTCCCTCTTTCGAACTTGTTGTTGAGTTCTTGCACTTTTGGGCAGCCCCTATAACTAGCGGGGTGCCCGTTAGTCCTACATTAAGCACATTTGAGGGTGCTCCTGTCCTCGACTTGGTCCTTTCCTGGAGGACATTCACCACTACTGTGGTTCTTGGCGCATTTCACGCAGCGGAACTCCATCTTGCAGTTCGCCGCGGCATGGCCGAACCTCTGGCATCTAGCACACTGCATCGTGTGCTTACTTTTTTTTAATATCTCCCACTTAATGACAACAGTGCCCAAGTGTTTAATTCGCTTGAGGAGCTCTTTGTTGCTATCGGGAGTTATCTGGACCAGGAACATAGGCAAACGCCTATTCTCCCTTCGTGCCACCGCAGTGACAAACGGCTTAACTCCTACTATGCGGAGATCGTCGCTCTGCGCCTGGATTTCCTCCGGATCCGTAGAAGGATCTACGCTCTTGAGGAGCAGAGTCTGGAGTTTTTCTCCTTTCCGGGTGTACGTGTAATACTCATTCCCCGCCTTCTCCAACGCCTGCCTAATTAATTCGTGCACTGCCATATAGTGGCAGTACACGGTGTGCCTGAGGGGCATTCTATACTTTATTTCGTATGGGAGATCTAATTTGTCTAAGTGTATTACAGCCCACTTACATAGATTTTGGAGATCCTTGGTCTCCGCACCGAAGATGTTTATAGGAGGGCATCTGGTTTTCGTAGGTTGTGTTTGTTGCTGCTGCTTTTTCGCTTGCTGCTGCTGTTGTTGTTTCTGATGTTTCTGCTGCTGATGTTTCTGCTGCTGCTGCTGTTGACCCTGCGTTTTTTTTGGCGACTGCTGGGTGCCTTTTAGCAGCGCCTGTGGTATGTCTGGTGATTGTTGTTGTTGCTTTTGCTGGCATTGGCTGTCCAGCTGTTTTTGCGACTGTACGGCTTGTTGTCGCAGCCGTGCAGCCGCATGAGCCGCTTTGCGCGCTGCAAACTTCTCCTTCATTACTTGGACGACGGCGGCCAGTTCCGCCTCCTGCTGCTCTATTTTGCGTTTCTTCACACTGAGTTGGAGCTGCTGGCTCTCAATTCGAGAGAGACTTTGCTCAGCCTCCAGCTCTTCGTCCTCTTCGTTGGCGGAGAAGGCCTGGTACCTGTTCGCCAGGCCCAGGTATCTCCCTTCTCCTTCTGCCGACTCGTATATAATCGAGTCGGCTAGTGCAGCCGCCGTTGCTGAAGGCGGCGCTGCTGGTGCTGATGTTGTTGGTAAGCTAGCCGCCGTCGTCTCTGCTGTTGTTATTGTTCCAGCTGCCGTTGTGGCCGATGCTAGTGCTGCTAGCGCAGCTTTGGACGTTGTTGCCGCTACTGTGGTTGGTGCAGCTGTTGTCGCTGTTGTTGTTGCTGCCGGGTATATTGCAGCTATTTCGTCACCCGTTGATTTAGCTGGTGACGGCACGGTCGATGGCGTGGTCTTCTTCGCCTTCGATCTCTGGACCAGGTTAGGTGCGGGGTGAAGGGGTCTCCTCCTCTTCCCCCTCTCGCTTTCGCCATCTCTAGAGTGGCGTGATGAGCTGGCATCGGTCGAGAAGCCAGCATCATCTTCTGGTCAATCAGATTGATCATATTGCGATCGACGCAAGGCACTCCTCCAGTATTATAGATGTTCGAACGTTCCGAGGCGCCAACATTGACTCGGACCACCACCTTGTTGTAGCCAAGATAAGGTTGCGGATATTCCGAACACCGCCAAGACAAAGAAATACTGTGAGGAAGTTTAACGTCAGCCGGCTACAATCGCAAGAGATTGCCAAATCCTTTTCCGATCGTGTCTCCCTTAACCTCTTAAGAAATCCTACGCCGCCAACATCAAGTATTGAAGATCAGTGGCAGCATTGCCAAAAAGCCATCAGAGATGCCGCCTCTGATGTGCTGGGTTTCAATCCGCCACCACAACGAAACCCCTGGTTTGACAACGAGTGTCGGCAGGCGAATGCAGCCAAGCAAGAAGCATACAAAGCGACACTGCAAAGAAGGACAAGAGCTGCTCGGGAGCTCTACGAGCAGAAGAGGAGAGACGAACACCGGCTTCTCAGGAGAAAAAAGAAGGAGCATGAGAAGCGCGCGATCGGCAAACTAGAGGGATATTACTGCAGGAATGAGGTAAGGAAATTTTACCAAAGGGTAAAGTTAACCAGTCAAGGTTATAAAGTCCGAACCGAAGCCTGTAAGGATGATCAAGGGAACATCGTAGTAGAGTCACAGTCGATGCTGAGGATATGGAGAAACCATTTCTGCAGACTGTATAACGGCGACGAAGAACCAAATTCCGCTGTCAGGCAGAACGAACCATTCAACCCCAATGAAAGGGACGATGAAGATCAACAATTCCGTCCACCTGACACAGATGAAGTGAGGATTGCCATATCCAAACTAAAATCCAACAAGGCTGCGGGAGCTGAAGGCCTACCCGCCGAGCTTTTTAAGGCCGCAGGCGATGATTTGGTAAGGAGCATGCACCAACTCATCTGTAAAATATGGTCGGAGGAAAACATGCCCGATGAATGGAACCTCAGCATAGTCTGCCCGATCCATAAAAAAGGAGACCCTTTGAACTGCGCCAACTACAGAGGCATCAGTCTCCTAAGTATTGCATATAAAATCTTATCTGCCGTACTGTGTGAACGCCTAAAGCCATTCGTCAACAACCTGGTCGGTCCATACCAGTGTGGCTTTAGGCCAGGAAAATCCACCATCGACCAAATATTCACACTGCGGCAGATTTTGGAGAAAACCCAGGAGCAACAAATCGATACCCACCACCTTTTTATCGATTTTAAGGCCGCGTATGATAGCATTTATAGAGACGAGCTATACAGAGCAATGTCTAGTTTTGGCATCCCTACCAAACTCGTCCGTTTGTGTAGGATGACGATGGAGAATGCACGCTGCTCCATCAAGGTCGGTAAAGACCTAACCGAGACCTTTGATGTCAAAAAAGGATTCAGACAAGGCGACGCGCTGTCATGCGACTTTTTCAACATCGTTCTTGAAAGAATTGTTCAAAACTCGAACGCCAACACCAGAGGAACAATCTTTCAGAAGTCCGTCCAACTACTCGCATATGCCGACGATATTGACATTATCGGAAGAACGCAGCGTGATGTCAATGGCGCTTTTGTGGGTATTGCAACGGAGGCCGCGAAGATGGGTTTAGCGGTAAACGAGGGTAAGACCAAGTATATGCTGTCAACGAGAAAGGACACCCAACACCGACGTCTCGGTCAGAACGTCACAGCAGAGAGATATAACTTTGAGGTAGTCAAAAACTTTGTATACCTAGGCACCGCTATCAATTCAGACAACGACACCAGCGCTGAAATCAAACGAAGAATAACTCTTGCCAATCGCTGCTTCTTTGGGCTAAGAAAGCAATTGGTAAACAAAGCCCTCTCTCCCGTGCGCAATTCCTATTGCATCCCCAATCTTGATGTCTGGAGTTGAAATCTCCTGCAATGATATAATAAGTATCTTCCGAGCTCAGTCGGAGACAAGTGAAGAGAGTTTCGAGCTCTGGAATGAAATTATGTTCGAGATTATTATTACCCGGTGCATAGAGAGTGATCACGTGCAATCGCTTACCACCAGAGAGTGAAATGCGTGCGATACAAGTCTCTAGCAAGCGAAACCTACGCGCTTCATTGCTATACATGATATTATGATCAATAGTTTTCTTAACTAAAAGAGCGACTCCGCCTCCATTATGGGTGCGGTCTCTCCGAATAATATTGTAATTATTAGTGAATTGACATTTATCGCAAGGATCTTAAGGTCGTCAGCTGCGCGTGCAGCCATTATATTGGGGCCGTTGTGGCTTGTTCGCCAGACAGTCTGGAGTAGATGACATCTATTCTGGCTGCCTGTTGAAGGAACTGCTGTTCTAAGCGAGCAGTCCGCTCTGCTTGTTCAGCAATGCATTTTTGCATCTGAGCCATCTGTGCCTGTATAGCCAGCAGGATGGAGCTCAGATCAGTATTTGCCTCCGGCTGCCGGATCACTGGGACCGTGACCGCCTTTGGCACTGTCTGTTGTGCCGGTCTTCTACCTGACGCCATTTGGGCATAGGAGATGGCAGGCGTAACAGCGGTGGCTGGAACGCGAGGCACTGGCTTTGCTGCCACCGTTTTTGGTGTCCCTCTTTCGAACTTGTTGTTGAGTTCTTGCACTTTTGGGCAGCCCCTATAACTAGCGGGGTGCCCGTTAGTCCTACATTAAGCACATTTGAGGGTGCTCCTGTCCTCGACTTGGTCCTTTCCTGGAGGACATTTACCACTACTGTGGTTCTTGGCGCATTTCACGCAGCGGAACTCCATCTTGCAGTTCGCCGCGGCATGGCCGAACCTCTGGCATCTAGCACACTGCATCGTGTGCTTACTTTTTTTTAATATCTCCCACTTAATGACAACAGTGCCCAAGTGTTTAATTCGCTTGAGGAGCTCTTTGTTGCTATCGGGAGTTATCTGGACCAGGAACATAGGCAAACGCCTATTCTCCCTTCGTGCCACCGCAGTGATAAACGGCTTAACTCCTACTATGCGGAGATCGTCGCTCTGCGCCTGGCGCAGCACAGCGAGGATTTCCTCCGGATCCGTAGAAGGATCTACGCTCTTGAGGAGCAGAGTCTGGAGTTTTTCTCCTTTCCGGGTGTACGTGTAATACTCATTCCCCGCCTTCTCCAACGCCTGCCTAATTAATTCGTGCACTGCCATATAGTGGCAGTACACGGTGTGCCTGAGGGGCATTCTATACTTTATTTCGTATGGGAGATCTAATTTGTCTAAGTGTATTACAGCCCACTTACATAGATTTTGGAGATCCTTGGTCTCCGCACCGAAGATGTTTATAGGAGGGCATCTGGTTTTCGTAGGTTGTGTTTGTTGCTGCTGCTTTTTCGCTTGCTGCTGCTGTTGTTGTTTCTGATGTTTCTGCTGCTGATGTTTCTGCTGCTGCTGCTGTTGACCCTGCGTTTTTTTTGGCGACTGCTGGGTGCCTTTTAGCAGCGCCTGTGGTATGTCTGGTGATTGTTGTTGTTGCTTTTGCTGGCATTGGCTGTCCAGCTGTTTTTGCGACTGTACGGCTTGTTGTCGCAGCCGTGCAGCCGCATGAGCCGCTTTGCGCGCTGCCAACTTCTCCTTCATTACTTGGACGACGGCGGCCAGTTCCGCCTCCTGCTGCTCTATTTTGCGTTTCTTCACACTGAGTTGGAGCTGCTGGCTCTCAATTCGAGAGAGACTTTGCTCAGCCTCCAGCTCTTCGTCCTCTTCGTTGGCGGAGAAGGCCTGGTACCTGTTCGCCAGGCCCAGGTATCTCCCTTCTCCTTCTGCCGACTCGTATATAATCGAGTCGGCTAGTGCAGCCGCCGTTGCTGAAGGCGGCGCTGCTGGTGCTGATGTTGTTGGTAAGCTAGCCGCCGTCGTCTCTGCTGTTGTTATTGTTCCAGCTGCCGTTGTGGCCGATGCTAGTGCTGCTAGCGCAGCTTTGGACGTTGTTGCCGCTACTGTGGTTGGTGCAGCTGTTGTCGCTGTTGTTGTTGCTGCCGGGTATATTGCAGCTATTTCGTCACCCGTTGATTTAGCTGGTGACGGCACGGTCGATGGCGTGGTCTTCTTCGCCTTCGATCTCTGGACCAGGTTAGGTGCGGGGTGAAGGGGTCTCCTCCTCTTCCCCCTCTCGCTTTCGCCATCTCTAGAGTGGCGTGATGAGCTGGCATCGGTCGAGAAGCCAGCATCATCTTCTGGTCAATCAGATTGATCATATTGCGATCGACGCAAGGCACTCCTCCAGTATTATAGATGTTCGAACGTTCCGAGGCGCCAACATTGACTCGGACCACCACCTTGTTGTAGCCAAGATAAGGTTGCGGATATCCCGAACACCGCCAAGACAAAGAAATACTGTGAGGAAGTTTAACGTCAGCCGGCTACAATCGCAAGAGATTGCCAAATCCTTTTCCGATCGTGTCTCCCTTAACCTCTTAAGAAATCCTACGCCGCCAACATCAAGTATTGAAGATCAGTGGCAGCATTGCCAAAAAGCCATCAGAGATGCCGCCTCTGATGTGCTGGGTTTCAATCCGCCACCACAACGAAACCCCTGGTTTGACAACGAGTGTCGGCAGGCGAATGCAGCCAAGCAAGAAGCATACAAAGCGACACTGCAAAGAAGGACAAGAGCTGCTCGGGAGCTCTACGAGCAGAAGAGGAGAGACGAACACCGGCTTCTCAGGAGAAAAAAGAAGGAGCATGAGAAGCGCGCGATCGGCAAACTAGAGGGATATTACTGCAGGAATGAGGTAAGGAAATTTTACCAAAGGGTAAAGTTAACCAGTCAAGGTTATAAAGTCCGAACCGAAGCCTGTAAGGATGATCAAGGGAACATCGTAGTAGAGTCACAGTCGATGCTGAGGATATGGAGAAACCATTTCTGCAGACTGTATAACGGCGACGAAGAACCAAATTCCGCTGTCAGGCAGAACGAACCATTCAACCCCAATGAAAGGGACGATGAAGATCAACAATTCCGTCCACCTGACACAGATGAAGTGAGGATTGCCATATCCAAACTAAAATCCAACAAGGCTGCGGGAGCTGAAGGCCTACCCGCCGAGCTTTTTAAGGCCGCAGGCGATGATTTGGTAAGGAGCATGCACCAACTCATCTGTAAAATATGGTCGGAGGAAAACATGCCCGATGAATGGAACCTCAGCATAGTCTGCCCGATCCATAAAAAAGGAGACCCTTTGAACTGCGCCAACTACAGAGGCATCAGTCTCCTAAGTATTGCATATAAAATCTTATCTGCCATACTGTGTGAACGCCTAAAGCCATTCGTCAACAACCTGGTCGGTCCATACCAGTGTGGCTTTAGGCCAGGAAAATCCACCATCGACCAAATATTCACACTGCGGCAGATTTTGGAGAAAACCCAGGAGCAACAAATCGATACCCACCACCTTTTTATCGATTTTAAGGCCGCGTATGATAGCATTTATAGAGACGAGCTATACAGAGCAATGTCTAGTTTTGGCATCCCTACCAAACTCGTCCGTTTGTGTAGGATGACGATGGAGAATGCACGCTGCTCCATCAAGGTCGGTAAAGACCTAACCGAGACCTTTGATGTCAAAAAAGGATTCAGACAAGGCGACGCGCTGTCATGCGACTTTTTCAACATCGTTCTTGAAAGAATTGTTCAAAACTCGAACGCCAACACCAGAGGAACAATCTTTCAGAAGTCCGTCCAACTACTCGCATATGCCGACGATATTGACATTATCGGAAGAACGCAGCGTGAT
Source organism: Eristalis tenax (assembly GCA_905231855.2). Classification (NCBI taxonomy): domain Eukaryota; kingdom Metazoa; phylum Arthropoda; class Insecta; order Diptera; family Syrphidae; genus Eristalis; species Eristalis tenax. The sequence goes on along the minus strand of HG993125.1, from coordinate 17,954,907 downwards.
GTCAATGGCGCTTTTGTGGGTATTGCAACGGAGGCCGCGAAGATGGGTTTAGCGGTAAACGAGGGTAAGACCAAGTATATGCTGTCAACGAGAAAGGACACCCAACACCGACGTCTCGGTCAGAACGTCACAGCAGACAGATATAACTTTGAGGTAGTCAAAAACTTTGTATACCTAGGCACCGCTATCAATTCAGACAACGACACCAGCGCTGAAATCAAACGAAGAATAACTCTTGCCAATCGCTGCTTCTTTGGGCTAAGAAAGCAATTGGTAAACAAAGCCCTCTCTCGAACAACCAAGCTAACGCTTTACAAGACCTTAATCGTACCAGTCCTGCTATATGGCGCGGAGGCATGGACTTTATCAAAAGCGGATGAAGCTGCTCTTGGTTGCTTCGAGAGGAAAATTCTTCGTGTGATTTTCGGTCCCGTCTGCATAGATGGTGAGTGGAGGAGGAGATTTAATGACGAACTATACGGGCTGTTTAGCGACATCGACTTAGCCAGAAGAGTGAAGACCCAACGATTGAGGTGGCTAGGTCATGTAGAGCGGATGGAAACCAATGCTCCGGCCCGAAAAGTCTTCGAATCCACCCCCGAGGGACGGCGCAGTAGAGGAAGACCGCGACTCAGGTGGCGCACGCAAGTGGAAAGGGACCTCAACCAACTATGCGTGCGAAACTGGAGACCGCTAGCTAAAGATCGAGCTGGCTGGAGACGCTTGTTGGTTGAGGCCCAGGTCCACCCCGGACTGTAGCGCCACCTTAAGTAAGTAAGCAAAGCAGCAGAGTCAACAGAAGCAGCAGCAGCAGAAACATCAGCAACCTACACTATATGCCACTATATGGCAGTGCACGAATTAATTAGGCAGGCGTTGAAGAAGTTGAAGAATCAGTACGTACACCCCGAAAGGAGAAAAATTCCAGACTCTGCTCCTTAAGAGCGTAGATCTTTCTACGGATCCGGAGGAAATCCTCGCTGTGCTGCGCCTGGCGAAGAGTGACGATCTCCGCATAGTAGGAGTTAAGCCGTTTGTAACTGCGGTGGAACGAAGGGAGAATATGTGTTTGCCTATGTTCCTGGGCCAGATAACGCCACAAGCAATAAAGAGCTCCTCAAACGAATTAAACACATGGGGACTGTGGATGAGCCATGAAGTGCGAGACATTAAAAAAAAGGTAAGCACACGATACAGTGTGCTAGATGCCAGAGGTTCGGGCAAGCCGTGGCGAACTGCAAGATGGAGTTCCGCTGTGTGAAATGCGGCTCGCGTTCCAGCCACCGCTGTTACGCCTGTCATCTCCTATGCCCAAATGGCGTCAGGTAGAAGACCGACACAACAAACAGTGCCAAAGGCGGCCACGGTCCCAGTGACCCGGCAGCCGGAGGCAAGTAATGATCTGAGCTCCATACTGCTAACTATCCAGGCACAGATGGCTCAGATGCAAAAAAGCATTGCTGAACAAGAAGAACGGACTGCTCACTTAGAACAGCAGTTCCTTCAACAGGCAGCCAAAATAGATGTCATCTATTCCAGACTGTGTAGCGAACAAGCCACAATGGCCCCAATATAATGGCTGCACGCGCAGCTAACGACCTTAAGATCCTCGCGATAAATGTCAATTCACTAATAGGGACCAACAGGAAACTTTCCTTCAGCCAACTGTTGAGAAGCCACAATCCTGATGTGACAATAGTTAGCGAAACTAAGCTTAACCAAAAGCACACCCTCAGGTTTAATAATTACAATATTATTCGGAGAGACCGCACCCATAATGGAGGCGGAGTCGATCTTTTAGTTAAGAAAACTATTAATCATAAGATCATGTATTGCAATGAAGCGCGTAGGTTTCGTTTGCTAGAGACGAGTATCGCACGCATTCCGTTCTCGGGTGGTAAGCGATTGCACGTGATCACTCTCTATGCACCGGATAATAATAATCTCGAACATAATTTCATTCCAGAGCTCGAAACTCTCTTCACTTGTCTCCGACTGAGCTCGGAAGATACTTATTATATCATTGCAGGAGATTTCAACTCCAGACATCAAGATTGGGGATGCAATAGGAACTGCGCACGGGGGATCGCCTTGAACAACTGTTTGATTGGGCATGATGAGTTGAGGGCTGATTTGCTTGCAACCGAAATACCTTCATTTCCCAGAAGCGGGAATTATCTGGATCTACTATTGATTGACAGACGACTGACAATACAGGGTGTAGACACAAGCACACGGAATTGTTTAACCGCGATTGAGTACGATAGTGATCTTCTTGCTTTCTCAGCGGTTATTTAACTCCCGAACGAGGTGGTTGAACTGGGGGAATATGTCCAGCGAAATCCTTATAATTACAATAAGGCTCGCTGGCTGGAACTCCGGTCGAGTACGATCAATCCGCCAACGAACAGAAACCTATCGAACGAGGAGGTTGATGGGTACATCAAACAAATGGACGACGCCATAGTGCGTACAATGGACAGAACAATACCAAAGATTGTGCCGACCGAGGACTCCGATGTTTATCGGAATGCCACCATCGATGCACATCACGTACACAAAAGTAGATTGCTGACTAGACTCAATCTTACAGATCCGAAAAGTCCGGAAGTCAGAGATCAAATACCTCCAACAACTAATAAAAATAAATTATAATCTTGCCATAAGCTTGCATTGAAGCAATAAAATCCGGGCTGTACGATCCAACAACCCGGGTAAGTTCCCGCAAGTAAATAAATTATTCAGGAGGAAAGATAAAAATGACATTCCAATCGTCCGACTTCCGAGAACAAACGACAACGCACAACTACTGACATCAGTTGATATAGATCCAGGTGAGTCCGTGCTAGATGACGAATTCTTCGTGGTCGAAGATCCCCAAGAGAAGGTTAATACCATAGGCGCTGTTTTCGACAAAGTGTATAAGGTCAACGAAGTCAGACGGACAAATCACGATCTAGAGAACAGAGCCTTGGTAAATCACTTCTATCTCCGTGAGGAGATCAGTCGATGGCGATCTGAGAATCCTGGTTTTACCAGATTCGATGACGTAAATATGGCAAATAATCCCGTCGCCAACGATGTAAATCACATCGTGATCACTCAGGAAGATCTCCAAGGGGTCTTTAAAGCCATTAAGAACAAGAAATCGGCTGGGACAGATGGTATCCCGAACATCGTGCTCAAGCATCTCCCTCCGGCGGCAGTGGAAAATTACACTACACTGTTCAACAATGCGCTAAGTAATGCACATTACCCGGCACATTGGAAGACAGCTGTAGTGCAACCAATCCCTAAACGGGATACAGACAAAAGCATTCCGTCTAATCTTCGGTCGATAAGTCTTCTTCCTTGCATCAGCAAGGCTTTTGAAAAGATTGTCATTAGAGCTCTGCAGACATGGGTCGAGGACAACAATATTCTGCCGGACAACCAGTTTGGATTTAGGGCAGGGCATTCGACAGTACATGCTGCTGCAAAGCTGGTTTCCGACATACAATGGAATATGGATGAAAATCAGTGTACGGGTGCCTGTCTGTTCGACTTGGAAAAGGCATTGCTATATATGATTTATGATATGATAACAGGTAGGAAGTTCGTCGTGAAATGTGGCGGCGTAACTTCAAGTAGAGTATTTAGTGTAGAAAATGGTCTACAACAGGGAGCTGTGAGATCCCCATTATTGTTTGTTATATTTACTGCAGATCTTCTAAGGTCTATGCCGCACCTAATCGTGTATGCCCATGACCTAGGGGCTTACAGATCAGCACCGAAGGTAGTAGTCATAAGCACCTTGTTGCAACGGGATGCAAATAAAATAACTTAATTTTGTTATGACTGGAAGTTGCTTATCAACTTCCTGAAATGTGAAACTATTCTTTTCCGTGCCCCGGTGCACAGGGCTTCAAGTGATACGCGTAAGAACTGGAAAGAGTTTTGCATTGTTAACCCTCAGTTCCAGCCATTAATCGTGAAAAGTGTAGTCAGACATCTCGGCATTTGGTTAGATCATGTTCTGTATTTCCACAAACATATAGAAAGGACTTTGACCAAATGCTAGAAAAGCCTTCGCTGTGGCAAGTGGGTTGTTTTACAGCAGCCAACTTGATACCAGGGTGAAACTGATCTGCTACATGGCCCTTATACGGCCGATCATGGTGTATGGTTGTCCCCTATGGTTCGGTGTGAGCCCTTCCCAGATGGAAAAGATGAGGGTGTTCGAGAGACGATGTCTTAGAACCTGTCTCCGGTTGTATCGGAAACCTGAGTCCGAGTACAAGAAGTACTATCCCAAGGAGGTCCTGTACAACAGGGCTAACGTAAAAAGAGTAGACAATCTTATAATTTCTTTAACACAACGACACATTGCAAGGTGTATGATGTCTACCAACAGTCTGATCTTCGGGGCTTACAAAAAAAAAAAAAAACAATATAAAATAAAAAAAAAGGTGAGTAAAGGCGCGTAACTTATATATGTCTAGAATATAAACACCGTGAACGCCCTTGCACACACGTCTGCAATGTCACAGACATAGAGTAAGGTAGTTTAGGTTTTATTAGGGTTAGGGTTTAATATTAGCTTAGGTTTAAATTTAGTTTTAAGAAATTAAAAAAAAAAAAAATGTTTAGAGCGCCAAGTTTTTTTCAAGTTTTCTTGGCCAGTAAGAACAAATAATAAAGATTGTCCACATGGACTGAAAAAAAACAAATAGTAGCGTAGGCGCCGAAAGTCAAATAGATAAGCAAGTGCAGATTATTTTAGAGTACCTGTGAAGGGTCAGTAGGGTAGTTTTTTAAGAACATGAAGTGTTTAGATAGTAGGATAGACTTAATCATTTTTGTCTAGTTTTAAGGATCATGGATTTTTTTAAATAAAAACGAATTTTAAAGTTAAAGTGTGCATACCCCAGGTGTGGGTGGCCCCGGTTCAAATACCGAGGGTGGAATAGTGACAGAGACACGTGATCCGTTTTTTTTTTTTTAATTAACAATAAAAGCATAGTGAAGTGAGAATGAGGCCGAGAGGGTGGCCTGGGGGCAGAGGCGGATCGACGCGTGGCACATCAGGCCACAGCGTTGGTCAACCAGAAGATGATGCTGGCTTCTCGACCGATGCCAGCTCATCACGCCACTCTAGAGATGGCGAAAGCGAGAGGGGGAAGAGGAGGAGGCCCCTTCACCCCGCACCTAACCTGGTCCAGAGGTCGAAGGCGAAGAAGACCACGCCATCGACCGTGACGTCACCAGCTACATCAACGGGTGACGAAATAGCTGCAATATTCACGGCAGCAACAACAACAACGACAGCAGCTGCACCAACCACAGTAGCGGCAACAACGTCCAAAGCTGCGCTAGCAGCACTAGCGTCGGCCACAACGGCAGCTGCAGCAATAACAACAGCAGATACGACGGCGGCTAGCTTACCAACAACATCAGCACCAGCAGTGCCGACTTCAGCAACGGCGGCTGCACTAGCCGACTCGATTATATACGAGTCGGCAGAAGGAGAAGGGAGATACCTGGGCCTGGGAACAGGTACCAGGCCTTCTCTGCCAACGAAGAGGATGAAGAGCTGGAGGCTGAGCAAAGTCTCTCACGAATTGAGAACCGCCAGCTCCAACTCAGTGTGAAGAAACGCAAAATAGAGCAGCAGGAGGCGGAACTGGCCGCCGTCGTCCAAGTAATGAAGGAGAAGTTGGCAGCGCGCAAAGCGGCACCCAGCAGTCGCCAAAAAAAAACCCAGGGTCAACAGCAGCAGCAGCAGCAAAAACATCAGCAACAACAACAGCAGCAGCAGGCGAAAAAGCATCAGCAACAATCACCACCTATGAGAGTCAGATGCCCACCTTTAAACATCTTCGGTGCGGAGACCAAGGATCTCCAAAATCTATGTAAGTGGGCTGTTATACACTTAGACAAATAAGATCTCCCATACGAGATAAAGTATAGAATGCCCCTCAGGCACACCGTGTACTGCCACTATATGGCAGTGCACGAATTAATTAGGCAGGCGTTGGAGAAGGCTGGGAATGAGTACTACACGTACACCCCGAAAGGGAAAATACTCCAGACTCTGCTCCTTAAGAGCGTAGATCCTTCTACGGGTCCGGAGGAAATCCTCGCTGTGCTGCGCCAGGCGCAGAGCGACGACCTCCGCATAGTAGGAGTTAAGCTGTTTGTCACTGCGGTGGCACGAAGGGAGAATAGGCGTTTGCCTATGTTCCTGGTCCAGATAACACCCGCTAGCAACAAAGAGCTCCTTAAGCGAATTAAACACTTGGGGACTGTTGCCATTAAGTGGGAGACATTAAAAAAAGGTAAGCACACGATACAGTGTGCTAGATGCCAGAGGTTCGGGTATGCCGCGGCGAACTGCAAGATGGAGTTCCGCTGCGTGAAATGCGCTTTGGCAGCAAAGCCAGTGCCTCGCGTTCCAGCCACCGCTGTTACACCTGTCATCTTCTATGCCCAAGTGTCGTCAGGTAGAAGACCGACACAACAGACAGTGCCAAGGGCGGCCACGGTCCCAGTGACCCGGCTGCCGGAGATAAGTAATGATCTGAGCTCCATTCTGCTGGCTATCCAGGCACAGATGGCTCAGATGCAAAAGAGCATTGCTGAACAAGAAGAGCGGACTGCTCGCTTAGAACAGCAGTTCCTTCAACAGGCAGCCAGAATAGATGTCATCTACTCCAGACTGTCTGGCTAACAAGCCACAACGGACCAATCCTGGTGTGATAATGGTTAGCGAAACTAAGCTTAACCAAAAGCACACCCTCAGGTACAATATTTACAATATTATTCGGAGAGACCACCCCCATAATGGAGGCGGAGTCGCTCTTTTAGTTAAAAAAAACCATTAATCATAATATCATGTACAGCAATGAAGCGCGTAGGTTTGGTTTGCTAGAGACGTGTATCGCACGCATTCCGTTCTCGGGTGGTAAGCGATTGCACGTGATCAACATACTTTCATTCCAGAGGTCGAAACTCTCTTCACTTGTCTCCGACTGAGCTCGGAAGAAACTTATTATATCATCGCAGGAGATTTCAACTCCAGACGTCCAGATTGGGGATGCAATAGGAATTGCGCACGGGGGATCGCCTTGAACAACTGGTTGATTGGGCATGATGAGTTGAGGGTTGATTTGCTTGCAACCGAAATACCTTCATTTCCCAGAAGCGGGAATTATCTGGATCTACTATTGATTGACAGACGACTGACAATACAGGGTGTAGACACAAGCACACGGAATTATTTAACCGCGATTGAGTACGATAGTGATCTTCTTGCTTTCTCAGCGGTTATTTAACTCCCGAACGAGGTGGTTGAACTGGGGGAATATGTCCAGCGAAATCCTTATAATTACAATAAGGCTCGCTGGCCACGTTTCTCCAGGGCTTTAGCCATGGAACTCCGGTCGAGTGATCAATCCGCCAACGAACATAAACCTATCGAACTGCGATGTTTATCGGAATGCCACCATCGATGCACTTCACGTGCACAAAAGTAGACTGCTGCCTAGACTCAAGCTCTTGCACAGACGGTTTACAGATCCGAGAAGTCCGGAAGTCAGATCTCTGAAGTCAGAGATCAAAAACCTCCAACAACTAATAAAAATAAATTATAATCTTGCCATAAGCTTGCATTGGGCAATAAAATCCGGGCTGTACGATCCAACAACCCGGGTAAGCTCCCGCAAGTAAATAAATTATTCAGGAGGAAAGATAAAAATGACATTCCAATCGTCCGACTTCCGAGAACAAACGACAACGCACAACTACTGACATCAGTTAATATAGATCCAGGTGAGTCCATGCTAGATGACGAATTCTTCGTGGTCGAAGATCCCCAAGAGTAGGTTAATACCATAGGCGCTGTTTTCGACAAAGTGTATAAGGTCAACGAGGTCAGACGGACAAATCAAGATCTAGAGAACAGAGCCTTGGTAAATCACTTCTATCTCCGTGAGGAGATCAGTCGATGGCGATCTGAGAATCCTGGTTTTACCAGATTCGATGAATATGGCAAATAATCCCGTCGCCAACGATGTAAATCACATCGTGATCACTCAGGAAGATTTCCAAAGGATCTTGAAAGTCATTAAGAAAAAGAAATCGGCTGGGACACATGGTATCCCGAACATCGTGCTCAATCATCTCCCTCCGGCGGCAGTGGAAAATTACACTACACTGTTTAACAATGCGCTAAGTAATGCACATTACCCGGCACATTGGAAGACAGCTGTAGTGCAACCAATCCCTAAACAGGATAAAGACAAAAGCATTCCGTCTAATCTTCGGTCGATAAGTCTTCTTCCTTGCATCATCAAGGCATTTGAAAAGATTGTCATTAGAGCTCTGCAGACAAGGGTCGAGGACGACAATATTCTGCCGGACAACCAGTTTGGATTTAGGGCAGGGCATTCGACAGTGCATGCTGCTGCCAGGTTGGTTTCCGACATACAATGGAATATGGATGAAAATCAGTGTACGGGTGCCTGTCTGTTCGACTTGGAAAAGGCATTGCTATATATGATTTATGATATGATAACAGGTAGGAAGTTCGTCGTGAAATGTGGCGGCGTAACTTCAAGAAAATGGTCTACAACAGGGAGCTGTGAGATCCCCATTATTGTTTGTTATATTTACTGCAGATCTTCTAAGGTCTATGCCGCACCTAATCGTGTATGCCGATGACCTAGTGGCTTTCAGATCAGCACCGAAGGTAGTAGTCATAAACACCTTGTTGCAACGGGATGCAAATAAAATAACTTAATTTTGTTATGACTGGAAGTTGCTTATCAACTTCCTGAAATGTGAAACTATTCTTTTCCGTGCCCCGGTGCACAGGGCTTCAAGTGATACGCGTAAGAATTGGAAAGAGTTTTGCATTGTTACCCCTCAGGGCCAGCCATTAATCGTGAAAAGTGTAGTCAGACATCTCGGCATTTGGTTAGATCATTTTCTGTATTTTCACAAACATATAGAAAGGACTTTGACCAAATGCTAGAAAAGCCTTCGCTGTGGCAAGTGGGTTGTTTTACAGCAGCCAACTTGATACCAGGGTGAAAGTGATCTGCTACATGGTCCTTATACGGCCGATCATGGTGTATGGTTGTCCCCTATGGTTCGGTGTGAGCACTTCCCAGATGGAATAGATGAGGGTGTTCGAGAGGCGATGTCTTAGGACCTGTCTCCGGTTGTATCGGACACCTGAGTCCGAGTACAAGAAGTACTATCCCAACGAGGTCCCGTACAACAGGACTTACGTGAAAAGAGTAGACAATTTTATAATTTCTTTAACACGACGACACATTGCAAGGTGTATTATGTCTACCAACAATCTGATCATCGGGCCTTATTACCAGAACTTTATGTATCCTGAGAGGGTACGCCACACCGGCTTTATACCACCTGAGGCTTTTCTCTATTTAGATCCGTTAAATCTGATTCAGGACATGAGTGGATGTCCTATAATCTTCCACGCTGTACGCCGAACAGTTGACAGTCGCCTGTATCCTCTATGAATCGGATATCGCTCGAGAACACGAAGGTCAACTCCGGTTCAGTAGAGCGATCCCCGCTCGAGATAGGAGAGAGAGTGTGAGTCAGACAAAGAAAAAAAATATGTATATATAAAAGATACAAAAAAAAAAAACAATATAAAATAAAAAAAGAGGTGAGTAAAGGTGCGTAACTTATATATGTCTAGCATATAAACACCGTGAACGCCCTTGCACACACGTCTGCAATGTCACGGACATAGAGTAAGGTAGTTTAGGTTTTATTAGGGTTAGGGTTTAATAATAGCTTAGGTTTAAGTCTAGTTTTAAGAATTAAAAAAAAAAACAAAATGTTTAGAGCGCCAAGTTTTTTCAAGTTTTCTTGGCCAGTGAGAACAAATAATAAAGATTGTACCCATGGACTGAAAAAAAACAAATAGTAGTGTAGGCGCCGAAAGTCAAATAGATAAGCAAGTGTAGATTATTTTAGAGTACCTGTGAAGGGTCAGTAGGATAGTTTTTTAATAACATGAAGTGTTTAGATAGTAAGATAGACTTAATCATTTTTGTCTAGTTTAAAGTATCATGGATTTTATAAATAAAAATGAATTTATAAGTTTAAAAGTAAAGTAGTGTGCATACCCCAGGTGTGGGGGGTGGCACATCAGGCCACAGCGCTGGCCAACCAGAAGATGATGCTGGCTTCTCGAACGATGTCAGCTCATCACGCCACTCTAGAGATGGCGAAAGCGAGAGGGGGAAGAGGAGGAGGCCCCTTCACCCCGCACCTAACCTGGTCCAGAGGTCGAAGGCGAAAAGACCACGCCATCGACCGTGACGTCACCAGCTAAATCAACGCGTGACGAAATAGCTGCACTATTCACGACAGCAACAGCAACAATGACAACAGCTGCACCAACCACAGTAGCGGCAATAACGTCCAAAGCTGCGCTAGCAGCACTAGCGTCGGCCGCAACGACAGCTGCAACATTAAAAACAGCAGAGTCGACGGCGGCTAGCATAACAACAACATCAGCACCAGCAGCTCCGCCTTCAGCAAAGGCAGCTGCACTAGCCGACTCGATTATATACGAGTCGGCAGAAGGAGAAGGGAGATATCTGGGCCTGGGGAACAGGTACCAGGCCTTCTCCGTCAACGAAGAGGACGAAGAACTGGAGGCTGAGCAAAGTCTCTCACGAATTGAGAGCCAGCATCTCCAATTTTACTGATGACAACCCCTGCAAACGGTATACGGACAACGATCTTCGGATCTGTACGTGGAATGTAAGGTCCCTTTATAGGCCACGTGCAGCCGAACAATTAGCGGAAGCCCTAGACTGCTGCAAAGCAGATATAACCGCCATCCAAGAAGTGCGATGGGATGGACCGGGCAAAAGAAGGCTGAAAAACTGTGATATATATTACGGTGACTGCTACAAACAGCAAAAACAGCGCCTATTTGGATGTGGATTTGTCGTTAGAGGCAGACTTAGGCAAGAAGTCTTATCGTTCAGATCCGTGAACGAGCGCCTCACGACAATTCGCATCCAGGCTAAATTTGCCAACATAAGCCTTATATGCGCACATGCCCCCACAGAGGAGAAAGATGACGACACCAAAGACAAGTTCTATGAGCTCCTGGACAAAACTTATGAGCAATGCCCTAGCTACGACATTAAAATTGTCCTTGGCGATTTTAACGCAAAGCTTGGAAAAGAGAACATCTTTGGTAGTACGGTCGGAAAGCTAAGCCTACACGACACCACATCCGATAACGGATTTAGGCTGATCGACTTTGCTGCGGGGCGAAATGTTGTAGTAGCCAGTACAAGATTCCCACATCTCGATATCCACAAAGGAACATGGCGATCTCCTGATCAATCAACCGTCAATCAGATTGATCATATTGCGATCGACGCAAGGCACTCCTCCAGTATTATAGATGTTCGAACGTTCCGAGGCGCCAACATTGACTCGGACCACCACCTTGTTGTAGCCAAGATAAGGTTGCGGATATCCCGAACACCGCCAAGACAAAGAAATACTGTGAGGAAGTTTAACGTCAGCCGGCTACAATCGCAAGAGATTGCCAAATCCTTTTCCGATCGTGTCTCCCTTAACCTCTTAAGAAATCCTACGCCGCCAACATCAAGTATTGAAGATCAGTGGCAGAATTGCCAAAAAGCCATCAGAGATGCCGCCTCTGATGTGCTGGGTTTCAATCCGCCACCACAACGAAACCCCTGGTTTGACAACGAGTGTCGGCAGGCGAATGCAGCCAAGCAAGAAGCATACAAAGCGACACTGCAAAGAAGGACAAGAGCTGCTCGGGAGCTCTACGAGCAGAAGAGGAGAGACGAACACCGGCTTCTCAGGAGAAAAAAGAAGGAGCATGAGAAGCGCGCGATCGGCAAACTAGAGGGATATTACTGCAGGAATGAGGTAAGGAAATTTTACCAAAGGGTAAAGTTAACCAGTCAAGGTTATAAAGTCCGAACCCAAGCCTGTAAGGATGATCAAGGGAACATCGTAGTAGAGTCACAGTCGATGCTGAGGATATGGAGAAACCATTTCTGCAGACTGTATAACGGCGACGAAGAACCAAATTCCGCTGTCAGGCAGAACGAACCATTCAACCCCAATGAAAGGGACGATGAAGATCAACAATTCCGTCCACCTGACACAGATGAAGTGAGGTTTGCCATATCCAAACTAAAATCCAACAAGGCTGCGGGAGCTGAAGGCCTACCCGCCGAGCTTTTTAAGGCCGCAGGCGATGATTTGGTAAGGAGCATGCACCAACTCATCTGTAAAATATGGTCGGAGGAAAACATGCCCGATGAATGGAACCTCAGCATAGTCTGCCCGATCCATAAAAAAGGAGACCCTTTGAACTGCGCCAACTACAGAGGCATCAGTCTCCTAAGTATTGCATATAAAATCTTATCTGCCGTACTGTGTGAACGCCTAAAGCCATTCGTCAACAACCTGGTCGGTCCATACCAGTGTGGCTTTAGGCCAGGAAAATCCACCATCGACCAAATATTCACACTGCGGCAGATTTTGGAGAAAACCCAGGAGCAACAAATCGATACCCACCACCTTTTTATCGATTTTAAGGCCGCGTATGATAGCATTTATAGAGACGAGCTATACAGAGCAATGTCTAGTTTTGGCATCCCTACCAAACTCGTCCGTTTGTGTAGGATGACGATGGAGAATGCACGCTGCTCCATCAAGGTCGGTAAAGACCTAACCGAGACCTTTGATGTCAAAAAAGGATTCAGACAAGGCGACGCGCTGTCATGCGACTTTTTCAACATCGTTCTTGAAAGAATTGTTCAAAACTCGAACGCCAACACCAGAGGAACAATCTTTCAGAAGTCCGTCCAACTACTCGCATATGCCGACGATATTGACATTATCGGAAGAACGCAGCTTGATGTCAATGGCGCTTTTGTGGGTATTGCAACGGAGGCCGCGAAGATGGGTTTAGCGGTAAACGAGGGTAAGACCAAGTATATGCTGTCAACGAGAAAGAACACCCAACACCGACGTCTCGGTCAGAACGTCACAGCAGACAGATATAACTTTGAGGTAGTCAAAAACTTTGTATACCTAGGCACCGCTATCAATTCAGACAACGACACCAGCGCTGAAATCAAACGAAGAATAACTCTTGCCAATCGCTGCTTCTTTGGGCTAAGAAAGCAATTGGTAAACAAAGCCCTCTCTCGAACAACCAAGCTAACGCTTTACAAGACCTTAATCGTACCAGTCCTGCTATATGGCGCGGAGGCATGGACTTTATCAAAAGCGGATGAAGCTGCTCTTGGTTGCTTCGAGAGGAAAATTCTTAGTGTGATTTTCGGTCCCGTCTGCATAGATGGTGAGTGGAGGAGGAGATTTAATGACGAACTATACGGGCTGTTTAGCGACATCGACTTAGCCAGAAGAGTGAAGACCCAACGATTGAGGTGGCTAGGTCATGTAGAGCGGATGGAAACCAATGCTCCGGCCCGAAAAGTCTTCGAATCCACCCCCGAGGGACGGCGCAGTAGAGGAAGACCGCGACTCAGGTGGCGCACGCAAGTGGAAAGGGACCTCAACCAACTATGCGTGCGAAACTGGAGACAGCTAGCTAAAGATCGAGCTGGCTGGAGACGCTTGTTGGTTGAGGCCCAGGTCCACCCCGGACTGTAGCGCCACCTTAAGTAAGTAAGCAAAGCAGCAGAGTCAACAGAAGCAGCAGCAGCAGAAACATCAGCAACCTACACTATATGCCACTATATGGCAGTGCACGAATTAATTAGGCAGGCGTTGAAGAAGTTGAAGAATCAGTACGTACACCCCGAAAGGAGAAAAATTCCAGACTCTGCTCCTTAAGAGCGTAGATCTTTCTACGGATCCGGAGGAAATCCTCGCTGTGCTGCGCCTGGCGAAGAGTGACGATCTCCGCATAGTAGGAGTTAAGCCGTTTGTAACTGCGGTGGAACGAAGGGAGAATATGCGTTTGCCTATGTTCCTGGGCCAGATAACGCCACAAGCAATAAAGAGCTCCTCAAACGAATTAAACACATGGGGACTGTGGATGAGCCATGAAGTGCGAGACATTAAAAAAAAGGTAAGCACACGATACAGTGTGCTAGATGCCAGAGGTTCGGGCAAGCCGTGGCGAACTGCAAGATGGAGTTCCGCTGTGTGAAATGCGGCTCGCGTTCCAGCCACCGCTGTTACGCCTGTCATCTCCTATGCCCAAATGGCGTCAGGTAGAAGACCGACACAACAAACAGTGCCAAAGGCGGCCACGGTCCCAGTGACCCGGCAGCCGGAGGCAAGTAATGATCTGAGCTCCATACTGCTAACTATCCAGGCACAGATGGCTCAGATGCAAAAAAGCATTGCTGAACAAGAAGAACGGACTGCTCACTTAGAACAGCAGTTCCTTCAACAGGCAGCCAAAATAGATGTCATCTACTCCAGACTGTGTAGCGAACAAGCCACAACGGCCCCAATATAATGGCTGCACGCGCAGCTAACGACCTTAAGATCTTCGCGATAAATGTCAATTCACTAATAGGGACCAACAGGAAACTTTCCTTCGGGTGGTAAGCGATTGCACGTGATCACTCTCTATGCACCGGATAATAATCATCTCGAACATAATTTCATTCCAGAGCTCGAAACTCTCTTCACTTGTCTCCGTCTGAGCACGGAAGATACTTATTATATCATTGCAGGAGATTTCAACTCCAGACATCAAGATTGGGGATGCAATAGGAACTGCGCACGGGGGATCGCCTTGAACAACTGGTTGATTGGGCATGATGAGTTGAGGGCTGATTTGCTTGCAACCGAAATACCTTCATTTCCCAGAAGCGAGAATTATCTGGATCTACTATTGATTGACAGACGACTGACAATACAGGGTGTAGACACAAGCACACGGAATTATTTAACCGCGATTGAGTACGATAGTGATCTTCTTGCTTTCTCAGCGGTTATTTAACTCCCGAACGAGGTGGTTGAACTGGGGGAATATGTCCAGCGAAATCCTTATAATTACAATAAGGCTCACTGGCCACGTTTCTCCAGGGCTTTAGCCATGGAACTCCGGTCGAGTGATCAATCCGCCAACGAACATAAACCTATCGAACGAGGAGGTTGATGGGTACTTCAATCAAATGGACGACGCCATAGTGCGTACAATGGACAAAACAATACTGAAGATTGTGCCGACAGAGGACTGCGATGTCTATCGGAATGCCACCATCGACGCACTTCACGTGCACAAAAGTAGACTGCTGTCTATACTCAAACTCTTGCACAGACGATTTACAGATCCGAGAAGTCCGGAAGTCAGATCTCTGAAGTCAGAGATCAAAAACCTCCAACAACTAATAAAAATAAATTATAATCTTGCCATAAGCTTGCATTGGGGCAATAAAATCCGGGCTGTACGATCCAACAACCCGGGTAAGTTCCCGCAAGTAAATAAATTATTCAGGAGGAAAGATAAAAATGACATTCCAATCGTCCGACTTCCGAGAACAAACGACAACGCACAACTACTGACATCAGTTGATATAGATCCAGGTGAGTCCGTGCTAGATGACGAATTCTTCGTGGTCGAAGATCCCCAAGAGAAGGTTAATAACATAGGGGCTGTTTTCGGGAATGTGTATAAGGTCAACGAGGTCAGAAGGCCAAATCACGATTTAGAGAACAGAGCCTTGGTAAATGACTTCTATCTCCGTGAGGAGATCAATCGATGGCGATCTGAGAATCCTGGTTTTACCAGATTCGATGACGTAAATATGGCAAATAATCCCGTCGCCAACGATGTAAATCACATCGTGATCACTCAGGAAGATCTCCAAGGTGTCTTTATAACCATTAAGAACAAGAAATCGGCTGGGACAGATGGTATCCCGAACATCGTGCTCAATCATCTCCCTCCGGCTGCAGTGAAAATTTACACTACACTGTTTAACAATGCGCTAAGTAATGCACATTACCCGGCACATTGGAAGACAGCTGCAGTGCAACCAATCCCTAAACGGGATAAAGACAAAAGCGTTCCGTCTAATCTTCAGTCGATGGTTGCCCGTGTCATCCAACAGGTGGAAACTTACGCCAATTCGTGTTCATATCTGCCGAGGACTTATACAACGGCGTCCTGAACAGTATGATTTCCGACTTCCGAAAGTTGATTTTAAAGTTCCAGTCATGAATGAATCGAAGTCACCCTGCGCGAGAGTAGCGATGTCCTCAATCTTTTTGCCTGATCTGTTCACCATCAAGTCGTCGGCGTACGCAAGGAAGAGAACTTATCAGATCGCTCAAGTAAATGCTGAACATGATCGGCGAATTAACGACACCACTGTTGAAGACCATTTTTTACTACAAAACGACCTGTGGATGTCATGTTGCCATTCTTGACGACGAACCGTCTACCGGTAAGCGTGTTACACAGTAGGTACAGCAGTGATTTGCTAATGCCCAGTCAATTGAGCTTGTAAAAGTAAATTGTAACCATACGGTGTCAAAGGCCTTCTCCAGATCAATCAAGAGGCAGCTAAAGTCAACGGGGTGTCTTTGAACACTTATTTGTTGAAGGGAAAGGATAATCTAGTTCCATTGCACGCAGGCATCTTTAAGTTTCGGGAGCGTCAAATAGCTGTGAGTTTTTATTTCAGAGAGATGTTTCATAGGTTTCCCATCAAGGCTAAAGACCAGCAATGCCAACGCATTCTTTGGCGAGACAGAGATACAACTAGGCACCCACAAGCTTACATTATGCGAGTCATGATGTTTGGTCCGAGATACTCTCCACCCTGTGCATAGTACGTGAAAAATTATCGCGCCAACCTCTTTAAAGATGAATGCTGATTATTTCAATAGTCATGATACAGTCGAAGAGCTGTCAAAGCAGTCGCTGTCACGAAAGATGCCATTCGCTCGATGAACTTCAATCTCGGGACCTTTTGCATCCAATATTACGTAGTCACTCGCTGGACCTTATCGAATTTACGGCAGAAGTAATAGCGAAGACGAGGGTCGTGCCTTTCAAACAATTATCAATACCCTGCTTAGAGTTGCAAGCAGCTGTGCTAAGATGATGGAAAGTTTTGCTGAAAGACGAAAACATTCAGCATTCAATATTACACACTTAACACTATTATACTAGAAATTCTAATCCTAAATGACAACTCTAATCAACGTTGAATTAAAATCTAAATCTAAACATTGTAACTCCACACTAAATGGAAAATTGGCACATTAACAAGAATGTTCCCATGGAAAATGTTGTGATACGACGCTCTACTGAGGAACTTGATCGTATTACATTACCCAAAAGACGAAACACTTTAAAAAATGTCAATGTCAATGCATATGTCAGCATAAGGTAGTAGATAAGTATCAGTGAGTAAGGAAAAATGGCTGAGTTTAATTACAGACTTGCTAATGAATAGACAATAAGAAAATTCAGTGTAATTCTTAAGCTAAATTTCGGTTATTTAATTCTCTTTATTGTGATCAATTCTGTTGGTTGACGATTTACTGTGTTCGACAGTTTGCTTGATTTGTTTCTCTCATTTTCATCAATACACGAAGGAAATAGTGTAGGCAAATTCCCAGCCAATAATCCAGCCCCCGTGTGCCGTAATAATATATATCATTAATTCGACACCACACAAAACATTTTGGTCCCTCTGGCCTTGAAATATGGTTTAAAAATACATACATTCAGTATATATAATGAGTGTATACTACTACTCATTATATAGTGAACAAGTCAAAATAAACAGAAACAGAGATTGTTGTGTTTTATACATATGTAAAAAACATTTTGGTACACACTTACATTTCTAAAAAGCCTAAATAAAATCAGAGAAATATTGTTGAGTTGATTAACTTACTCGTAACATTGTTAGTTGTTGTACAATAAATCGATAAATAAACTAATTATAAAAATGTTTCTCGGCAAGTTACAATTAAATTTATTAGACCGCTTGAAGCAGGACTATGATAATTTTTTGAAGGCAGACAAAGCGCATCTGGAAAGAATTAATAATCTTCAAAACCGCATCGAAACGATGGATTGCAAAAAGCTGAGCAATACAATGAAAAGATAGTTGGCGGTGGAAAACTAGAAGAAAATTTAGAAGTGGCTGATTTAGAAAGTTGGCTTATGTGAATATTCTCGAGGTGTATTAAACTTATAAAGAGCCGATGCTCGATGCACTCGATACGGCGAATGAGGAAAAAGCTGAAGCCACAGGTGTAAAAGCGCGGGTAAAGAGATTTCAAATGACCAAATATGAGACATGGCGGTCGTTCCATGATCTATTTACGTCTCTCATCGGCAACAACACGTCTTCGGAAGTTGAGAAACTACACTACTTCTAGTCGAGCGTTATTGGTGAAGCAGGGCGTCTTCTCCAACATTTGGCCATTGAGAAAGGCAATTAGAAACGAGCTTGGGAAATCTGGACACAAAGTCATGATTATAAGCGTGTTCTGGTCAATCCCACCTCAAACTGCTCTTTGGTCAAATAGAGAGTAGTAATGTGATTCATCGGTAATCAAACAGGTACTAAACACGTGTCAGGAGATTGTTCATTCTATGGAGAGTCTAGGATTGCCGATAAGCCCCCAGGAGGCAATACTCATATTCATCATTGTTCAAAAGTTAGACAAGAAAACGCAGCATTTGTGGTAAGAAAAGTTGGGAACAAAGAAAAATTTACTGAAACTAAAGGAACTATTCAGCTTTCTCGGAGGTAGAACAACAACGACCCAACATCGCTAAAGGACAAACTTCAAAGTCGAAGGTGAATGTATTCTACGTCAAACACCATGTCCAGTGTGAACAATAGGCTAACTTGCATTGAGGGAATGCAAAAGCTTTCGGTAAATGGATGCTGCTCAGAAGTTGCAAACAGTGCATAATGTGCGAAAATTGTCTGGTGTATAGCCACTTCAAACGCAATTATCCTAGCATGAAGTCGTGCTACTTTTGTAAGCAATGACACAACATTCACGACAACACAGGGTCAAATGTACCAACAAAACCCAGCAAAGTACGGTAGATGCACTTCTGGGTAGTGATGTCCATGCAGATATTCTGCTAGAATGGGTGATCCGGTGCACACACGGCTGCGGACCCACAGCACAAAAAACAGTTAATTTGGACATTGTTAGGAAAAGTTGCACCACCAGTACGCAGTTTTGTGATCTATTTCAAACTATGCGCAACTCTTAGAAGGTTTTCGGATATTGAGGAAGAATCGTATGATGAACCTGCATCAGAAGAAGACAGGATGTGTGAAAAACATTTCACAACCAACACAACTCGTCTGCCTGATGGTCGACGTGGAAGAGTGCCGTTCAAGAGTGGAAAATACCCGATTATGGGCCCAACACAGCAAGGAGCAATCCGACGGTTCTTACAACTGGGGAAGAAACTGCAGGCAAGCTCAACGCAGAACAAGGAACATGTGAATTGTATGTCCGAATACATATGTACAGTTGGGACATATGAGCCCTTTAGAATGGTCGGATGGCACTCTCCAAAAACCATACAACTTTTTCACTCCGCATCACGCAGTCATCAAGGAATCCAGTACCACCACACGGTTGTGGGTTGTATTTGACGCAACTTTTCAACCATTTTTTGAGCACCCTATCTAGCGATTCGCGTGTTGTTGCAACTGGCGGAAGACGAAGCCGCAAACTTTCCGCTGGCACAACGTATGTTGACGACGTCATCAGCGGAGGTGACACAATAGCGGAAGTGCAGGTTAACCGCAGTTCGCAACATGCTAGCAACAGCAGGTTTTCAGCTACGGAAACATGTGAGTAATGCCGCAGATGTGCCGGAGAAGGTACCCCCGGAACATCGAGAAGTAAACTTTCTAATGCCGGTTGCTGACAATACGGGTCTTAAAACGTTAGGAATTACATGGCTGCCAACAAGTGATACATATACCTTTCAGGTAGAGTCGACGAGCAACGAAGAGGTGTCGAAATGTTTCATATTGTCTGCAATCGCTACATTGTACGAAATAGTGGGATCATGCAGCGGTTGTGGCCAGGAGGCTTTTTCTCTCAAAGATTTCGAACGACTGTAGTGTTTTTTTGATGTGCTGGTAGCCATCGAAAAGATAAAGATTCCACGGTGGACCCACACAAAACAACAAGACCCGAAGCTGAAGATACACAGACTCAGCGATGCATCGGAACTGGCCGTCGATGCAAAATTGGTGGAGGACAACGGAAACATCAGCACTCACCTTCTTTGCGCAAAATCGAGGATAGCCGCCTTTGAAATCTGTCACTTTGTCACGGCTGGTGCTGTGCGGTGCTGTGTTATTAGCGACACTAATGAAGGGTGCACACTATACGGGTGCTAAAATGTGAGGATGTCAAACAATGGACATGGACCGACTCGATGATCGCATTGAGCTGGATCAATTCGCCGTCAACTCAATGGAAGACACTCATTAGGAACCAGATCGCACACATTTAGAACTTCACTGACGCTTCAACATGGATATACATTCCATCTGGACTTAATCAAGCAGATTTGCACCTCGTGGCATCGGTCCATCGTCTATAGTGGACAGTCAATTATGGTGGAGCAGACCAGAGTTCCTTAGAAGCCAATGGGAGGAAATAATTCCTCACCAACCAACACAATGGGATACAGCAAAGAAGGTACGACCTAAAAGAGTACACTTGGTATCAGTGCCCCCTGCTAGCTGCAACTTCTGCAGAAGTCGTTGTGAGGAAGGCCTAGTCTAGATGCGTGGATTCCAATGGTACAATGCCCTGTTATGAATCCAAGAGGGTTCTTAGATTCGGCCTAGTTAGACTACTCAGTTTGAGCGATCACTTAGGTTCGGTCGTAGGCCAGAGTTGTTTTTTAATGTGTCATTTGCCCATCTGCTACTTATTTCAGCTAGAGTTTCCGGCCTTACCAGATGTTTCATAGTAGCGATTGTCATGGATGGTGGATCTCCAACCGGAAGGAGTATAGAAATTGTACGGTTGCTAGCGAGATCCTGGGCCTTGCAATTCTCTGGAATGTCAGTGTCCCTATGAATCCATCTGTGAAGATTCGCAGAGGGCCATCCGGCGTCTGGCGTTCAGACTCCCAATAAGATCTGAAAGATAACTGACTGCTTAGATCCTTGTAATAGACACCGGCACCCCCACCTGTATCCATCTGTGAAGATTCGCAGAGGACTATCCAACGTCTGGTGTTCAGACTCCCAGTAAGATCTGGGGGGAAGCTGGTTGAGAAGTTTTCCTCGAAGAGGAGTTTAGGTGACGTGAGGTCTGAACTGGGTATAGGTATGGGTATAGAACTGTACTGAGGATCGTTGAATGTCGGAGGAGGTAGTCCTTATTGCTCCGCTAACACTCCATCCTCTGAACTCTGTGATATGAAGATGATTTTATTTTCGAGTGCAGTCCACCAGATTGTGACGCTATACAGGAGTATGGGTCTGACTACCGAAACAAATAATCAAATCACCAAACGGGGTTGTAGTCTCCATTGGCGCCCTATGGCCCTATTACAGCAGTAGAGAGCTATGGAAATCTTCTTGACACGTTCTTTTTTCATTCACTAGCTGATTGCATAATATCTCTGATCGTGGTTATCATTTGCATAGACAATGACCTTGCACCCAGTCCCTTCCAGTGTCACTGGAATTTCGTTCACCACAACGTTTCACAAGAAAGGGGAGAGTACATCGCTTTGTTGCATACCTCTGTTAACAGATTTGCGGATCGTGGTTTCACCAATCATCGAGCTGATCGCTCTGTTATTGAGAAGCTGGTGACTAAACCCCACATTTGCCATTTCGATCCCGAGCCTGTTGAGTCCCGATGTTATTGTATGGGGTTCAATATTATTAAAAGCTCTCTAAATGTCGACAAAAGCAGTGAGGGTTAATTCTTTCTGCTCAAGGGATTTTTCTATAGTGCCAGCTAGCAAGTGTAGGGCTGACAGATCTGCTGCATGCTGAGATATTGAATGTTGGTCTGTGACTTTATGTCGAATGAATATTTCAATTGGTTTTTCTAGTACATTTAGAAGAAAGTATAATAAACTACTATTTCCCAGTCTTTGGTATGAAGACCACTGTGGTCGTTCTCCATATTTTGGGTAGTTGTTCGAGATCTAAGCATCCTTGAAAGATGCTCACCAGCCAAATCGAAATGAGGTTCAACTGCGTAAATGCCGTCTGGTCTGCCATTTTTTAGGGCTAAAAGGAGTTGATAACCCATATGACAGTACTGTTAGTCACTCTAAGTACAGTGGGAGAGGGTTTGACTGGAGGAGGAACATCTCTTTATCACAGTTTCCTGGGAAATGAGTGTCTATGAGGAGGCTTAGACTCTGCATACTGTAGGTGGTCCAGGTTCCTTGCCAGTACTTTCCTGAGCCTGGAAGTCTCGGAGACTTCCTCGATCTTCCCTCAAAAGTCCAGGAAGATATCTTTTGATCACTGACAGTTTCTCTGTATATGTCTCAGACAGTTTTCCTGATATTACGGAAGGGGGTCATACTGGGACTGGAGCTTATAAAGCTGAAAGTGATGTTTCGGTTGTCTGAGAAGGAGTAGTCTTTTTGCACCCTCCATTCATTGATGTCATCCGATATATGGTCAGAGACAAGGGTACGGTCTAAAACTTTTCGTCTATTTCTAGTCACGAAGGTGGGTTAGCCCCACCCATTATAATGTGTTCTAACATATACTCACCTCTATCATTGATGTCTGTGCTCCCCCAGATGGCATGATTTGCGTTGGCATCACACTCAAGAATGAGTGCGGTTCTAGATCTCTCCGCATCTGCGATCACTCTCCTCATCAGCTCCGGCGGAGGTTCAACGTGGTCACTTGCCATGTATGTCGATGTCACCCACAGGCACTGTGTGCCTGCTTCCAGACATATAGTTGCTGTGTCTTGATCGCTGTATTTAGAGAGAAAATAAACATTTAGTGAACTCTTCGCAAGAATACAGGCTCTTGGCTTACTCATATTTCTTGCGAAGGAGAGATTGTAGTTCCGCGCCAATAGTCTACAGGTCAGCTATATCCAGCTATATCCTCCAACTTCCGAGGCCGCAAAGGTCCTTAGGGTCATCTTCTTCATCATCGTCTTCGTTTTCCCTATCTGGTCCAATCATGCACCAAGGCTTAATTTTGTCACTACTCATGACTGTTGTAAATTTGCGACGTTTTCCAAAAGAGTTGACCTCCTCCACAACATAGCGATCATACCTTAGACATCGTTTCACTATGTATGGTCCTTTGTACAGCGGTTCTAACTTGTGAGACTCACCAGTCGGCTTTGGAACTGCCTCTACGGATACTAATTGACCCTTACGATATATTGTAGGTGACTTATGTTTACTGTCGAGTCGCAATTTCCACTTCTCACGTTCCCTATAAACTCGTTCTGCTCCCTCGTTTCGTACCTATAGATTGATCGCCATGCACAGCTCGAACGAACTGGTTAATATTGATGTACTTTAACTTGAAGTCGAATTCAATCGAAGCTAGACAAAATTACCCATTGTGAATTTCTTATCTCCAAGTCCCAGTCGTAATTGCTTTTCTGCGAAGTCCAAAGAAACTGGAGAGTCGTCTGGTTGATCCGCTTTATTCGTCCGTTGGCCCGAGGAGTGCCCACAACTGTTTTTATATGACGAATGTTGTTCCTTAACCAGAAATCCTCGAACACTTTCGAAGTGAATGTATTAAAACATCTGGCAAACCAAAATAAGTAGATAATTCATTTAAAATCTCAATTCATAAATCTCATTGCATTACTGAATGCTATCTCGTCCCTTTGTAACGCTCTGATAATATCGAGAAGTCTACGAACTTGACGTTGCATACAATAGATCCAATCATCGCGCTCGATATCAATTTGCAACACGTTTGCCGCCACAGTTGAAAGTTCGCATGCAGCTTCCATTGGTTCGCGGATAAGCGCGTCGACATGTGTCATGCGACTTCCACTTCGATGAACCACTCCAAAATCAAATTCCTGTAGACGCAACTATCATCTGGCGATCCGAGGTATAAGTGACTTGTATTCTTTCACGGCACTGATAGCTAAATAGTCGGTGACTACAGTGAATCTTCTACTCAATAAATACATACTGAATCGTTCCAGTGTTGCAACTACAGCGAGAACCTCGAGTTCATAACTTGCATTCTTCGATTCAGCTGGTGTGCACGTCCTGCTGTACTGAAATATTGGTTTCCATTCGTTATCGTTGTCCGTCGATTGAAACAATATTCCAGCAATTCCCACGGAGCTTTCATCTATATGTACCTCATGTTTCCTCTTAATGTCGAACACTTCCAACACAACACAGAATTTCGAATTGTGCTTATCCTTGAGCAGTGACGTCAGTGGTTTCTCTTAAAAAAAATTGCTAAACTAATGAATCTTCTCAACTTTTTAATATATATAAACGCAAGGAGTATTTACGAGCCCAAACGTCATTCGATTAAATTCTTATTGCCCTCTGTTTGTTATGAATGCCGTATACTTCCTGTACTTCTCTTCAATCGGTATATGGTAGTACCCAGACATGAAATCCAAAACAGTGGAAAATCGTTTACCTGCGGTTGAAACTAGGATATCTTCTATTGTCGGCATCGGGTATGGTATCTTTACTGTAATTGAGTTGAGTTCTCGGTAGTCTACACACTTGCGGTCCTCTCCAGTAGATTTTTGTACGAGTACCACTGGCGAAGAGTAGGGTGACTCACTTTCAAAAATAAATCCGCAGTCGATCAGGTCTGCCACAACATTATCGATAACTTCTATCATAGCGAAGGGTATGCTGTATGGACTCTTGGTGATCGGTATCTCTGACGTAAGAGAGATGTTCATCATTGTTGTTTTACATTCTCCTAGTTTGTTGAGAGTTTCACCAAAACAATCGTCAAACGTGTTGATTAGTTCTAAGATACTGTTCTTCGTGTGGACGTCCAAATTGTTGCCGAGTTTGGTGGTTCCAGTGGATGATTCCAAGTGACATGCTTCTTTACTTACAACTAGTTGAAACTTATAGAAATATCAACACACGAAAAGGTCAAGTATCTTGGCGTTAACTTCACGGAAAGATTGAAGTGCAACAGTCATTCGAAAATGACCCTTAAGAAGGCCAACCTAGACTTCCTTCCGCAAGCAAAATGGGTTAAGCCAAAGGACAAAACTGCTGTTATACAAGCAGCTTATGCGGCCGATCTTAACGTACGGCTTCCCAATATGGCATACCATCTCTAAGACAAGCATGACGAAGCTCGCAAGTTTCGAAAGAAAAATACTGCGAATAGGCTAAGTCGGCTAACACATCACCACTCCATTATAAAGGGACCACCATGGACACACGGACTTGAACGACCCGATGTAAGCACCAGCCATCATAGGACATACAAAGAAAAACAAAACAATAAACCGACATTAATAATAAACATTAAATTGAACAAAGTACATCAGTTGGGCCCCTTTTGTTGAGCCAACACTCTAACCCTTAGTTCAGTTGTAAACTCAAGTGTAAAAAATAATTATGTTCATTAAATTTTAAATCACCTTTAAATCGCACTAGTTGAAACTTGTTGTCGTTCAGCACATCGTTTCCCATGATAACTGCGTGAGGAAGGATGTTGTCATCCACAACCATTAGCTTCACAAAATTAGTAAGTAAGGTCCCCTTTTAATACCTCACTATACGACCGATGTGGCTTTTTGGGGCTTGAAGCACTGCCCGGCTGTTTCACTCTTTTTGAGGAGGTGGGTGACGACTCCATTAATCTGGCCTGCTTGATTTAGGTTTTGAGGCCCAACCAAGCTACCAAGCTGATCATCGGTACAGTACGTATGACACCTTGATCCAGCTCACTGGACGGAAAGTAGAGAGATGATAAGGTAGCAAGAAAGGGAGGGGATGGCTGCAACTTAGCTTCATTTATCCTTATAGGGAATACTTCCCAAGAGTCATTGACCTTTACTAAGCCTTCGCACCGAAAAAACAAAAACAGACCTATCGAAACCTAATCTAAATTAAATCATAAAAATTCATTTCTAGATTTACATACCTATACATTATAAATTACTCTGAATAACAGGAAATAAAATTAAGTTTTTACTCTTTGATGCTCAAAAGTCTTCAGGTACTTACTCTTTATAAGTTGAAACATTTCTTTTTGCGCATTACAGCAACAGTCCGCATCTTAATAGCTCTATTGAGCATTGCTTTAATCCACAACACTAATGATTCATTAACACCGTGTTCTCTGGCCGAGTTACACATGCCGTCAAAAGCGCTCTCTATATAGAAGAAAAAAAATGCCCAACACGTATTCTTTCCTGTCGAGTGCAGATACGATTCTCTAGCTCATCCCTATCCAGTTGGTTTTTCTGGGATTCCTCCTCTTCTGCAACGTTATATATGCGTTCAATTCTCTGATCTTTAGTACACAATAGCTTAAAAAAGCATAACGTCAGCCGTAAAACTTACAAAAGGAAACAAACAATATGTACTAACACTAGGCTACAAATTAAGCAAGTTTTTTTCTTTTCCTAGTGAAAAAGATAGCTTGAGTATTCCTAGCATTTATTCTTATTTTCCACTTGGTAAAATATTCAATAAAAATGTTAAGTGCTGATTGCATGATGGTTCCAGTAAACATCTGCAAAGATGGCATAGTGACAATTTGGGACTTTTGGAAAGACCGCCGCAAAAATGCTATATAAAATCTTGCCTAGGACAAATCCTTGAAGAACGCCTACAGAAATTAAAAATATATCAGATAGAGAAATATTTACACTGACTTCAATTGTTTAATAATCTTATCGACATAAAGATTAAAAACATTGCAACTAAATCGGATCTTGAAGTCATCACAAATGTAAACAAACAACTCATGGAGAAGAATTTGAAGTTAGCTACGAAGGTATGCCGTTTGAAAAAAAAAATACGAAATGTTGGAGTATCAAATGGAAGAATTGCAAAAAAGAAACACTGAAAATAATCTCATGATACGAGTATCGTCACAGGAAGGCAGAACGGAAAAAGACATTGTAAAAGACATTTGTTCAACATTGATTCAACCAGCACCATGCATCGATGAGCATCAAATTAGAGAAATCAAATCTTTTAACAACAAATCTAAAAATTTCATCGTGAAACTGGAATCCAAGCAACAATTGATTGCAGCACTGAAGTCGTCAACGAAACTGCGAAACACGGGAGTTAACATCTCAAGAGATCTGCCAACAACAGTCCGGCACAAACGCAATGCACTGCTGAGGATTCGCAAAAATCTAATTGCTGTCAATCCTAACATAAAAGTTTTCGTTCGAGATGATAAAATGTTTATAGAAAACAATGTTTTTCTTTGGAGCTCATCCTTGGGTATCATACACAACAATTCTAATGGAATTCAAAAACTAGGTTCTATTTACAATGTTGATCTAAGCAAACAGCTGTGTTTTGACGTAAAGACACTCGTGCCCGAAGCCGGAGCTGTCAATCAAGGAGCGACATCTTCAATTCACTTCAGAAAGCATTTAGCAGTGACATCAACCAAATCATGTAATTCAGAATAGGGTAAACCTGCCGACTAACCCCAGGTTATTAAAAGTTATGCTCTACGAACTTATCTCCAAAGTAGACGAACAATATAGAAAAGATTGTATTAATATGGCTACATCCTCCGTACATCGATCAACATACAGTTGCCTCAACCATAATTTATGTGAATGAAATTATTTCAATAACAGTAACAGTCAAGAACTCATATCTACCATTTTCAAGATGAGAGGAGAACTCGTTAATTTAAATTATATCCCACATCGTCCCGACTTGCCGATATACTGCAGTCTTTGCAACCTATCAGAGAGAGAAGATATTGTGCATTTTATTGGTAGATGTCCAATCCTTAAGGAAATGCGCAGATTTCATCTAGGCAGTGTTATTAAATCGGTATCTGAGGTCAAAGACCTTTTAAATTGCGATTGTGATATAAAACTACTTTTAAACTATTATAAAAAGTCAATTAAATATAGAAAAAATATTATAAACGAAGAGTTTTGAAATTCATAAGCGAAAGCTACATATGTGTATACATGTACATTAACTTGTTATATGTACCTTATAATTATTCGATAACAAACTTGTTTGTTTTTTGATTATTATATTAATGTCAATCAGGCAGACGGCAAAAGCCATGCTCGTACGATTTATGTAAGAAAAACAAAACCACAACATGTAATGATGAATAGGTACAATAAATCTATCTCTATCTATCTATCTATCTATCTATCTATCACTGACTTCAAAAGATCTCCGATTCAAGAAGAGTCAATGATTTTAACTAAGTGCAGAACAAAAAATGTAATTGCATTAACTTGTACAGTCCGTAATACCACACATAATCAAAAGCCTTTTTGACGTCTAAGAAAACCATACCTGTACTTTGACCTGTATCGAAACAATGTTTAATGTGTTGTTTTATCCGAAGTATTTAATGCATAGTACTGTGACATTATCGAAACGTCAGGAAGAATGGTATAATATTCAATATGTAACAGGAGTTTATGCTTGATAACATTTTCACAACATTTGCTTAATCCACTTAAGAGGCTTATGAGTCTATAGCTATGCGGATCATTTGATGGTTTACCTGGTTTAACGATGGGAATGGTTTTTGCAGGTTCTCGTAAAGCGGAAAAGTATCCGATTTGGATGCATTTATTGAGGACGAATTGAACAAGCTTGATACCAGCTTTGAAAGAGTGAGAGAGAGAGAGAGAGAGAGATAGAGAGAGAGAGATATGTTCGTAATATTGTCGACTTGCGATTATTTAAGTTGGATAAAATACATTTAACATCAGATAGGGACACAAATTGAGTGTTGTAAGATAATTCTCGCTATCATTTAGAGTTCAGAGAAAGCTGAACTTAAAAGATGTTGCTAAAATGTTTGCTTTATCTGCATTAGAAACGGTGGAATATTATGTATGATTATTTTTAACAAATTTAACATTATTCCAGAAAGGTCTACTGGCTTTTCTTAAAGTGCTCAGTTTGTGATTCTTATTGCCCAACTGCGCTAATTCGCTTTTGATCTGACTGTTAAGGTATTTAAACTCCTAAAGGTAACTTATATGTCTGAATCGTTGCCACTTTTATCTAAAACAGACGTTTTAGGTAAAGATACGTGAACACTAAATTCTAAAATTATAGTGTTAAGGAATTCAAATAACTGATCAAGATCGGAAGAAGTTACTACATTTAACTCTTAACTCTTCTTCAACATGCACAGTTTCTAACAGTAACAGTTTCTGGCAATAAAATTATATATATATATAACAGGCGTTAAAAAGAGAGTAGACGAGTTATATCTACTACAGTGAGGAATATATAGTCGCGTTTATCCGTAAATGAGTCTACGTGCAATTAATTAAATTGTCCACAAATACGGGTTCGATCACTGGATTGTGACGAATGAAACACAAAAGTTCACTACTTACGTTATACACGAATTTCTTTTCTAGCACTGATTTACTTTTTATACTTTATTACACTTTAAAAATCACTATTACTTTACTACAAAACTCCTTGCTAACTTTCAGGCTGAACTGATAAGCACATTGAACACAATACAACCCCAAACTGCACTGTGATAAATATTTGACTGAACTTTACTAATTCTTCAACTGAACTGTAATAATACTCCAACTGAACTGACTACGCATCGACCGTCGTCCCGATATTTATACCTCCCGATAGTTCTTCTAGATCATACTGGCGCTACGAGTCTATGGAATTTACCCGCTGATGCTTATATACATGATTCTTTGTAGTCTATCAGTGTATAGTTGGTGTCATCCCATCTGCAGTATGTACAAGAATTTATGGAATTTACCCGCTGATGCTTATATACATGATTCTTTGTAGTCTATCAGTGTATAGTTGGCGGCATCCCATCTGCAGTATGTACAAGAATTTCGGGAATACTCTTCGGAGTTGACCGTTCTTCTAATTGCGTATAATTGGCGTTGGTGTCCTCATTATCTCATCTTATACGCGTCACAATATGTTGGTTGCGGTGGATGTAAGACAAAAAAGTTATTTGACATACTAAGGTCCGATAGTATATTTCCATTAATATTTGCACGAATGCAATTCCCAATTATTAATTGGCAATTTGAATTAGTTAATTATAATAGATCACTCTTTAAAGCACCTCGCTTAAACGGATTAATACATCCTCCCGGGAAATATGCTCAGAATACTTTAATTGTATTCCCGATAGTAAAGGGAATCTTAATACGTACGTTCCCTATTAACTTTGTGCTTAATGGAGATATTACCAAGTGTCGTAGACTTCTTCTTACGACAATCAGTCTCTCGCGATCTGTTAAAGCGACCGGTCGATCTTTCGTTTTTCATAATTACAAAAAAAACCGATACACTGAAGCGTCGCGCTCTCACCCTCGATAATACTATATCTTCAATCAACAATTCGCCTCTCCGATATTCGAAATACGTAATATTAAATCGATTTTCTAGGCTCAAATGAGATGGGAATTTCAATGGAGTGAGAAAAAAATCAACGAAAACTGCAAATGTCATGCAGATTATTTAAAAATTATCGGTAAAAATCTCAGAAATTGCCTCGTACGCGAATTATTGATTGATTTTATAATCAATCCAAATTCACAATAAAAAACGATGAGCTTAGCTCTTACTCTTCGGAGCGTACTTTTATTTCTCAATCAATTTAATATACAAAAGTAGATCGTAAGGGTGTTTCGTGGACCGAACATCTGCCCAGTCAGTCAGGCGCTGACGTAATTCCTCCCTCCCTAGTGTTAAGATTCTCCCGAATAATTTTGAATGGTTTTATTCTTAGACAATTAACTGCTACTATAATAAGGCGTATAATGATAACAAATGAACTAAGACCTATACTATAATTAATAACACTGTGAAGTTTTAGTTCCTTTATTTCTTCTACATTCCTTTCATTGTGGAATTTCAGTTTCTCGAAGCTTAACGTAGTATCTTCAGTAATAGCAGTAGTTTTCGTATGAAATACAACAAATCGCTTTTTTAGTGTGTAACATATTGTTACTAAATTGCTTATTTCCTAATTTAACAGAACGGTTTGAAAAATTTATAAAGTAATTGCCGATAACATGAAATTTCTCTCGTCGCAAGTACTACTAATGTTGTAGTAGCCAGTACACAGTTCCCACATCTCGATATTCACAAAGGAACATGGAGATCTCCTGATCAACCAACCGTCAACCAGATTGATCACATAGCGATCGATTTCTGAACGGTCGAGGTGCCAACATTGACTCGGACCACCACCTTGTTGTAGCCAAGGTAAGGTTGCAGATGTCTCGAACACCCGCAAGACTTCTGGGTTTCACTCGACCACCCCAACGAAACCTGGTTGACGACGAGTGTCGGCAGGCGAATGCAGCTAAGCAAGAGGACTATAATGTGGCACTGCAAAGGAGGACGCGAGCTCTATGAGCAGAAGAGGAGAGACGAAATTCTCTTCTCAGGAGAAAAACGAAGGAGTATGAGAAGCGCGAGTTACAATAAAAGAAACACTGATGTGTTTTGCGGTGGTCTTAAGACTGAATTTTTACTATGCACAAATTCTTATTCTACCTTAAAAACTAATTTCCTAACTGTCAGCATTTCAGGTTCAGTAGCTCTTGCAATATGATCGCAATGACCCACATCGATCGAGCAGCGATTGACTCATTGCGAAATGAGTAAAAGTGCAAGGTAAGGAAGACTGTATTGCGAAGCAATTGAACTTTAAATGCTGACGCAGCAGAAGTACATCGTCGGTGTGAACGTCCGACGTAACTCGTGCAATCGGTGAAATAGAGGGATATTATTGCAGGAATGGGGTAAGGTAGTTTTACCAAAGGGTAAAGTTAGCCAGACAAGGTTATAAAGCCCGAACCGAAGTCTGTAAGGATGATCAAGGGAACATCGTAGTAGAATGGCATTCGATACTGAGGATATGGAGGAACCATTTCTGCAGACTCTATAACGACGATGAGGAACCAAATACCGCTGTTAAGCAGATGGAATCTTTCCACCACGAACTTGATGAAGAGAAGGTAGTCATATCTAAACTGAAATCTAACAAGGCTGCTGGGGCTTAGGCCTACCGGCTGAGCTTTTCAAAGCGGCGGGCGATGATTTGGTAAGGAGCATGCACCAACTCATCTGTAAAACGTTGTCGGAGAAAAGCATGTCCGATGAATGAAACCTCAGCATTGTGTCCAATCCACAAAAAAGGACACCCTCTGAATTGCGCCAACTATTGGGGCATCAGTCTTCTGAACATCGCATACAAGATACTATCTGCTGTGTTGTGTGAACGCATAAAGCCATCAACAACCTGGTCGGTTCATACCATTGTGGCTTTAGACTAGGAAAACTCAACATCGATCAAATATCCACTCTACGGTAAATTTTGGAAAAAAAAACTCATGAACAACAAATCAATACCCATCACCTCTTCACCGATTTCAAGGCCGAGTATGACAGCATTTATGGAGACGAGCTATACAGAGCAATATCTAGTTTTGGCATCTCTACCAAACTCGTCCGTTTGTGTAGAATGACGATGGCGAATGCACGCTGCTTCATCAAGGTCGGTAAAGACTTAACCGAGACCTTTAACGTCAAAAAGAAATCAGTCAAGGCGACGCGCTGTCATGTCTTCAACGTCATCCTTGAAAGAAGAGTTTTGGCACGCCAACACTAGAGGAACAATCTTTCAGAAGTCCATCGAACTACTTGCATATGCCGACGATATTGATATTATCGTAAGAACTCAGCGCGATGTCAATGGCGCCTTTGTGAGTATTGCGACGGAAGCCGCGAAAATTGGTTTAACGGTAAATGAGAGCAAGACTGAGTTTGTGCTATCAACACCGAAGTCTCGGACAGAACGTCACCATAGACAGGTATAACTTTGAGGTTGTCAAAGACTTTGTCTACCTAGGACCCGCTATAAATTCAGACAACGACACCAGCGCTGAAATCAAACGAAGAATAATTCCTGCAAATCGCTGCTCCTTTGGACTAAGAAAGAAGCTGATAAATAATGCCCTCTCTCGAACAACCAAAGTGACCCTCTATAAGACCTTAATCATCTCAGTCCTGCCATATGGCGCAAAGCGTGGACTCTGTCAAAAGCGGACGAAGGTACTCTTGATGGCTTTGAGAGGAAAATTCTTCGGATGATATTCGGTCCCGTCTG
The DNA here is from genome assembly GCA_905231855.2 of Eristalis tenax. Classification (NCBI taxonomy): domain Eukaryota; kingdom Metazoa; phylum Arthropoda; class Insecta; order Diptera; family Syrphidae; genus Eristalis; species Eristalis tenax. The sequence goes on along the minus strand of HG993125.1, from coordinate 17,921,548 downwards.
TCTTACGGTAAATGAGGGCAAGACTAAGTATATGCTGTCAACGAGAAAGGACTATCAACCCCGACGTCTCGGACAGAACGTCACAGTAGACAGGTATAACTTTGAGGTAGTCAAAAACTTTGTCTACCTAAGAACCGCTATAAATTCAAATAACGACACCAGCTCTGAAATCAAATGAAGAATAACTTTTGCAAATCGCTGCTTCTTTGGTCTAAGAAACCAAACCCTCTTTCGACCAACCAAAGTGACCCTCTATAAGACCTTAATCGTCTCAGTCCCGTTTATATGTCGCAGAGGCAGAGAGACTTTGTCAAAAGAGGCGGAAGGTGCTTTTGGTTGCTTTGAGAAGTCAATACTTCGGTTGATATTCGGTCCCGTCTGCATATATGGTGAGTGGAGGAGGAGATACAACGACGAACTGTACAGGCTGTTCACCGATATCGACTTAGCCAAAAGAAAGTGAAGATCCAACGATTGAGATGGCTAGGTCATGTGAAGCGGATGCCCGGACAGTCTTCGACCTCAACTAACTATGCGTGCCAAACTGGAGGCAGCTAGCTAAAGGTCGCTTGTTGATTGAGGCCCAGGTTAAGCACGGACTGGGTTTAGTTGCTGCTCCTGTTGCAGAATAACTTGTTGGAACTGTTGGACCTCGTTTCTTTACTCCTCCTTTTCTAGTCCACTAAGATTGTGTCTATTATCGTTGAAAAGATTATTTAATTGAACTCGCATTCGAAACAAACACTCCTCTTTTATTTATTCTGTGGTTCACTTTGTCCTTTTGATTTTACACTTTACACTATATTCTGTACCTATATTGATTGATTTTATAAGCAATCGAAATTCGAAATAAAAGAAGATGAGCTTAGCTCTTACTCTTATTTTTATTTCTCAATCAATTTAAAATACAAAAGTAGATTCGTTTCATTGCACCATTGACGACAAATGCTTACATTAGCATTTCCTGTGACTTAACTCCCGTGCACCCTTACCGCTGCGATTTCAAGCAACTCCAACGGTGTCAGCGAAACTCTTTTTTTAATGTGAACAGTGTGGACTTCCCCTCTCTCCCAGGCTGTGAAACAGGTATGTGAAACAGGTCTACAAAGTAATATTCGTTTTGAATGTAGTAACTGTTCCTATTATCGTCATGATCAGATTAGTAGAGACAGTGGTGTTTTTTTTTTTTTTTAATTTAATTTTGTTTTATTATATTGAGTGTAACTTACATGTTAGACAAGATAACTTAAAACTAGCTTAACTAACTTAAGAATTCACAACTGTTCTTAGTACTAACCTACTGACCCTATTCGGGTACTCTAAGCTAATCTAATCTACATTATATATGTGCCTTTCGGCTTAATCAACGTGTTTTTTTTTTAAGTCTTTGAAGACAAACTGTTATTAATTTTTTATGTACCAAGAAAACTGATAAAAAACTTGGCTAAACTTAACTTAACTACTTAAAATACCTTATCCTAACTTACCCTAACATAAAACTTAACACTATCTTAACTATGTCCTTAAGAGTACGGACGCGTGCACCAGGGCGTATATGTTATGTACTCGTATATGCTTAACATATATAGTTTATACGCCGTGGAGCACCTCAGAGACGGTGGTGTTTGCCGTTGAATTGTGTGGCCAATTATGTACACTTTAGTAATAGAAAATTTTGTCATCGAAATCAAATTGGGTAATAACACGTCCTTAAAAATGTGTGGCATATATTTTGCTGGAGGAACACGTAATGAGCAGAGAATTCAATCCTTGAAAAAAAGAAGTTAAGAATCTAGTTTATAGTTGTCCTAATGTGCTAATGTGCCTAAAACGGCATACAAAGAAGGAACAAAATTGAAAAATTCACACAAAAAAAGTGCCTGATGAGTCGACACTAAGAAAAAATTACTTTGGAGATTGCTACCTTGAATCGCTGCAGAAAATCCGAGCTGAAGTTGGTGACGAAAATATTTTTGAGAGAGTAAACTCAACAACCATTGCTCAGCTGTTTGACGATTTTAAATGAAATTGGATTTAAACTACTAAAGGGTGATTGTTTAAAAGCTATAGGAAAGTTTGAATTTTGAATTTATTTGAATTGATAGTACGGTCCATATAATTTAATGTTTGAAGATTATTTCATGCAAATGTTGACCTTGACTGGGCCTCAAATGGTCCATCCGCTTAGTCCAATTTTGGCATACTCTTTCCAACATTTCGGCCGGTATCTCATGAATAAATGTTTCAATGTTGTCTTCCAATGCGTCAATTGAAGCGGGCTTGTCTGTATAGACATGAGCTTTAACATAGCCCCACAAAAAATAGTCTTAAGGCGTTAAATTGCACGATCTAGGCGGCCAATTGACCGGTTCAGAACGTGAAATAAAATGTTCACCGAACTCGCCTCTCAATAAGTCCAATGTTGCGCGTACTGTGTGACATGTGGCACCGTCTTGTTGAAACCACATGTCATGCAAGTCAAGCTCTTGCATTTTGGGCAAGAAAAAAGTTGGATATCATCTCACGATAGCGCTCACCATTCACAGTTACGTTACGATTCGCATCATCTCTGAAGAAGTGCGGTCCAATGATGCCACCAGCCCATAAACCGCACCAAACTGTGACTTTTTCTGGATGCATTGGTAGCTCTTGCAATGCTTCTGGCTGATATTCACTCCAAAATCGACAGTTCTGCTTATTTACCTACCCATTGAGCCAAAAATGAGCTTCGTCGCTGAACACAATTTTTCGATAAAAAAGTGGAAGAAGCGCGCGATGAACTTTCTTAACAGAGCACGCATTTTGATAATAAAATTCAATAATTTGCAAGCGTTGTTCGTTTGTAAGACGATTCCTGGTTTAATTATAGACCAAACTGAAGATGTTTGACAGTGAAACAAAACACGAAACATGCGTCAGCTGTTTAAACCAGTGATGCCAAAAAGATAATAGCTAAAAAATCACCCTTCATATGCATATTACGTCAGATTTTAACTAGCTGCGGTACTTGGCATGGAGCAGTAGTATATTATGCGGATTATTTTTCTCGGATCAAACAAATTGTAAGCGTTCTTGAAGACGATGTAAGCTGCATTGTGCTTGCAAAGGAATCGCAGCTGGCGTATATTAAGGTCAATCTTGGGTTTTTAGTCGACCCAAAAAAACCAATTTTCGATGTATTACAAAAAAACAGCTATTTTGAGAGTCTCTACATTTATTAGCTATTTATTGGCTAACATTATTCTCATCAAGGAAAATCAATTGACGGAGTGTTGCTGGTTTTGAACAACATACAAGAACACTTGAAAAAAGCAGAATGGCAGATTGCAAAGGATGTCGTAAAGCATAAAACTTTGATGTTGATAATGTTTACCATTTCTGTTGTGGCTTAATAACGTGCAATACTTAGATTATAAAAAAGCGAACTGAGACGTGTGTAGATATTATCTTACTTATAATATACGGACTTGCTCGAAAAACGTCTCTGCTGTGAATAACAGTCAAGATATTGCCAAGACCTATGAATGGGTACGATCGTTGTCCGAGGAAAACAGAAGTGAAAACAGAAAAGGCATTTGAGTGGAGTTGGGCGCTTTATTCTGATATCTGGTGAGGTCTTCATTGTGGGCTGCGTTAATTCGCCAGCCTGGGTTTTGAGCTTAACCACCCTTGTTCTACGGTCAGCTCCAGGATAAGTCTGCACGATGCGTCCTAGGCCCCACTTGGATGGAGGAAGTCTTTCGTCCTTCAGGATCAATAAGTCACCATCATTTAATGACGGTTGCAGTTTCAGCCATTTCGGTCTGTATTGCACTCGTATTAAGTACTCCTGTTATCATTGTTGTCAAAAAGTTCGCATACGAAGCTGCATCGTCTTCAACCGGTCGGTTACGCTTGTCTCTCCCGACACTAAATCCGGTTCCGGAACAATCAAAACATCCTGACCAATTAAAAAATGTGCAGGAGTTAAGGCACAGAACTGGCCGGGGTCTTCTGAAAGGGCACATAAAGGTCTCGTGTTAAGACACGCTTCAATTTGTGTCAAAGCGTGGATAGCTCTTCGTAGGTAAATATCCCATTCCCAACTACTATTTTAAGGCGGCACTTCACACTCTTTACACCTACTTCACATAGCCTACCGAAATGAGGGGAAGCAGACGGAATGAACTTCCACCGAATTCCTTGATCTGCCAAACCTTCAGCAACTTCCTTCCAGTCATGTTTCGCGTGATCCGATAATGGATGGAGTTCTGCTTCGGCTCCGACGAAATTTGTACCGCAGTCGCTGTATACTTCGTGACAGAGTTATCTACGTGCTGCGAACCGTCGTAAAGCTGCTAGAAAAGCTTTCGTAGTTAAGTCAGTTACAGCTTCCTTGAAGTACCTTGGTTGTCAGACAGACAAATATAGCCAGGTAACCCTTATAGGTTTTGGCAGCCCTGCCTCGCCATGTCCACCGTAATCAACTCCAGTGTGCGTGAAGAGCTTAGCTATATTTACCCTGGGGCTAGTAAGATCTCCCATCAACTTTTTAAATTAAGTATCCAACACTTATTGCGTAAGTACCTCATCATCAATTGGATGACGCCATGAAGAGTCATGCTGTGGGCCTCACGGATTAACAGTTGTGTGTAGTGATGAGATGGTTCCATGATTATTGGGTGTTGTTGATCGAAGGAAAGACCTGCATTTTTAAGTCTTCCCCCGGCTCCAAGGATGTCATCACCATCTATGAACGGATTCAGGGAACCCATATCTCTTGTTTTATTCACTCCTTGTAGAAACATTTCAAATTGAGTGGGTCAGAATCTTAGTTGCCGCAATAAGTTCCGCGGGATTTATTGGACCATTCGTTCTTTCAGAGCCTTTCGTTCGAGAGTTGGTTCCAAATCTTCTGCAGTACGCGGTTATTCTCGTGAGCCGTTTTAGGTTTGAGGATCGATGAATCAACCAACTTAACCGATTGTCGCTGAAATTGGTATCGACACACACTACTGATGTGCTTCCTCTCTTCGTCGGTGTGTAACGCATGTGGTTGTACTGGACATTCAAAGTAGATCCAAGGAATGTGGGCCCATTCCATCACAAAGTTGATTGGACGAGTGCAGATGGGAGCTTTCCTTTCGAGACCAAATCGGCTGGATTTTGACGTGTAGTAACATGGTGCCAAATATCCATCGTTAGACATTGGGTCTCCCCGAATCTGTTTCTGGAATGCCGGGCCGGTCATTCAATGAGACACGGTCAGCTGTTTTAAACTAGGCGTCAAATACCATTCTTAGCTTTGTAGTCGAGCTCCCTTCCTTGAGAACTGCGTGATGTGGTACATAATAGTGGTGCCGGTCTGGAACAGAATCGTCGCCTACTTCATCCATATGGCCAAGGTTCAAGTAATCTTCCAGACAGCTTATGTATTGTTGACGTAAATCTCGATCCTTTTCCAGTTTGCGTTCGAAACTTTTGAAGCAAATAAAAGCTCCTTCTCGTGACCTTCCAAGCATGCGATGAGTCTCGCCTTTGAATGGGAGAGCTACTTGAAAACGACCATCCGGTAGCCGTCGAACATTTTTTGCAAAATGGGTCTCACACTCGATGTTTCTGGCTCTTCCACTGGTTGATAAGGAGTCTCTTCTAACTAGGAGTTAGTTTTCGAGATTACATGTTAGAAGAAAATTGTTGACTCGAAGCATGGGACCTCTGCCTAATAGGATCCCTCCTAGTTTGGTTTTCTGGGCAAGAGGTACATTTTTGTCGCTTGGTTTGACCATGTCTTGCAAATCCACCTTGTCTGAAGGAAAAAAATGGGGTCCGATAAAGTCAAACGTCTTAGGTGATCCCAAGTGGTGTAGTGGTGAAGGTATGGGCCGGAAGATGGCCAGACAACGACTTGAGAACGAGGGCTTGAATGGACATCCTAAACGTTGAGTGATGATGTTAAGGTGAGATCAACCATTGAGCAGATACCGTTGCTGACCACACCCAACCCTGAGACCTTGACGGAGGTTGACTTTAGCGGAAGACAAAGCATCTCAACAGCTGTATAGTTATAAGGCTAGTCTAGGAACCTGGGTCTAACAAAGCTCGCAACGAAAATGATTTGCCTGTCACGGAGTGTACCTTCACTAAGGTCGTTGCTAACAAGACAAAAAACCTAAATTCCTAACCTAGAACACTTGCTGGCTAAAAAATGTATTGCATTTCCTTATAACATGCTGACCCTTGCTGCGAATTTGGCTATATTATTTACTGCATAATTTCTATAATAACATTTCTATTTAATTTGGCTATATTAATTTCTGCAGCAGCACTAAGAAAAGCACAACGTCCCAGTGTTCCACAGGAACCTTTAACCTTCTGACTGTAAGTTGTGGTCTATATGACCCCAGGGCTATAAAACGTTGATTATTTTAAATATGTGTTATTGCATTTGGCTGATTCTCTGCGACTTCCTCAAGCTGTTCCTCACACACATTTTAATACCAAATTCAGCTCTTTACCTTACCCATAAAGTACATTTTTTTGTCCTGAAAGCAGAAACAACTTAAAACCGTAATTTGGGGTCATATAGACCCCACATAAATCTTCTTATATTTCGAAGGAGAGAAGTACATCTTCTTCCAAATTTCATGTAATTATATTTTTAAAAATGCTGTGGTGGCGCCTATTTTCTTCTTTTCAAGAAATGTCTTGATAAAGCGGTATTACAGTTTGCGACGAACGTTCGGTATTACCCGTCGTAAAATCGGTATTTTTATCTTTCATTTTTTAGATTAGAATGTTTATATACAAAAAAAAACTTAGTTCTTCTTTTCTTTGCAGATAGTATGAGTGCAATTGATCTGATCGATAGTGACGGTGAGTCAGTAAGTGAAGATGCCGACAATATCGATGGCGAATTTTCAGATTTCGAAATTTTTGAAGATATTGGAATTCCTAATCCTAAAACAGACGAAGAAGATGATGAAATTGGACTGCAAGAAGTGCAAAGAGCGGGCTCATATGGTCTACGACGCCATTACCACAATCAAAAACACGCGCAATGAAAATTGTCCACAATGAATTACTTCTCATACTTTGCAAGAAATTAGTTCTCCAATCAATGCTTTCAAAATTATAGTTCCTTCAGTAATAGTGACAATCATCGCTAGAGAGACCAACCGACCAAAAATGCTTTTTGTTCTGCAAATCCAAGCAAATCGATTCGAAAGTGGGTGAATACAGACGAGAAAGAACTATACGCTTTATTTGGTGTGCTGATCTTTGCAGGGGCATGCAAATCGTGGAACGATCCACTAACCGAGCTATTCGACAAACGAAACCGATCCACGATGACTCAAGTTCGATGTGAGCAGTTGCTTCGATACATGCGATTCGACAATTTCCAAACTCAATCGGAACGATTGCGCACATATAAATTTCCTCCATTCTGAGACATCTAAAGGCTGATTTTTTAGCTATTATCTTTTTGGCATCACTGGTTTAAACAGCTGACACACGTTTCGTGTTTTGTTTCACTGTCAAACATCTTCGGTTTGGTCTATAATTAAACCATGAATCGTCTTACAAACAAACAACGCTTGCAAATTATTGAATTTTATTATCAAAATGCGTGCTCTGTTAAGAAAGTTCATCGTGCGCTTCTTCCACTTTTTTACCGAAAAATTGTGTTCAGCGACGAAGCTCATTTTTGGCTCAATTAAATAAGCAGAATTGTCGATTTTGGAGTGAATATCAGCCAGAAGCATTGCAAGAGCTACCAATGCATCCAGAAAAAGTCACAGTTTGGTGAGGTTTATGGGCTGGTGGCATCATTGGACCGCACTTCTTCAGAGATGATGCGAATCGTAACGTAACTGTGAATGGTGAGCGCTATCGTGAGATGATATCCAACTTTTTTTTGCCCAAAATGCAAGAGCTTGACTTGCATGACATGTGGTTTCAACAAGACGGTGCCACATGTCACACAGCAGGCGCAACAATGGACTTATTGAGAGGCGAGTTCGGTGAACATTTTATTTCACGTTCTGGACCGGTCAATTGGCCGCCTAGATCGTGCGATTTAACGTCTTAAGACTATTTTTTGTGGGGCTATGTTAAAGCTCATGTCTATACAGACAAGCACGCTTCAATTGACGCATTGGAAGATAACATTGAAGCATTTATTCATGAGATACCGGCCGAAATGTTGGAAAGAGTATGCCAAAATTGGACTAAGTGGATGGACCATTTGAGGCCCAGTCAAGGTCAACATTTGCATGAAATAATCTTCAAACATTAAATTATATGGACCGTACTATCGATTCAAACTTTCCTATAGCTTTTAAAAAATCACCCTTAGTAGTTTAAATCCAATTTCATTTAAAATCGTCAAACAGCTGAGCAATGGTTGATGAGTTTACTCTCTCAAAAATATTTTCGTCACCAACTTCAGCTCGGATTTTGTAGAGCAATTCAAGGTAGCAATCTCAAAAGTAATTTTTTCTTAGTGTCGACTCATCAGGCACTTTTTTTGTGTCACATATATTTTTATCATATCGCATTAAAATTATTTTTTTTCAGTTCCAATAACGACAGGTGTAATTGCTTGAGTTTTTTTTTTTTCTTTCTTTGAAGCCATTGCTTGTTGGTGCTTTGATCTCTTGATATGCTGTTTAATGAAATATTTTTATTTTTTTTTCGTGGCTAATTTGTATGCTACAGAATTCGTATAAAACTACTTTTCCGAAAAATCTGGTCCAAATTTCAATACAAAATTTTTCAATTTTGTTCCCTCTTTGCATGCCGTTTTAGGCACATTAGCACATTAGGACAACTATAAACTAGATTCTTAACTTCTTTCTGGCTTACAAATAAAAAACGCGACATGAAGAGTGCAATATGAAAAGTGCAACGTTGCAGATAACGAGAAATTTAAGGAATACATGAGGTATTTCCTAGTAAAGATCCAAGTTCGAGTCCCGAAATTACCAGTCTTTATTTTCTTTTTTTTTGTTTTTCATTATGCGTCCATGATTTTAGGTATGCGTATTAAGTAGTGTGAGTAAGATTCTATGTTTGCACAGATATACATTCAAGCAAACTCGGATTTTTCTATAATTTTTTGTAGCGAACACGAACGGTATAAAAAGGCAAAAAAGGCCGATACTATCGTCAGATAAATCTTTATTTGAATCGATAGTATGGTCCATATAATTTAATGTTTAAAGATTATTTCATGCAAATGTTGACATTGACTGCGCCTCAAATGGTCCATCCGCTTAAAATGTTCACGGAACTCGCCTCTCAATAAGTCCATTGTTGCGCGTGCTGTGTGGCATGTGGCACCGTCTTGTTGAAACCACATGTCATGCAAGTCAAGCTCTTGCATTTTGGGCAAAAAAAAAGTTAGATATCATCTCACGATCATCTCACGCACCAAACTGTAACTTTTTCTGGATGCATTGGTAGCTCTTGCAATGCTTCTGGCTGATATTCACTCCAAAATCGACAATTCTGCTTATTTAAGTACACATTGAGCCAAAAATGAGCTTCGTCGCTGAACACAATTTTTCGATAAAAAAGTGGAAGAAGCGCGCGATGAACTTTCTTAACAGAGCACGCATTTTGATAATAAAATTCAATAATTTGCAAGCGTTGTTCGTTTGTAAGACAATTCATGGTTTAATTATAGACCAAACTGAAGACGTTTGACAGTGAAACAAAACACGAAACGTGCGTCAGCTGTTTAAACCAGTGATGCCAAAAAGATAATATCTAAAAAATCAGCCTTTAGATGTCTCGGAATGAAGCCAATTTATATGTGCGCAATCGTTCCGATCGAGTTTTGAAATTGTCGAATCGCATGTATCGAAGCAACTGCTCACATCGAACTTGAGTCATCGTGGATCGGTTTCGTTTGTCGAATAGCTCGGTTAGTGGATCGTCCCACGATTTGCATGCCCCTGCAAAGATCAGCATATCAAATAAAGCGTATAATTCTTTCTCGTCTGTATTCACCCACTTTCGAATCGATTTGCTTGGATTTGCAGAGCAAAAAGCATTTTTGGTCGATTGGTCTCTCTAGCGATGATCGTAACTATTACTGGAGGAACTATAATTTTGAAAGCATTGATTGGAGAACTAATTTCTTGCAAAGTATGATAAGTTGTGGACAATTTTCATTGCGCATGTTTGTGATTGTGGTAATGGCGTCGTAGACCATATGAGCCCGCTCTTTGCAACGCACATTTCGACCGTTGTGGGTGCCGTTCTTCGTCTGTTTTGAGATTAGGAATTTCAATATCTTCAATAAATAAATATAATAAACTGACAAAGTTCTTGCGTGGATAGAGCATAAATGGAGCGATCAAACGTACGATAAGAAATTAACAATTAAGAAGTGGAACAAAAAGCAAATACGAATAACACATTTATTAACAAAAGAACAAGGAACAGAAGTCGAAAGTGCTTAAGGCCTATCAAGCACCTCTTGCATCCACATGCTATACGCTCCCGCGATTTTGGGCAACCGCAGCCACCTTGATACTCCCACTAGGGGGCCTGCCTACTGATAGCTCGGAACAGGAGCTTGGGAACCTGACGGCACCAACTATCCCTTCCGGGGCCAGCTATCTCCCATGGTACCAGAATATAGCCTCTGGTCTGGCTTCCGAAACCGTGAAGGTCACTTCTAGATGAGTGCCTTAACACTCAAGGCTGAGCAGCCTTTTAGATGACGCACATCGAATCAGTGGTCGAGGCAGTGACCAATGGTCGACCTGCATCATCTACACAAAAATACAACACAAGACAACACAATTTTGTCCGGAAATCCCATCAAGGTCAGGCCGAGGCATGAACCAATCAAATCGTTCAACATCACTACCGAAAAATCCCATTGCTGGAGAGTACAAGTACGTAACGCATGCACTCATCCCCACCGAAAAACCCCAAAGAAACAAAGGCAAACAGGCATATTCAGAACAAGGACAACAAAACTACTACTACTCGAAGAACCAGTTAGTTCGCGCATAGAATCACTGTCGCTATGCACCCCCTGACATACGCACTAAGTGCGTTGTCGAGTCATCACCGACCACATGAACAGGCACCCCATGCCCCACACGACGACTTACCACAGCTCCAGCCCAAATGTTACCAAGTAAAAACTCAGTAACATAAGGCGCCATTGCAACAGCAAGAAACAATGTTGGGGAGAACCCCAAAATGGCATCCGAGTGGTTCAGGATGAGACCTGCACGGCCCCTCTACCGCCCAAACATCCACCATCTGCAAGTTCAAGGAGGTTGCGGACTGAGTCCAACCTGCCAGTAAATCGGCAGCCCTGGAAGCACATAACCGCAGACTATACTAGGACTTGCGCCAACCTCATATAGCCAGGACTCTGTAAGAGTCCAGTACCACAAACTGAGGCCAGCGCAAGTTGAACCCCCTATAAAACAGCAGTTTCTATTACAAAGGACAAACAGTGCCATTATTGCCTCCGAATCTGAAAGATCTGTTCGGCAAAGATGGCTAGATTGTCAGCCGTCTCCCTTGAGAAGAGAACACGACCGAAATCCCAAGTGTCACCTACCCGCACTATACCCATCGCAGAGAGATCCCTGCAGTGACCGTATCGCAGACACTCGATGAGAACATGTCTCCAATCTTCTCTCGGTGCACCACACGAGCACTCCGCTGAGCCAGCTAGGGCCCTTTTATGTAAGAAAGTATTAAGGGAACCTTGACCAGTCAGCAGAAAGCCCGTATAGAGTGAGAAGTCCAGACACTCCCGCCCCCCAGCAACCTCAGGAAGGAACTCAAAAGTTACTCTTTTCTTGCTGCTCTCCCCCCAACGCAACTGCCATCTGGAAAGAACACCATCTTCCTTGACAGGCCCCAGTCGCATTTCAGTACCCTTCTGACTGCTGTCACAAGAGACGTGAGTTTTGCTCTCACCTTAACCAGATGAGGAACAAAATTCAACCTCTCGCCGATAATAATACCAAGGTATCTGACTTCCGTCACATACCTTAGACTCACCCCACCAGCTATAATAACTGGAGGCCGATTCAAGGATAAATTACCCTTGAGCAGCATCAAGGACGTCTTTTCCACCGCAACTTCCACACCAACACTCGATCCCCAGGCAGTCACCATGCCCATGGCCTCCGTACCCCTACACTCCAACTCAGCACGAGACTGGACTTCGAGAAGGCGAAGGAAATCATCAGCATACGCGACGACACTGCAGTAGGACTGCCAGGATGAAAGAAGCAGCAGCAGATGATCCATCATCAAGTTCCATATATATGGACCCGCAACAGACCCCTGAGGACATCCACTCTCAACACCTACCATCACACTGTCAAAAAAATTGACAACACGAGCTGATCCGTTGGAAAAATAGCTCTTCTAGATGCTCCCCTCACTAACGCCTACCTCACGCAACCTTCGCAACACGCTTGCCCAGTCAAGGAAATCGAAAGCACCCTTGAAGTCAATGAAGACGCCAAGGACATACTTCCCAGCAGACCCATCAACCGTGTCCTTTACCCGCAGCCAAGCATCTTCGACACTGCGCCCTGGTTTGAAACCAAACTGGAATGGAGACTGCTCAGGGATGCGCTGCATCAGTCTGTCCACCAAGACTCTTTCCAGCACCTTTCCAAGTACCGGAAGGAGACTGATGCCACGATAAGAGGGAGGATTGGTCCTCACCCTGCCGTTAGACTTCAGCAGAACTATCACCTTTGCACATTTCCATTCCAGGGGAAAATAATTCTCCCTGACACAGCACGAGTAAAGAGCCATCAAGTATTCGGGAACCACTGACCAGATAGCTTTCACCATCTCTCCAGTTAGTCAATCGAATCCTGGTGACTTCCTCGATTTAAGTCTAGCAATCGAGCAGCCAATTTCACTTTCAGTCACCGCTGACACATCGCTCGGCAAATCCAAAAGTGCATCAATCGGACGAATGGTTCTGGGAAAAAAGGACACATCAAAACAGATACTGAGTCCCTCCATGATGTGAGCACTTAACCCTCATGATGGATGGCCCCAAGCTCCAAGGATTTCCTCCCCCGTCAAACACGGTAAAGATGACCCCACGGGTCATCACGGAGTTCCTCGGCAAAGGTCCTCCAATTTTCATTCTTACTACGGACAAGCATACTCTTGTATTCAGCCAAAGCATGCCTATAAGCAAGCTTTGCCTGATCCACGTCTGCAAGTCCGTGACGCCTACAGGTTTGAAAACGCATTCGCAATCTCCTTACTACTTACGATTCACATTCAACTCAGATGTCCACCACTTCACCCTTTTCCGATTCACCATACGGCTTCTTGAAAAGAGTTGGTCGTTGATATCCCACATACATTCGTTGCTGAAGGCAACCTTACCATCGATACCCAAACTTTGAAAGGCCTCAAGCGGTGTTGATGTGACCTTTCTCGCAATTTCACTCTTGTACATCGAACAGTCGACATTCTTGAGAAGCCAGCGCTTCTCATTCCAATTTTCCTGCACATCTAACGTAACATTGGCGCGAACGATCACAACCTCAATGAGGCTGTGATCACTCACACCTTCAGAACGCCGGATGCGCCACTGAAAATCAAAGGTACGAAGCGCCGTCATATTTGCCAGGATCACATCAATATCGCTTTGCCCGTTTGGACCATCAAAAGTAAACAGGTCACTAGGCTGATTGAGAACAGCAATGCGATTAACGGCTATCCATTCGCTTAGCAGTTCCCCCCTGTTGGTACTGTAAAATTGGGACGTGGGTCCTGTCATCTTACTGAGCCACAAAGGAGAAACTGCATTAGCGTCAATGCCGAAAATCGCAGCTCTATTCCCAATCAGCCGTAGCAGCTCATCGAGGTATGCCAAGTACGGTTCAATGTCCAAGGCATGCTTAAAGTAAAGGCTGCATAAGATCAGCCTACCAAAGCTAACCTCAACACTCACACACACACCCCATTCACTTGAGCCTATCAGGGAACACACAGTGTTTACATCATTTACTACGACAGCAGCGTGACCACTGCCGTCCACAAACGATCGCATGTGCGCAGGCAATCCCCTAACATGTCCTGCAACAGAGTATGGTTCCTGCAACAGCGCAAAGCTACACTGTGAGCTACACAATATCTGTCCTAACTCGAACATGACTGCTCGAGCACCCTGGCAGTTAAATTGAGTTAATTTAACCGGCATTTTAGTGTCTGGCACTCGCCCTGGCCACCGCCGCAGCATAGACTGGACAATCCATGCTTAGCAATAAGTGCCCAGCCGGGTTTCCCCTGAAGTCACAATCAGGGCAATGAATTGCATTACCGCAAACGCGCATGGAGTGGCCCGACTGTCCACAACGCCAGCACACAGAGTCCTTCTGCCTACACCTGGATGCAAAGTGATCCAGGCCGAGACACCGGTTACACCACTGCACCAACGACTTCTCCTTCACCAGAAATGAGAAGTGCTTAATGTAGCACCTCCCTTCTCCGAGAAGAATACCCGCGGCCGCTGGGCTGCACACTAGGACAGCATTAAGGCGTCCATCACCTGCCACCCAAGGGGTGGAAAGGCAAACCTCCTCTTCAAACTCCTCTTTGGTGAACTTGCATAAGTTTAACTTATGTAGCTCACCCAGGAACTCTTCAGGGGAGATCCGCTTCTCGACCCTCTGCACGACAAGGGACTTACCCCTTGCTGCTTCGGCCAACAGACCCACCTCTTCGAGCTTTTTATGTCCAAGGAAAGCATCCCGCTCGGCTACCGATGGCTCGCGGACCAGAATCACCACCTTGCTTGCCAGGGCGCACAGTATGCTCCCTGATACCCACGTCAGGCACCAGTTCCTCTACCACCTTCTTCCTCAGTGCCCCCACTGATTCTCCCTGCTTGCTCTTGACTAGCAACGACCACGTTTCCACTGGCTTGGCAGGTTTCTCAACTTGACCTTTGCCTCCCATACCACCGGAAACAGTGGCAGCACTGGCAACCTGCGCAAACGAAGGTCGCTCCTGCACCCTAATCCCAACAGGGACACCTAACGACCTGACGGTCCCACTTGGACCGTCCCTAACCTCAACAGCCTCCGAAGCTCCCACTGCGGAGTCCTCCCTACCCCGATGACGCTTAAGCGTCTCTGCCAGCCCTATCAGGAGTTCCTCGTACTGAGAGGAAATCTCCGCATTCGCTACGCCTGCATCAGGATGGTGGCCAATTGCGGAAACCACCATCTTCTTAATACTGCTGAACTTGGCTAGGACCTTAGCCAAGGTCAGACCCTTGTCTACCTCACCCTGACGCATAGGTGGCGCTGGCTTCTCCTTAGCCAAAACACTCGCACCAGCAGAGCCCGCAGTGGCTTGCACCCGCGACGGGGCTCCCGTGGAAACAGCCGACTTGACTTCAGCCGAAGCTTTTGTTAGACGTGCCCTTGCCACAGGAGGACCCATCGCCTTTGGCACAGTACCACTGCTGCCCGCCCCCACGACTGCATCAGCCGGCAAATGCAGCAACACTACGCGTGCCTCCTTCGTTACAACTACTCTGGAGGAAGAAGAAGGCTCAGTAAGCGCCTTCTTCGCCACCAAAGCGTCCTGCTCTGAAGAGTTTGCCGGAGCAACCTCTTCAACCGTAATCTTCCTGGCCTTATCCTCCTCAACAACGCACTCTGTCTCCATGACAGAGTCTTCCACCACGGAGGCCGAGGCCGAAGTAAAAAGATAACCGGCGCGCCTTCCTTGTCTTCTTCTTCCTCTTATTTTTTCCCTCCTCATTAACCACCACCGGAGACTTCAAGTAGAAGTTCCTAACCGGACCTCCTAATCCTCCTCCCTCGCTCTCACAGTCAGAGGTGAGGCCACCAAGTACCTCCCCCCTCCGACTACCACTATCCTTCGGGGCTTTCCCCTCCTCCATCATATGTTTCAAATATATATATAATAATATATATTTATATATATATATAAATAATAACATAATATCTTCTTCACTAGCTAAAAAACACGTCTGCTCGCTTCGAGCAAGGAACAAGTAAAAGCACATATTAACGTTTAAGAATTAAAAATATTGTGAATGAAAAGCAGTATTCCCCCGACTTTCTTGGGTGCGCTATTTTACTATCTGTCGTTAGCTAGCAAACAGTCAAATGCCTAGACCATACTCTAGCACTAACGAATGTGTGCTCTTCGCAGACTAGGGCAGTAAAGAAACCGTCGTTAGATGAAACACCGAACAAGAGTGATTTCAAATGTCGCAGTTTTATACTGTGAGAAAAGAGCTTTCAGTGAAGAATAAAGCTATTGTATCGTTAGTTTCTTTTATAAAGCTTTTTCTGAGTGGAGCAAGGTTGCGACTGTATTTGCTCTGATTGGTGATGCAAACATGGAGGGTATAACACCGCCCGGAAAAGAGTACAGAGCTTGTACCCCTTCTAGCGAGTTTCTTTCTGAATTTCTTCTGAAAATTATCTGAAATGTCGCAGTGGAAGTCCACATACGATGGATGCACCTATATAAGATGGATGTTAAAATACCTGGCTTTCTAGTTAATAGATAGGCGGCAATTAAGAGGCTTGGAGATAAAAGTGACTGAGTTCAGAGATTTGATCGCTGCCTGACTATTGGAGCAGATAACGATATTTGTGCTTGATATTACATTATAGTTTAGCCACAGAGCTTCTTAATCGCTTTACTTTCGGCCCGAAAGACGCTACAGTGATTCGGGAATCGTAAATATATCTGGATGTTTAGATTCTTGGAATAGACACCAGCCCCAAATCCTGTATGCACCTTCGATCCATCTGTAAAAATTAGCAATAGGCCCTCTACCATCTGGTGTTTTGACTCCCAGTAAGATCTGGGGAAATAATAGTTGAGAAGTTCTTCCCGAAGAGGAGTTTAGGTATCGTGTCTATGAGTATCTGCGTATCTATGAGTATTCCAAAGGTACGAAGCGCCGTCATATTTGCCAGGGTCACATCAATATCATCAAAATATCACAAAATTGATTCAAAGCTTCCTGACTGACAGAAACTTTGTAGTAAGAATCGGAAGTTATTAATCTGTCATCAAACAAATGAAACATGGAGTTCCCCAGGGATCTGTACTTGCACCTACTCTGTTTAATATATATGTATCAGACTTACCTTTTTTCGACAGCAATGTCAATATAGCAATGTTTGTGGACGACACTGTCTTCTTTGCATCTGGTGAATTGTTCCTAGATGTTTATAACGTACTATAAGCTGTGCTCTCTAAATTTGAAAAATACTGCTTCAAGTGGAAGATCAAACCAAACCCCCAAAAGTCACAGGCTATCTGGTTCACTAAGCGTAGAAAAGAGCGTTTCCTACGCAACAACCTTAAGCTGCGGTTATATTCTGTGGAGATAGACTGGGCAGAAAAATGCAGATATCTCGGTGTGACCATTGACCGAAAGCTCACATTTTAGGCACATATTTCAACTACAATTGATAAAGCAAATATACCGACAAGACTACTGTACCCATTGATTTGCAGAAAATCAAAGCTTAGCGTCGAAAATAAGCTATTAATCTATAAATCAATCTTTTAAGCTATTCTTTTGTATCGAGCTCCTGTGTGGGGCGATTGTGCGAAAACGCACAAGTTAAAGTTGCAAAGATGTCAAAACAAACTATTAAAATTGATGCTCAACCTGCCTTGGCACTATTCCACTAGAAGACTTCATGAAAAAGCCAACGTCAACTTAATTAATTATGTTATTAACAAAGCAAAAATAACTTTTTATAAAAATTGCTCTTTATCTGATAACGAACTCTTAACACAACTATCATATATTAATACACATTGATAAGATTTTATTGATAAGAAAATCCTTGGAAGACCGACGGGCGAATGCAAAACTAGGTTAAGTATCACATAAGGCTTTTTGTAAGTAGTTTTCCCTTATTTAATCATATATTTCTAATCTACAACCATTGACTCGTTGTCTATCTCTATATCATAGCTGTAAAGGATCAATGTGTACTAAACCTCTGACATAAATCTTAACGTAAAATTGTAAAAAATTCCATCTACTTGAAATAAATAAATAACCTTAATGTAAACAATAAGGGGCCAAATCGGCTGATGTCGACATGATGTGGCTTATCATTTTTCGTTTGGTGTCCTGAAGTGAACATCGTATTAACAAAAGAAAATAAATACTATTATTTTCGTAAGAGATCCTTTTGAAGGACTCTCAAAAGTCTGATGCTGAATTTGAAAGAAAATGTAATTTCAAATGTTATGTGTCTTATGGTAAACTTTATAAGTGTTTTTTCTTATACTCAGTAGTCATTTATTCATTTATCTTTAAAGCGAAACACAACGAGTAGCTGACGCACGTTTCGTGTTTTGTTTCACTGTCAAACATCTTCAGTTTGGTCTATAATTTAACCATGAATCGTCTTACAAACGAACAACGCTTGCAAATTATTCAATTTTATTGTCCAAATGCGTGCTCTGTTAAGAAAGTTCATCGCGCCCTTCTTCCATTTTAGGGTCAGCTCTTTTTGGCTCAATGGGTACGTAAATAAGCCGAATTGTCGATTTTGGAGTGAATATCAGCCAGAAGCATTGCAAGAGCTACCAATGCATCCAGACAATGTCACAGTTTGGTGCGGTTTATGGGCTGGTGGCATCATTAGTCCATACTTCTTCAAAGATGATGCGAATCGTAACGTAACTGTGAATGGTGAGCGCTACTGTGAGATGATATCCTACTTTTTGTTTGCCCAAAATGCAAGAGCTTGACTTGCATGACATTAAATTATATGGACCGTACTATCGATTCAAATAAAGATTTCATGCATTTTTCTGAATTGTATGTGATTTTTTATTTTTTTTTCAAAAACTTTCCTATAGCTTTTAAAAAATCACCCTTTATGATTTCTGAACACAAAAAAAGGAATAGTGTCATGTCTTTTTCGTTTGGTTTTGCCACATTACACACCACATTTATGCTGCATGTGAAAACGAAATCCACATAGAAACCCTCCAGAAAACAAGAAACTAAAATGAAATTAAAAGTGAAGTAAATTTTCATCAGAAAGTAAAATCACTTTTTTAATTGAAGTTATTTCCCACTTGTTTGAAGTTATTGCCCGAGTGAAGTTATTTCCAATGAAGCTATTTTCTTGCACCCACTCAAATGTCACAAATGTCGTCTGTGCTGCCAAGTTTTTATGATGAGTTATTATTTGCCGATTGGCGTAGGTCTAGGGGACATGCTGCCCCCTGCAAGCCCCTATCTGGGTCACTACAGAATAAAGCCCAAAGAAATAAGAAAAGACGTGGCCTTATTTCGATTTAAAAATTGAAATTTGTTTTATTTCCATTTCCAAAACGAAATAAGGCATAGTATGAAATTTAGCATATAAGAAAGTCTGGTGTATTTACAGTATGCGGCCGGTGATTATAAACTGCAAAACGAAAAAACCAAATTGGCCTTAATTCGTTGTTGACAGCGAAACCGGAATCGGAAATTTTACGTTATTTTAAATCTAAATTGAAATAGGGTAAATTTTAATTTTTGTCTCTATTTCGTTGTGTCTTATTTCACTTCACCATGCGCTAATGGAAGAGCGACATAAGACTATATTTCTAGTGTTAAATAATTTCATAAAACCTCTGAGGAAGTTATTGTCCATAGAGTGAAAAGGATTTCGTTCCTATAAGGTGCATGGTCGGCCTTATATATACTTTTAATTTATAAAGACATTCAAATAAAGAGAATTAAAATAACAGTTCCGGACGATATTTCACGATAACGACCTATTTCGGATTGTATAATTTAGAATTAATTTTTTCTGTTTTGATATTTTCTTTTTTTTATTGACTAAAAATATCATACTGCTAAATAGCTCAGAGTAAATTAAATATAATTAAACACTACCTCCAGGGGCCTGCCTGACAGTTGTTGACATACGTAACTTCAACACGAAGTCGCGTGAGGGGTTAAGGTCTGCGGAAAAAGGGTTAAAGTCCTGGTAGCGAGAGAAGCGAGCCACTTTAACTTTAAATATAACAGACTCTCTTTTTGGCATTATTTCGATTCCAATTTGTCCCTACTTCCATTTTCAAAGCGAAATAAGACATTTTTTCTTAAATGGCCTTATTTCACGATTTGGTGTAGGTGAGAGGTTATTTACATACATGTGCTACATAAGACGATATTTGTTTGGGAAATAATGTGACGAAATTTCTTGTGGAATTGTTTCCCACTTTACGTGGAAAAGAACTTCACTTTATAAAATTGAAGTTATTGCTCACTTGTGTGAAGTTATTTCCATGCACCATTTGAGACAGTCAGCTGTTAAAAATTTAAATAAATAGGAATTTAAAATAATTTGGAACAAATAACAATGGAAAATACTGTTAAGTTTTCCATGATTTGTACCGACAGTTCAAGTTCCAGTTCAGAGGAATTGGAATATCAACAGGAGCAGCACATCAAATGTACAAATTTATTCCTTAGCCAATTTCAATGCCCTTGGATATATTTTCGTTGCGAAATAAGTGAAGTCATGGATGAATTTTTTGACGTTTCTAAGCAAATTATCGATACGATATAGAAAATTATGATTGGAAGCTTTGTTTTTATCAGCGCTTGTTTCACAAGCGGCTATAATTATTTCGGGTATTTTATATGCAAATAAAAATTCAAGCGTACTTACGCTTGAATTTTTATTTGCATATAAAATACCGAATAATTTTAGCCGCTTGTGAAACAAGCGCTGATAAAAACAAAGCTTCCAATCATAATTTTCTATATCGTATCAATAATTTGCTTAGAAACGTCAAAAAATTCATCCATGACTTCACTTATTTCGCAACGAAATATATCCAAGGCATTGAAATTGGCTAAGGAATAAATTTGTACATTTGATGTGCTGCTCCTGTTGATATTCCAATTCCTCTGAACTGGAACTTGAACTGTCGGTACAAATCATGGAAAACTTAACAGTATTTCCATTGTTATTTGTTCCAAATTATTTTAAATTCCTATTTATTTAAATTTTTAACAGCTGACTGTCTCAAATGGTGCATGGAAATAACTTCACACAAGTGAGCAATAACTTCATTTTGTAATTAAATTCAAAACAATAACCACACGCTTCAATTTACGTTATATGAATGAATCGCTTTATTTTCATTCTTCTCATTCTACGCGAACTTACAATTTCGGGAGGTCGGATGCTGTATGTGGTTCAAACGTTGAGTATGTGAGATCGTTATTTCCCGAATAATCCATTGTAGTTTTATTTATTATCATTATGCCTTGTACCGGAATACTCATTGGGTTTTCCAGTACGTGCAATGAAATGCAAGCTTAGCATTTCTGCTCGCTTTCTATGTTAACTTATATGCATAACAACAAACAATCGCAACAAACAAAAAAAAAGGAAGAATACGCCGGGAGGAACGTTTCACTCAAATTCACAACTCTTGATAAATGAATACTTTCGAAGTGAATGCTTCACTTCCCGATAAGGTGAATACACTACAAGGAGCAAAACATTTCTTACTAGTAAATCCCAAAAATATGTGTCACTTTGACAAATCTGTATTCTCTTAGTAAATTTTTGTGACATTTGTCACGACGACGTTCGTGTATTCCCTTAGTTGCATTTCATGAGAAAGTGTGATAGAATGAGAGAGATTTTGTCGCTTGCATTTTTGTGGGTGACGCCAAACATTCGTCAAATTCATTTTCGATTGAATGCACTCTGAACAAATACGTTTCTGAAATCATGAGCACATTTTTCGCTTGCAGTTTGCAGTTTCGCGTTCAAAAAAGTTATGTGTTCTTTCGTGTTTTTGTAATTTCCAGTATAATTTTGGATAGTGGATTAGTAAGTGATTTTCAAAGTAAGACATTAACTGTAACTGAAATGAATGTTTCACTCGTATCATAGTTCAATAAGGTAGGAAGTGAAATATAATTAAGAAATAGCCTGTTTTTTATTATCATAAAAAGATGTGCCAAAATAAACAATTCTGAGAAGTCGGGGTAGATTCGACATTTTGATTGAGGTACATTCAGCAAGTGCCTAATGAATCCCGGGATTTCCAAAATTGTTCTCTATATTAATTTGTACAGATATGGTTCGAAATTATAAAAGAAAAACGAACGGAATCTACATAAACGAAGATTTAATCAAAGGGCAATTGATGATGTCTTTAAAAAGGGTAGAAAGTATGAAATAAAAAGCCAGACTTTGCAATCAAGGCTTAAGAAAGTGGACCCTTTGAATCATCTGATCCCGAAAGTGGTGGTGGAAGATACTCTCGCAGCGAAAAGTGGTCTTACAAGAGTGAAAACGTTGAAATAATGAAAGAGTATTAATATTTAGCTGTGTTAATTAAATCGAACCTAAGCATTAAGTATTTGCTAAAGGAGCTATTTTATCAGTTTGCGGACGATGCATGACAATCACAATAAGTATATCGATCACACATCGAAATTTAATCTATTTCGAGCAACTGCGGCTTCTAGTCTGTTGTTCGGAGATAGGTTTCTTGTTTTTTTTTTTTTTCTTTTTTTTAAGTAATTTGAGCAATTCCTTAGATGCTTTCAGAAATTGATCTTTCTATTTCAAACATGTACACCAAACTATATATTGCACCTGGAGTTAGGAGTTCCACATATTTTTTTAAATACACATTACTGTAGAATATTGGTGATGGAAGAAATCAGATGGCCGAGGATTTTACTGAAACATATATCACAAGAGGGCCCTTGGTTCATAAGTGGGAGGAGTTGGCGGAAAATTATGGTATAAATCTTAATATTTCATCTGATATGGATCTTTCAACAATTCAATTTATGTTCACCAATGTTTTAAAAAAGGAGACAATTTTTAGCTGAAGCTCACTCATCACAACATTAACTGGCCTATAATAGGCTGATTTACAACCTTATTACGAGCATTTCTACGTACTTCCTTAATCGCTATTCCCTGCACAGTATTCAAACTTCTAATAAATCTTTACTTTATTCCACATCGACCAGATATTTCCATTTTATGACTTACATAGATGCTGTTATAAACAAATTGAACGGTAGACATGGGTGGGAAGTTTTACTGCCACACGTTAAAGAACTCGTATTTTAAAAGGGGATTTTTGAATGCAACTATCGTGCATAAATTAAGGATCTATTAATTTCTTCATACATACTTTAAATTATATTAGATAAATTGTCGATCTAGGAAACGGTGTTGTTGCTAGGAAAATCTTCTTTTCACCTACATACATAAATAAATATCCAAGTAAACGCAATTGTTTATTCTCGATAATTTTATTTTTCTGGAAATTGTACAAAACAAAGAATGTATTTTCCCTCCGCAACACAATTATTAAATAAATTTAAACTAATCTAAACAAGATGATGAAAAATTAAATGTGAGAGAGAGAAGAATATAATTTAAAGATCTAGGTAGGATTTAGGTAACTATGATTAAGAATTATTATACAAAAGAATGACTACGTTGCTAGGCAATGGGGTAACTAGATTAAAATTATTATACAATGGAAAGATGACTGTTGCTATGAGACGAACGGACCGATGACTATGATTGAGAAAATTATAATAGAAACATGAAAAGTAAAATGTTACCAATGAAAAGTTGCTACGGACCGAACAAGTAGGTTACTATAATTAAAAATAATTATAATAGAAATAAAGCAAAGCGGCTCGATGACAGACGGCCTCATGCCAAACCATAAGCGACGCTAATACAACGTCGATTTTTTGTAGGTCACTTTGAACATATAGTTCAATTAAAATGCTTACGTAGAATTCGCATTAAAAACAATTTGTCACGTCCAAGCAGTTGGAACGCACCTAAAGAAGCATCAGATGATTGGTTTTTTAGGTTTTTAAAGAGGAATCCGATTTCCTATCATTTCGAAATCTAGAAAACAGTGTTTCTCGTGTTGAAGGCATCGAGATATATTTCTTTATGATTAACATAATTTTCTTTCAAAAGATGTCTACAACCTTGATGTATCGGAAATATCGACCGTTTAAGACACACCAAAGGTAAGACGACACTTTTTTTTGTAACACCTGTTAAAAAAAGACGCCCAAAAAGGACAAAGAAGTGCTTGCCAGGTAACTTCGGCGGAAAATAGCCGTTCGCCGATCTTATTTATTTACTTATTGTTTTTTATAGATAACATGAGTTTACATTTTATAATTTTGTTTTGCACTGTCTTCACAGAGATATGATACTTAATGGTATCTTAAAACTGAAAAAAAAAACGTTAAGAGTAAAAATGTATAGTAATGAAGAGCTCATTGGAGGAAAAACTATAGGAAAAAACCCCCATTTCATACTTGATATTTTGTAACTTGAAGACACCAGAATGATTACAATAGCAGAGAAAACATATTAAGTCCAAGGACATTATTTGGGAAATATGTTTACATTTTATTTTTGTAATACAGGGAAGTAAAAGGACAGAGCTGATATTGTATAACTGAGCACGTAAGTGGCAAATACCTGCTAAGACAATAATAATATAAATAAGTAAATAAATAAGCAAAAAAAAAACAAATAAATAAATAAATAAATAAATAAGCAATTAATGAATAAACATGTAAATGAACAAGTAGGCTTGTGTACACCACAATAAAGTACAAAAGTTAAGTATTTTATTTACGTGTATTTACGAGTAAAGTGAAATTGGCTACGGTCTTAATAAGAGGATTTGTAGCCCTTCGGCATCTATTAAAAAAATGTTTGGTGGAGTGTTTCAATTTTTCTAGCTATCTGCAGAATTCCAGATTCCTCGTGTAAAATCATTGTATTAAAGTCCCAAACAATTTTAATTCCCATCATTTTAAGAATCTTATTCTGAGTGATTCTGAGTTTCTTGATGATGATCCGTATGTCAACATTGCTTGATAGACGTCCTTGTATAAGATCAGTTTATTAAGATCACTAAGCGAGGATGTACGAATTATGACCGGATATACAATTTTTGTAGCAATGTTAAGTTTGTTGCAAATATTAGCAATATGCTCACCGTATATTAATTTTTTACCTAGTTGAATGCCGAGATATTTTACAGAGCTAACCCATGGGATGTCATTCATGTTTAATTTAAGTTATTTGCGGGAATAAAACAAATTTTTCTTTTTCTTGTGAAAAAGATTACTTGGCTCTTGTATAAGATCAGTTTATTATGATCACTAAGGGAGGATGTACGATTTATGAGCGGGTATAAAATTTTTGTAGCAATTTTAAGTTTGTTGCAAGTATTTGCAGCATGCTCACCTTATGTTTACTTTTTACCTTGGTGAATATATGAATATATGAAACAAATCTTTCTTTTTCTTGTGAAAAAGATTGCTTGGCTCTTGCCTGCGTTACCTTTTATTTTTCAATGCTTATAGTATTCCAAGATTTCATTTAAAGCTGCCTCAAGAATATTTTCTATAATAGAAGAGTGATCATCAGAGGTGTAAATAGCTTGGTCATCGGCGTGCAAAAATATTTCCCAGTTTGAGGGGGATGGAAAATCTGAAGTAAAAATATTATGTAACATTGGTGATATTGGAACGAAATGTGTCAAACGCCTGTTCAACATCCAGTAGGACAAGACCTGTAGATTCATTTGCGTACATCTTTTCCTTAATGTGATTGCAGATTCGTAAAGTCTGATGCGTTGTACTATGTCCTTGTCTAAATACAAATTCTTGAATTGGTAGGACATTGGAAATCGAGTAATTTTATTTTAATTGCTTTCTCTATTATTTTACTTAGACTATTTAGAAGACTAATAGGACGATAACTATTCGGATTGTTAGGTGGTTTTCCTGGCTTGAGGATTGGAACTACCTTGGCAATTTTCCATTTCAGGAAAAACTGAAACTTAAGGCATACGTTAACAATAAAACAAATAAAGGTTATTCCGATTATTGGCAATTCTTTATAATATACATTTTTAAGAGTATTCCTGGTGCTTTTTTGTTCATCATTCCTTGTATTATACATTTAATGTCTTCGTTTGATACAAAAACATTTTATGGCAAGGTTACATAGTCACTATTGTTTATTATATTCTTGGACCCTTCTACTACGCTATTGACGTCGCTCGGATTAGTAACAAATGGATTATTGAAATTTTTTCAAATGCGTTGCCAAACGCCTCTCCTTTTTCTTCATTCGTTACCAATAATGAGTCATTTTGTTCCAAGTGAGGTATACATTTATTTTTGGTATTTAGCATTTTTGATATTTCCCAGAACGGCTTGGAATTTGGATCAAGGGAACAAAGTTTTTAGTTCCATGTCTTATTTCGGAATTTCCGAATTTCGAATGATATATGCCTTGTAAACATGTTCATTTCATTGAAATCATGCGTTTGTCTACACCTTTTCCACTGACTTCTCAATCTATTTCTTTGTTTTATTAAATTTAAGATGTATTGCGGAATAACAGTTGTTCTTTTTGCTTTTAATTTTTTTTTAGACCGGTTCCTCTATGCTTTCTGATACAGAGCTAGAAAAATATTATATTTTTTTATCGATCTCTTGAAGACTTCTTACAGTATTAATATCACATGGTGTATTTCGGAGACGTTGTTTCATTTTTGATGTGAACCTATCCCAATTAGCTTTCTTAAAATCTTAATATTGCACATCTTTTATTTTACTCTTAAGAAGTGCAGAACAATTTAAAGAGATTTATAGGATCCGAACCTAAGGCATTTACCTCCAAGGGCTGGAGGGAATCCTATGTCTGGAAAATAGGTTGGTCCATTTGGATAAATTAAGCTTAAAGGATATCTCAAAATTACATCCAATAGCGAATTCCCCCATTTGCTTGCTCTTTTGCAACCCCAATTTCGATGCCTACAGTTAAAATCACTCCCAAGTAAAAATTGATCAGTACTCGTAATAAGAATTCTTAAGTCATCCTTAAATAAACCCACCTTTTGGCTCCACCAGGAAAGTACACTGAAATAATCGTAAGCGTCGTGTTATCATTTAATTCTAATTCAATACCAATTGTCTCAAAAACTTTTGTTCTGAAATTTGGTATTAACTTATAGATTAAATCTTTTTTTACTACAACGGCAACACCGTTGACTCCAATGATTTTGAGGTTCACGTGCTTGGTGAGCAGCTGATGATGATGTAGGTGGGCACGCGTTGTGTCTATTTTGTATTGGGAGGGACAGAAAATCGTTGGTGCTCATGTAATTTGGCACTGTTTTCAAAAGTTTTTTTTGGTTGGGAGTGAATCATTGGTGGACTTCTCTTAACATTAGTTTTACCTCTTATTTCAAGGTGTTTGACTCTTCGGGGACAGATTATATCAGTTGACTTATGATTTCCCTGACAGTTGGCACACTTAGATATTCCCGTAGCAGTGCATTCTGCAGTCTTGTGCGATTGGGAGCAATTTGCACAGTATGTTTTAATACTACAATTTCTCTCACCATGGCCATACATGTGGCAGTTATGGCATTGAGTAATTTTATGCTTTTGCCGTCGTTGAAACTCCCAACGAACTTTAGTATATCAATGTTCACTTCGTCCAATCCAAAGAAAACAACTTTAAATGACCCTTCACTTTTAAAATCATGCGTGAAGAATTAACATTTTTTCTTTTTTAAGGCCACACACACCTTATTAAATGTTGTTACGCACTCGCAAAAACCTTTTATACCGATTGATATTTTTTCAAGTCAGTAGTTTTTTATTTTAAGTTCTTTCATAAGATTATGAACATATTCCGCGGATTTTTGGAGCAATTTAATAGGTGGTGTAGTAGCTTTAGTGACAATTTCCGACGCGGACATGTCATCGACATCTTCACCGGCGTCCCGAGTTTGCAAGGGATGCCAATAATTGCTAGAAATGTCACCTTGCTCTCACATTGTGTCCAGGTGTTCTTGACCTTTGCGACTGAAGATCTGGGATCTTTTGGTGGTTTAGAAATTTTGGTTGCTTCGAAACACTAGAGAGAAACAAAACTTTATCGGCAGCGCGGCGATAAATCCTTAGCATTATATTATTTATTTTGTCTAAGCCTAGAGACTTTTTATGCCTAAAGTTCCTAATAATGAACATAACGTCATCTGCAGTGACATACTGGTTCGTTGGAAAGGCAGCGACGCGTGCCTTAAAATGTGATATTTCAATTGAGCTTATAATGTTGATCGTTAGAGTGTGATTAGAGCGAAAAGAGTCTGCCAGTAACTCCGATTTTTCAGCGTTGCAGATTGCAATAGAGCTTTGAGTTTTGGAGAGTGGGAAAAAAGAAGGGCTTGGAGTTTGAGTCAAGCCTATTGTTCCATTGATGGTTTCGAAATTCTTTGATTTTGAGAGAGATAAGTTGGATCAAATGGTTAGTGGCTCTTAAGTCATTTGGAGATCTTAATCTTTGTCATTGTCTCCTAGAGTAATTTGTCATTTTAATCAAATTCAGAATATAGCGGGGGAGAGCAAAAACTCTTTTGACATTTCCTAGAACCTATGGAAATATCACAGCTTAAAAGTAAAAATCTGAGCTCAAGGCATTAACCACCATAGGTTGTGAACAGATATTCGACATATTCGTGATGAAAATGTCCTAAGACCTACTAGAGTTTGGGACATATGTCGGACTATTCGGAAGCAAAAAGCTAAAAAGATGTCTCAGTGAGAGCTCGAACAGTATGTTACTAAGTACAGTCTTCTTCCACCGTGAAAATTTATAGAAAATATTTCGAGTAGTGATAAATCGGATAGTTTAATTTCTACTCCGATCGTTTCGACTTCACGGATTTGTTTTTTTTTTTTAGAACAATGGCACCACCCCCACCAGTTCTATTTCATCTATCCAATCTATAACACGTGTAGTTGTTGTTGTAGAAACGATTATTGCATCAAGTCATGTTTCGCACACAAGACAGACATTAACATTAAAACATATAAGAAAATTAAAGATTTGTTGCGTATGCTTCTAGAATTCCAACATAAAAGCTTTAAATTGGTTTGAGAATTATTTGACATTGTTGTAGATAAATTTGGTTGCAAGCTGTGCAATTACATTAAACTGTTCTACCTTTGTTTTGCATTGGCCTAGTTTGGTTATCATTTCCATGGTGAGGGAAGAAAGTTCTTCGTGAGAGAGCAGTTGGTTCTCGTCCGTTGACCTGCTCGAAGTTGCAGTTGGGAGCAGTTGCGGGCCCTATGGCTGTGTTAGTTTCTGACGGTTGGTATGAGTAGACGTCTTTGAAAGATATGGAAAATGTTCAATGCTCTTGTAATTGAACAATGGTGTTTTGGTCATTAGGTTTAGAATTTGTGTTGAAAGGGTGATACGAACTGTTTTCCCTGATGGGCTCTCTTTCATTTCCTTGTATTTAATGCGGCTGAGACATACGTCATCAGTGGAGCGTTGATTGCCCTTGCAGTTTCAAGATAAAAGATGCAGAGAACGTCTGTGAATGTGTCGTGTTTTTAATGATAATCTTAACATCTTTGCACTTGAGTCCAAGAGATATCAGTTTATTTTTTAAATAGTCCACGTTAGTGTCGTCCAGACCGAACAAACTGACTTTGAACGACCTTTTTTCGCAATACCTTAATTGGAGGTATGGATATTTTTTGTTGGGATCTTTTCATTGGAAGCACTCTGAACTTCACCGGTTTTGTCCGAGTCAGGAAGTTCAGTAATTTTCACTACGCGACGTTATAGGAGTGTGATTCTCCTGATTTAATTTGGACGTTTTGAAATGTTTGGATGTCTCGTGTTTGTACTGAAAATAGCGCTTCAATTTTGACAAAATTATTACAAAATCAAGTAATAAGAGTCATATACTAGTAACATTTAATAGAAAGCAATTAGTTTTTTAAGGGATTTGAGTTCCTAAACATGTGATGTTTTATTTCATGTTGAGCTGTAGCTATTTTTGTGTTTATTTATTTATTTATTTATTTATATTAGTTTCAATTTGGGTCTATAACTTTGGTTTTGTTTTTCAAAATTTTAATGTTTATTTAAGAAAAACATGTACAATGGTATTATTCAAAGTATTGCCCATCTGAAGCTATGACTTTTTCCCATCTTCCTGGCAATTTGTTTGGTTTGGTTTCACCCGCAGCAGCTCATAAAACAGCACACCCTTCTGATCCCACCAAATACAGAGCATTACCCTGCGCCTTGGATATTCGGCTTTGCCGTTGATTTGGCTGGTTGGCCATGAAAAAATCACCACTTTCAAATCGTGCAAGCCACTTTTGGCACGTTGGCTCAGCTAGCGCATGTTCACCATAAACTTCCATCAAAATAGGATGACTTTCGGCAGCAGTTTTCTTCATATTAAAGTAATGAAGAAGAACTCCACGAAAAAACACTTTTTCAGGCACAAAGTTCGACATATTTGAATGAAAAAAAAAAACAAAATTATTGTTGTTTACGCTTCAAATGAATGGCATATACTGAAATGACCTACAATGACAGTAGCTTTCCAACGCTTGTTCCAATGGAATAATACAAGTTACGAAATCGCTTAGCAAACCGAAAATAAGTAGTAGACCGAATAACAGCTTATTTTAATTGTAAGAACTTTAGTTTTTAAACATGTGATGTTTTATTTTCCTATTTTTATGTTTACCTGAAGTTATTATTTTTTTTAATCCAAATAGAAACAAGAATTTTTGTTTTGTTAAAATTGCGTTTTTATAGAAAAATATATAAGTACATATGCTATGAAGGAACTCTTCACGTATTTTTTTGCAGTTTTTTTTTCAATGCTGAATGATCCCAATTGAAACTTCCCCGGCACTTTCATTAAACATAGTTGAAAAAGGCTAAAATTGCAGCCCAGAAATATTTCTTCCAAAAACTATTCACAAATACTGAAACTTACTTTTAAGCAAAAAAAAAATATGTTCAAAGCATAAACGGTAATATAAGCGTATGAAAAAATGTATCGAATGTGCCCCAGTTTAATAACCGAAATTCTGTATTGATAGTTAAAACTTAATTAATATATTCACGTTTATTGTAAGAAAATCAATAAATCAACAATTTGTTGATCACATTCTAGAATACAAATTTGTAACTGAAAAATGCGAGGCGAGAATTCGCAAACGACGCCAAATGAAATGAAACAGTTTATTGATATGTTACAATTGGGAACTACGAGTATTTACTTGTTCATATATTTTATTGTCACTTTGATTTGTATGTACGTATTTGAAGGAAAACTGTGTGTTGTTTGACTTAGAAAAAAAATATTGAAAATGTTTCAATGTACTTAACAATTGAATTGGAGAAATGTAAATAGAACACATGGAATGAATACTGGAAACAGCAAATCAAAATGTGAATGGTACAAATTGATAATTAGATTAGATTTTAGAATAGAATTGGATTTTATTTTTCATTTCAATATATATAACAAAATCAATTTGCATGGCATTGCCGTCTACCTGATTGACAGTAGCACTTACAGTAAATAAATATTAAAACTTATTGGATCCACTTACATACAAATATAAATACTCCTATTATTTGAGCTAACTTAAAAGGGCATCTCCCAACTAAATGCAAGGTATCTTCTCTCACCTTTAAATTACAGAGGCTGCAGAGTATCGAAAGGTCCTCCCTATGGGGAACGAAATTTAGCTTTAGGAGTTTGAAGATTGTCGCAATTTGCTGCATACTGTGCGTGTCCTTAAAAAAGTTTCTAGACTCCAGGTTGTGATTCTGTCTGCTGTACGTACTACGACGAAGTGATCCCTCCACTTCCTCTAAAAACTTCATTCTGGCCTACCTGTGGACTGCTATAAGGAATTTATACAGTTCCGATATTCTGCATTCAGCTCTACGGCACTACAACATGCTAAATCCAGCCACTCTTCGTACTATGCATGTTTGCTCCTAATTGCTTGTTGGGCCACAATTGTAGAGTCGGTTGTCTGACATTTTCATAACTCTCAATATATAGTTGACCTGCATTTTAAGTGTTTTTACAAAAATAGGGGATAAACCTGTTTCCACCAAAGCATGGAGCTTAGTGACTTTGGAGGGAGGCGGAAATATTTTTGATAAAAATCCTTGCAGTTTCTCTACCCCCTCGTAAAGCTTATGCCCCATACCTGCGCCGCGTAGAGCATTACTGCTTCAGATGCCCCTTTGGATTATTTATGTTTTTTGTTTTTGATTGCTTGTCCTGGAGATGTCTTTTTACACTAAGGTTACTTAAAAACAGGATTCCTTAATCAATTCTATACTCTCCCCACAATACTGCCACTTTTCATTGCAGGCATTTCTACCTTCTGCTTTTTTAAAAATTAGTATCTTTGATTTTTCCAAATTAACAATTAGACTCTATAGATTGCAGTATTCATGGAAACGGTTGATCATCGCGAACAGGAGAGCTTCAATGTGGACTCCTGCAAATTATACGCCTCCAGGGAGATATTCCACAATATCATCTATAAATATAGCAAACAAGCTTGGGCTCATTGGGCATCCTTGTCTTACTCCTGACTCAGTCTGGAACCATTTCGATAGGACTTCTCCACTTCAAACAGCTGTCTTCGTATTTTGGAAGAGATTTAGCATGACTCGTCCAAATTTAATTGAAATTCCCATTTCATACAATAGGCAAAACCGTGCATTACGATTCACGGTAACCTGCTTGAAACTCCTTTACTAGTTTGCTGTCTTCTATCAATGTACTCAGTCGCCTCTGCAATATTGTTGCAAAAATTTGTACGACGAATTTAAAAGCGATTTGCCCCTATTGTTGGCTGGATCCGACGTATCACCTTTTTTGTGAATAGGAAAAATCAGCGCTTCCCTAAACCGTTCAAGCACTATTCCATGATTCAGAATGCAGTTAAATAAACCAATAAGATTGTGCATAAGGCCATCAGTACTGTATTTAATTAACTCAGGCGGTATGCCGTTCGACCCTGCTACTTTTTTATCATTCATGCAACGCAATGCAGCAATGAGCTCCTGATGTATTATAAGGTCTTCTAACATATTCATCCGGTTGTCTTGCGAAGCATATTCGAAACTAGGTTCCTTGGCTTGTGGGTTCAATCATTTTTTGAAATGATCATAAATCGTGCTCGGTACGAGGCTTCTGTCGATTATATATTTGCTTCAATTAAGTTTTTTAACTAACTGCCAGAATTCCGATAAATTATTACAGCGCCCTAGTTTACGTGCCTCGCTTTCATAATAGTTTTGCCTTCTTTATCTGCATATAGCTTTAAAATCTTGTTAAGCTTCAAGATAAGTTTTCTTGAAAGCCTCAGTGTTGCATACACGAAATAATAACGATAGTCGTCTAATTTGCCAGCAAGATTCATCAAACCACGGTACTTTCTTCTGCTTATGCATAACCATGTGAGGATTTGTGGATGGATATGACTCTTTTATAAGCTGTTCCATCTCAGCAATGCTCGTAATACTCACATGCCGTGGTTGCAGTTTCTCATCCATTCTCCTTCTATATGTATCAGCAGTAGTATGCGAAGTGCAGATTTCAGCGCAACTTTTTATATCGAGAAAATAATCAGATTTTCCATGAAAAAAGTAGGTAAAAGAGCTGAAAATGTTATACGAAAAGAAGAACCTTGTTAAAATGATAAGAAAAATTGGTTAAAGATAAAAAAATTTATTTTTATTACAAATGTTTTGCGAGTAAAATTGGTTAAATAGCTTATAAAGTGACAAAAATATTAGCCTATAATTTAAAATGACAAAAAGTTTTTAGGTTAGCGATTATATTATATACATTTTAGAGTATTTTTTTTTCTGGAATATTGGTCAAATAATTGTTTATATCTTCCATCATTTAATTCTTTTTCTTTATCAATTACAAGAAAACCAAATTCTTCATTCCAGCTTTCCATATTTTTTAAAGTAATCGAAATTTATATCCGTTATATGTTCATGAAAAATGGGTTTCAGGTTTGTCTTATATTGAATGAATAAAATAATATAATTTACATTATTTCCAATCAGTTGTTACGGAATCTTCGAATAAGCTTGACTGACAAATAAAAGCAGGACATATCATTATGCCTTCCATATGCAAAACAATTAGAAATTCAGTCTTGAGATTCAGTAGAACTGTCTTTAAATACAATAACCGAATGATAATGAATTTCTGCAGGATTAGAATCTAATGTGAATCTAATGTAAAATTTTGAAATTTAGATTTATCTTGATAAGAAGTTTTTGAGCAACTTTGGAATTTTTATTCAAACTCTGGTTTTTGATTGTACTCATTTAATAATACAAACATTAAGCTTGTGTGTGTATTACCTGATTTGTTAATGCATTATATGAAAAACTATCATCACTCATTATTAAGCAATGAACAATGGAATCAGTTGGAACAGCCGTGCAGCATTTAAAATCAATTCTTATGTCAATTACTGCTTCTTTAATTACTTCGTTCTGTTTGAAATATCAATAATTATAGCTGGGTATTCATTTAAGAACGTGTTGTAGTTAACTATTGGTAAATTAGATCATCTTATCCATTATATGAATTTTTAAAATTTGCAAACGTTTTATATAAAAGATCACATTTATTTTGTTCATATGATAATCTTAATTCAGAATTTGGATACTTCGATATGTTAAAGTTTATTTTAATATTTTCTAAATAACATAAATCGAATTTGCTATTATCTTTTTTAATTTTATAATTTATTTTTGTTTGAAATTGTTAATTACAGTCAGTAAACAATGTTTATCAAAATTTGATCTGAAGAGTTCCAATTTTTGATTAATTCTAAAACTAACATTTTTATAATCTTCGAAGAAACCTTATATAGTACTTAAAGGAATACTAACAAAAAATAGCCTTTTTTATTAAATATAGGTCCTTTATTAATTATTTGCCGCTCAGCTTTATTTAATGCAAAATCATTTGAAAAGGATGATAATCCCTTAAGAGTAGTTATACCTGGATTGTCAATTGAATCTATTTCAGTCCAATTGATTGAATACGAAATATTACTGGATAAATTTAATAATCCATTATTTAAGAAATTTTTTTTTTCATATCAATTGCATCTAAAGTTGTTTTTGCATGCATCTTTCACAATTAATTGCACTCTAATAAGTAAAAGACATATTGGTCTACTTTGAGATGTATTTGATGGTAAATGATCTTAAAATTTAAAGCTTTCAATGCCATATTAACTTAATAAAAAGTTAATATGGCATCATTTATTTAGAAAAATTTAATTGTATTCAAAAGTAAAAAAATTATATTTGTCGAATATGTAATTAAATACTGATTTTTTTCATTTCTAAAGTCAATTAAATCACCATCTGGATCGACAATTCGTATATCACTTTTTCTCATCGAATTAATAGTCAATGGAAAATAAATCATATTTCTTGGAATTTCATTCGCCAGGTTTATCATTAATAAGAAACTCATGTATAATATTTTTTAATTTCTTATTTTCATAACTACTAATAACAATATTACATTTAATTCGAATAGAATTGACTTTCATAATAATTATTGGTCAATTTTGGGATTATTAAAATGTTCAAATCATTATCTATGAATCCGTTAATATCATCAATTTTATAAGATCCTGTCGGAGAAATAATATCAATCAATTTATTATTTTTAACGTAAGTTAAGACATTATTCTTTAACAATTGAGATATATCTGGAATTGAATTATAAGTACTAAAATTTAATAAACATATATCATAATTAGCATTTTTTTTAGAAATCCATTTCGCTTTATTATTCGTTTATAATTGTCATATTTTTTTAATACGATTTTTTACTGCATTTGTTGTTGAGATAATGGCATAGCCATATCATGTTCTGTAGCTGCCTCATCGAACTTATTTATTGGTTGTATGCATTTGTCTTCATTCAAATAAAGATTAGTTCCAGGCCCTAAATAATTGTAACCTGGGCTATGTAATTCAAAAGGAAGATTGTTTATGAAACTGTTTAGAATACCACTTCCAATAATAGAACAATTTAATGGAGATTTGACGGACATTTTAAATTCTACTAAATATTTTCTAAAGAACAGACAAAAATAATTTGTGAAACTTTTATTTATTTAAATTCTATGACTTCTGAAATAGAAGTATATAAATATTTGTTAGATAAGAATAGACATTCATGTATTCAATGTGAAAAAATTATCCGAAAGTTAAAATAAGAAAATAAGTCTAGTTAAAAAATCAGAAAGTTTAAAGCACAACAAATTAAATGATACAGAAGCTGTGGCTACTTCTACAAATTCTAAAAAAAATAAAAATAAATGCATAATTTTTTATTATTTTCTATTTTTTTATTTTTTATTTATATTTTATATTATATTTTATTAATTATTATAATTTGTCAATAATTATATTTGCTCCAACCCTGTTTTAATGATTTTGTAATATTTTGTTCAGACATATAAAACTTTTTACACTTAAATATATTGAATAAATAAATACATGAATGAATTTTTTAAAATGGGAAATAATTCAGACACTGAGACATTATATCATGGCCACTTAAGTGACGAAAAGGTTCTATTACCTGCAATAAATGGTAGAAAAACATGTTTAATTTGCTTAAATGAAAAAGATTTATCTGAATTTTATGCAAAATGTTGTTACAAAATTTTTTTTGAAAATTTACTTAAATAAATTAATCAGAAAGAAAGCTACATCTTTTATAAGACTTTTTCTAATAAATGGAAAGGAATTTTATAATCTGTAAAGAAATTTAACTTTCATTAAAACTTTATTGGAATTAAAAAAGATAATAAGAGAGTATATCAATTTCATTAGTTGAGTTAGAAATTCTAATTGATAACTATATCCAACAACATAATGAATCTATATTACTATCTTTTTCCAATAATTTTGATTCATATGATTTTCTGGAAAACAGTGAACGTAGAAGAAATGAAGTGGAGGATGGGACCCATGGAACAGTTATTACACAGAATGCTTTCGGAAACCTAGTTATAGATACATATTTTCAAAAATATATAATATATTTTTGCATTTTTAAAAAATAAAAAGTTATTATAAAAAGTACATTTTAAAAGGTATAGATAGATACACAAATTTCAAAGTAAGTCTTTGTCTTAATATAATAATTTTTTGCGAGCGGCAAAATAGAGAACAAGAATTTTGTATTTCTACTGAACTAGAGTCGTAAATAGGGAAAACTATCTAAGAGTTTTTAACGAACCTAGTAAAAGCAATATAGAATTACCGAGATAATAAATGAATTTTATATGTTATTCTTTATTTTAAATATCAACAGTTCTCAAAGACCATCTAAATGCAAGAAATATTTGAATGGAATTGAAAATGATGAAAATTATAAAAACTTGAAAATAAAATATCCATTTGAAATAGGAAAAGAAGATATCGAAAAATTAGAAAATTATTATTAAAATTTACTATTAAATTTTTTATCACTTACGCAGGATGAGGAATGTAATATTTTCGAACAAATCCAAATTTTGTATACGAGTAAATCGTTCGACCCAAATGACGTTAACAAATTACATGTTGATGTTTTGTATTCAGAGACAGATAAAAATGTAATTTTGTAGCTATTGAAAACTTATCACAGAAATACACATTTGAATCTATGTAAGAAATGTTTTAAAGAATTTAATTGGAAATTAAAAATGATGTTAAAAATTGTTTTGATATGAAAATGATATATTAACTCAAAGTTATAAATTACCAAACGAAGAACATATTTTAAAATATGAAACAAAAGGATCGGAAACTTAACATCCATAAACTTGTTTTTGGATGTTTCTTCAAAAAATTTGATATTGATAAAAAAGTACATACGTATACCGAATAGTTTTGGAATTTATGAATTATCATAATATCTTTTACACCGCAGAGGGTTCGGAACTGATAAATAATTTTCATGAGTATCTTAGAACAATAGGTAGAACATATAATATCTTACGTACAACTGAGCAAAAAGCAATTAAGGATGAAGAATCACAAAAAATATTTAAAAATACAAAGAATTGTGAAATATGTCACGTAAGTTTTGATGCTGAAAATGATCTTGAGGTGGATATAGAGATACCGAAAAACTTGTATAATTTCTTTAACGATTATGCTCCTGCACCAAACCATGAAACTCCGAAAACATTATCGAGTTTACAACATAAAATATTGGCTTCAAACCAAATTTAAGAATTTGTTTGGAAAAAGGAGAAATATATCTTAAACGTAAGACTTTTACAAGAATATTTACAGCAAGGGGTTCAATTATTGAAAATCCATAGATTATATCTACTCAAAAAGATACAATTGATAAAAAAATACACAACTGAGAAAACAAGCAAAAAATTATTTTGAAAAAGATTTCTTTAAATTAATATATAACTCGAGAAGCTATTGGAGAATGTAAGAAATAAATTAGATTTTAGAATTATCAAACAAGCGAGTATAATGAGAAAATTGATAAGTAGACAAAATTATTGATGAAAATTTAGTAATTGTTTTTGGAAATAAAAATATAATTAAATAAACCACTATATAGAGGAATGACCATATTAGATCTACCAAATTATTAAAGTTTAAATTCTATTTATTTTTAATTAAAGAATAAATACAATAACAGAATAAAATTGCTAGAAACAGATACTGATTAATTCATCATTCAAATCATTAAACGACTCTGAATTCTATATTCTATATTAACTTTTTAATTAATGGATTCAAATGTGATAAAAGTAAGAAAACGCCAGTAAAATTCAAAGATGAATATAATGGAAACCCAGTAAGAGAATTCTATGGTTTAATATCAACAATGTATTCATTTAGAACTGACAATGAGGATACTAAAATATGTAAAGAGGAATAAAGAAGCGAAATATTGTTTTATAAATTTACAAATTAAAAAGAAAATAGTCATAGTATTCGATCATTTAAAGTGGCATTGTATACAAAGCGGGAAGAAAATGTTGCTTTGTCACCGTATGATGATAAATTCTACTTATAAAAGGATGAAGATGATGATATTGCAAAATTAGCACATGGGCATTATAAAACAAAAAGATTAGAGATTAAATAAGTTATTAGATTTAATTATTTAGTTACACATTAAAAATAGTAGATTACTTATTTTAATCTATTTCATCCAATTTCTAGAAATTTCTAGAAAAATAAAAATCTGAATTGGTTGTAATTTAAATTAATCAGATCTGAAATTATTAAATCAAGCTTTACTCAAAATCTATCAGATTCTGAATCGACATCACTTAGTTCTACGTCACTTGTTTGTCTTCTATATAATTTGCTAAGTTAAATGATATTTGAATTACTCGACTATAACTACTTAATAAGTATAAAGAATCTGTAAGGATATTAAAAATGTCTAGAATTGTACAATCATTAGTAAGAGATTTTAATTTTTCATTAATATTATTTATTTAATCTAATCGATTGGGATCAATATCATCAATCATATCTTTTAATTCTTCTTGTATTATTTCATCACCGATAGTATCAAAAGTTATTTTATTTATAGGAGCCTTTATAGTATTAATAGACAACATTTTGTAATCAATTTATTAAAATATTTTTTTTATAAAAATTTAAAATAATAAATATAAAAAAAAGTCAGATTACATATGGATGGGCATGCCGCATTACAAAAATTTAATATATAAAATAGTTATGAAAAAAAAAATGTATTCACTCTAATTAGGAAACTGTTAACTAAAATATTTAGACAAGACGATATGTTTGATGTAATGACATATTTTCATAAAATTAGCAAAAGATTTAAATTTACTTACTATGAAAATAACATACAATACGATAAAAGATCCTACTGAAGACAATTATTGCTTTATGAAATTAATGAAAATAAATGAAAACAAAGAGAGTGACGCAAAAGGTGAAGCTGTTATTAAACTTATTATACATACATTAATAGCAATTATTTATGTACTTTATTTGCTTAATAGAAAAATATGAGGAGGAAGAAGATAATGAAAAAGTATTTTAATGAAATATTTGAGTCAAATTTTATAAAATTTTTATTAAATATTGTGAAAAATTTAATGAAAATGCTAACGACAAGAATTATTATTTATTAAACTTACTAAAGAAATTACTAAAGACGTTGCCGTAATACATTCATATATTTTATATTTTTTTTTATATTTCCGACATGGCTTTCTCACCATCATCATCATCTTCTAACCCGCATGCTCCACTAAAGGTGTCACGGGGTTAAACCACGCTCGAGAGATCTCCAGACAACTCGATCCTCCGCCATTATGGACTTGGTCCAACTGTCTCGGGTCTGCTAAGCGGACGCCTACCTGATGGAATTGCATTCAACGCCAGCCTCGGAAGTCGTGATGAAAGGGACATTCGTGCCACGTGATCAAACCAACGAGGCATAGCCCTCTCCGTTCGCAGAAGCAGCTCCGCAATGTTGAGTTCCCGTCGCACTGTCGTGTTGCTCACCCTACCCCGGCGACCATAGGTGAAAGCTGGAACAAATATTGAGTTGAAAACCGCTAAATTAACTTTGACAACAAGCTCGTTCTGGTGAGGATCATCGTTCCTCCCAATCACTCTCCCCGTGTCGTTACATCCACACCCACATGAGCATTGAAATCACCTATCAGGATATAGGAATTCATTTCCGCCACCCTATCCCGGGCAGCATCAACTTCATCCAGGAAAGCCGCGTACTCTCACTCTAGATTTGTTGCATACACCTGCACTAGAGCCAAACTTGACCTCCCAAGCTTGAGCTTTAAGATCCGGACTCTCTCCTCCTAATGTTATCCACTCCAACATCCTGCCTGCCAGCCTCGAACTTGTGAGTGTCCCCACTCCCGCCTGTGCGGACATTTAAGGTGCAACTCCCGACAGGAAGAGCTTACACCCGTCCAAAAGGTCCACAGTTCTGGACCCCCTGTGCTTCGTCGAGCAGATACCCACAATATCCAAACGATACCTGGCAGCCTCCTTAACTAACTCGAGATCCTGAAAGCGATTAGACGTTCCATGTGCGTATCCTAATTGCCTTATGCCCGCCGTACGCACTGGTTTGTGCATGGTTCATTCAGATTTATAATTGAGTAAGTAATAGGTCCAATTATTTTGATACTTATTTTTAAATGTTTTTTTTTAAATATGAAATTCTAACTTTATCTCCAATTTTAAATACTTGTTTTTCGTTTCATTCTGTAACTGGAAACATATTGTGACGTGAATAACACTGCAAGAGGGGATGCCGCCACCTATACACCGATAGATTACAAAGAATCATGTATATAAGCGGGGAAATTCCATAGACAGTAGAATCTAGAACCAATACTGGGAGTATAAATATCGGCACGATGGTCGATGCTAAAGCTATTCAGTTCAGTTGGAAAGTTATTTGAGTTCAGTTGAAGAATTAGTAAAGCTCATTCAAATATTTATTTATATTCAAATATTTATTAG
This sequence comes from Eristalis tenax, assembly GCA_905231855.2. Lineage (NCBI taxonomy): Eukaryota > Metazoa > Arthropoda > Insecta > Diptera > Syrphidae > Eristalis > Eristalis tenax. The sequence goes on along the minus strand of HG993125.1, from coordinate 17,880,050 downwards.
AAAGTATAGTTTGTAGTGTTCAGAGTGTCAATCAGTTCAGCCTGAAAGGCCGCAAAGAGTTTTGTAGTAATGCAATAGAAAGTATAGGAAGTAAATCAGTGTTTGCAAAATAAATTCAGGTATAACGTAAACAGTGAACTTTTGTGTTTCATTCGTCACAATCCAATGATCAAACCCGTGTTGTGTGGACAATTTAATTAATTGCATGTAGAGTCACTTAACGGCTAAACGTAACAATATTATTGAGAATTTGTTCTTCATTATTTTCGTTGACTTCACAGGGTTTCATTCCAATTGTTCTATGAATATTTTTATAATTTTATTGTATATGTATAATTTTATCAATTATATCAATTTCGTATTTTGTTGAATTTCAAACTGAACTTTCAGTTTTTCATTAATTGTTCTATTAAATCTTTATACAATTGCAGATTTTTTCTCATACTAATTCAAAACAGTATTTTCCAGAATCAGTACGAAGTAATTTTGGTGGATTTGGAACCTCTTTAATAATTTGGGCAAAGCCTTCTGCAACACACCTCCCTTTTTTTAAATGCATATATTTATATCATTTATTGATCTTTGTATCAACTGTTCATAATGTCATAAGTAGATCAGCAGCCCATAATTCATGTATTCCTTTAGTAATTATTTTTCTTCGTCCGAAATGTATTCGAATTGATTTATGTAATTCGGTTGCTATTGCTAATTTCGTTTCCATTTCGGATGCATTTCTCAGACATCATATTAAATCTCAAAACGAGTTAAAAAATAAACTGAAAGAATGTCGTTTAAATATAGTAATAAAGCAGGATTAAATTAATGAGGATCTTCAAAAAGAAACCAAAGAATGAAACAAAAAGAATTGGCCGATAAATATATAAATAAATGGGATGATTTAAAAAATTAAATATCTCCACTTAAGAATAATGTAGAAAAATTACAAAATTACAATTTTCAAAATTGTTACACTTTCAATACAAGAAGAACCATCTAGTTCTTATAATGTTAAAAATAAAGAAGTTCAGCAGATAGTACACCAATTTCAAATAAAAGTATTGAATTCAATGATACTCTATCAACTCCAGTAAATTTTGATGAAATTGGAATTGGAAATATGGCAATGACATATTTGAATTTAAATTCTTCTGACTCAAGAGTATGCAATAATAAAATTATTAGCAAAATAATGATAAAAATACAAAGAGGGTTAAATCTAGTGTTGGTAGTAAGTATATGAATTATATTAGACCTATACTAATAAAAATAAAATTGTAAAGAAAAACCCGGATCAGGAATAGAAAACAATTTTAAAATTTATACAAAACGGCCAGTTGAATATATTGACTGGAATGATATCGATGAACGATTATTTTACTAATCGGTGAAAATCAAGCTGGTAATGATAGTCCTTAAATACATAATGAAATCATGAATGTTATTGAAGAATTACGAGACGAAAGCATAATTTTTTTTTTATATAAAAATAATCAGTGGAATAATCCAGGCCCTTTCACCCTGATAAATAATATAAGAACAATAGGAAATGAATAAACAAGATATAGCAAAATCTATTAAAAATTTAGAATTGGGTTCCACTGTATCCAATTAATCTCATACTGCACAGACTTATTATCCCCTTGCTCACCTTCTTGTGGCCGGTATCCAATTAAACTCATACTGCACAAATTTAATTTCAACAGCTTGTAATTATTTTCACTTGTAAAAGTTTCAAATAAAATACAAAATCGAATGAATTAACAAAATTATAAAATTCAGTGAATAAAGACTTATTTCCTAAACCTGATACATTATAGGACAATATTCTTAGGTCCTTTATATCAATTACTTCTTTATTGTTGGTATTAAGTTTAAAATCATTGAAATTGGCAGACGTCATTACAATTGTTTTCAATGTTTGGACAATATTCTTAGGACAATATTCTTAGGTCCTTTATATCAATTACTTCTTTATTGTTGGTATTAAGTTTAAAATCATTGAAATTGGCAGACGTCATTACAATTGTTTTCAATGTTTGCTCGCGTAGTTTAGTTTTCATTTTATTGTTTTTTCTTGTGATAACAGTTTTAAGTTCTAACAGTTGTCTTCTCCTTTTTCAAGCTGCCAGTGCCTCGAAGATTAATTGCTGTTTTCAATATACGGGCCACATCCTACTTGTGTCTCATCCTCACAATTACATTGGAAATGTTGTTTTTCTATCAGGGACATATCTATCTAAGGGACATACATCTATCTTCCATCAACTGCATCTTGGCCTTCAAAGCTGCATTATCCATATGTAATTCTTGCATTTTCATGGAAATGTCATGTAGATCCGACGTAATTGGCAGATGTTTTATCCTGTCGTCGAGTAGCCATGCAATAGATCACACGATATCTAATAGGTATATTTACTACCGATTTGCAGTGTGATATTAAAATGTGTGCTAAAAGAAAAGTGGGTGGACTCACCTAACTTTTTGCTGTGTGGTTTTATATAAGTCCCATAATCGAAGACGCCTAACTCGTGAATTTTTAACTGTTGCAACACTTCGAAGTTTACATTTTTTGAAGAGCTCACATCGTAAGTTTTGTTGACCCTTTTCACAGCTGCCAATCATCATTGATAATTATTTTACGTTGCAAGTTATAGAATATCGGAATGAAAGGACAACTGCACTGGAACGAGCCGTTATGGGAATGGGGACGCGTTGCATTAACCAATGCATGGGTGGAGCAAAAAGACAACTTACTACGGCATCGGCTTAAGGTAGGCACATGGAACGTCTCATCGCTGACAGAAAAGGATCTCGAGCTAATTAAGGAAACTGCCAGATATCGTTCGGATATCGTGCTAATCTCTTCGACGAAGAACAGGGGGTCTAGAGCTGTGGACCTTTCGGACGGGTGGAAACTTTCACCGTCGAGAGTTGCACCTCAAATGTCTGTACAGGCGGTAGTGGGGATACTCACAAACCCCAGGCTTTAAGGCATCACTGCATCTTGGCCTTCAAAGCTGCATTATCCATATGTAATTCTTGCATTTTCATGGAAATGTCATGTAGATCCGACGTAATTGGCAGATGTTTTATCCTGTCGTCGAGTAGCCATGCAATAGATCACACGATATCTAATAGGTATATTTACTACCGATTTGCAGTGTGATATTAAAATGTGTGCTAAAAGAAAAGTGGGTGGACTCACCTAACTTTTTGCTGTGTGGTTTTATATAAGTCCCATAATCGAAGACGCCTAACTCGTGAATTTTTAACTGTTGCAACACTTCGAAGTTTACATTTTTTGAAGAGCTCACATCGTAAGTTTTGTTGACCCTTTTCACAGCTGCCAATCATCATTGATAATTATTTTACGTTGCAAGTTATAGAATATCGGAATGAAAGGACAACTGCACTGGAACGAGCCGTTATGGGAATGGGGACGCGTTGCATTAACCAATGCATGGGTGGAGCAAAAAGACAACTTACTACGGCATCGGCTTAAGGTAGGCACATGGAACGTCTCATCGCTGACAGAAAAGGATCTCGAGCTAATTAAGGAAACTGCCAGATATCGTTCGGATATCGTGCTAATCTCTTCGACGAAGAACAGGGGGTCTAGAGCTGTGGACCTTTCGGACGGGTGGAAACTTTCACCGTCGAGAGTTGCACCTCAAATGTCTGTACAGGCGGTAGTGGGGATACTCACAAACCCCAGGCTTTAAGGCAGGGTATTGGAGTGGATATCATTTCAAGGGGAGTCGGGATCTTAAAGCTCAAGTGCAGGTTCATGCACCAAATCTAGAGTCAGAGTAAGCGGCGCGGCTGGATGAAGTTGATGCTGCCCTTGATAGAGTAGCGGAGATGGATTCATATATTTTGATGGTTGATTTCAATGTTCAAGTGCGTGTGGATGTAACAACTTGGGCAAGTGTGTTTGGGAGGAGCGGTCATCCTCACCAGAAAACGGACGGAGAGAAGTTATTCAACGTTAGCTGTGGAAATGGCAGGTACATAACGAACACCTTCTTTCACACCCAGGCATCCATAAATACACATGGGACCATCAGAGTCTTCAACGGAAGTCGTTGAAGGACCTCTTTGTAGTACCATCGTGTGTGAAACGGATGGTTTGTGATGTTCGTGTGATGAGAGGGGATGAACTGTCAACTGATCATTACTTGGTGTTGTGTGCACTGTACCTCACTGATAAAGTACCTCTCCTGCCAATGCGGAAACTAAGACTGATTACACGCATACGGTGGGAGAAACTACAGAACGGATTTTGCACGGCACATATCTGAAAGGTTTGAGCGACTTCCAACTGTTCCATCGAATGTAGAGGAAGAATGGCGACTGTTTTGAACAGCATTCATTACCTCTGCACGGGATGTTTGTAGTGAAGCGAATAGTGAGAAGAAGAAGAGAGACTGGATACTCTTGGGGGACTCTGCCTTTCGTGACTATCGGTACACTGATGCACGAAGAACTTGCAAATTGGCTGTGCGAGCAGCTAAAAAATAGTCTTGGAAGGAGTTCGGCGAGTAATTGGAAAGCGACCATAGAGCTGCGAATAAGGTGTTAGGAAAGGAAGGAAATTGTATCTCATCGAAGGTGTCAAATCCAAAGATGGTGTGTTGCTTTCCAATGAGGTGAACATTTTACGCAGATGGAGCGAGCACTTTTCGTTTAAGTGGCCTGGCAACGTGGTGAGACACCTGGCCCTTTGGAAAAATTGTGTGATTGTCCCACCTCTCAGCATATCTCTTTTAAGTCTCCACGGGAAAAACTACGCTAAGGTGTTGGAAGTGCGTTTTAGAGTTATGGTCGAGCCCAGGAGGGGGATGAAAAGTGCAAGAAAATGGAGTCCTATTGAAGCAGGTGGAGAAGTTTAAGTATGTCGGGGTCTTTTTCACGAGTGATGAAGGAGTAATCTTCAGCTTTCCTGTAGGATTTTTCAATTTGGAACAATTTTGAAACAACTTGGTGGATCTATAATCAAGAAGGCCGAGATTGGAGTCAAAGCCAAGTCAGTTGGTTTTCAACTCAGTATTTATTCCAATTCCAATTTGGAGAGGAGTCGCTTCACTACTACATCTTCACCATGCAGGCGATTGGAAATCGCACACACACCAGAGGATCTTCTAAATCGAACCCGCACTGACATCGCAATAATTATAGCGGTTATCACGGGGCACTGGCCGATAGGAGACCACGCAATCAGAATAAACATTACTTCCAACACTAACTGCCTAAGCTGTAGCTACACTTTAGAAAATTAAACATTAACGCATTTTCTGTGCAACTGCCCAGCGCTGGCTAGAGTCAAACAGCGAACACTATAAAACCCTTTTTTTCGAATCCCTCGATGAAATATCCATTATAACCATAAAGCAACTATTTAAATTCCTAAACGCTACCTGATGGTTGTATGAAAATATCAATAACCTACGAAACTAGGAATTTAATAAAGCTTGACATCTTCTTGTCTGTGAAAGTCAGATTAAACATCTTACCCAAGCAACTGGAAAAACATTTCTAATTGGCTTTTAACGCAAATGTCAACTTGACTATACAAGATGCTGATTCGGTCTTTGCACCGAAAGCTGTATAGCAGTATCAGATCAAGAATTCTTCTTCCCGACGCAAGAAGCAAAATGGCAGCGGTCCTTCTTAAAGCTTCAAATAGCATCTCAGTCAAGCAAACATAGTTCTAGCAAACACAGTTCTGGGATCCGTTAGGATCAATTAAAAATTGCTATATTCGAAACATCTGGATATTGGGAGCTGCCTTCATTGTGTATGCACCAAGAAATCCATCTTCTGATTGCTGGTAAATATGTTTTTAAGGTAGATGTCCTCCACCCATTTTTCAATCAATTAAAAAAAAACTCGCTATATGATGACTCCACCCCAACCTTCCAAACTCTCAGGATCAAATGTTCCACCTGTGCAGGTGGTTGACCTGTTGTAACATCTATCAGTACCGTTCCCAGGTTGGATATATACAGCGGTGGCTCCAAGGCGAGTACAGTCAGGTCTGTCATCCAAAATGCCTGTTTCCATTCGGGGGTTACATTGAGGTATCCGCGAGACTTGTTCAAGTGAGTGACAACCTTTGGTATTAGATTGGGTGGTAGAAAAACCCGGCCTAGGCGATAATTCCATTCTAGACTGAAGTCATCTGAGTATGCAGCTCACCTGCCTTTGTAATCTGCTGAACGTATCTCTGATGCAAAAAGGCCGATCTCTGGTGTATCCATTTTTTCCGTAACTTGTGTTGTAGCACTTGGAAGGAGATGCCATTCCGGTATCGATTTGTCTGATATGCAGTTGTACCTTCCCAAAAAATAAAACAGACAGAATTATTTTATACCGATCGACAAGGAGAAGCAACAGATATTTGAGGTTCAGCAAGCTTATGGACCTTGTTCCTCCTTCTTTGCGAATATTGGAAACTTAACTTCAGTTGTCCGACTGCAGTAGAATATGTGCGTTCTTCAGATATGGTGATTGCTTGTTAACGGCCATTTAAACGGCATACATCTCCTTTAGATTCGAGTGCCATTTGGATTGTTCCTTCGATCATCAAACGGACATCGGCCTGTCATCTAACTGTTCACCCCAATTGTTATTAAGAAGTTTGTCACTTGTTTCTTGTGTCTTCTGTTCTGAGCCACTCCTCCAAAGCCCTTGGTGGGATTGCAAACATCTGTCCTACTCGGTTACCATATCTTCTCAAGAAAACCGGAAGACGTCGGCAGTGTAATCTGTCTCTGGGGACAACGAAATTGGCGATATTTAGCTGCCGAAGAGAACAAAATTGTTTTCGTCAAATTTTCTTGGGTGAGGGCCGAACTCCCAACTTCACTTCCGGGAGTGACATTATGTTGTTTTGTATATCCCACATTATGCCGAGGTATTCCATTCGTTGGCACGGCAATAGAACGCACTTTTAGCTGTAATCCAGCCCAATGTCTGCAAGACTTTTTTGAAATATCTATTTTTGTCATCCAGTGTTCTGGTTGTTAAAAGTCTGTTACTGAAACGGGGTATTGAACATAATGGCATCCTTGCACCAAAAATCGTAAGATTTGAAACATGTCTGGTTATTTACACTAATTTAGAAAAAATTAATTTTTAAAGATAGTGGCGTTATCCGAAACTAAGAAGTGCGGATATTAATGGATGCAAAATATGCCTTCTAATAATTTGATCGTTGTTGATGTGTTCGTTCAAGATGGCTCGCATCAGTGTTGATGTCATCAATAATTTTTGGTTGGTCACTTGAGCTGTCAATATACAATTGAATGTTTGAGACTGGGTTAGGAAAATTTCTTATCTATTGTGGGATGTTCGACTGGAGATGCTTCATTGACTGGATTTCTGGAAAAGTAGAAATATCCTTACCAAAGGTTTGTTATCTGTGATAATCTGTGAAAATCTGTGTATGTATGTAGGTATGTATACAGTCGGTCGAGCGCAAGCAAGTTGGCTAAAGTTTCACGGTCAATTTGACTATAATTATTTTCCAATTGTGAGAGGGATCTTGATACAAAACATACATGCTTTTCGACACTATCTTCAGTGACGTGAGAAAATACTGCAGCAACTCCTTTTAGACTAGTATCACAAGCGACAGTGATTGCCAATCTTGGATCATATGGTATTAGGGTTTTGTTCACTTGCAATGTGATTCTTCAGTTTGATGAGTGAGGATTCGGAGATCGCGGACCAATAAAAATCTGAGTCTTTACCAAGAAGTTTTCGTATTGGATTTGTAAGTGTTGAGTGGTTTGGTATGAACTTGCTTTAATAATTTACAAGACCAAGAAATTGCTTAACTTCCTTCTACTCCTTGGTCTCGGGGCGTTTATGATAGCTTGTCTTTTCTGGGGTCTTTGGCAATAGTTTTATGTGAAATCTGATACCCAAGGTATGATATTTTAGTAGCGAAAATGTACACTTGTGTTTATTCAGGTGAAGGTCGGTATTTTGTAGTCTATTAAAGCACATCATGAGATTTTCTTCACATTCTTTTTTCGACTCTCCATGAACGATAATGTCAAATCGATATACGAAACGATTCCTTTTAACTATGCAAGACTTGGGTATTCTATGGAATTTGATACCAAAAATTAAAAGGTTAATTTTAAATGTGCCTTTATGCGTTGAAATAGTTTGAATTAATGCAATCACCTCGTCAACTTCTACGTAGAGATAAGCTTTAAGTTGAGTTCTCAGTTGTAATTTCGGAGTCCAGATCAACTATCCGTAATTTATTGACATTTTATGTTGACTGGAAGTCCTGGAAATCTTTGACATACGAGACATCTCTCGTTTTAGGTTGACTGGAGGCAGGCGTAGACTTATTATTTTTAATTAATGTAGAGATGCACAATTTTGAAACATGGCCTTGTTTAATACAAGGGAAACATTTGTGTTTAAGTGGAGAAATGCAGCACTCAGAAGATTTTTGGTTGTTTCCGCCGCATATAATGCACAAAACATGTATACCGATATCTCTGAAGCCAACATGGGGATTTGACATCTTACGGTGGGAAATACTTCCTCCCTGCAAATGTGTTCGATGTGATAAAGTCTTCTGAACACTTTCTTTATACCTCGATCTGCAAATGTGGTGAATCAATGAGTTTTAGGATGATCCCTGAGCCACTTCACTAACATCGACTTTGACAGCAAACTTTTACATTGATCGCTTAGGTTAGAGCGCTCGGAAATGCTCGGAAATGTATATTTCTATTTGGGATTTCGGATATTAACCTTTCACGACGTACCATTCGGCCCGTTTACGACAAACAACCTGTAACATAACCTCCGAATTGTTGTAAGAAGCAGACCCTGGTTCGAAGGTGGTAGCACATCTCTCGAAGAGTGCACTGGGAGTGAAGCCATCCGGTGATCTTAACGCCCAATCAATAATAGACTGTAAACTGACTTTTAAAAGAGCTAACAATCCGTTTGACAGAGCCGCCATCACATGTTCAGTGGAGGCTTAGTAAGGGTGTTTTCATAAACGTCAAAGGCCTGCATTAGACATGTTCATTAATGCAGATTGGCGAATTAAGTAATCCAAAAAGTCTTTCGTAAACTAGCTCAGCGTTAATAAATTACTTGCACGAAAACAAACATAAGGCGATGTAATATGAAGAGGACGCTATTGATTTTATAATAACATGGGGGATTATTTTTTGGCGTCACCCACAAAAATGTAAGCGACAAAATCTCTCCCATCCTATCATACTTTCTCATGAAATGTGACTAAGAGAATATTTATTTATTTATTTATTTACAAATAGCTTACAAGAATAAATTTATAAGTTATCAAAAAAAAAAAAGACATCAGGGCAACAACGCCATAAATGTCGTTTATATGTTATGACATAGATTAACGTAGTTATAGTGAGTAGTAGAAATAACATTAAGGAAGAACATTAAGTTATTAGTTAATATAATAGTAAGATAAAATCAAATATCCATAAATTTGTTATGCTTCGTGATGGTTTCTATGTTACAAGGAAGTGCAACATTTATGACTTCTGGAGGACCGGAGCTTGAGATTTGGCGAGAAATTGGACATTCCTCAAGGATATGCCAAACAGATAGGATCACTCTACAGTTCTCGCAGTTCTCCCGAAGGAAGTTTTCTTGCTTTTGCAGGATCTAGTAAGTTCTTCTTTTTCAATTTGATTAAAGATTTTCTACGTCATTAGGGGAATGCGTGGTAATTCTTTGATTAGTGGGAAGCGAATGGCTTCTTTCGCAGCGAATGGCTTCTTACGGTATCTGCAGCCTCATTTCCTTTTATACTCACATGGCCAGGGATCCATGCTAATATAATGTTAGGCTGTTATATAAGACGCTCCGAATGTGGTTGAGGGTAGAACAGTTATTGTTACCGTTTTTTATCCCCTTCAAGATGTTTAAGTTGTCAGTGAATATAAGGGGTTTTACTACCTCGGATTGAGCTAAGGAGAGAGCTTTCATTAGTGCAACCATTTCAGATATATAACTGCCGGCTGCGTCTGAAAGAATACCTTGGGAAAGGCTGATGTTTTCGTTTGTGAGTTGTTATCCTTATATGACCTATCCGTGTATAGAATTCTTGAAAGTTTGGTTGTTCCTATTAATTCCCGATGGAGAAAATAAATTGTAGATTTGAAATATTTTCTTTTTTGTAAACTGCGACTGAGGTCGATTGGTAACAAGTGTCTTTTCCAAGGGGGATGCCCCGAAAAGTTGTGGTGGCGTGAATTTTCCAGAGGGGTATATGCGAGGGGAGGCGATCGAGTTGGTTCGGTTGTAATTTGACCTGGATAAAATTTCAAGTGAAGGTGAATGAAGGGGTGGTTGGTACCCACAATTCCTTGCTGATCAAATTAACTGTACTTTTTGTCCCAAACTCTTGATTAATCTAAATCCAGCTTCAACTCTTAAGGCCTCGAGTGGCTTTGTTTTAAGAGCACCTGTGGTTGTGCGGAAGCATAGATTAATATCATCGATTTTATTTATATATTTTTTAGAAGTCCACATATATTGTGTAAGTCTGTGCTGTGGGGAACCTTCTACCAACGACATGGTTACTTTCAATTCTGTTTCAATGTGTGGGCCTTTGCGTCGAGAGCAAATCAGTGTGCTGTAACGGTTCTTTAATATATTGATGGGATTTCTTATGTGCATGTCCCATTTCAGATTACTACTAACACCCAGAATATTAAGTTTTTTTTTAGAGGGACAGTGGTGTTGCGTATGAAAATTGGGTTGTTTGAGAGGCAACATTTATGTTTTCGGAAAAGGTGTAGAGCTTCAATTTTAGATGGCTGAACGATTGCGCCGGTATTTTTAGTCCAGTTAAAAATGATATTATCTGCCGATTTAAGCACTTCGTTCGCTACTAAAGAGGTTCCAGAAGCGACCAAGATTATATTGTCTGCATAAACTCCGACAATGTCAAGTCTATGTTCGGGTTGTGCCAGTTCCGAAATAAGTCAATGAACGTTAGCATTGTAAAGATAAACAGATAAAGGAGACCCTTGTGGTATCCCATTTTCAAGTTTATTTTAGTTGGAGAGAAAGCCATTGACGTCTACACAAAAAGTGCTTCCGGATAAGAAAGATGAAATTACCTTAAAAATTGTTTGGGAACACCCCATTTGTGCAACTGTTCTATTACTGGGAAGATAGTAACACGATCGAAAGACTTTTCTAAATCGGAGGGCATAACAACACTGTGTTTACGGAAACAGAGATTATACATCAGATTGTGTTCCATTAGGTGCAGAAGACAATGAGCACCTCTGTTCGATCTGAATGCATGTTGTTCGTTGCGTACAAACTTTTCCATCAACCAACCTATTCTGCGTCTTATAGTTTTTCCAAAACTTTTGGATAGAACAGGAAGAAGTGAGATTGGACGATATCCATATATTTGATGGATAATCTAAGAGCTTTTGGGGATCGGCTTGAGTATGGCTTTCTTCCAGTAGTGAGGAAAGATACCAGTCCGAAGAATGTTGTTAGCAAGCAAGCAAGCAGATTCTATCTTTGAGACTATCGGCCGCTTTTTTAACCATAGTATACGTTATTTTGTCTTCACCTGGAGTGGATCCCTATAGTATTTGGAGCGTATTATCAAATTTCGTTGTAGAAATTTCTTCCATAAGTTCAAAGCAACTATATGCTTCGGGAGACAGTTGACTTAGGTCAAACGCGTGTTTCTTGGCTTCTATACGACATCTGGAAACTTAGTGTTCTCACTATACTTTGACCTTTTATATGCGAACGTGTTGGAAATTTTTGTTTGATCGATTTCCAAATATTCGTTGAAGATGTAGGGAAAACCTTTCACTTTGTTTGCCGTTCGTACGGCCTTAATTCGGTTCCACAAAGTTCTTGAGTCTAAGGTGGGTTCCATAGAATTTACGAAATTGCAACAACCGATTCATATTTGACTTTAGCACTGGCTTTTCTATAAGTCAAGCAATTGGGTGCAGTAGGACATTTTCGAACTTTCCGCCAAGCAACATTCTTTGTTTTAACCAGCATAACTTAATTTTTGTCAAACCAAACTGGCTGTTTTCTGGCTTCCTGTGTTTTAGTTGTAGGAAGTGATTTTGCGGCTGCGTTTCTTCAAATTCTTTTGATTTTAGCTCCTTCTTGGTTGACATTATTCGAAATGGGAGTAGATTGGGATAAGGAGTGCGTGGATGAAGTAACATTATCCCAGATAGCGTGAGTTTCTCATTTTGGTTCTTGTAATGATTGGGATTTGATCCCTGCTTTCCCAATTGGGTAGCACTTCCCAATATAGTAAAGCGGCTAAATCTTCGGAAGCAAAGGTAACGTCCACAGCAGTAAACGTGTTCCTTGTGTTAAATAAAGTAGGAGATCCCTCATTTAATATTACCATACCATGATCATTGGCAAAGTTTTCCAAAGTTGTACCTAGGTTATTGGTAGGATTGGAGCCCCAAATTGTGTTATATTAGTATTTAAGTCATCTAATAGCAGATGATAATTGTGTTATCTATGTCTATATATTTAAGGATTTCATATGACGTAGATCTCACGTTCTCGATACATGTAAGTTATTTTTATTATTCTTTTAGCAGGGATTTCTATTGTTTGATAAAGAATATTTGAAGAGGAAATTATGTGGTCTGTAACAGGTATTTGACAAGGAAACCAATGCCAGATTTGCATTATTATGAAATGGAATGGTGGGCGTTTCTTGAAGCGCTATGATATCTGGGTTGAAGTTTGCTATTAATCTTTCTAGGGCATGCTTATTATTTAAGAAGCCTTGTATGTTCCATTGGAGGATGATAAATTCATTGTTAAGTAGAGTCATTATTGTTGTTAGAGTAGTTTGTTGGGTGTACAAAGTATTTAGGTTTGACTGTTGAGTTGGGTAGTGTGTTTAAGTTGTTGTTGAGTGTCTGATAGCGGTGAGAGCTGCATTTGGTCGAAGAGAGTGTTATTAGCATAGTCAGATGATCGTTCGGAGGTAGCCGGGATAAGAGAATCGGAATGAGATTTATTTTCTTTAGTAAGAAGCTGTTTTCTTGCGCTTGATTATGGTTATGTGTGGTTTTGAGATTGGAGGTTGATGCTTGTGCGTTAATTGCTTCTGGAGCTACAATTCTCTTTCTGATTAGTTCTGCTATGATGGGGTTTGGATTTGGTGAATGCTTGGGTTGTCATTATAAATTTTCCAGGTTTCTCGAACAGTGCAACGACGATCAGCTTTAATTTTATAAACGGACTTGTACCGAAGGAATGCAGGGCAGGAGGGATCGTACGCAGTGTGCTTTTCGTCATTGGAGTTAATGCAAAAAATACGATTGCAGTGATCACTTTGTGGAGGTAGACAACAGTTTTGGCATGCTGGTGTGTTCGTGCAGCGATTTTTGGTATGACTCAATTTTTGACAGTTAATACAACGCATTGGGCTCTGAATGTATTCTTCGACTTTGCAGTTTACACAGTCGATTTTAACTTCATGTGGGCGACGGATTTGATCGAATGTGAGGATAGCACCGGTTGGAACCAAATTTGTCAAAGTGACACATACTACACATACTGGTGACACGACTAAAAGAATAAGAGGGATAGCAAGGAATCAAAGTGTTATGAGATCGGTGATTACATTGTTATGCCAAACGTAGACACTACTGCCGGTACGAATTGAAAATAGTGCCGAAATCTGAACCTTATGTCGTCATAAATTATGTATATATATATATATATATATATGTAAATCAAAATTTCGCTACACATGAACTGGATGAATGAATAAAACTATTACAGTTGCAATCATTCAGTTAGTGACTTTCGATAGTGCAATTCATTCAATAATTCCCATCACTATAAAGAAGTACCCAATTTCTTGGCAAAGATATATAATCATATAATGACCAAAAATAGACGAAGAAATAAAGACGAATTCATTTGCTACCTTAGCATTTTCTTGTTTATTTCTATTGAATTGAATATTTTCAACATTAAACAGTCTAAGTTATATGATAATAATAATAATATAATTATAATAAATAAGAAATAAAAAATAAGTTAGTTGCATTGCTTACATCAATTAAAACTAGTCTTTTTTGTTAAATATATATTTAGAGTACAATATGGGTTTTACTATGAACATGTTCGTTTATTTTTTGTCACTATTTCTTGTCGATAACTTGAATAACAAAATTAAAAAAGCAGGATGGCGTTTGCTGCATGGATATTTTTTAATTGGTTATTTCTAGATACAACTACAAATGATGTGTATATATATGCATATATATCACATATTTTGATATATATTTAGAAATTGAATTGAAATAGAAAATTTGTAATACTTCGTTAATAGTCTTTGAATGCATGCTTTCTTAAATCGTTTTGAATTCTATTTTGTTTATTATATACTATGTTCAATAAAAGTAAAGTTCTGACAAAGTGTTTTGTTTTAACTTCGCGTTTTTGAATCGAGAATATCTATAAGTCGAATTATCTACGACAAACACATATACATTGTATATATATTAGCCATAAAAATGTATGTATATTATAAGACATTTTGTTAATTATTTTTTGCTTTTTTGAAATTCGTCAATTGCGTTATGGATACTGAGAGGATTAAACAATTTCTGACTTCAGTTAAGCGAAGTGTATTCCTATATTATATCGGAGGTCGCACTTTGCTTAGAAATTGTTTTTAAAACTACTCTGTCCGTTTTACTTACATGTCTGTAAGTTCATATTATTTTTTCCATTGGCTTTTTCTATTTCGATAAATGTATAACATTATTGTCATTGCTCACTTGTTTCAATTAGACTATGCGTAGAGAGCAATGCATTTAGACATTACGAGTATGGTTGATTTTTTTCTTTTATAACGATTCTTTGGGTTTCAAAATAACATGTTAGCTTATGGCAAACCTGGTTGGCTACTAGTTTAAACTAAAAATGTTGATAAATTTAAAAAAATGTAAATGTTGAATCCTTCTTTTAAGTTTTGAACATATGCAATGAAATACTATCTAAATATAAAAACATGAAATAAAACCACTGATCAGATTATTGTATTTTACAAATGACCCATACAATACATTTTTGATTTTGATCTAGTAAATAATTTAAAAGTGCTAATGAATCAGTGGAACACCTATTTAAACAAAATTACAATCATATTAACGTTTTAGTTTTTTTTTTATTTCTTGACTGATTATGAGAAAACGCAAACTTAAAATTTCCCCGCCGTTTTTCTAGTGTTAACAAGCATGCCAAGTTTTGTTTTTTGGCATTTCGTCTATTCAAAATTAGAGTTAATGTAAAATTAATTCGGTCATTTATACATACATATATATGTATAAAATCTTTGTTCGTGAAATTATGCATTCATTCACAAGAAGCAAGCAATCACTCAAACAGCTATTGTATAGAACAATTCAAGCGTAAGGCGGTTTGAAAATATACCGCATATATAATACAGTACTTTATTTAGTTTTTGGTTCTGTTTTCACACTCTTTACTAAAATCCTACGTTTCTTATTTTGGGAAATCTACTTCGATTGCCTTTAATTTTGTTCACTCCTATTCTTATAATTTCAGGAAGTTGTGAAGTTGTGGTAGGGAAATATCCAAACTTTTTTAGTTTTTCTTTTGACCCCGATATTTCTTCGGAAACAAAATCACCATGAGCCACATTAGCATATTCATCTTCAATAGCATCATCGTCAACATAATTGTTTACATCTATTGATTTTATACTATGATTGTTAGCTGTTTTTGTTGATACCGTTGTTAGAACTTGAAAGGGGTCTTTAGTAGATGCAGTTAAATTTAAAGATTTCTTGTTATAATACAATTTGACTTCACTGCCCAATAAATTGGATACAAACATATTTGATTTGGTGCTACTATTGCTGTAGTAACTGCTAGGCTGAATATATGTAACATTGTCATATTTATTGTTTTTATTTGATATTGCATTTTCCGTTGGAAAAAATTCGTCAATGTTAACATTACTATTTATTTTTCTACTTTTATTTCTATAATTGTTGTCTAAATAGCTACTATTATTTTTACTATTTCTATATTGTGTGGTTGGTGTAGACGCTGTGTTCGTTGATGTGACACTGCTGTCTCCAGCGTTGGAAATGGCTACTAATTGCCTATCACTACCCATGTTTCCGGTTTTATAATACTTCGTATAGTTACGTTTATTTTCATTATTGTTAAAATTGCTACTACTACTATTTTGATATTCAGTCATACTGTTATCCAAATAATTTGGCAAGACAGACGTTAAACTTGCACTATCTTCATTCGAGTATTTAGTGTAATGATTGCGATAAATATTCGTGTGCACAGGTACCCTGCTATTGTTTGAAACAGAATTTGGATAGTGTATTAATTCTGTCCTCAGATCGTTTTTGTCATTTTCGGTTTTTTCTGTGGTTGGAGAATAATTGGCCTCCTCTCGACCACTGGAATTGAAGTCTAGTGTCATCGCCACATTAAATGATGATTCATCAAGGGATTGTTCTAGAGACGATGAAACATCTAAGGCAGTGGTAGAACTCGGAATAATAGTGGACAAATCAATATGTTCAAACTGAGTTGGAGGAGATGGATCTGCCAATACTGTGGACAATGAATGCATTTCTTGAAGCATAGCCTTCGGCGTTGGTTCGCTTGTGGAATCATTATCAGACGTAAGGTTCACGGACGTATAAGGTTCAATAGTTGATCGCAATAGAATCTTAGCGAATGATACGGATGACAAAATTGCATCGTTTTCAGTTGTTAACGAAAATAAAGGCGAGGATAACGTTGATGTAAGCGATGATTTCTCGGTATAGTCTATTGTGGATGAGGGTGAAGAAGCGTTAATTGACTTTTGTTGTCGTTTTAAAATTCGTTTATTTTTTAAGTCTTTAATCTTTATTGATTGTTGTTGACGGTTCTTGAATGGATTTTTTCTTTCTCTAATCGTTATGTCCCTGGTAGTTTCCGAAACAATACCATCCTCATGGGATGATTCCGTAGTTGTTGAATAAGACAAAGGCAACAATAAAGAGGGTATCGAAGATACAGTAGGTAGAGCTGGAGATGCTATTGTTCCTTTGGCTGGGGTTTCCGAAGTGGTTTGATGCACATATTTCGTCGATTCGTGTTGATGTTGTTGATGATTATTGCGTAACCATCGCTCGCGTTGATTTTGCTGACGCCGAGCAGTTGAATTAAAATTGTCATGATGATGACGTACTGGATGGTGTTGTGCCGACTGTGCATCGTGATATACATTGGATGACTGCGTGATTTTCTGCTGCTGTACATTGTTTTTGTGGTTATGATGATTATTATTAGTGCTACTTAAATTACTACATCCTTTACGACTATTACTGGTACTGTTATTACTTAGGTTGGTATTATGGCGGTTTGGTTGCCGATTTCGAGCAGCTCCAGATCCACTTATGTTTGATTTTTTATCTGCTTTAGTACGATTCCTGCCTCGTATTGACTGCCCGTTCCTCATAAAACTCAATTCCCCATTTTCTACTAGGATGCTGGATTTTAACGGTGACAATGGCAATGAAGGTGAATTTCTATGCACAGATTTAACAGATGCTACAGTCTGTAAAGACGAGGGTGATAAAAGTGGCGAACGACGTTTGAAGGCATCTTGATTTTTAAAATATTGGTCAGATTGGACTTTCGAGAACAAATAGCAATCGTTCTTAACTTTCTTTTTAGGGCCGATTGCTTTGCCTCGATGTGTGAAACCAACCCGGCGACTAAGGTCCACAGTCGACCGAAATTCCAGATAACCGTGGGCCATCGTTTCGTTGAAATAGCAAGCATCCTCCAGTGTTTTCTGAAAATAGAGAAATATTAATATTAAGTATATGTTTTATATTTTAAAAATTTTCATATTATCTCTACCTAGATTTGTACACATATTACGACATACATATATAATACCTATTTTGCAATTTATTTTTTTGTTTGGTTAATCGGAAGATAGTATCGACTTTATATCATTAAATGAGCTCCACTCGTTTCAGCTGTTTAAGTCATGATAACTCAAACTTCGATTACTCGAATGTCTTGATAAATTGAACCGATTATTTGGCGTCATCTTCGATAAGTCGAATCCTGAAGGGGAATTCCCGAATTCTGCGTTTTATAATGAATCGCGGACACTGTATTTTTTTACGTGTAGAAAGTAGAGATTTTATTATACCTGAGTTCTTGTTATTAGGAGCTAAACACACACATTACTAAATTCGTATATTGTTCGATACGAACTCTAAGCTTTTATTTTTTATTTTTGGAGAAAAAAAAAAACAGTAGGCGCCTAAAAAACACAAAGAGGAATACATAACATACAGCGTGAGTGCTGTAATGAAGGAAGATTCGGAGGATGAATTTGAGTCAAGCGAGTTGTTTTAAGATTCGGTAAGCGATCGTGCACTATAAATAAAAATAAATATGTATGCATATCAATTTTGTATTTTACTTGATAACTCTAATTTTCATTTATTTGGGAAGTGATGGTTCGATTTATCGAAGTTCGACTGTATATGTATTTTATTTTGCCTTTTTATATCGTTATTACATTTTTTGTGAATTTTTTTCCACGTTTGTTCAAATTGCAGAATTGTAGAAAAATTGCCTGAATGTATAACTGTGCAAACATTCTTCTTACTGACACTACGTAATACGCATACAAAAATGATGACTCGTAAATTCGGGGATCGAACTTGGCATCCTCTTTGCAGGAGTTGACGCAACAACCCGCTACTCTACGGCGACACACATTTGGTCTTTTACTCGAATTCCAGAAAACATTAATGTTAATAATGTTGAAATCATTAAATGAGCTCCACTCCTTTCAGCTAAAGTAGAAACTTCATTTAAGTCATTCTAAGAGACAACCGGTAAATTATTATTATTATTATCGTTGATTTAGCACAATATCGTGCGACCTTTTGGAAACTGGTAAACTTTGGTGGTAACTTTCTCTTCTTCTTTTCATATGCCTTCCTTTGAAGGTTCCATTGAACCATGCTATGTAATTGTTAGTTTGACTATAGCTCTTAGGATACTTGGATTGTATCCACAGGATTTGCTCGCCAAGCTCCGACATATCATTAGAGTGCTGTTTACCTCTTCCTTTTGCTTTTTCAGATGAGTTTGCTGTCCAAGATAAAAATAAGTATTTTGATAAATAATTTACTTCGTTTGAATTGAAGGAGCATTTGACAACACATCACATCTTAATAAGAAAGAAGTAAGCATTACAGTATCGAAATCCTGATCACGAGATCAGCGGAGACTCACACATCAGGAAGCACAATAAAAGTCAACACGACAAGGGGATTTCCGCAAGGGGGTGCATTACCTCCTTTCATGTGGAGCCTAGTTGTGTTCGAAGTTCTAGAGATAGTGACAAACCATGGGACCGTATGTCAGGCATACACTGATAATTTAGTCATTATAGCCAGGAGAAAGATGGAGGAGACCCCATTGGATATCATCAAATGGGGACTAATTATTACCAAGAAATGGTGATCACAATATAAATATAAACTGGAACGAATAAAACCAATAAGCCTGTCAGGTACAACACTGGCTCCAGTAAATAAAGTTCAATATTTAGGAGTTATCGTGGGCAGCAAATTCATCTGGAAAATGGCATACAGAAGAGGTAAACAAGAGCTAGGCGGACAAATCCTGGGGATGCCGTTCAAGTATCCTAAGATGTACATAGATATTTTTTTTTTTTCATCGCAGAGCACACAAAATATATTCATGAGAAAAAGTAAATCTGGTAAATTTACACGGCAATTAATAATGTCGCGGATGAACATGGCTGACGCTGCCTTACGCCTGAAACTTAAGGTTTGCAAGCCAATTATTTTACATCTATCGTCATATTTAGGGAGTTCTTCGAAGGAATATAATTTACGGACAGCATATTTCGTGAAATGTTTGTACTCTTTCGAATCTGAGTTCTTGTGTATCATATGGGGAACCCCAAATGATGAAAGAATATTCTAAATACGGTCTGACTAACGAACAATAGATGGAATTAAGGCTAGTTATATCCCGAACATTTTTATTGTTTCTTTTCAGAAAACCTAAAATAGCATTAGACTTCGCAATTGTATAATCATAATGTAATGCAAAATTTAATTTAGTATCAAAAATTACACCGCCTCTTCTAGGCGACTAAAAAAAATCATTTATGAAATAATCATAGCCAATCGGGGATGTAATTCGATATGCAGTAAAGATATTAAATTTTTGAATATTCAGCTGTAGTCCATTGTGCTTGCACCATTCCACTAGTGTATCGATATCCAATTGGAAATTAGTACAATCTGTTAAACTATTTATAGATAAACACAGTTTAAAGTCGTCTGCAAATGTTAAAATTTTACAATATTTGAAAATTTCATGAACAACATTTATGAACAAAAGAAACAGTAATGGCCCCACATGGCTACCTTGTGGAACGCCCGATGTAACTTTTATTACTCGAGATCTAAAATTATTGATCTTTACCAATTGCTTCCTGTCCTTTAAGTAATTGGAAAACCACTCTAAGATTGACGAATGGAATCCCAAAGACTTTAGCTTGTTTAAAAGCAAAGTGTGATGTACTTTATCGAAAGCTTTTGAGAAATCGGTGTAAAGTACATAACTTGTAATTGATTTTCTAAATTTGTATAAATGCGATTATGAATGACGCGATTATGAAATTAAATTTCCAAAAGGTGTTCACCATTAAGCTCAGCACCAAAAAGGACTGAAGCAATAAATCCGTAGTCCACAGACTGAGCAGCAATACGGTAAATTGGCACACAGATGGTTTAATAACTGATGAAGGAACAGGGGGAGGAGTTGGACCTCACTCAAAGTACTACGAATCCATGGACAAACGCAATAGTATCTTTCAAGCAGAAATCTATGCCATAGACTGATGCTTTACCAACTGCGACATGCAATACTGTCGGACAGTCGTGCTGCAATAGACTCCTTGTGTGGGAGCTTAAGGAGCTGTAGGAGATCATATAAAAGTTCAGAGAAATAGAAAGAAGGAACCGGGAAGACACCTGGAACAACGCTCATGGCATGAAGAAGGCCAAAAAACTCTTGGGTCAACACAACCGAAAGAGATTTGAGGCATGTATCAGGATGAGCACGAACAACCTCCGTATCCCAACAGGGCACTGTCTCTGTTGGTCTCTGCGGAGAATCTAACGCAATTCCCGAACATATACTGGGATTTTGTGAGGCACTAGCTCACAAAAGACAAATATATATTGGGAAGGACCTAGTATCAGAGGAAGAATTAAAGCCGCTAGAACCAATCTCTGAAGTTTTTCCACTGATTTTTTTTTAAACCTCAACCTTTAGCGGAACTCGCGCCTCTATGCTAAGCCTTCCGCAGAAAATGATTTCCTCAGAAGCTGCATAAACGACGACAAGGAAGAAACCATTCAACACTTGCTATGTAGTGCTCTCTTACCCCTAGATTCAGACTTCTGGGGGCCCATAATCTGGCAGAACTGGGCAACATTAGAATCAGCACAAATTGGTTTGCGGAAGAGGTACCATTACATCCGTGGTAACGCAATAGGCCTTTGCTTGACCTAAGTGTGTTTGCTGTCAGCCCCTTTAACCTAATCTTACCCTATAAAAATCCTTTTTAGAGTTGTAGTATCAAAACGACACATAGTGGTAATCGGGGTTCATATCCTTGCAACTATGGATATGATCCTTGCAAAGTGGCAGGCAGCCACTTTAACCTAACATAATGGGTCTGGAAAATTACTCATTCCAAGTTTCAACGTGAAGGTTTAAGCTTACACCCGTATTCTGGCACACATCTGTGATGTGTCATAAGTCACAACTGCCTTATAAGAGCATGGTCTGAGCAAGCCTTCACAGCTTCACAAGAACGATCAAAATTATGGTGGTCTCTTGAGCACATCTCAAGGAGGAAATAGATACAAATTCAGCATCAACAATCACAAAAAAGAAAAAGAACGAAGAGAGGAAAAAATAACACATTCTTGACATGAAAATGAATTCACCACACCATAGTGATTATTCTTGTGAGCTTTTTTGCCAGAATATCAAATATCTGAAACCTCAAGATAGACATTACAATTTTTAATCACAGACATTTGTAAGTTCTGACGACATCACTACCAGAATAGGCGTGTTTAATGGTCAAATTTGAACTCCAGCAGTTCAGTTGAACTTCGCTTGTATAAGCAATTAAAAAAAGCCAACACTTTGCATTTTTGTGCGTGCATTTGCTACAATTTGTACGGCTTTTTAATTAGTTTGTTTTTCCTTTCTAGATTCAAAATACCGTCGGTGCAGTCCATTGGAACACACCTCACTCTGTTATTTGTGTCAGTTTTGCGAGAAAAAAATAACAAATAATTTTTCATGAATGGTCGAAATAAGAAAAAAGAATGAAAGTACTATAATATCAATGGAATGAAAGGAATGAATCACATTATCTAACATTAGCTACATTGAGAACAAAAACATGCAGTAAAGTCTCTTTTAACTTAAACTACAAATTGAACTGATTAAATGTTTTGACGAAACTGGATAACTTGTTGAACTGAAATTTAAAATTCCACTGTGAAACTGGGCGTACTCGTAACTGTATTAATTTGAATAAGTACACTTAATACAGTCAAACTTCGATAACTCGAACCATCACTTGCAAAAATTAGTAGGAACATAGTTATTATTTAAAATAGACTATACATGACTGAATAGCGATTTTTTTATTTGGGTTTTCAGTAAAATCTTCAATTAATTTAAATCATTGTAGTATTTCGAGTTCGTTTCGACCAATATACCAATTTATTATTGCGTGTTCTAATTCCCTAATAACAAGAAATTGGACTCTTCTCACGCATACGTAACGTATTCTAGGTCATAGTAACATAAAAACACAGTGCAACGTAAGCATTATAAGGGTTGAGATATAGCGAACTAAAACGCAATAAGGAGAATTAAACAAATGTAGTAAGTTCAATCAACATAATATCATTCATTAAAGAGTACGTACTGATATCGATGGCTATTGCATTAAGTGCTTTTTAATGTTCTATCACACCTTAGGTTCGTGTATTACAAGTTAATTTGTAAAGAATAAATATTAAATTATTTTAAAAATAAACCAAAGTCCAAGCAGGTACTTCTATGGAATTTCACTAACGACATGTTTTGGAGATTCTATATGATCGATTGTTTATGAAAATAAGAAGGCTGATTGATATGTGCAGCAAAAAAAAATATCATTGTGCCCTCCTGCACCAATATGCATTTATATAACACGATAGGAATTAATTATATGATGAAGATGGGCTCAATGACCAAAGTTCATACATTTTCAATCATTATGTACACATGTATTGAATGTATATGTATCTATAGATAAAAGAAGTTAAATATTATGAGGAGGATTGGGTGATAAGATAAAATTCCATAGTATTATCGGCGCAATCGAAAAGTTGGCCGTCTTAAAAAGAACAACAAATCACTGTAATGAAAATTTACTGGTCGATCGATTTTAATGATAAGACTCTGAATTCTTAAAGTTTGGTTGTCTAAGTTATGTTGACAATTTTAATATAAATCGATAAGAAACAATGGAATTTGTAGCTTCTGCATAAGACATTCATATTCTTAACGCGCAGAAATTGTGCTAAAAGGTCAAACTAGCTCGAAGTGTTGATACATCATTCTTTTGATTATTTAATAATTTAATATAATTTAATTTATTAATTCGTATATTTCGTATATTAAACACTCTTTAATTTCCTTCTTAGCGGACGGATATCATTCTTGCCATGTTCTCATAGTACAGGGCAATTGATTAAGCGATTCCTATCTTTAATTTAAATAAAACAAAGTGTGCGAGATATCATCAATTTGTTTAAGTCATTTGAGATATCTATCGTTGCCATTCTGTAATGATTGGATAGCGCGAGATATATACAATATATATACACAATATATTTTTATATATATATATTTTACAATATATTTTTATAAATATATGTGCGTCATACAAGCAAAACAAGCCCTCTATCAGGATATGTTACTTAACACACTTTCTGGTTTAAAGGAAGCTTTAGGTTCAACCATAAGATCGATGAGACTGATCAAATTGGCAGAGGTTCTTAAATACTGCCTCCAGGAACAAAACTCTTATTATTTTCGAAACTCTCACACACAACGGTAGTGCATTCCTTTCCATTTTATTCCTAGACCTTTTGGACATGTATGATATACAGTATCGGACAAAACTAAGGCACCCCCATAGGCAAACTTAGTACTCTTAGATTATTTTTCTTGAATCGGGTGACTGACTGCTGATACTACACTTAAATCTAATTCATACCCAAGTTACACTTAACCCTTATGTTCAACTTAGCTCATTTTCAGTTGCTCTTTTAAGTCGGACTTAGCTATGAGATGTATAGATGGCTCCAACAAATAATGGAAACGAGGCTATTCGAAAGAAGTTCCTGGCATTTGCCATAGCTGTCTTCGGTAATTTTTTGTGTTTATATCAGATTTCCTCCGAAATGAAATCCTCTTAAAGTCTTATGATCCAATATTTCTTCTTCTAACTAAATTTAAATCGCTAAGTTAAGTATCAGCAAACGGCCCTAAGCAACAGACATGTACATACCATCATCGTACTATTTTAATTAACAGCACATATTTCACGCATCTCCAATCATGACAATATTTCAAGCATTAATAACTTACTTTTTGCTTGGCAGCGTCTGGAGCTCCAAAGAGCTTTCCACCCACTCAAGCTTTGATTGTTCAATTCAATACTGCTGTACGGATCCGAGACTTGAAAGACAAACAATATCATTGCTTTCAAGCTTCAGGTCTTTGTTAACAAATACTTGCGACGAAAGTGGAGCTGGATAAGCCACACCATACGTATACCGAGTACGGACATCGCAAGGATGACCCTCAGTTAGACAAGGAGTGCGCAGTCGGTTTCGGCCACGCTCAAACTGGTAACGGACTGTGGAAAAAGAACATCGAGAAGCCGACAATCCTGACCGGAAGTGACTAGGCTGGCCCAAGACAGAGTCGCGTGGAGATCAATCACGGAATCCCTGTTATCTATAAATGCTCCATAGGAGCAACCTTTCACTGTATTCAAATAAATTATGTTATGTTGAATTTGTACATTTTTAAAATTAAATAAAATAATAATAACTTGTATACGTTATTAAAAAAAAAAAGTTAGTGCAGTAAATTTGGTCATTAAGGGCCGTTTGCAGATACTCAACTTAGCGACTTCACATAACAACTTAAGCTGAGTATAAGTATAACTTAAACTAAATCGAAGAAATACTGGATCATAAGCCCTTAAGTTGTACCTGAACACTGACAATGACAGAAATCCCTTGAGGAATTTGTGAATAAGAAACGATTTCTTGAATTTATAGACGATTTCGGCTACCCGTTGACATGACCATAATTGTCTTACAGCAGATAGAATCGAATTTTGAATGAATTGAAAAAAAAAATCATCTCATCAATTCGATCTTGATAGATATGTATGAAAACAATACTACTTAATTTATATACACTAATCCCAAGCCATCAGCAGGTACATTTGTACTTATTTACACTGGGTGAAATAATGTTCACTATCTCTTATTATAACACACATATATTTTTGTTAACTTGAAAAATCAAATTTAAACAAGGTGAGACATTTTTAGGTGCGACAAAAAAAAGCTACCTACATATATTATAGTTTATATAATTGGAAACAGGACAAAGCCGAATGATAAAAGAAACAATTACGCGTTCTCAAGAATTTATTTATGTCAGAAAAAGGGTGTGATAGGACAGGAAAGTTTAAACATAACAGAAGCAACATGAAATTCCTTTTTGTTTTATTTATTTTTTTCTTTTTTTCTTGAAGTTAGTTTAAGTGCAAATTTATGTACTGTCAATGCATTACCTCTTAAGTTTAACCTACATTACATATACACATTTATACATACGTTTGAATGCACAAACAAAGCATTTTAGCAGCACATTTATTTAAGAGGTGTATAAATGCATAATCGTTTGGATGTACATGTATTGTGTACACGTTAATACACAGTTTAGTATTAAAGATGACGTATATTTCTTGCCCCGCATATATTCACATACGCGAATATAAAAGTGAACTTCACTTCACCAGCTCTCCAGAAAAGATGTATAAATAATATCTTTGTAAGACATTTGTCTTTGGTCCGAATCAACCTGCTGATCGACAGTCTCTGAAGAACAATGTTTACGAATATAAGGATACTAACTGGAAAATTACATTCAACTTTGAATAGGCTGAACTCGACCTCATGGCTTTCAATATCCTAAAATTATTCAACCAATAAATAAAAATGTATTTATTTTTTCAAATTTAGGAAAGCCAAACAGTCTCTTATCTTTAGTGGAATGATGGAGTTATTGTTATAAGACTATTAAATTTTACAATCTTCGTTGGAGGCAAATATACACACAAATGTGTATTTAATACATGATTAACATTTTAAAATACTAACAGCAATTGAGCTCATGAGTATCACACGTCTATTGTTAATATTATATGATATTACTGAATATAATTATGTTATATTTAGTCATTAAATTATTCATTATCTATGCATTATTCATGTGTCAAAAATGCAAATATGCTTTATTTTTGGGTACACTTATATATTATATCAGTATATATTTTACTGATATTATAATTTTTTTTTTTTTAAATTAAAAAAAAATTTTGGTGTACAGATCATAAAGTAAATTAGCAATTATAGTACTATTACTATAAACCACCTAACAATAATACACCTAAAACCTTGGAACAATAATATAATAACTTCTTCATATATAAATAGTGACCACCCCTTTAGTGCGGTTTTGAATTCCTATTCAAAGGTAAAATTTTGTTTTTGTTTTGTTTACGATAGGAAATTGAAGGAGGATTTAAACATTTGTATGTATGTTACGAAGCCTTAGTAATAGGCTCACAACTTTTGATAGTTATAAATAATGGAATAAGTATACTCAGTCCCAAAAGTGAGCGTAGTAAAAAAAAATGAAGATATCTCATCTAACTATAGACACGTCGAGTTATAAACCTGTTGTAAAATTACAACGGCTGAAGTAGAATGAAAACCAAGCGGATCGCATGATTCCATTTTTGCACGTTTCAATTTTTCTTGCTTGTTTTTGTGCATTTACCGCTAGATCAAAAATTGGCGTTTCACATTTTATACTGAGCGGTAGCAACGACTTTCTAGCTAAACTTTTCGACTTTTTATTTTTCAAATTTTTTAAAACTAATATCAAAAATATTGTGAAGAACATATATACGCTGCATTCACATTATGTGTTCATATCTCGATGGAGCTATTATTTTTTATATTTATAAGGCAATATCGCCTTTTTGTTTTGTTTTGCACGAATAAAAACTTTTATACACATATCCTGCTTTCCGAATAGCAGCGAAGCATTACATTCTGCCAGTCGTACAACATGGCTGTCTACTAGTTTCATATAAAAACATTGGTCAATATGATTTTTGCTACACATGAGAATATCAAATCGACGCGACATTGACATTGAACGTAACTTGTTTTTTTTTTCACTTTTAATAACAATTTGAGATTGAAATTAATGACAGAGCACTTGCCTATTGATGAACAAAATGCAGGAACTTAATTTGCCGGGATTCAATTACCGAGATGCTCCCGATGAAAATTTTGTTTGTGGTTTTTTCCCAATTTCTAGTTGTACTTACCAATTGGCATTTTGATAATTTCGTCTGACTACATATTTAAGATCTATTTGCCACCCATACGTGTTTGGTTGTGTTATTTTATTTATGCTACATTGTACATTAAATTGAAGACCGAATCTCATTTATTCGGAAAACATTTTCCTTCAGAATAAAAGGGTTTTTAATCTCAAAAAATTATTTAAATTTGTTAGTCCAATTTCCCTTTTTGAAAATTTGTCTATTTATTTCTATTGTTTATAACTGAAAGTAAATAGCCATTTCGTAAAATATTTGTGTAAGACGTTTTGTGAACACGTTTTCATACGGTTAATTATGTCCACATAGATATTTTTCTGTCATATTATGTTCAATATTTTTTGTGAGACATTTATATGTACGCTTTTGTTTTATTTATATACGTTTGCGTTATTTATGTTAATGTGTTATTTTTGTGGTTTCTTCAAATAATAATAATTAATATGTAAGTTTTGTATAAATATATGTTCAAGCTTAAATAAACTAAATTCACTACTTCTGCTTAAAAGTTCAACTTATTTATTCGACGGTATTACACATTTTTTTAATTCAAATATATATTCATAAATATAATACATATCTATTATTACTTACCATGCCAACAAGTTTCCAATATTTGTCGAAACAAAGATACATTTTTGATTCTTTTGCATACAGCGTTATTTTTAATTTTTCCGGTCCCCAAAATTTCCCCGTGCCTATTATGGTTATATTTTCTGTAAAAGAAAAATAGTACATCATCGATAAGAAATTCTACTTTCGAAAATTATTAGTTACTGCAAGACTGCATCCCATCATAGTCTTTAATAGTTTATGTATAGTATGAATATAGTTTTCTTATATATCAACGAAAATTGCTTATATACATTCAGTCTTTAGTGCATATATACATATATAGTATGTATATAGTTTTCTTGTATATCAACAAAAATTGCTTGCATATGTATATTCAGTCTTTAATGCAAATGCAATTATATGTGTTACTGACACATATATCTACATATCCATTTTGGTTTAGAGAATTTGCGGGTGCGGACTTTTATTTAATTCCCTCTATAATCTACGAATATTTAAGTTTTTGTCATCCACAAGAATGCACAGCTCCTCTTCTTTCTCCCCTGCACACTCATCAGATTCTTAAATACGAAATCATCGACTATGGGTATACGACTGCAGACACAAACGTCATGTTTACACTCGTCTTGAGGTATCAATATTTGTTTTTCATTAAAACTGATCTCTTGACGTTGCTCAGAGACCACTATGCAGTCACCACTACTGGATAGACTTATTCCATTCCCCCCCCCCCTCCCCCTACGGCTCCCCCTCCCCACATTTTGAGGCCAAACACGGTGTAGGAGATATGATGTTTTCATTTGCACTCTTCTGCTGATCTGAAATCATTCCCCCCAACGTCTTTTGTAGAAAGTCTTGATGGGCTGAGCATATTTGTTATCGCGTCGCCAATGCTCAGTCAGTCACGTCACAAATACTCTTGCATTTTGGTTGTGGTTGTGTAAAGGATCGATTCATCGGAAACGAGATGGTATTGCGTAAAAATCTCGATTTTCAGTTGATGATGACGATGGAAGCATATTTACACTAAAACTCACACTCACACTGCATGAGCATCTATTGAATGAAGAGATTGGATGGAAGTGTGCTAAGTAGGAACCTGCACTCACCATAGACATACCTCTACCACCTTTTGGTTATGCGACAACGATGAATATGTATGGATGCTTATAGTTAAGGTTATTGAACTGCCTGGTAATTAAATTTATGCCTTTTTGCATACCATGCAACTTGCTGAAACCATACTTATATGGCATGACCACAGGGATCGCATAGCAGAACACCAGTTAGTAATCATATACTATTGGGGGTGGCTAAGATTTCTTCTTCATATACACGCGATAAGAAGAGTTCTACTACGGACCTTTATAAAACCTATTCGTTTTCTTTTTGTTTTTAGAATACATTTCACGACTATTGTCGTGGAATAGCAACGTCATTTCGATAAAACAATATATTATTTATTATAAATATTTATGTACATATGTATACAAAAAATCTATATAATAGTATTTCCAACGAAACGAGCGAGAATGCAAAGTTGTTCAGAAATTTGAGAATTTAGAAATCCAAAAACCGGATACTTCGCTTGAATTACCCTAAATGAATAATTACTACATATCACTGTTAAATATTGCATTAAATAATATCATTTTTTTTATAAAGACCTGCTCGCCATCCGTTTTTCTAACATTAGTATACATGTATTTTCAATTTGGCATATTTTTTCCATTTTCATTACATTTATTTCAAAACATTTAGTTGTCATTAAATACGTATGTAGAACAGATATAACTTATAACCTCAATGTGTTAATTTGTCTTTTAGACACATTTTGAATTTAGTATTATTGTTTAATGGCAAACCATACACTGCTAAAACAAGAGCAGGACTGTGATAATTCATAATACCTACAACTTACTACAGAGATATATGTGTTCATTCATATGTATCGGCTTGTACTATTTAATCTCCATTTTAAAATAAATTTCTTTGACATGCATATGCACATCAAATTAATCGGTGAAAGTTTCTATATTGCTGTTTGGATCACATGTGCCAAAGGATTTTTATTAATTTGCAGTCAAAATTACGAAGTACTTTAATTCATCGCTTGTAATGTATGTATGGATTAAAAAACATGTATATACATACACAAACATTATTTAAATGATAGTTGTTTCATACTTGAAAACTATTGTCTTGTAGATACAAGTGCGTATATGATACATTTTATGTTTCTCTGTTAAAGCACCTTATGGACTTATGTATACAATAATGTACGATACTTAATACGCATGACTCAATGGTTAGCATTGGCGCGTGGACTTAAATATTTTGTATCAATTATTTGCTGAGTGGAGGTGGTCAATAAATTTAAACATAAAGGTGCAACAATAATGGATTCTTAATCGTGAAAATCAAATTATACCAACAATTTTAATAAGCCCAGTCAAATACTTTTTACTATTGATATCATAGATACTGATTGCAATACAACATGATGTTAGAATCATTTAAGATCAAGCAACAAGCAACATCCATATGTAAATATGTATGTACAATATCTTCAAAAAATTTCTTGTAAGAGTTTGTTCATTTTATTAGTGAACACAAATTCTTAGAAACGTGACAAAACAATTTCTTTTACAAAGCAATGAGCTGGGAGCGCGACGTAAAGTTGGTCGCAGAGGTTGTGTTTGTGAGTTAAAGGCGTTATATTTGTTCTACATAATAACTGAATGTTGGTTGTTGATGTCATTCTATTCTAATAACGTCTAATAGTTTTAAAATGGAACGAATAAAACGATATGTGAACTCACATATATGTAAATACATGTTGTTGACTATAACGATGAATTGAAAAAACGATTTAGTCATGGCGAACTGTAATTGTTTGAAGTCATTGGTACCCTACTTCTACTCCATTTTATATATTTCATGAATAAACACAAATATAGAACCAAAGTAGAATACTGAACATATGTTGTAGGAAGTTGAAATATATTTCAATTTTAAGCAATTAATAAAGATAAATAAAATTAAATATGTTACATGTATATATGTATCTGTACAAGTGTATATATTTGTTGACATTCTGTCATGATCATTTTCCGTACAATAATGGGTAAATGAGGATTTTTGCCATTTTTCGGCATGACAGTTTCCAAACGAACTTTACGTCTGTAGAAATGTTGGGATAGGGTAGAAAATAAAAGGGATCTCAGCTGGCCACCTCAAAGTCCTGATCGAAATACTATTGAGAATTTGTAAATTGATATTTAGAGAAGCTTAACATCAAACTTTTTCGAAACTAACCCTCCAAAGACGAAAATAAACTTTTCCGCCGTCTTCAACGGACTAAACACCTGAACCTAGCACGGCGAATACAACACGCACTTAGCTGCGGTATTAGCTGCTGGATAAGTGTAAAACTAAGTTGTAGTAGAACTATATAAAGTGATTTTGATTTTCTCACAACAGCATGAGAAGCGCGCGATGGAGGAAATTGAGAGGCAGAAATGATGTCGGAGGGCTTTGCCAAAGGCTGAGACTTTTATCGAATGGGTACAAAGTACGGAAAGAAGCTTGCTGGGACGAGTATGGAAAACTACTAGCAAGGTCGCTTTCGATACTGAGAATTTGGAAAATCACTTCTGTACAGTGGAATCTCAGCCCGATCCATAAGAAAGAAGACACCTGCAACTGCTTCAAATACAGAGAGATAAATCTCCTAAGCTTCGCATTTAAGATCTTTTCCGCCGTTTTGTGTGAGCGCTTGAAACCACTTATTATAGACAGGTAAGGATCAGTGCGGTTTCAGGCCTACGTTGACCAAATCTTTATACCACGACAGATATTTGAAAATACTAGTTTTGACATTCTTGGCAAACCTGTTCGACTGAACAGGATGACGATGGAGAACTCTCGCTGCTCCGTTAAATTCGGTAACGAACTCAGAGACCTTCTTGAGAAGATTACGTAAAACTCATTGGTCATCACAAAATTATTACGTTGCTACCATACGTGGACGACATTGACGTGATTGACAAAAACGGAAGCGGGTCTGGCGGTAAACGAGACGGCTGGAAAGGCATGATGGGTGACCACAAAAATTACTAGAATTTACTGCTACTAGTTTGTTTTGCCAAATGTCCTTCAATGGACACCATTTCGTGATGGATGAACCATACAAAAAACACCATCAACAAGAAATTGTTAGAGTATATATATATAATATAGATTTATATATAATATAAATCTAGCTATAAAGCACTCCTTTTTTTCCGTCGTTTCTTTTTTTCCACCACTGTAATATATTTATTAGAATATCAGTCCTAAAGCCCGAAATGAAGTTATAGTGGAGCGCCTATTAACCGGGGTCCGATTAAACGGAAGACCTAATCAACCGGGATATTTAAAAAAAAATGTTCCTATCGAAATTCGATTCACCGGAAAAAACGCTATTATCCGGAATAAAAGCTGAAATTAAAACAAAACACAATCGTATTGCATGTTCATTCGTGCAGACTATTCGCAACCACATATGTAGATACATACATAGATTACATAGTTTCGGTGCGGCAATGACGGAACTGTAACTAATATTCCAAGAAAAAAAAATTCATTTATTATTTCATAGAATGAAATTCGTTTTTCGATTTTCCGTGATGAGCTCGGTCCCGAGCATCGCGGTTAATCGGCTCTCTACTGTACATTTAATGCATGAGTTCTTATCATTCGTAAAATGTAGGTTTTAGTGCACTACAACGTAGATATACAAACTAATATTGGTGTGACATTACATTAAGAGAGCAATTGGTTGTATGTATGTATGTATGTATAACTTGTTACTACTTTTCAGGAGACTGTTATCAAACAACAATTAAGACAACAACCAAATCGAATGTTTTCCGCTCTGATATCCGTAGCTAATAACTTCATTAACATAAACTGGCATAAACTCATTAAGTCGTAAGTTTCGAATTTACGAAGAGCGATATCCTACTCCGGTTTGAGCCACAGTGCCGGGGGCCTTCTACAGATTACTGGAAAAGCGAATGTGCGATTGCGCGCCGGGATACTTCCACAAAAAACAAAAGCTGCCGTTCTAATCACAATTAGTTGTACTAACAGACACACTCGGACAATTTATTGTTGATACATTCGCTACGATCGATATCGCAATAAATTAAGGTACTTTAGATACGCATAAGGTTTGACTGACTCAGGCAAACCGTATCGCACATTGATTATAGCTGAAGCAGCGGTTATTTTTATGAGTAAATGCTACTTTAGGAACCAATGCTGATGGGATAAAGTCATTCGAAAAGGAGGCTTGAGGTTCATGATATATGCACATACAACAACAGTGGATAAATATGGATAAAATCATAGCATAGATATGATTAAAATAAGATGATTCGTGGAATACTGGACTTAGGTTAATTTTTTTCTGGATGATATTTAATATAGATTATGCTGCAGTTGTGGCAACAGAAACTCTCCTGGTTAAGAATCATCTTGGTTAAAAATGATCGTTACATCGACACAAAAGGAAGTGCAAGTTGTTTCCACCACTGGCGAACCAAAATGATGTAAACAACTTGAGTAGGGTTCCAGTAAGTGAGTATGGACTGATATTTTCTGAGCAGTTGAGAGCCTTGCTTATGGAAAGAGCTTAACGAGTCGCCGAAATCAAAATCATACAGTTTATAAAGATTTGTATGTACGCATGTAGTTTATGATGCAATTTGATTGCATTTCTTTTCCACACTAATTACAAATTGACGCTTACAGATAGTATTCCGAAAATGATATTTCCCCACATAATTATTGCATAGAATTGTAATGGTTTTTATCTTTGGCAAATTCTGCTCACGTTTAGTTACTTATTTTGAAGGCAGCAGCTTTCACCATTCAAGAATATGTACGCAATTATAACCTGCTTAATCGCAAGTTCAAGATGGTCAATCTCTTATATTCACTTATAGTAATACTTAATGTTTTTTAGTGAAGAAATTGGAAATATGCTCTTGAAAGTATACACAGAGCCTAACCCCGAGTGAAAGTACACAATTAAGTCACACCTTGTCTTTCTAACTCCAAGAATAACTTAAAGCAATAAAAACAGTCTTAAAATATTTCCCATGTACGTTTGTGCATTTTAAATGACACATCAATTGATCAAGAGAAAGAGCACCTTTTTTAAATGAAGGGAAACCCACACACACTACAAATCTTGAGATTCAACCAAAAACGATTATCATTGTAATGATCATCACGAATATGATGCTCTGCTGCAGGCAGGGGCTCTCCATAGAGGAAAGCTTTCAAATCGAAGACTTGAAATTGAACTCTCAATCAGTCCACGCCATTCTTATAATATTTTAGGGTTTTCTTGTCATGGAATTTTTATTGCATCAAATAAGGGGTCAATTCCGACAATCTAAATAGCTACGTTTTGTATTTGTTTTTGCTTCAACAGTATGAGCAACGTTTACCATGTATCTAAATAGTTCGGTTATATACTCATCCAACATGTCATACAGAAAATCGCCAAGGTCTTTTAATGGTCAAACCGTCATTTAATAATTTGAATCTTAGCATCTCCATCTAGGGTAAAGTGTTAAAAATTGGAAATAGTCGATAACACAGTAGGGAACAGTAATTTTAATAAACATCCATACAAATGCATTCAAAAACCTTATACACATTATTTTTTGAACACAAAAAACGTCCTAACATATTTTTGTTGGCCATCAATCTTAATGTATGCGTGAATGTACATACATTAGTTAACTGCTTAAACATAAAAAAGGGTAGAGCTCAAAACGTTTATACCCCTAAAATCGATTTATTGGATGTCCAAGATAAATCTTTTGTTTATTTATTTATATTATATTCAGGGTAATTCTATTCAGAGGCGATCGTCAAGTCAGGCAGGTACGATTTCGATTACGATATTTAGATCCTAAAAATTGCTGTGTATTACTTAATTACGCGTTGAAATGTACATTCATAAGATTTTTTAATGTGTCCTGCTGATGATATTCCGAAGCGGCAACAAACTCATAATTCGTGATGAAAAGGTAACATTGTTTATTAACAACGATGCGGTATTGTGTTGTATATATTGCTACATACATCGATACATATTATAGAAATTATTGCTGTTAAGATGGTAGCCGACAAGTCGCAATGATGCGATGATCGTGGCGATTAGGCTTAAATGATCATGATGAAGAATGATGGTAGGAGCATTGATGAACCGATAGACAACCTAAATTACGTTATAAAATCTCTCACATATTCATATATTAATAGAGATGTGTACGTTCTCGAATACACATACATAAGATATATATTTAGTTCGGGACCTCAAGATCAAAAGTAGAATGTGTTTTGCCCGCTTGGGTCAAAGTATGTATATTTTTCACATTTTGTATCTACTTGATAATTAAATTCAAGTTTCTGAGAAATCCAACAGTTCAAAAGAGGATCAATGGATCTTGAAGAGATAATTGTTACCGGAATGTTCACCACCGAAATGTTCATGTTTACCTGTGTGGTAACTCCAGGGAACTCAAAAATTGGCGCTTAAATTTTCTCTCATTATTGTTACTTTGGAAGCAAACACTGACCAAAGAAATACGTTTTGTATGCATATGTACATATTGAACTATCGAGTGTGGGATCGAGTGTGTTTTGGGTACAATCAGAAGAAGAGATCCTTGACTTGATCAATTCTAAAGCATTGAGTATTTATTTATACTCTGTGTATCGATTGGTTCTCTTTGATTTACATATGCACTATGTATGTACAAGTACGTATGAATTGGAAGTTATTCTATTTTGGGTGAATGTTGGTTGAGAAGTTGTTTTTCTTTATTTTGTTTAGTGTTTTTTGAGAAACCTTAAGGTAACTGAAGATGGTGGAATTTCATGAGATAGTTTAAAGTGATTGGATGTGCGAAGGACAAATTGTGTGTTTGTTTAGGTAGGAAAAATAATTGATCATCAATGTCGTCCGCAGTAGTTGTTGTTACAATAGTAGTGAAACACTTGAGAGTTATTTCAACTTCCTGCTTTTCATAGCAGCAGTTGTTTACTTACACCTGCCAAAAGTTATACAATTTTCTAAGAATGTAAATATGAATAAACATATGCGTATTCAATAATAATATAAATTTAAAACATGAAACTATTCTCGTAAATATAGAAAAACAGATATAATACATATATATATATATACATATATTATACATATATATTATACATATATCTATATTCATATCTATATCTACAATAATAGTTTTCCATCTCTAATAATAAAAAATTGTTTGTTTGTATTTCGCACATACTTCTGCGAAAATCTGTGAATCTACCACAGTTCATGAATCTTTGAAATGGCTGCGGATTAATGAATTCTGTGGGATAATGGCGCCCGATTCGTCAATGACTCAAAAAAGTAATCCAATTATATACCCTTCATTGATGAATTCAACTTATATAATTTTTTAAGAACATGATTTTTTTTCAAGATTTGCAATTAATTTGTAGGTTTTGTAAAGTCAAATGAGCGTAATAAAGTTATCATAAGTTACCTGTACTGTCTGAATTCATGCAGATATAATTCATATACAAAAATGCATTAATTAATTTTTTACTAGTTCCTCAGACTACGTTGCTCAAATGGGAACTTAATGAAACGACTTCACGAACATTTGTTCGTGATTTGTTCGTCCGATTACCCCTCTATAATCCATTGAAAATATATCAGATATATTTGAAATAACGTTCAATTAACTAGCGAATTTTCAAATAAGAACTCTAAATAACCCTACTAAGGTTGTACTTAGCTGTTTGACATCTGTTCTCAAAGGTACTTTAACTCTATATTTAAACATTGTTTGGAATACACAACCATTATTTTCTATTTCTTTTTTATTTTTTTTATTTTTTTAATTTATATTAATAAATTTTACAATTTATATGTAAATTCCTATCCCAAATCGAACTGTGAGAAATTTGCTGGCGGACGTTGAAAAAATGTCAAAATGTAGTTGAGATGAATTTAACGTCAATTTAATTGTTCTTGCATGTGATAAATGTGAAGACATTTTAAAAACACTGCAAAATCCAAACGTAACAAATGTAGACAATAAATGAAGCAAATGGGGCGTGTAGTTTATTCGAATAACTTAGTTGATTGAGTAGATTACCTCATGTAGTCTACTATGCCATCGCTGCTTACACGTATTCACAAACACGGGACAAAAAGCGCATAAAACGCTGTCAGATCGAGGGGCAAGGGAGGTAGAAATTGCATATTTCTATCCTCTATTATATCTGGCTGCTCCTGTCCATTTTCCAATATATGGACAGATAATAATAGGTATAAACCTACATACGCTTGAAAAAAAAAGCACGCCAGTTGCATGTGGACCACATTCATATGAAAATTATCACTATGTCATAGCAATTACTATATTTCACAATAGAATTGCAAAATATGTATGACAACACAGCATTTAATGTATCCTAATGCATCAATGCTTATTATCATTAATCACACAAGTGTGTGTAATCAAATATCTACCTGGTTATCTTCAAATGTAAAAGAAATGCCATTGTTTGAAAGCGGTTCCGTACCACATAAGTATGTATGTATAATAAAATCCCTTTTTCCAAAGAATGCCCTTTGCTGGTTTTGGGAAACCCAATAACTTACACCTGTCTTTTACAGGAGTGTAGCACGCGCTATGTTCAATTTATTTATCCCGCAGTGTTATTACAATTAGTGTCCTATTGTTGTACAGATCAAGTGAAAAATTCAGTCTTTAATTGATTTATACAACCCTCATATTTTAACAATGATGACGTGGAAACATCTGCCGATAAAATGCAACATAGAAAGGGTGACAAATTCTCTCCTAACGGACAATTATACTTTTGAAAAGTGTATTGCAATATTTGGTTTGGCTCATATTGAGACATACACACAACTTAAAAATAAATAAATATGCTTATGTGTGTACATAATCCTACTTCCAGAAATCAAGCACGTCTTGAAACACACCAGTGCGGTTAAATTCTTATTGCCACTACAACATGTTTGATATGCGAATTATAAGCTCTCCCATATACCACGTTTACGTTTTTAACCATGTCATAAGTCAAGAATCGCGGCTTTTTGTAATAAAAAAACTACATCCTTCAATTTACATCTGTTCTTTGCAAATCCGGTTCACAGGTTTGAGTCATTGGAATAATATCCTAATTAAAGCTATGTTGGGGAACATACAAATTTAAATATTTGCATAAGTAGCATGGTCTGCAATAGTAATATGACCAGGGGACATTGAAATAATGTCAAATAAGTTACTTACTTTTTACCAATATTAGATATACATTTGTTATGATTGTGTGTATCAGCACTTTTCAACAATTTTTCTGATTCCTAATCACATTATAATGCCGATGACTTCATCTAGTTTTACACTGCATTCCAAATGCTTTATCGGTTCTCTAAAAGCAAGAATATACATATTTCATGAGCAAACGAACTTTAAATGAGCGGCACTTAAAAGAATTTAGCACCGAAGTAAGCGGGAGAGTTTTATGATTGTGAATCTAAATACATTTAAGAAAATATCGTATCGTGCTTTATGCTGGGTTGTACATCGAAACAGAAATGCACAAATTTCGTATAAGAATGTTTCTTTGTTTTATATATTCACGATAGGGCACATGTGAATGCATGGATTCTTATATAATTCATATAATATATTTTTTTCATTATGTAAAAAGAACTTAAGTCTAAATCGAGAGGCTTCACAGATATACATAATATATATATATATATATATATTATGTATTATATAATATGAACATATATAATATGAAATATTTAAAAGTTTACAACATACGTATCATTGGAAAGTCTTTGATAGAAACGATTCCTTCTGGCGATATATGTATGGGTTTGGAGTGTGCACACTTTGACGTTATTACATAATCCTGCACGGTACATAATGCACCCGAAATCACCACCTGAAATTAAAAAAAAAATATAAACCATAAACCAAGGCAAAAATTATTATATTATATAATCATTATTATATATACGTATATTCGTCTATGTATTCGATTTTGTTAATCCATAGTGCATATGTATGTAAACATAAGATATTACATATTATATACTCTCATCATAAATAAGAGTAAAGGAAAACTCAAGTGAAAGCATTTCATTCTAGTAAACTCTTCGTCTATTCATATGGATCGGGGAATTCTAATATTATGAGTAAGTTTTCATATTCATTTCCCCTCCGCTGCCATCAGCAAATAAAAAAAAACAGCATTAAAACTGCCTAAATATTTGTGTCAATGGTGTATTGGATTCATTTTTGTCATTTATAAGAGTAAATTATGTACACATATGTATGTATTTACAAATATAACAACATAAAAATATATTATTTTATTGAAAAATAAATTTGCATAGATATTTATATCTAATTTGATGAGACATACGTACATATGTAGATAAGTATTCGATAACACCTTATTTACTTTTAGTCCGTAAGAATTTCATTTCATTCTTCCGTTTTGTTTAAAAGTGTGTAATTTGCCCTATGTGAAATGCTGCTAGTTCGCAGGAAAATAGATTCTCGATGACGTGAACAATTAAATACCAAGAAGTTCACTTTTGCGGAAGCGGAGGGATACGTTTGCGAAGGTACAATTTTATTAAGAAAATAGGGCACTGTAGACACTAGTCACATACACTAATGTCAATTTGTCTTTCTTTTTGTACTCTGAGCGCCATTATGAGCTCAAATATTGCACAAAGAATCGGGAATTTTAAGCTTAAATACAGCTTGGTCAAACAATTAAGTATTAACCTGAAGCAGAAATTGTTGTTCACGCAAGTTCATGTTATTTTTGGTATTTCCAAATAAAAAAGGAAAACTATTTTCAAATATATTTATTGCGTTGCAGACATAATTGCATTCTTTATAAAAAATGCGATAATTCAATGTGGGGTTCTGAACAATCAAACAGTAAATTGTAATGTCCGATAACAGCGTACCCATGATTTTCAAATGTAGAACATTGTACCAACCAATTTTCAACCATTTAATCGCAAAAACGTTTTCTTAGCGCAGTTTTAAAAAGTATATCAAGTGAACGAACACCACGTTTATACATATAGTTAAGCAACATTAAGGGACATTTTAGCAACGGAGACATAATGTGGCTGCAAACGACGGCAGCAGCAAATATGTTATTCCATTCATAATTGAATACCGATGCCTTTTGAATCATTACAAAATGGTTACATTTAATCAAAAACCTGAGCTTTTATGATATCCGGTGTGAATTTATATCCTTTTGCAAAATTTGTATAAATTATTAAACAAAATGTATATACACATAATTTGATGTTTGTATATATTAATCTCTCATGTATGTAATCAATGTCTGCTTTTATATATACATATATTATATATATATGTATTAATATACATAACCAGAGTAAGAACTATTCAGAAAAATTTAGTTTTGTTTTACAACAAAAAAAAAATATTTTTTATTTAGGTAAATACTGATTCAAGTAAACTTCACCGAACAAGTGACCTTGAGCCCCGAAGCATAAAGACAAATAACTACCAGAATAGTGGAAAATATAGAAGTAAAAGTAAACCTATAATTGAAATCCTGTCGGTACTTAAAGCACGATATCCGCTTTATTAAATTTGTTCATGAGAAAAATATACGAACATATGAATGCAATGTAACCAGTGGCGTTTTTATTCGATTCTGATTTCCAATTGTATTTTATCTTAATCTTAAAACATTAAAAAAAAAACGTGCATTAAAAAACAATTCTTTATAGAGATACAAACAAAACGGCATTGAAGGTGACTTGAAATCGAGGGAACACAATCTACTTAAGCTCAGCAGGAGATTTTATCTGATGCCACAAATCCTGAAATCTTCTCCGGCTTAATATTAATGAACCAGACAAATTTCCTTTTAGCGTCTTTTGTTGGGGACTTACGTATTAAATGTTTAAAAAAATGCTTTGTGATTTTATTTTATTTCTTTTTAAGTACAACGTTTACGATATTAGCATAATTTGCTCAAGCTTGCCTGCACAGTTCGGTATATGGTTATTAGAACCTTACTACTGAAGATGGGAAAAACCTACAAACAATAAATTATTTAACATACAAATATGGATAACTTACATGTTCAAATTAAAAATTACTTATTAAAATGGCATTTGCTAAATCATGAATGAATAAAATGTGCAAATAATTTTTAGCTAAAATGTTACTTTTTTAACAATGCCAACTAGAAGGCAAACATTTAAAAAAAAATTAATGAAGATGTAGGAACCCAGGAAAATATTAAGCCGACGGCATACGAAATTTTTTCTTAGGTGGATTTAAGTAAATTGCATCTTTGCTTCTACTAATCAACGAAAAAGACGTTCAGATTTCAGTCAACAAATAATGAATGTACATAATACATACATATATCCAATTCAGTCACAAATTCAGTATTTATCAAACCAGCGTAGTTACGATATTAAGAAATTTGTATTAACTACATACTTATGTATATCAAAAGAGACATTAAACCACAAACTTACATTTTTCTTTCATTTACCTAGGTATACATGCATATTTACTTATATGCACTCATATCAAAAAGTGTAATGTAATGGATACACAATTTTGTACTTACAATAAAAATAAGCAGTCTCAGCTGATTCGACATTCATTCGGCGATAATTATTTTGCATTATTAACCCCTTATTATAGCAGTTTGAATAATCCCGGTTGATTAACCATATAGTGTACTCTCAGATATGCAGATATGATTACACTCAAATTTTGTTTAGCCGTATACTAACTTTGAGCCTTCTGTTGTTTTGTCTTACTGCAAATTGTTTTGCCGTTTTCACACTTCATTTATTACATTGAAATGCCAGATAAAACACAGAACTACAGGCCTCATCAATTATAAAATTTCGATTTCGGAAGTAGAACATTTTTTGACATAACACCATTGATCCAAAACAAGTGTTATTATATACATATAAACAATTTAATTGTATTCGAATTGGAATTGTAAACCGCAATCACGCAAAGTAAGCCACAGACGTTAAATGATTTATTAGCAAATAGAAACAACACAAATACTTGACATAAAATCTAAACACATCTCACGGAACTTTTATTTGATATATTTTTTTATTATTCTTATATTTTAAATTCTGTAAGCATTTCACATACATATAACTTCAATAATATAAATGAAAAAACATCCAACCACTTCAAAAGAACTCTTATGACTGAGTAGAGTACGAATACGACGAAGACGAACCGTTTGTTTGTCACCCATTAATGCGTGACGTTGCTATCCTATGGTTGCTTCGTTGCTATTGGAGTTCGGTTTGGTACTGGCTGCCAGCTACAACAGTGTTACCAGCGAACTATATTGATCAACATCAGTGAATGTGAACCAAACAACTGTACACCCCCTATCGCTGGACATTCCTCAGTCATTGACATATTTTGGGGTATTATAAAATGTATTTTATTTTGATAACATATAAACCTATACAAATGAATGTCATCAAACATGCGTTTAAAGACAGGTGATTCGCAGTTCGCACGCGACAATGAGATGAACCTATGTACGTATATTTAAGTAGTATTTCATGTCTACTTGCTGTACGTTCCTATGTCGTATGGTATGCGTGCGTGTGGACACATGCATGCATATTATTTTTATTTCGAACGTGTATGAAATCAATAAGCTTGGAGTGTGGCCTGAGTTCGATGAGAAGTTGCATCAAACGTGTCACATCAGACTTCTCTTCTGATGAAGTCCGTTTGAACATATCCATGGTGTTGTATAATGCACAAAACCAAGGCGAATAGAGTGAAAACTCTAAGTACTTTATTTCCAGTTAAACGATTGAATGCGAATTTGATTGAGTGAGTGAAGTTAATTGCAATAGAGATGTGCAATTTTTGTTCACTCCTAAGTAGTACATGACTAGTTTTTCTAATTATTTTGGTATGTATTGCCTGTGTATATTTAATACTCTTATGTAATCTCGCAATGATGTTAGTTGATTTTGATTTTGATCTGGTCAATAAGACAACGCTTACAAATTTCTTATTTACGAAATACATATGATTGTATACATATGATTGGTTCTAATTTATTTAGAACGTATTTTGTGTACGCAAGAAGTTAACAGTGAATCAATGAACTAATGAAAGCTGTGTATTCAAGTACGGCCCAATCACAATGTCGCGTTCGCTTGGTCGGGCGTTGATAGACTTTCAGTATGCGCTTTATCGAGCTTACAAGAAAGTTATGTCAAAGCGCGGCTCCCTCACTTTTACAAATCACAATGAAAGGCGCGTTTCCCAAATAAAATGGTCTAAAATAAATTTTTACCAGAAATTTTATTTCACATAAAATCTCTACAAAAAATTAATTATGTACGTACACAAATACGTATATAATCAATAGTAAATAAAACAAAATTGTTTCACAACTGGCAAAAGTCCAGTTTTATCATTAAACACGTTTGTCGTCTTAGTGACTAAAAAAAGTGCTGTCATGTTTAATTCATATTCCGACATAGAGGAATTCAAAGAAAATGTTCGAACATTTACGTTACACCTACAAATTTCAAGCACATAGCCTTGTATTTTTTAACAGAAATTTTAATACAGTATGCTCTTGCTTCGCAACTCCTCGATTTTCGCAACAGCTAATTTGAATTTTTTATCATTATTGGTGCAGTAATCTCAACTTATCATATAGAAACTGGATGACATGAGGACACTCTGTAATGAAAGATTATAAATTACGTGAAAGTAAAGTA
Organism: Eristalis tenax; assembly: GCA_905231855.2. Taxonomy (NCBI): domain Eukaryota; kingdom Metazoa; phylum Arthropoda; class Insecta; order Diptera; family Syrphidae; genus Eristalis; species Eristalis tenax. Next base: position 17,835,642 of record HG993125.1, on the reverse strand, counting down.
AAGTTTTTAGTTTTGAGTAATCGTATTGTATTCTATTCATGGATATACGGAGTGAAGTACATTTATTAAACATCATGAATATTAATACAACCCATTGCATTCGCTTATTCTTCGAATTGTCATATTATTAAAAATACGAAGTACTTCACTTATGCTCATATGACACAACTTTGTTTCAATACATTAAATCGGAAATTTTTAGATGAGACAACAATTCTTTTTTGAAAAGAGACAGCTATTGTATTGCGAAGGATTATACACTCTCTGCGTGCAAGCTACAAGCATATGTGTATTAGCTGTACCGTGCTCTGTATGTATTTGGTTTTCAAACAGTAAAACTCGGAAAAAGGGGATGAAATGTCCAAGCACAAGCTGCGATGCGCTGAATATTATGGATGAGTTACAGTTTTTAGTCAATTGTATTTCTCTTTTTCCAATGTATGAGGCTAGTGCGTACGCACCGCACTTAAAGACAATTTCAAGAGTGAATATTTCGCACTGCTCTATTTCTCGTTTACCTCATGAAAAATACGAAAAAAAAACGTAATGTCATATAGCCATTAGATCTACTGACTTTGTTGTTTCTTTCTCAAAAGCTAGAAACACCATGTCTGCCACTCTCTAAGGTCTCTGCGGTTTTATTTGTTTTTCTCATTATAATTTGTATACGCGTTAAGTGAAATTAACGTGAATATGGAATGTTCTGTCCAGCCTAATATTTCCCATAGATATTTAAGACCAGTGTGTACATGTCGGCCCGTGGTGTGTCTTGCCCCGGACACTGAACGGCATTAGTAACCCCTTGAGCGGGCGCAAATTATTACAAAAATAGAAATAATTAAGCCATTTCCATTTTTAATAATTCTTTGGAATGGAATGAAAGTGAGCTGGTTAGCCAAAGTAACATAGTGTCTTAAGGCGTCTTAATGAAAAATATTTGTAATAATGTATATTCATTTACAAATATAATTGGTGCAGTCGGTGTGTTTGTTCTAGACTGGAAAAAATTTAAATTGGAACCTAAAAAGTAATGGCGACGGTATTGACACTAAAAATCGGTGTTTAATACGGTGTTACTAAAAGGTTGTACAAAAGTGAAATCGCACGAACCCCGTCACCATCCGATAAGTTGGTGATAGTACTAAGAACAAAAAACAAAAAAAAAAAATACAACGTGATCTTGTAATAACCACTCACACGCCCTAAAATATATGCTGTGAACTCAGCTCTTGTTCAAAATTGCGTCGAGTCGAGATAAGCGACTGTCACTGTTCACTGCTAACCGAAAGATATTTATAAATAACAACATGGAGCAGGTATTTCAAAGCGTCGTGGAAGCACTTAATAACACAGCCACTGTTCAACGGCAACAACAGGACTTGCAGCAACAACTTTATCGGAGGGGACCAGAGCCTACAGAGAAAACTATATCGTACTAACTAAAGGGTGGTTTTATAAAAGGTATAGGAAAGTTTTTCAAAAAAAAAAAAAACTATAAAAAATAAAACTATATAAAATAAAATTCAGAAAATTGCATGAAATCTTTATTTGAATCGATAGTACGGTCCATATAATTTAATGTTTGAAGATTATTTCATGCAAATGTTGACCTTGACTGCGCCTCAAATGGTCCATCCGCTTAGTCCAATTTTGGCATTCTCTTTCCAACATTTCGGCCGGTATCTCACGAATAAATGCTTCAATGTTGTCTTCCAATGCGTCAATTGAAGCGGGCTTGTCTGTATAGACATGATCGTACATTTACTGACATAGGTCAACAAAAAATAGTCTAAAGGCTTTAAATCTCACGATCTAGGCGGCCAATTGACCAGTCCCGGACGTGAAATAAAATATTCACCGAACTCGCCTCTCAATAAGTCCATAGTTGCGCGTGCTGTGTGGCATGTGGCACTGTCTTGTTGAAACCACATGTCATGCAAGTCAAGCTCTTTCATTTTGGGCAAAAAAAAGTTGGATATCATCTCACGGTAGCGCTCACCATTCACAGTTAAGTTACGATTCGCATCATCTTTGAAGAAGTACGGTCCAATGATGCCACCAGCCCATAAACCGCACCAAACTGTGACTTTTTCTGGATGCATTGTATGCTCTTGCAATGCAATTTTTCGGTAAAAAAGTGGAAGAAGCGCGATATGAACTTTCTTAACAGAGCACGCATTTTGATAATAAAATTCAATAATTTACAAGCGTTGTTCTTTTGTAAGACGATTCATGGTTAAATTATAGTCCAAACTGAAGATGTTTGACAGTGAAACAAAACTCGAAACGTGCGTCAGCTGTTTAAAGTTGCCAAAAAGATAATAGCTAAAAAATCACCCTTTATATCTGCTTAAGTTGTTGGAAGTCTTGTTGTTGCCTTTGAACAGTGGCTGTGTTATTAAGTGCTTCCACGACGCTTTGAAATACCTGCTCCATGTTGTTATTTATAAATATCTTTTGGTTAGCAGTGAACAGTGACAGTCGCTTATCTCGACTCGACGCAATTTTATGTTATTAAACGCTTCCACCATCTAACAGCCGCTCCTGGTGACCAAAAGGCGAAGGTATTTAGGGCGATATACAACATCAAGATCTTGGGGACAGCAAAGAGTCTTTTGTATACGACGCCGATAACAACGTGGAAAGACACCAAGGGTTATCTAATTTAGCATTTCGCCCCCTCTAGGATTTCAACGGCGTATTAATTATAATCAGCAATCTGAAGGTAAATAGTATTTTAGAACTGTGTAATAACTTCGATTAATTGTTAAAAAATGTATGTGTATGATGTATGTGTTGTCATGAGTATGTGTTATATGAAACTAAGTGTCGAGATTATTAATTCTGTAAGGCACATAATGGTAGCAAGAAAAAAAGAATTAAAAATTGGTCAACTATCGAGAGAAATTAGGAATGAACTTGCTTTGAATATAATATTGTCCATCTTGCGTTCATAAATTCTAGATAGTGCCTGGAATTTAAAAAAAATTTCCAAATGGGCAAGCATTCGAGAAATGTCGACTCAGAGAGAGCTAGCAATGATGGTGATAATAGATCCTCACAAAATAGAGTTTCGGAACATAGAGGGTCGCAAAATAATGCTAAAAGGTACCAGAACAATGACAGCCAATATAGAAATAACAATAACAATTCAGGGCAGAAATAGTAGTAATAATGGATCTAGACAGTTCAGCAACATTCATCCCAAACATTTAATACTTCAGGGCAGGGGAGGTATAATAGTCAAAACCCGTTTCCAACGGAGGTAAATACCGTAGGAGCTAATACTGCTAATGAGAGTGTACCTAAATTTAGTGGGGAGATTCATAGTATAGAGCCGACGAATTTTCGGAATTTTGTAAAATTTTGTAATCTTACTACAGGTAATACTAAATATAAGGCTTTTATAGACACTTATTCATCAAGGGTTGTCTGTAGTAAATAATAGAAATAACGAACACGTTAAGATTATTATTACTGATGTTCCCAAAGAATTTCGGATGAGTTCTAAGTAAGTTAAATGGTATAAAATGTCACTTACAGATAAAGACTATGATCTTCTTTTGGGAATCATTACTACGATTTTCAATGTCCTTGCTAAACATAACCTGAAGGTGCAGTTTGATAAATGTTCTTTTCCTCAAAAGGACACGGAATTTTGTATAGCAAATTACAAATTGCCATCGTCGGAAAAAGAGATAAAAGCATTCCTTGGAGTCACTGGATTTTATCGAATTTGTAAAAAAATATTCGAAAATAGCGTATCCAATGACTAGGTTTTTGATGGTGCAAGGATCAATATCAGCCATCCCGAATACATTCAGGCCTTTGCAAATTTCGGAAAACCATTTACGCTGTTTACAGATGTCTCGAAATTTGCAATGGGTGCTTTGCTTACCCAAGAGGGTCACCAAATTTGCTATGTATCTAGGTTGTTAAATGATCACGAACAGAACTACTCGCCTACCGATAAGGAATTCTTAGTTCAATAATGTCTGATAAGTCTTTTTGGAGGAAATAAAAGCATCTCGAACTCAAGAAATCAGAACTGAGTCAGAAATTTGTAATCAGATTTCATTTTATCATGTAAGAGAAAGTAATCACTCAGGGATTTCGGAAACTTACCACAAACTTAAAATCACTTTAATATGCTTTTCTTCCCTAATACCATTGATAAGCTTACAAAGCAGGCACATGCATACAGTTTGAACAGTAAAAATTGTGTTAGTAAAATAGAAGATATTGAGGATCATTTAACAACGTTCAGTAAACCTACAAGAATTATTTGAGATAATGAATTCGAATCTGAAAACATCAACGAATTTTTGAAGGAAAATAACATCGAAGTTCATTTCACAATGCCGAATTCTCACTGGAAACTCTGATATTGAACGCTTTCGCCGTTTTAGTTTACAACAGCCGCCAACATTCCACAATTTTAAGGAGTCTGAATCGAACTAGGGACGTAGACCCAGAAGTATTAGTTACTAAAATTTCAAAACAGAAAGAAACAATTTGAAAGAAGAGGAATGCAACTAGGGAAGATTGTGAAGAAAATAGAGAAGAAGGTTTTATAGGAATTACAAACATTTAAGGCACAAGAATTAACCTTATAGGAAACAGAAAGTAGTAAATGTTCACCCCACCACACTTAAAAGACCAAATAATTTTACAGGTACAGAACTGGCTTATGATACTACTAAACCAGATCCAGAGTGAGCAAGGTTATGTTACCCTATACCTACGATCTGTCGAATTAATAAACAATTCCCAGACGATAATACATACTTTGTAAATTGTTGCAGTAATAGAGTCTGCTGTAAGTCAAAAACATAATTTAATGAAGAATGGTCCATTGCTTAGTGAAATTTTAAATATTAAGTCAAAATTCAAGACATTAACCCTTCCAATTCGCAAAGAAAGATGTCTTATGACTTTCATTGGAATTAGTTAGAGATGGATGGATATTGCTGAACATCGTTGAAAAGAATGACACTGCTGCAGAAAATTTGAACAAACAAAGAGGTATAAATCAACCTATAAATAACACCAAGATAATGGTATTAGAAGATAGGCTGCATATAAGTGATGCTTATAACGTCGTCATATATAGTCACAGAAATATTACAAGTTACTACAAATCGAACAGTTTTTGAAATTAAGGATTCTAGAAGAAAAAAGTAATAATATTTTAGACAATGTAGCATTTGCCAAACTGGGATTATTACACCCAAGTATTTTAACAAACGAACTATTAGAAAGTGTTTTGTATTTATTAATATTATACTAATTATACTACTCTAAGCTACAGCATGCCAAAAATAGAACTGAGTGATTAAATAACACAAAACTTGTCTAAGCAATTAAGTTACCTAAAGATTATATTCAGACAACATTGAAGATGACAATTCCTATTCCTAATAAAAAAGTTAAGGAAATTGACATTAAGCCATAAATTATGTGGAAATAAATGGCAACAGATATGTATAATCCCGATAACCTACATATACAGAGTCTAAAATTAAATACTGAATTAATAACTGTATAATTGAGCGAGAATGTAATTTATAATAATAATAAAACCGAAATTGTGACTGTAGATGAATATTTCTATGTTTGTAAGAACTTAGATAGGGAACATATTGTGAACGAATGTGATGATAGAGATATTACTTTAAGTGTAAATTTTATTGTAAATGGTAATAACTCTTCAATCAATGTCGTAAATGTCATAATGTCTAATTATAATATAGAGTTTCTGCAAAATTTTGCGAAATACGAAAATAATCAAAATGTGACAATATATGAAAAAATTAACTTTTCGAATGTATTAAATATTTTTCAAATTCAAAATTTAAAACATTTAGATCAACTTAAGTATGATAGGAATAATCACTATATAACAAGTTCTAGTATTTTATCTGTTATACTTCTGGTAGTAGCTATCGTCGTAATAATATGTAAAAATAATAAAAACAATTAAAGATGGAATTCAGGAGAATTCTTTCTCAAAGGGGGGTGAAGTTACACAATTAAAATAATAAAAAAAAACTTAAGGTAGAAATAAAAAAAATTAAAGATGGAATTCAGGAGAATTCATTCTCAAAGGGGGGTGAATTTACACAATTGCATTTGTGTTACTTTGCAACCAATAACAAAGGTACCAATTGCATTCCGGTGTCAATGGTGCTGTCTGATGGCCATCGGAAACGGGATGCGTTGACCCTATCATTTTTTAGCATGAAGTTCTAATAAAGAAAATTGTCAGTCTTGATCCGAATGACACCAAACTCGGTAGTGTTTTTTTTCTCTATATTCATTTATAAATATAACTCGCGCAGCAGCAGTTTCGTCGATGCAGCAGTTTACCATCCACGCGCTATACAAAAATTTAAGTAGCTATTTGAGACTGTTAGGTATACGTTTAGCTCATTTTGGAGCTCTGGTGGATCCAGAAGAATAAAAATAACATTCAAAATACCCATCGTGTTTTAAATTAATTTGCCCCCAACATACCTATATACCCTCGTGCATAAGGGACAAAAAAGTTCGTAGTGAAGTGGAAAAAGTGGAAAGGTTGGAAGAAATTTATGAAATTATCCATGATACCGATATCGTAACGTCGCGTTCACGCTGTCGGACCTTGACAGTTTTTTAGTAGGATTCGCGTAAATAATTTATATAAGTCGGAATGGGGCGGTCGTGAGATGAAATTTCACACACCGTAATATCGTAAGCGTGAGCACACATTTCTAGGTCGAGCTACTTCCAAGTCCCTCTGGCCTTTTAACAATTGGGAAAGAATCTTTTTGAATTTATTTCTCAGACTGAAACGATTTTTTGTGTTAGTAACTGATTTTTTTCTAAGGATTTTGTATACAGCTATATACAGTAAGTACATATTTCTTCTTGGAAATTGTATTTCAGAACATTTGAGCAGGTCGAGCACCCGCGTTCATTTTGATATGGAAAACGAAGCTCGTTTAAATGCATAGGAACGCCTGTCAAAGACGGACGGCGCGAATGCGCCGTTGCGATTCAGCTGTGAAGTAACAAATATTAACATAATTAAAATGAAAGAAAAAATTCGTAGTGTATTCAAATAGTGAGAAGGAAACAAATTTGAAGTGAAAACTTATTTTGAAGTTAGCAGTGAAACATATTAGAGGGACTAATTCGCTATATAGTACAGAAATGTTGTGTCTGCTGCCATTGTTGGTTTTTTCACTTCCTTCAATGAAATATAAATAAATTGTATTTATTAGAGATTATTATAATTGTAAAATAACGGAATTTAAAAAATTTTAGACTAAAAGCTTAGGTATTTTTCGTTTCTACGTCGTTGATTTCAGTGTTTTTTTTCTGTTCGATTTATTGGTATTTATCCGAATTTGTTGGAAGCATCAACAGTAGACGAGGAATAAAACCGGTAACAATTAAGGCGGGCAAAACGTGTGAAGTCCTTACCAAAGTTCAATGCGGATCATACGCCTTATGTCTCAGGGAGGCAGGCCGCCTTGACGGCTTACAAAGTTTTCGAACATTATGACGGGAGTTCGAAGCACTATCAAGCGATCGCAATTATCATTCTTTCTATAAAATCACTGCGTTAATGCCGGATGTCGTTAACACAATTTTATGAATAAGTAGAATAAGTACAATAAGTAGAACAAAACAGTTAAAAACTACACGTAGTTTTGTTTTAGAACTACTTTCACGTAATACACGTCAAAATTCGGTTCGGATTGTGTCTATGATCGTTTCATATGTTCTAACTGCTCGTATTCTGAAATAAACTTAGAATATTCTATTCATACGCCTTATGTCTCAGGGAGGCAGGCCGCCTTGACGGCTTACAAAGTTTTCGAACATTATGACGGGAGTTCGAAGCACTATCAAGCGATCGCAATTATCATTCTTTCTATAAAATCACTGCGTTAATGCCGGATGTCGTTAACACAATTTTATGAATAAGTAGAATAAGTACAATAAGTAGAACAAAACAGTTAAAAACTACACGTAGTTTTGTTTTAGAACTACTTTCACGTAATACACGTCAAAATTCGGTTCGGATTGTGTCTATGATCGTTTCATATGTTCTAACTGCTCGTATTCTGAAATAAACTTAGAATATTCTGTATGTGAGGCTGAATCTCTAATAAAACACTTTTGCATTTTGTTAAGCAGGTTAATAGGTTAATTAAATTAAATCAATTCTTGACTTCCACATGAAAGGAATTGGCATTGAAAGGAATTGGCCTGTAGGCAAACCAGTTTGCAAAATTTGGACATATACTTCCGCTCCAAGTATTAAATCACACGAGCTGGTTGATTACATTTTGGATCTGTTAACTTAACCCCCCTCAAATGCGGCCCATCGTTGTTCACTGTCTCCGAAGGTAAAAAGCTGGTAAGGTTAGGGAGAATATAAGTATCCAGTGTTCAAGTAAAGTTACTGACGTATGACGGAAGAGTCAGATTAACTTTTCCTTTCTATGGCTGAGACGTTGATGAATTTCCTCCTATTCCAACAATTGTCAAGGATGTGTGTGATCGTGGGAGTTGAAGATGCTGAAGAATATATTGTGAAATAAGATTTACTTCCAAGCCCTGACCAAGAAGTGCTCGGACGAAGTAGGGCTCTCAAGAATAGGAATCAAATTTAACACATGCAGTTGCAAGTATAGGTATTTGTTTCGTATTTTGTTCAGCACATACACAATACGAAGAGCGATGATCATTGACTGTTGATTGATCTGAGGTTATGCCTGCTGTACTAGGCGATTTAAATTGATGGTTATTGAGTGGTGATGACCAACACACTTTTGAAAGCGCTCTTTTGAATGGCAAGTATTTACTTGATGAGGACCAAGGCAGTTGCAGCACAGATGAAGTTCGTTTACCAATTGAATCGTTGTGTGACATTCTATGATTGGTAATCTGCGCAAGAAGAAATGTAGGTTCGCCTTTACTATTAGAACATGCCCACCTGTTTTGTTTGCTGATATGAAGCACGATGGGATTTTACTCTGAACTGTTTTTTGGAGATAGTAAGTAAGGGCCTTTTTGTGCGTCCAGCTATTGTTGCACGTTCATATGCCTCTACTGAGTGAATGCCGGATATTAGAAAGTTTTTCAAACCCTCTGTCAAACCGACAGTGGAGTTCGGTTTTTGAACCCAATGAATTTTATCGTTCTTATGTTCCTCGAACTCTTGGCGCGTGTTAGGTTTCAGATTTGCTTTAATGGAGTTTAATAATTGGTGGTTATGTTTAAACGTAGTACAATTTTCGGAAAGAGCATCTTTTCTAGACTGAATTCTATGCTTGGTGATGTTGGCTGTGGATTCTAATTTTTTAACACTTTCGCTTACTAGCTCAAAAAGTTCGAGTTGATGTTCCAGTATTGCAGAATCGGAATTTTCGACATGTTGAATATGCATGTGATGATGATATTAATTTATTTGTTAATAATTAGTTTTCTCAATTATAATAATCCTGCTCAGAAGGACCAGAAATGATACCAATTACTAGAGTGGAACAATCATCACGGAATGGATAGCGGAATGTTCGGATAACAATTCCATGGCTAGAGTTATCAGCGGCATTAATTTTGGTGCGACTCGTTCAACATCTCATTAACGTACTTAACCTGCAATGTTCTCCAATACATCTTTGGACCGATTCAAGCATAGCACTCTACTGGATTCAAGGCGAGCCAACAAGATGGAAAGACTTCGAGCGAAACAGGGTGAGTTAAATCCAATCTATACTACTACTTGCTAGGTGGCATCACATTTCCGGTGAAGATAATCACTTTATCACCTTATCACCTTATCACTTTATCGCCTTACTCCATTTATAGATTCACAAAAAATATTGGGGATTGGCGGGCAGTTACGCAATGCCCGAATCGATATGGATATGAAACATCCTATTATTTTGCCAAAGGCATCCCTACTTACGACGTTTCGTTTTGAAATTTACCCATAGTTCTACATTTCCCGGTGGGGTGCAATTGATGCTGGCTACGCTTCGAAGCAACTATTGGATTATCGGCGGTCCCAACGTAATAAGTTCATTTGGTCATCGTTGTGTCGATTGTTCTCGTCACCGTGCTGAAACTGCAACACAATTGATGGGGCAACATCCAGTTGAAATCGGACGTGGATTACGCTGAGTCGTCAATCCTAAGAACATAGCCGCAAAAACTTATAAATCATATTTTGTTGTCTTTGTTTGCTTCTCGTCTTCCGCAGAACATTTGGATTTAGCAACAAATTGTTCACCAGAAGGTTTATTGCTGCATACAAAAGGTTCACCAGCCGCTCTGGTGTCTGTGCTACATTTACTAGTGATTGTGGGACTAATTTTATTGAAGCCGACCAAAATTACGAAGACTATTCACGATTGCTTCAAAAGAGTCTCAAGAAATAGCTGACTGATAGACAGCCAATGATGGAACCAAATAGATCTGCACCACGCTTTTTGAGCAAATGGGAAGCGTTCGCTAAGTCATCTAAATATCATATCAAGAGATCAATTTGAGAAACACGTTTGACCTATGAATAGTTCAACACTCTTATCGCAAATAGAAGCTGTACTCAATTCACGGCCCCAGTTGTCCCTTCACTGACGACGCTAATGACATCGAAGCATAAACTCCTGGACACTTTATTGCTGGCAACGCGATAAATGCCTATTCATCTTCCAGATTCAAAATTATTGCGGTATAAGCTTCTTCGCAAAATGCTTGAACAATTTTGGCAGAGATGGTCTGTTGAATATTTCCAACACCTTCAAAGCATTGTAAAGTGGAAAGAAGGAACACTCGTTTCGGTGAAAGATGGCCGGTTCCTCCCATCTAAGTGGCCAATTGCACGAGTTATTTCTACACATTCAGTGTCCGATGACAACATCCGATTAGTGACGGTTAAGACACACACGTTTGTATTAAAGCAGTTTTGCCTGATGAATCAGGTGCATAATTTCAACGTGCTTCCAACGATGCTCATACCTTGCTGACGAATCACGCAAGTCTCGTATAGGCAGGGATAGAGTGAGTAGTACAAGCTGTAGACAACAACTTGTTATGCTGAAGAATGCTCAGCTCCCTTGCACTCACAAGGGAGTGGGGTGTATAAATCGGATGTACTAAACTGCACCAGTACCTTTTTTCATTCGATATCTTGAGTATCTTGAATTCTTCGTTTATTAATAAAGGATTTCCAATGATATTTTAATGATCATGTTTGTGTCCGTGTCTCTGCCTATTGGATGGAGATTCTTATATAACTGAAAAATGAATTTACGGTATCGCTCTCCTAGAAATTATCTCCGATTGGAATTATCGTTTCTACCAGCAACAAACATATCGCTGCAGTTGACCAACTTTGCGCACATGAAAGAAGCTCCAATTCTATGACCGGATATCTTTAAGGATTTTGGTAAGATAGCAAAGGCTCCAGAGATTCAACAAGGTCGGGAGAGACTACTGCTGGAACTTAGGACACACAAAATTCAGCATCACAGTACGATTGGTTCAGTTACAACATTGATGATTGAGAGTGCAAGATTACTTTAAGTGCAAGCTTAATTGTAAATATTAGTAACTGTTCAATTGTCCGAAATAATTGTCAAAAACGTCATACTGTTTAATTATAATATAGTTTATCCAAAATTTTGCATTAATGTATTGTATTAATGTATTGTATAATGTATTGTATTAAATGATTTTTAAATGCAAAATATAAAACATTGAGAAAAACTTGGATATGATAGGAATAGCAACTGTTCTATATACTTGTGGTAGTAGCTATCGTTGTAATAATATGTAAAAATAATAAAAACAATTAAATATGAAATTCAGGAGAATTCTTTCTCGAAGGGGGGGGGGGGGGGTGCCAATTGCATTCCGGTGTCAATGGTGCTGTCTGAAGGCCATCGGAAACGGAATGCGTTGACCCTATCATTTTTTAGCATGAAGTTCTAATAAAGAAAATTGTCAGTCTTGATCCGGAAGACACCAAACTCGGTAATGTTTCTTTTCTCTATATTCATGTATAAATATAACTCGCGCAGCAGCAGTTTCGTCGATGCAGCAGTTTACCATCCACGCGTGATAGAAAAATTTTAGTAGCTATTTAAGACTGCTAGGTATACGTTTATCTGGTGGATCCAGAAGAATAAAAATAACATTCAAAATACCCATCGTGTTTTAAATTAATTGGCTCCCAACATACCTAAATACCCTCGTGCATAAGGGGGTCAAACATTAACATTGACAAAAAAGTTCGTAGTGAAGTGGAAAAAGTGGAAAGGTTGGAAGAAATTTATGAAATTATCCATGATACCGATATCGTAACGTCGCGTTCACGCTGTCGGACCTTGACAGTTTTTTAGTAGGATTCACGTAAATAATTTGTATAAGTCGGAATGGGGCGGTCGTGAGATGAAATTTCACACACCGTAATATCGTAAGCGTGAGCACACATTTCTAGGTCGAGCTACTTCCAAGTCACTCTGGCCTTTTAACAATTGGGAAAGAATCTTTTTGAATTTATTTCTCAGACTGAAACGATTTTTTGTGTTAGTAACTGATTTTTTTCTAAGGATTTTGTATACAGTTATATACAGTAAGTACATATTTCTTCTTGGAAATTGTATTTCAGAACATTTGAGCAGGTCGAGCACCCGCGTTCATTTTGATATGCAAAACGAAGCTCGTTTAAACGCATAGGAACGCCTGTCAAAGACGGACGGCGCGAATGCGCCGTTGCGATTCAGCTGTGAAGTAACAAATATTAACATAATTAAAATGAAAGAAAAAATTCGTAGTGTATTCAAAAAGTGAGAAGGAAACAAATTTGAAGTGAAAACTTATTTTTAAGTTAGCAGTGAAACATATTAAAAGGGACTAATTCGCTTATATAGTACAGAAATGTTGTGTCTGCTGCTATTGTTGGTTTTTTCACTTCCTTCAATGAAATATAAATAAATTGCATTTATTAGAGATTATTATAATTGTAAAATAACGGAATTTAAAAAATTTTAGACTAAAAGCTTAGGTATTCCACTGCGTTAAGGCCGGATATCGTTAACACAATTTTATGAATAAGTAGAACACAAACTGCGTCTAGTAATATAAAAACCAATAATGGCTAATGAAGGAAATCCATCGGTAATCTCAATTACCGTTAATTAAAATAAACCCTTTCATATCAGTTTTTCATAGAACAAGGAAAGGTCACACAAAATTTAAATGTATTGTATAAGAATTTACGATATAAAAGAAAATAATGCGGAAGGTCAAATTTACGATTTGGCTTCATTTTGCTCAAGAAAACGAAATATGACCTTCTTGATTCATATATTCTGTATAATATCAAGCTAGCTTTGTCATTATTTAGTCATTATAAGTTTTGAACGAACAGTTAAAAACTACAGGTAGTTTTGTTTTAGAACTACTTTCACGTAATACTCCATGATGAGAAATATAGAATAATTCGTCAAAATTCGGTTCGGATTGTGTCTATGATCGTTTCATATGTTCTAACTGCTCGTATTCTGAAATAAACTTAGAATATTCTGTATGTGAGGCTGAATCTCTAATAAAACGCTTTTGCATTTTGTTAAGCAGGTTAAGTGCTAGAGTTCGAGAGTCTTCAAATGATGGAGGTCGAAATTTAAAGGGCAGTCGAACCACGTACCTTCCGCCTTTATTCCGAAAGTAAGTTGAGGCAAAGATTTCTTCAGTATGCTTCTCTTCCGGAGTAAGTTCACCTTTTATTTCGTTGAACGATTCTTGTTGTATCCAGAACTTTTTACTACCTCAATCAATTCTTGACTTCCACATGCAAGGAATTGGCATTGCATTTTCTTGCTTCTGTTTCTGATGGTGATGATCCGGAAATTATCCAACACAAAGATGTCTGCTGCGCAATGGGTGCGTACTTGGGGCCTGTAGGCAAACCAGTTTGCAAAATTTGGACATATACTTCCGCTCCAAGTATTAAATCACACGAGCTGGTTGATTACATTTTGGATCTGTTAACTTAACCCCCCTCAAATGCGGCCCATCGTTGTTCACTGTCTCCGAAAGTTAAAAGCTGGTAAGCTTAGGGAGAATATAAGTGACCAGTGTTCAAGTAAAGTTGCTGACGTATGACGGAAGAGTCAGATTAACTTTTCCTTTCTATGGCTGAGACGTTGATGAATTTCCTCCTATTCCAACAATTGTCAAGGATGTGTGTGATCGTGGGAGTTGAAGGAGCTGAAGAAGATATTGTGAAATTAGATTTACTCCCAAGCCTTGACCAAGAAATGCTCGGACGAAGTAAGGCTCTCCAGAATAGGGATCAATTTTAACACATGCAGTTGCAAGTATAGTTATTTGTTTCGTATTTTGTTCAGCACATACACAATACGAAGAGCGATGATCATTGACTGCTGATTGATCTGAGGTTATGCCTGCCGTACTAGGCAATTTAAATTGATGGTTATTGAGTGGTGATGACCAACACACTTTTGAAAGCGCTCTTTTGAATGGCAAGTATTTACTTGATGAGGACCAAGGCAGTTGCAGCACAGATGAAGTTCGTTTACCAATTGAATCGTTGTGTGACATTCTATGATTGGTAATCTGCGCAAGAAGAAATGTAGGTTCGCCTTTACTATTAGAACATGCCCACCTGTTTTGTTTGCTGATATGAAGCACGATGGGATTTTACTCTGAACTGTTTTTTGGAGTTAGTAAGTAAGGGCCTTTTTGTGCGTCCAGCTATTGTTGCACGTTCATATGCCTCTACTGAGTGAATGCCGGATATTAGAAAGTTTTTCAAACCCTCTGTCAAACCGACAGTGGAGTTCGGTTTTTGAACCCAATGAATTTTATCGTTCTTATGTTCCTCGAACTCTTGGCGCGTGTTAGGTTTCAGATTTGCTTTAATGGAGTTTAATAATTGGTGGTTATGTTTAAACGTAGTACAATTTTCGGAAAGAGCATCTTTTCTAGACTGAATTCTATGCTTGGTGATGTTGGCTGTGGATTCTAATTTTTTAACACTTTCGCTTACTAGCTCAAAAAGTTCGAGTTGATGTTCCAGTATTGCAGAATCGGAATTTTCGACATGTTGAAGTTGCATGTCCTTTAGTTTTAGTTTATTTTATTTAGTTATATTTAGTTATCAGCGGCATTAATTTTGGTGCGACTCGTTCAACATCTCATTAACGTACTTAACTGCAATGTTCTTCAATACATCTTTGGACCGATTCAAGCATAGCACTCTACTGGATTCAAGGCGAGCCAACAAGATGGAAAGACTTCGAGCGAAACCGGGTGAGTCAAATCCAATCTATACTACCCCTTGCTAGGTCGCATCACATTTCCGGTGAAGATAATCCAGCGGATCGGACTTCTCGAGGTTCTTCACCAAGGCAGTCGCAGAAAGCGACTTATAGTGGCATGGACCGCATTGGTGGAAACTCGACGAAAGACATTGGCCAGAATTATGTCCAACCCCAAATGTAAATGCGAATCAAGAAGAACGTTGCCATCTTGTCGTTGCATCTGTTACAACGGAAATTTCTATTCATTGGGATCTTATTGAAAAGTATTCGTCTTTAACCAAACTACTCCGGATAACTGCGTGGTGCATGCGAACCGTAATCCTCTTTCGGTGAACAAGCCGAAAAACATCTGAGCAAGCTACGCCACTCACACTATTTGAGCTGAATGAAGCTGAACTGTTTTGTTTTAAGCCAAAATAAGTACCTACTCAAAACAAGTATTTAAAATCGGAACTTAATCAATTGCTTAAACTTGAAATATTATCAAAAAATAGCTCACTTTATCGCCTTACTCCATTTATAGATTCACAAAAAATATTGGGGATTGACGGGCAGTTACGCAATGCCCGAATCGATATGGATATGAAACATCCTATTATTTTGCCAAAGGCATCCCTACTTACGACGTTTCGTTTTTAAATTTACCCATAGTTCTTCATTTCACTGTGGGGTGCAATTGATGCTGGCTACGCTTTGAAGCAACTATTAGATCATCGGCGGTCCCAACGCAATAAGTTCATTTGGTCATCGTTGTGTCGATTGTTCTCGTCACCGTGCTGAAACTGCTAAACAATTGATGGGGCAATATCCAGTTATTCGAACCACTCCGTCACGGCCTTTTTTGAATTCGGACTTGGATTACGCTGAGTCGTCTATCCTAAGAACATAGCCGCAAAAACTTATAAATCATATTTTGTTGTCTTTGTTTGCTTCTCGTCTTCCGCAGAACATTTGGATTTAGCAACAAATTGTTCACCAGAAGGTTTATTGCTGCATACAAAAGGTTCACCAGCCGCTCTGGTGTCTGTGCTACATTTACTAGTGATTGTGGGACTAATTTTATTGAAGCCGACCAAAATTACGAAGACTATTCACGATTGCTTCAAAAGAGTCTCAAGAAATAGCTGACTGATAGACAGCCAATGATGGAACCAAATAGATCTGCACCACGCTTTTTGAGCAAATGGGAAGCGTTCGCTAAGTCATCTAAATATCATATCAAGAGATCAATTTGAGAAACACGTTTGACCTATGAATAGTTCAACACTCTTATCGCAAATAGAAGCTGTACTCAATTCACGGCCCCAGTTGTCCCTTCACTGACGACGCTAATGACATCGAAGCATAAACTCCTGGACACTTTATTGCTGGCAACGCGATAAATGCCTATTCATCTTCCAGATTCAAAATTATTGCGGTATAAGCTTCTTCGCAAAATGCTTGAACAATTTTGGCAGAGATGGTCTGTTGAATATTTCCAACACCTTCAAAGCATTGTAAAGTGGAAAGAAGGAACACTCGTTTCGGTGAAAGATGGCCGGTTCCTCCCATGTAAGTGGCCAATTGCACGAGTTATTTCTACACATCCAGTATCCGATGACGATGTGACGGTTAAGACACACACGTTTGTATTAAAGCAGTTTTGCCTGATGAATCAGGTGCATAATTTCAACGTGCTTCCAACGATGCTCATACCTTGCTGACGAATCACGCAAGTCCCGTATAGGCAGGGATAGAGTGAGTAGTACAAGCTGTAGACAACAACTTGTTATGCTGAAGAATGCTCAGCTCCCTTGCACTCACAAGGGAGTGGGGTGTATAAATCGGATGTACTAAACTGCACCAGTACCTTTTTTTCATTCGATATCTTGAGTATCTTGAATTCTTCGTTTATTAATAAAGGCTTTCCAATGATATTTTAATGATCATGTTTGTGTCCGTGTCTCTGCCTATTGAATGGAGATTCTTATATAACTGAAGAATGAATTCACGGTATCGCTCTCCTAGGAATTATCTCCGATTGGAATTATCGTTTCTACCAGCAACAAACATATCGCTGCAGCTGACCAACTTTGCGCACACGAAAGAAGCTACAATTCTATGACCGGATATCTTTAAGGATTTTGGTAAGATAGCAAAGGCTCCAGACATTCAACAAGGTCGAGAGAGACTACTGCTGGAACTTAGGACACACAAAATTCAGCATCACAGTACGATTGGTTCAGTTACAACATTGATGATTATGATAATTATGAACATATTGTAAACGAATGTGATGATACAAATATTACTTTAAGCGCAAGCTTAATTGTAAATATTAATAACTGTTCAATTGTCCGAAATTATTGTCAAAAACGTCATACTGTTTAATTATAATATAGTTTATCCAACATTTTGCATTAATGTATTGTATTAATGTATTGTATAATGTATTGTATTAAATGATTTTTAAATGCAAAATATAAAACATTGAGAAAAACTTAAGTATTATAGGAATAGTAACTGTTCTATATACTTGTGGTAGTAGCTATCGTTGTAATAATATGTAAAAATAATAAAAACAATTAAATATGAAATTCAGGAGAATTCTTTCTCGAAGGGGGGAGGGGGGGGGGGGGGGGGAAGTAACACAATTGCATTTGTTTTGCTTTGCAACCAATAACAATGGTGCCAATTGCATTCCGGTGTCAATGGTGCTGTCTGAAGGCCATCGGAAACGGAATGCGTTGACCCTATCATTTTTTAGCATGAAGTTCTAATAAAGAAAATTGTCAGTCTTGATCCGGAAGACACCAAACTCGGTAATGTTTCTTTTCTCTATATTCATGTATAAATATAACTCGCGCAGCAGCAGTTTCGTCGATGCAGCAGTTTACCATCCACGCGTGATAGAAAAATTTTAGTAGCTATTTAAGACTGCTAGGTATACGTTTATCTGGTGGATCCAGAAGAATAAAAATAACATTCAAAATACCCATCGTGTTTTAAATTAATTGGCTCCCAACATACCTAAATACCCTCGTGCATAAGGGGGTCAAACATTAACATTGACAAAAAAGTTCGTAGTGAAGTGGAAAAAGTGGAAAGGTTGGAAGAAATTTATGAAATTATCCATGATACCGATATCGTAACGTCGCGTTCACGCTGTCGGACCTTGACAGTTTTTTAGTAGGATTCACGTAAATAATTTGTATAAGTCGGAATGGGGCGGTCGTGAGATGAAATTTCACACACCGTAATATCGTAAGCGTGAGCACACATTTCTAGGTCAAGCTACTTCCAAGTCACTCTGGCCTTTTAACAATTGGGAAAGAATCTTTTTGAATTTATTTCTCAGACTGAAACGATTTTTTGTGTTAGTAACTGATTTTTTTCTAAGGATTTTGTATACAGTTATATACAGTAAGTACATATTTCTTCTTGGAAATTGTATTTCAGAACATTTGAGCAGGTCGAGCACCCGCGTTCATTTTGATATGGAAAACGAAGCTCGTTTAAACGCATAGGAACGCCTGTCAAAGACGGATGATTTTGCGATTCAGCTATGAAGTAACAAATATTAACATAATTAAAATGAAAGAAAAAATTCGTAGTGTATTAAAAAAGTGAGAAGGAAACAAATTTGAAGTGAAAACTTATTTTGAAGTTAGCAGTGAAACATATTAGAGGGACTAATTCGCTTATATAGAACAGAAATGTTGTGTCTGCTGCCATTGTTGGTTTTTTCACTTCCTTCAATGAAATATAAATAAATTGTATTTATTAGAGATTATTATAATTCTAAAATAACGGAATTTAAAAGATTTTTGACTAAAAGCTTAGGTATTTTTCGTTTCTACGTCGTTGATTTCAGTGTTTTTTTTCTGTTCGATTTATTGGTATTTATCCGAATTTGTTGGAAGCATCAACAGTAGTCGAGGAATAAGACCGGTAACAATTAAGGCGGGTAAAACGTGTGAAGTTATTACCAAAGTTCAATGCGGATCAAACGCCTTCTGTCTCATGGAGGCAGGCCGCCTTGACGGCTTACAAAGTTTTCGAACATTATGACGGGAGTTCGAAGCACTATCAAGCGATCGCAATTATCATTCTTTCTATAAAATCACTGCGTTAAACCCGGATGTCGTTAACACAATTATATAAATAAGTAGAACATAAACTGCGTCTAGTAATATAAAAAACAATAATGGCTAATGAAGGAAATCCATCGGTAATCTCAATTACCGTTAATTAAAATAAATCCTTTCATATCAGTTTTTCATAGAACAAGGAAAGGTCACACAAAATTTAAATGTATTGTATAAGAATTTACGTCAAATTTCTGATTTGGCTTTATTTCGCTCAAGAAAACGAAATATGACCTTCTTGATTCATATATTCTGTATAATATCAAGCTAGCTTTGTCATTATTTAGTCATTATAAGTTTTGAACGAACAGTTAAAAACTACGCGTAGTTTTGTTTTAGAACTACTTTCACGTAATACTCCATGATGAGAAATATAGAATAATTCGTCAAAATTCGGTTCGGATTGTGTCTATGATCGTTTCATATGTTCTAACTGCTCGTATTCTGAAATAAACTTAGAATATTCTGTATGTGAGGCTGAATCTCTAATAAAACGCTTTTGCGTTTTGTTAAGCAGGTTAAGTGCTGGAGTTCGAGAGTCTTCAAATGATGGAGGTCGAAATTTAAAGGGCAGTCGAACCACGTACCTTCCGCCTTTATTCCGAAAGTAAGTTGAGGCAAAGATTTCTTCAGTATGCTTCTCTTCCGGAGTAAGTTCACCTTTTATTTCGTTGAACGATTCTTGTTGTATCCAGAACTTTTTACTACCTCAATCAATTCTTGACTTCCACATGCAAGGAATTGGCATTGCATTTTCTTGCTTCTGTTTCTGATGGTGATGATCCGGAAATTATCCAACACAAAGATGTCTGCTGCGCAATGGGTGCGTACTTGGGGCCTGTAGGCAAACCAGTTTGCAAAATTTGGACATATACTTCCGCTCCAAGTATTAAATCACACGAGCTGGTTGATTACATTTTGGATCAGTTAATTTAACCCCCCTCAAATGCGGCCCATCGTTGTTCACTGTCTCCGAAGGTAAAAAGCTGGTAAGCTTAGGGAGAATATAAGCGTCCAGTGTTCAAGTAAAGTTATTGACGTATGACGGAAGTGTCAGATTAATTTTTCCTTTCTATGGCTGAGACGTTGATGAATTTCCTCCTATTCCAACAATTGTCAAGGATGTGTGTGATCGTGGGAGTTGAAGATGCTGAAGAATATATTGTGAAATAAGATTTACTTCCAAGCCCTGACCAAGAAGTGCTCGGACGAAGTAGGGCTCTCAAGAATAGGAATCAAATTTAACACATGCAGTTGCAAGTATAGGTATTTGTTTCGTATTTTGTTCAGCACATACACAATACGAAGAGCGATGATCATTGACTGTTGATTGACCTGAGGTTATGCCTGCTGTACTAGGCGATTTAAATTGATGGTTATTGAGTGGTGATGACCAACACACTTTTGAAAGCGCTCTTTTGAATGGCAAGTATTTACTTGATGAGGACCAAGGCAGTTGCAGCACAGATGAAGTTCGTTTACCAATTGAATCGTTGTGTGACATTCTATGATTGGTAATCTGCGCAAGAAGAAATGTAGGTTCGCCTTTACTATTAGAACATGCCCACCTGTTTTGTTTGCTGATATGAAGCACGATGGGATTTTACTCTGAACTGTTTTTTGGAGATAGTAAGTAAGGGCCTTTTTGTGCGTCCAGCTATTGTTGCACGTTCATATGCCTCTACTGAGTGAATGCCGGATATTAGAAAGTTTTTCAAACCCTCTGTCAAACCGACAGTGGAGTTCGGTTTTTGAACCCAATGAATTTTATCGTTCTTATGTTCCTCGAACTCTTGGCGCGTGTTAGGTTTCAGATTTGCTTTAATGGAGTTTAATAATTGGTGGTTATGTTTAAACGTAGTACAATTTTCGGAAAGAGCATCTTTTCTAGACTGAATTGGTGGAATAGATATGCTTGGTGATGTTGGCTGTGGATTCTAATTTTTTAACACTTTCGCTTACTAGCTCAAAAAGTTCGAGTTGATGTTCCAGTATTGCAGAATCGGAATTTTCGACATGTTGAATTTGCATGTCCTTTAGTTTTAGTTTATTTTATTTAGTTATATTTAGTTATCAGCGGCGTTCGTTTTGGTGCGACTCGTTCAACATCTCATTAACGTACTTAACCTGCAATGTTCTTCAATACGTCTTTGGACCGATTCAAGCATAGCACTCTACTGGATTCAAGGCGAGCCAACAAGATGGAAAGACTTCGAGCGAAACCGGGTGAGTCAAATCCAATCTATACTACCCCTTGCTAGGTCGCATCACATTTCCGGTGAAGATAATCCAGCGGATCGGACTTCTCGAGGTTCTTCACCAAGGCAGTCGCAGAAAGCGACTTATGGTGGCATGGACCGCATTGGTGGAAACTCGACGAAAGACATTGGCCAGAATTATGTCCAACCCCAAATGTAAATGCGAATCAAGAAGAACGTTGCCATCTTGTCGTTGCATCTGTTACAACGGAAATTTCTATTCATTGGGATCTTATTGAAAAGTATTCGTCTTTAACCAAACTACTCCGGATAACTGCGTGGTGCATGCGAACCGTCATCCTCTTTCGGTGAACTACCCGAAAAACATCTGAGCAAGCTAAGCCGCTCACACCATTTGAGCTGAATGAAGCTGAACTGTTTTGTTTTAAGCCAAAACAAGTACCTACTCAAAACAAGTATTTAAAATCGGAACTTAATCAATTGCTTAAACTTGAAATAATATCAAAAAATATCTCACTTTATCGCCTTACTCAATTTATAGATTCACAAAAAATATTGGGGATTGGCGGGCGGTTACGCAATGCCCGAATCGATATGGATATGAAACATCCCATTATTTTGCCACAGGCATCCCTACGTACGACCCTCGTTTTGAACTTTGACCATAGTTCTACATTTCACGGTGGGGTGCAATTGATGCTGGCTACGCTTCGAAGCAACTACTGGATTATCGGCGGTCCCACCGTAATAAGTTCATTTGGTCATCGTTGTGTCGATTGTTCTCGTCACCGTGCTGAAACTGCTAAACAATTGATGGGGCAATATCCAGTTATTCGAACCACTCCGTCACGGCCTTTTTTGAATTCGGACTTGGATTACGCTGAGTCGTCTATCCTAAGAACATAGCCGCAAAAACTTATAAATCATATTTTGTTGTCTTTGTTTGCTTCTCGTCTTCCGCAGAACATTTGGATTTAGCAACAAATTGTTCACCAGAAGGTTTATTGCTGCATACAAAAGGTTCACCAGCCGCTCTGGTGTCTGTGCTACATTTACTAGTGATTGTGGGACTAATTTTATTGAAGTTTCAAAAGAGTATCAAGAAATAGCTGACTGATAGATAGCCAATGATGGAACCAAATAGATCTGCACCACACTTTTTGAGCAAATGGGAAGTGTTTGTTAAGTCATCTAAATATCATATCAAAAGAAAAATTTGAGAAACACGTTTGACCTATGAATAGTTCAACACTCTTATCGCAAATAGAAGCTGTACTCAATTCACGCCCTTGGTTGTCCCTTCACTGACGACGCTAATGACATCGAAGCATAAACTCCTGGACAGTTAATTGCTGGCAACGCGATAAATGCTTATTCATCTTCCAGATTCAAAATTATCGCGGTACAAGCTTCTTCGCAAAATGCTTGAGCAATTTTGGCAGAGATTGTCTGTTGAATATTTCTTACACCTTCAAAGCATTGTAAAGTGGAAAGAAGGAACACTCGTTTCGGTGAAAGATGAACGGTTCCTCCCATCTAAGTGGCGACTTGCACGAGTTATTTCTACACAGATTGGAAGAAATTTATGAAATTATCCATTACCCATATCGTAACGTTGCGTTCACGCTGTCGGACCTTGACATTTTTAGTAGGATTCACGTAAATAATTTGTATAAGTCGGAATGGGGCGGTCGTGAGATGAAATTTCGCACACCGTAATATCGTAAGCGCGAGCACAAATTTGTAGGTAGAGCTACTTCCAAGTCACTCTGGCTGTTTGACAATTGGGAAAGAATCTTTTTGAATTTATTTCTCAGTTTGAATTTTTGGCAAACTGAAACGATTTTGTGTGTTAGTAATTAATTTTTTCTATTTTATTTACAGTAAGTTCATATTTTTTCCTGGAAATTGTATTTCAGAACATTTGAGTAGGTCGAGCGCCCGCTTCGTTTTGATATGTTAAACTGAAACTACCGCTTTTTGACACAACAATTTCGTAAGCTCGATAAGGCCCCGTTGCGATACAGACATGAAGTAAAACAATTTTAACAGAATTAAAAAGATAGAAAGAATTATAAAAGTGATTCGCTTTTATAGTACAGAAATGTTGTGTCTGCTGTCAATGCGGGCTTTTTCCCGTCCTTAAATGAAATATAAATAAATTGAATAAATTGTATTTTTATTAATAACTGAATCAAATAACTGAAATTAAAAAACTGTAGACTAAAAGCTTAGGGTTTCTTCGTTTCTACATCGTTGATTTCAGTGTTTTTATTTTTTTTTTAACTTTTTTTTATTCTGTTCGATTTGTTGGTATTTCATCCGGCAATTTAGTGACCTAACAAGTAAACTACGATTTTTGTATCAACAGTAGTCGAAGAATACAAACCGGCGGACAAAACGTGTTAATTACATCCGGCGGACTCCCTGGATGTAATTAAGTGCTTACCAACGCATTGTGTCATAGAGGTAGGCCGCCTTCATGACAAACAAAGTATTCGAAAGTTATGACAGGAATTCGAAGCACTATCAAGCGATCGCAATTATCCTTCTTCACTGCTTTAAGGACGGATGTCGTTAACGCAATTTTATGATTAAGTAGACCATAAGCTGCTTCTAGTAATAAAAAAAGCAATAATGGCTAATCCGTTGGTAATCTCAACACTAAGTCAAAAATACAGACAGAATATGTATTTCAGATCTAAACAGACAAATAGGAGATGTTCTATTCTCTTCTTAACTGGACGACATGCATCCGGCACTGGTAAGTGAAAAATAAAATAAAGTGAAATATAAAATAGAAACGAAAGTTTATGAAAATTTAAACAAGAATAGGAAGAGGTAAATATGAAATTGAATAATATAGATAAGTTAAAAAAATAATTCAAATCATATGAGTTTTTCATTGAAAAAGGAAAGGTCATTATACAAAATAAGTAAATCAAGACTGACCTTATTTCGTTTTCTTAAGCGAAATAAAGCCAAATCGGAAATTTGACGCTCTGTATTATTTTATTTTATATTTTAAATACTTATACGTTTAAAAAAGAATTAAAAATATAAGAGAAAATAATATTATTGCGTCCCTTAATCATACCTTTGCTTTCTTAAGAGATCCTCTCTCATGCAGCTCTGTTCAGAGTTGTATTATGCTTATACTAGAGTATTATACTTATACTAGAGTATTCCCTCTAAGCCAGTCTCTTTAAGAAATCTAAGAACGAGAGCTGGTTCTAGTGACTTCAATACTTCCTCTGATGTTAGGTACTTACCTAAATATCTTTGCCTTTTGTGGGCAAGTGCCTCACAACATCCCACTATATGTTCTGGAATTTCGTTAGTTTCTCCGCAGATTCTGCAGAGACCTTCTTCTAGTATCCTTAGGCTCTCAATGAGCCTACAGCCTTGTCAGGATACGGGGGTTGTTTTTGCTCATTCTGATACATGCTTCAAACCTCTTCCGGTTTTGTTGACCTAAGAGTTTCTTGGCCTGCTTCATGCCATGAGGTATCTGCCCGATTTCTTCTTTCCAGTTCCCAGAGCTCTTCCATTAGGACGTGAGATCCTACAGAGCACAATGGTTCGGGGCCCATAAAAGGTTCCGATGCTCCTTTCCTAGCGATGGATTCGTATGTCCAGGTATAAACAAAGTTTACTCTGTTACTCCTTCGCACACACGCTTGGATATGATGATATAGGAGTCTAGTGCCAGGATAGCGGCACGACTGTCCGACATTATTGCTCATGTCGCTGTTGGTATAATTCCTAATAGCGAGGGAGTCGGCCATTTCATTGCCTTCTATCCCTATATGTCCAGGTATAAACAACGTTTTACTCTGTTACTTCTGCTCAGTTTCTTAAGCTTCTGTAGACATTCGTACATGCGCTTGGGTACGGTGATATAGGAGTCTAGTGCCAGGATAGAGGCTTGACTGCCCGACATTATTTCTATGTCGCTGTTGGTATAATTCCTGTCAATATTGATTTGAGCACATCTGTCTATAGAATAGACTCCTGCTTGAAAGACGCTGGCGCAATTGCCCATAGGTTCATGTTACATTGTCGGGGGTTAAAATACTCCTGCCCCTGTTCGTTCATCAGTTCTTGATCCATCTGTATACCATTTACTGTATTGCTGCTCGGTCTGTGGATTATAGATTCATTGCTCCAGTCTTTTTTGGTACTGAGCTTAATGGTGAATTCCTTCTAGAAGTTGAATTTATCAAGTGCGTCATCCTAAGGATGTCTTCTCATGATTGTTTTCTTTGCACATTCTATATACTTCAATATTAGACTTCACGTAATACCTATTCTTTTCTAATGCTGCTAGTTATAGATACCCTATATAATTTGTCCTGCCACATAGCTAAAGTTTGTGTATGAGAATTGGATTTGTCAATTGGAAAACCAATTTTAGAATTTAGGCTTTTGGAACCTGAGGAAGTGTAACAAGTCTGTCTGCTTCCTTGAGATACAAATTATTGACAATAATAGCAAAGGCCAGAATCTTCATGGTCGGAATACTGCAATTGCTTATATGTTTGAACAAGTCTGCTATAAGGGCCGTACAAAGTTTACTTCAATTACCAAAGCTACTTGAATATATTACTCACTTATGCGCAGAAAAGGAATTAGTATAATATTATTTCTTGGTTAATTCGAAGTGTTTAAATGTCTCTACTTTACGCTAATAGTCGTAAGTGTATTAGCGTTGCGTGGAAATTATAATTTAGAAGAAGAAAACTAACAGAGGCTATTTCAGAACTTGTGTATTAAATATGCGAATTTAAAGTCATATAGCACAGAATGCAACATATAGTTCATCTGAAATTCAAAATCAAATAATTCAAGCAATGGTTTGAAGCAGTACGATTTTGCATTGTGAAAGACGTTCAATAAGCAGACGTAAAAGTTCACTCTAATGGGACGAAAGACAAAAAATAACCGGGAAAATATTGCAACAGCAGTACGTTTCACTAAAAATGGAATCGTCAACGAATCGTTACTGACAACTACACCTACCAAAAATGTTGATGCTGCCACTTTTGAGCAATTAACGTTAAATACTTTTCGAGAAAATATCATTGACCTCTCTATTATGCTAAGTTATTGCTATGATGGCGCAAGTGTAATAAGTGGAAAAGTTTCGGGAGCTGGGCCATACGAATTTTTTATTCCTTAAATTCAACGGTGAAGACGTCGCTAACAGTGCAGGTCATGTTAAAAGTTATACATATATAGAATTTTGGATAGTAATCGAAATTAACTAAAATTATGTCAGAATCACAAATTTTGGAAGAAAATAATCAATATTTTGTTACATTATGCAGAAATGAATCTACGTAAAAAAAAGATTTTCTTCTTATACTTATTACACTTGAAATACCAGAATACTCTTTGCTGCCTTTTTGGCTGAACCGATTAAAATTTTTAAACACGCTGTATAAATTCAAACTGATTCGTGCTAATGCTTCAACTGAACTGAATTACATCGAGCACCCTTCCGATATTATTATACACAAAATATTCCTTCTAGACCCTACCATCGCCATTTGACTATGGAATTTCCCCGATCTCGATCGATTTCCCCAATAGGTGGCGGTGTGGACGTTATGTGGGCTGAGGTGGCTGACTGACTTGTAGACTGAAAGATGGATGGTATTCTGATCATCCCACGTCATAATATGTACATGTTTCCATTCGGAAAGTAGGATCCAACCGCAAACGAGAGTCAACAAAACCGAATCGGTTATGTGATTACGTGTCGTAAATTAAGTTAAAACACGATGGTTATTTTGTATGTTCCTTTTATTCTTCGGGATCCACCAGAGCTCCAAAAGGAAAGAAACTTATACCTAACAATCTTAAATACCTAAACCTCTTGGAGGAGTTGAAATTGCCGAGGTGTCTTTCGTAGGTTCTTCTGTCGCTCGTGGATGGTAAACTGCTGTTGCGCGTGGAAGGCAAATTGACCCATATGGTGTTGAGTGGTGTTTTTCGCTGGTTCCGTCAACTCGGAACTTCTACTGCATGTGACTGGTAAATTGCTGAGCATGTGACTGATAATACTGCTGTTGCGAGAGGATGGAGAACGTGTGGGCCAAAAGAACAAACCTGATCAGTGCAAGAGAGACACTCAACAAAGTTCAAAGGTTGGCATGCCTCTGTATTACAGGGGCTTTGAGGTTTGAAGCATACCAAAGCAACTTGAATATATTACTTACTTATGCGCAATTAGTCGGACCTTGACATTTTTAGTAGGATTCACGTAAATAATTTGTATAAGTCGGAATGGGGCGGTCGTGAGATGAAATTTCGCACACCGTAATATCGTAAGCGCGAGCACAAATTTGTAGGTAGAGCTACTTCCAAGTCACTCTGGCTGTTTGACAATTGGGAAAGAATCTTTTTGAATTTATTTCTCAGTTTGAATTTTTGGCAAACTGAAACGATTTTGTGTGTTAGTAATTAATTTTTTTCTATTTTATTTACAGTAAGTTCATATTTTTTCCTGGAAATTGTATTTCAGAACATTTGAGTAGGTCGAGCGCCCGCTTCGTTTTGATATGTTAAACTGAAACTACCGCTTTTTGACACAACAATTTCGTAAGCTCGATAAGGCCCCGTTGCGATTCAGACATGAAGTAAAACAATTTTAACAGAATTAAAAAGATAAAAAAAAATTATAAAATTGATTCGCTTTTATAGTACAGAAATGTTGTGTCTGCTGTCAATGCGGGCTTTTTCCCGTCCTTAAATGAAATATAAATAAATTGAATAAATTGTATTTTTATTAATAACTGAATCAAATAACTGAATTTAAAAAACTGTAGACTAAAAGCTTATGGTTTCTTCGTTTCTACATCGTTGATTTCAGTGTTTTTATTTTTTTTTTACTTTTTTTTATTCTGTTCGATTTGTTGGTATTTTATCCGGCAATTTAGTGACCTAACAAGTAAACTGCGATTTTTGTATCAACAGTAGTCGAGGAATACAAACCGGAGGACAAAACGTGTTAATTACATCCGGCGGACTCCCTGGATGTAATTAAGTGCTTACCAACGCATTGTGTCATAGAGGTAGGCCGCCTTCATGGCAAACAAAGTATTCGAAAGTTATGACAGGAATTCGAAGCACTATCAAGCGATCGCAATTATCCTTCTTCACTGCTTTAAGGACGGATGTCGTTAACGCAATTTTATGATTAAGTAGACCATAAGCTGCTTCTAGTAATAAAAAAAGCAATAATGGCTAATCCGTTGGTAATCTCAACACTAAGTCAAAAATACAGACAGAATATGTATTTCAGATCTAAGCAGACAAATAGGAGATGTTCTATTCTCTTCTTAACTGGACGACATGCATCCGGCACTGGTAAGTGAAAAATAAAATAAAGTGAAATATAAAATAGAAACGAAAGTTTATGAAAATTTAAACAAGAATAGGAAGAGGTAAATATGAAATTGAATAATATAAATAAGTTAAAAAAATAATTCAAATCATATGAGTTTTTCATTGAAAAAGGAAAGGTCATTATACAAAATAAGTAAATCAAGATTGACCTTATTTCGTTTTCTTAAGCGAAATAAAGCCAAATCGGAAATTTGACGCTCTGTATTATTTTATTTTATATTTTAAATACTTATACGTTTAAAAAAGAATTAAAAATATAAGAGAAAATAATATTATTGCGTCCCTTAATCATACCTTTGCTTTCTTAAGAGATCCTCTCTCATGCAGCTCTGTTCAGAGTTGTATTATGCTTATACTAGAGTATTATACTTATACTAGAGTATTCCCTCTAAGCCAGTCTCTTTAAGAAATCTAAGAACGAGAGCTGGTTCTAGTGACTTCAATACTTCCTCTGATGTTAGGTACTTACCTAAATATCTTTGCCTTTTGTGGGCAAGTGCCTCACAACATCCCACTATATGTTCTGGAATTTTGTTAGTTTCTCCGCAGATTCTGCAGAGACCTTCTTCTAGTATCCTTAGGCTCTCAATGAGCCTACAGCCTTGTCAGGATACGGGGGTTGTTTTTGCTCATTCTGATACATGCTTCAAACCTCTTCCGGTTTTGTTGACCTAAGAGTTTCTTGGCCTGCTTCATGCCATGAGGTATCTGCCCGATTTCTTCTTTCCAGTTCCCAGAGCTCTTCCATTAGGACGTGAGATCCTACAGAGCACAATGGTTCGGGGCCCATAAAAGGTTCCGATGCTCCTTTCCTAGCGATGGATTCGGCCATTTCATTGCCTTCTATCCCTATATGTCCAGGTATAAACAAAGTTTACTCTGTTACTCCTTCGCACACACGCTTGGATATGATGATATAGGAGTCTAGTGCCAGGATAGCGGCACGACTGTCCGACATTATTGCTCATGTCGCTGTTGGTATAATTCCTAATAGCGAGGGAGTCGGCCATTTCATTGCCTTCTATCCCTATATGTCCAGGTATAAACAAAGTTTTACTCTGTTACTTCTGCTCAGTTTCTTAAGCTTCTGTAGACATTCGTACATGCGCTTGGGTACGGTGATATAGGAGTCTAGTGCCAGGATAGAGGCTTGACTGCCCGACATTATTTCTATGTCGCTGTTGGTATAATTCCTGTCAATATTGATTTGAGCACATCTGTCTATAGAATAGACTCCTGCTTGAAAGACGCTGGCGCAATTGCGCAAATAGGTTCATGTTACATTGTCGGGGGTTAAAATACTCCTGCCCCTGTTCGTTCATCAGTTCTTGATCCATCTGTATACCATTTACTGTATTGCTGCTCGGTCTGTGGATTATAGATTCATTGCTCCAGTCTTTTTTGGTACTGAGCTTAATGGTGAATTCCTTCTAGAAGTTGAATTTATCAAGTGCGTCATCCTAAGGATGTCTTCTCATGATTGTTTTCTTTGCACATTCTATATACTTCAATATTAGACTTCACGTAATACCTATTCTTTTCTAATGCTGCTAGTTATAGATACCCTATATAATTTGTCCTGCCACATAGCTAAAGTTTGTGTATGAGAATTGGATTTGTCAATTGGAAAACCAATTTTAGAATTTAGGCTTTTGGAACCTGAGGAAGTGTAACAAGTCTGTCTGCTTCCTTGAGATACAAATTATTGACAATAATAGCAAAGGCCAGAATCTTCATGGTCGGAATACTGCAATCGCTTATATGTTTGAACAAGTCTGCTATAAGGGCCGTACAAAGTTTACTTCAATTACCAAAGCTACTTGAATATATTACTCACTTATGCGCAGAAAAGGAATTAGTATAATATTATTTCTTGGTTAATTCGAAGTGTTTAAATGTCTCTACTTTACGCTAATAGTCGTAAGTGTATTAGCGTTGCGTGGAAATTATAATTTAGAAGAAGAAAACTAACAGAGGCTATTTCAGAACTTGTGTATTAAATATGCGAATTTAAAGTCATATAGCACAGAATGCAACATATAGTTCATCTGAAATTAAAAATCAAATAATTCAAGCAATGGTTTGAAGCAGTACGATTTTGCATTGTGAAAGACGTTCAATAAGGAGACGTAAAAGTTCACTCTAATGGGACGAAAGACAAAAAATAACCGGGAAAATATTGCAACAGCAGTACGTTTCACTAAAAATGGAATCGTCAACGAATCGTTACTGACAACTACACCTTGAGAATGGCATTTCCTTAGGATGACGCGCTTGGGAATTCACGCAGACGTCTGTGCCATAGACAAATGAGCTCAGATCAATATTTCCATAACTTCATATCCAAGCGGATGTACGAATGTCTACAGAAGCTTAAGTAACTGAGCAGGAGTAACAGAGTAAACAGATAGAAGGCAATGAAATGGCCGAATCCATCGCTAGGAAAGGAGCATCGGAACCTTTTATAGGCCCCGAACCATTGTGCTCTGTAGGATCGCACGTCCTAATGGAAGAGCTCTGGGAACTAGAAAGAAGAAATCGGGTAGATACATCATGGCATGAAGCAGGCCAAGAAACTCTTAGGTCCACAAAACCGGAAGAGGTTTGAAGCATACCAAAGCAACTTGAATATATTACTTACTTATGCGCAATTAGTCGGACCTTGACATTTTTAGTAGGATTCACGTAAATAATTTGTATAAGTCGGAATGGGGCGGTCGTGAGATGAAATTTCGCACACCGTAATATCGTAAGCGCGAGCACAAATTTGTAGGTAGAGCTACTTCCAAGTCACTCTGGCTGTTTGACAATTGGGAAAGAATCTTTTTGAATTTATTTCTCAGTTTGAATTTTTGGCAAACTGAAACGATTTTGTGTGTTAGTAATTAATTTTTTTCTATTTTATTTACAGTAAGTTCATATTTTTTCCTGGAAATTGTATTTCAGAACATTTGAGTAGGTCGAGCGCCCGCTTCGTTTTGATATGTTAAACTGAAACTACCGCTTTTTGACACAACAATTTCGTAAGCTCGATAAGGCCCCGTTGCGATTCAGACATGAAGTAAAACAATTTTAACAGAATTAAAAAGATAGAAAGAGTTATAAAAGTGATTCGCTTTTATAGTACAGAAATGTTGTGTCTGCTGTCAATGCGGGCTTTTTCCCGTCCTTAAATGAAATATAAATAAATTGAATAAATTGTATTTTTATTAATAACTGAATCAAATAACTGAATTTAAAAAACTGTAGACTAAAAGCTTAGGGTTTCTTCGTTTCTACATCGTTGATTTCAGTGTTTTTACTTTTTTTTATTCTGTTCGATTTGTTGGTATTTTATCCGGCAATTTAGTGACCTAACAAGTAAACTGCGATTTTTGTATCAACAGTAGTCGAGGAATACAAACCGGCGGACAAAACGTGTTAATTACATCCGGCGGACTCCCTGGATGTAATTAAGTGCTTACCAACGCATTGTGTCATAGAGGTAGGCCGCCTTCATGGCAAACAAAGTATTCGAAAGTTATGACAGGAATTCGAAGCACTATCAAGCGATCGCAATTATCCTTCTTCACTGCTTTAAGGACGGATGTCGTTAACGCAATTTTATGATTAAGTAGACCATAAGCTGCTTCTAGTAATAAAAAAAGCAATAATGGCTAATCCGTTGGTAATCTCAACACTAAGTCAAAAATACAGACAGAATATGTATTTCAGATCTAAGCAGACAAATAGGAGATGTTCTATTCTCTTCTTAACTGGACGACATGCATCCGGCACTGGTAAGTGAAAAATAAAATAAAGTGAAATATAAAATAGAAACGAAAGTTTATGAAAATTTAAACAAGAATAGGAAGAGGTAAATATGAAATTGAATAATATAGATAAGTTAAAAAAATAATTCAAATCATATGAGTTTTTCATTGAAAAAGGAAAGGTCATTATACAAAATAAGTTAATCAAGATTGACCTTATTTCGTTTTCTTAAGCGAAATAAAGCCAAATCGGAAATTTGACGCTCTGTATTATTTTATTTTATATTTCAAATACTTATACGTTTAAAAAAGAATTAAAAATATAAGAGAAAATAATATTATTGCGTCCCTTAATCATACCTTTGCTTTCTTAAGAGATCCTCTCTCATGCAGCTCTGTTCAGAGTTGTATTATGCTTATACTAGAGTATTATACTTATACTAGAGTATTCCCTCTAAGCCAGTCTCTTTAAGAAATCTAAGAACGAGAGCTGGTTCTAGTGACTTCAATACTTCCTCTGATGTTAGGTACTTACCTAAATATCTTTGCCTTTTGTGGGCAAGTGCCTCACAACATCCCACTATATGTTCTGGAATTTCGTTAGTTTCTCCGCAGATTCTGCAGAGACCTTCTTCTAGTTTCCTTAGGCTCTCAATGAGCCTACAGCCTTGTCAGGATACGGGGGTTGTTTTTGCTCATTCTGATACATGCTTCAAACCTCTTCCGGTTTTGTTGACCTAAGAGTTTCTTGGCCTGCTTCATGCCATGAGGTATCTGCCCGATTTCTTCTTTCCAGTTCCCAGAGCTCTTCCATTAGGACGTGAGATCCTACAGAGCAGAATGGTTCGGGGCCCATAAAAGGTTCCGATGCTCCTTTCCTAGCGATGGATTCGGCCATTTCATTGCCTTCTATCCCTATATGTCCAGGTATAAACAAAGTTTACTCTGTTACTCCTTCGCACACACGCTTGGATATGATGATATAGGAGTCTAGTGCCAGGATAGCGGCACGACTGTCCGACATTATTGCTCATGTCGCTGTTGGTATAATTCCTAATAGCGAGGGAGTCGGCCATTTCATTGCCTTCTATCCCTATATGTCCAGGTATAAACAAAGTTTTACTCTGTTACTTCTGCTCAGTTTCTTAAGCTTCTGTAGACATTCGTACATGCGCTTGGGTACGGTGATATAGGAGTCTAGTGCCAGGATAGAGGCTTGACTGCCCGACATTATTTCTATGTCGCTGTTGGTATAATTCCTGTCAATATTGATTTGAGCACATCTGTCTATAGAATAGACTCCTGCTTGAAAGACGCTGGCGCAATTGCCCATAGGTTCATGTTACATTGTCGGGGGTTAAAATACTCCTGCCCCTGTTCGTTCATCAGTTCTTGATCCATCTGTATACCATTTACTGTATTGCTGCTCGGTCTGTGGATTATAGATTCATTGCTCCAGTCTTTTTTGGTACTGAGCTTAATGGTGAATTCCTTCTAGAAGTTGAATTTATCAAGTGCGTCATCCTAAGGATGTCTTCTCATGATTGTTTTCTTTGCACATTCTATATACTTCAATATTAGACTTCACGTAATACCTATTCTTTTCTAATGCTGCTAGTTATAGATACCCTATATAATTTGTCCTGCCACATAGCTAAAGTTTGTGTATGAGAATTGGATTTGTCAATTGGAAAACCAATTTTAGAATTTAGGCTTTTGGAACCTGAGGAAGTGTAACAAGTCTGTCTGCTTCCTTGAGATACAAATTATTGACAATAATAGCAAAGGCCAGAATCTTCATGGTCGGAATACTGCAATCGCTTATATGTTTGAACAAGTCTGCTATAAGGGCCGTACAAAGTTTACTTCAATTACCAAAGCTACTTGAATATATTACTCACTTATGCGCAGAAAAGGAATTAGTATAATATTATTTCTTGGTTAATTCGAAGTGTTTAAATGTCTCTACTTTACGCTAATAGTCGTAAGTGTATTAGCGTTGCGTGGAAATTATAATTTAGAAGAAGAAAACTAACAGAGGCTATTTCAGAACTTGTGTATTAAATATGCGAATTTAAAGTCATATAGCACAGAATGCAACATATAGTTCATCTGAAATTAAAAATCAAATAATTCAAGCAATGGTTTGAAGCAGTACGATTTTGCATTGTGAAAGACGTTCAATAAGGAGACGTAAAAGTTCACTCTAATGGGACGAAAGACAAAAAATAACCGGGAAAATATTGCAACAGCAGTACGTTTCACTAAAAATGGAATCGTCAACGAATCGTTACTGACAACTACACCTACCAAAAATGTTGATGCTGCCACTTTTGAGCAATTAACGTTAAATACTTTTCGAGAAAATATCATTGACCTCTCTATTATGCTAAGTTATTGCTATGATGGCGCAAGTGTAATAAGTGGAAAAGTTTCGGCAGCAGGGCCATACGAATTTTTTATTCCTTAAATTCAACGGTGAAGACGTCGCTAACAGTGCAGGTCATGTTAAAAGTTATACATATATAGAATTTTGGATAGTAATCGAAATTAACTAAAATTATGTCAGAATCACAAATTTTGGAAGAAAATAATCAATATTTTGTTACATTATGCAGAAATGAATCTACGTAAAAAAAAAAGATTTTCTTCTTATACTTATTACACTTGAAATACCAGAATACTCTTTGCTGCCTTTTTGGCTGAACCGATTAAAACTTTTAAACACGCTGTATAAATTCAAACTGATTCGTGCTAATGCTTCAACTGAACTGAATTACATCGAGCACCCTTCCGATATTATTATACACAAAATATTCCTTCTAGACCCTACCATCGCCATTTGACTATGGAATTTCCCCGATCTCGATCGATTTCCCCAATAGGTGGCGGTGTGGACGTTATGTGGGCTGAGGTGGCTGACTGACTTGTAGACTGAAAGATGGATGGTATTCTGATCATTCCACGTCATAATATGTACATGTTTCCATTCGGAAAGTAGGATCCAACCGCAAACGAGAGTCAACAAAACCGAATCGGTTATGTGATTACTTGTCGTAAATTAAGTTAAAACACGATGGTTATTTTGTATGTTCCTTTTATTCTTCTGGATCCACCAGAGCTCCAAAAGGAAAGAAACTTATACCTAACAATCTTAAATACCTAAACCTCTTGGAGGAGTTGAAATTGCCGAGGTGTCTTTCGTAGGTTCTTCTGTCGCTCGTGGATGGTAAACTGCTGTTGCGCGTGGAAGGCAAATTGACCCATATGGTGTTGAGTGGTGTTTTTCGCTGGTTCCGTCAACTCGGAACTTCTACTGCATGTGACTGGTAAATTGCTGAGCATGTGACTGATAATACTGCTGTTGCGAGAGGATGGAGAACGTGCGGGCCAAAAGAACAAACCTGATCAGTGCAAGAGAGACACTCAACAAAGTTCAAAGGTTGGCATGCCTCTGTATTACAGGGGCCATGAGAAGTTGCCCAACTGCCGTCAAAGTGGTAGCAGAATGTGCAAATAAAACAATCATGAGAATGGCATTTCCTTAGGATGACGCGCTTGGGAAATTCAACTTCTAGAAGGCATCGGCAAAGCGCCAGCATCTTTCACGCAGAAGTCTGTGCCATAGACAAATGAGCTCAGATCAATATTTTCATAACTTCATATCCAAGCGGATGTACGAATGTCTACAGAAGCTTAAGTAACTGAGCAGGAGTAACAGAGTAAACAGATAGAAGGCAACGAAATGGCCGAATCCATCGCTAGGAAAGGGGCATCGGAACCTTTTATAGGCCCCGAACCATTGTGCTCTGTAGGATCGCGCGTCCTAATGGAAGAGCTCTGGGAACTAGAAAGAAGAAATCGTGTAGATACATCATGGCATGAAGCAGGCCAAGAAACTCTTAGGTCAACAAAACCGGAAGAGGTTTGAAGCATACCAAAGCAACTTGAATATATTACTTACTTATGCGCAATTAGTATACAATTATTTCTTGGTTGATTCGAAGTGTTTTAATGTCTCTACTTTACGCTAATAGTATTTTTCGAATCATATCAAACAGTTAACTATTATATTATTGTATCATAGTAGATTTCCTCCCCCCAGCAATTTTTTTTGCTTAAGGATTTCCTCTCACATATTTTTCTCCGTTAGCTTATTTATGTGTGTGGAATAGAGTCGAAACCAGGAATGAAGTAACTGTTATAGAAAGGTTTTCACTGACACGAATCTGAGAATAAGTGTGATGTCTTGTCGATCAGCTGATATCTATATATATTGAAAAATACATATTAAAGTGCCACCAATGCAGAAGACTATATAATAGTTCAGTTTAATATGAGTTAACTAAATAATATAATTTATTTATTTAAAGAATTTTCAGCTTTAGTATTGTACATTTACAAATTAGAGGTTACTTTGCTATCAAAAAACAATTTCTAACAATTTCAGCCACACACTTGTAAGGATTATCATATTGCCTTGTTCATGGTCATTACATAGGCGAGTCGAATCAAAAACTGAAACTGAAAGCTTTTTGAGCAATCCCGTCTTATTTTCAAATAAAAATCTGAATAAAAATTGAGCTTTACTTGGTATTTTACCCTTTTATAATGGTAGCAGCTACATTTGAGTACGTAGCCGGCGTGCCTCTTATGAAAGGTTTAAAATTCTGAAAAAGGGTCAAATTGCACCGAGAAAATGAACAGAACTTTTGATTCTCGACAATATCAAGATCTTGGATTCACTTAAAAACAAAGAAATTCCAGAAAAGATAATACCAAAAAAACACTTATGTATGTCCTAATGGGGACCTACCTCACCCTTAGGTCGACAGATATCTAGCACGATTTTTTTTCGCTTCAGGTCTCTCGTACAATCCACTAATAGCTTAGATGTATATAGCTAAATGTATAAGTCTGTACTTCCCTTATCAGATAAATTTTGGCAAATAAGGCTTCTACTTGAGATGGTGAACTGCACTCCGATGAGCATTTACTAGCCTTGTCCCTCCATTTCCGTGAAGAGAGTATAACTGTAGCCATCACACGAAGTAGTCTTTGCCATGACGAGAATCGCTCAGGTTTGATTAAAGAGAACGATTTAATTGTTGGATCCACCATGATGTGCTCACAACAGATTTCAGAAACGCTGGTCCCTTAAGCGGTCTGCTCTTATTTGAGATTATTTTTAGGGATACTAATAATATAATATTGCCCTCAATCGAAACGCTACGAATTGTCTATAACGCCTATGTTCAGACCTTATCCATGCAAGAACGTTGCGTGAATCCGACCAAGATGCCTCTTTCGGAAGCTTTATTGAGTGGGTGGTGATAATGTTGCTAGCCAGACGGGCTCCAATTACAGAGGCTGGCAACTCTAATCGATGTACTAACATCATCTTAAGAGGGCCTACTTTAGTTTTGCTTCCCAACAAAACGCAGTTCACGATATTACCGTCAAAACATCTCAAGTAGCATACAGCCGCACATCCATCCTCGCTAGCGTCGATAAATGTATGGACTTCCATATCAGGAAAATGTGCAAAGTTCGCTTTCACGTAGCACCTTGTATGCTCATTTCCGTTACTTCAGGCATAAGTCGAATCCAGTAAAGCTATTGGATGTATTGTTTCTCGTGTATTTGCTCGTCCCATCCGCAGCTAGACCACCATAAACCTTGAAAGAGAATTTTCGCATACATGAAGTAAAAGATGAGAAGGCTTAATGGGTCGAAGATAGTCATTATCCGCAGAACGTCCTCATTTTTGTAGCGCTTCAATATCTTATCTCCTTTTCAGTCGAGGTTTCGTAATCGACATTTATATTCACATTTATAAATGCCTTCCTGGCATTTACCGTATCTAACACCTCTTTAGAATTTGTCACCCAATTACGCATTACTAAACCGCTTTTGTAGTGAACGAAATGAACTTCAAGGGCTAATTTGATGTCCTCTTCCGTATCAACACTGTCTAGCAAATCATCTATTTAATGATTTACCTGAGTACCATTTAATGCTTTGGGATACTGATCTTGAAATTCTTCTGCGTTTTTACTTTTACGTATTGAGCGCAGCTAGGGGAGCTGGTAACGCCAAACGTCATTACCGTCATAACGTATCCTACTAGGTCGACGGAGCTCGGTTCGATGCAAAAGAAGCGCTGATAATCTTGGTCCTCTTTACGAACCTTCACCTGGTGATACATTTCAGCGATGTCTCCGCCTATTGCTACCCGTCTTGGGCCAAAACTTACGAATAGTTGAAATCAACGATGTGAGTAGACCCGGTCATTTTAAAAGTAAACTATTAAGAGGAATACCTTCCACTCTAGCAGCAGCGTCCCACACCCGGCGAAGCTTTCCGGGATTTTTAAGATTGCTAATTGAAAATATTGACAAATACCAGAAGCTGTTGACATCGATTTCATCCGGATTCTGTTTCCTCGCGTATCTCTTAGGGATGTAGTAATCGATTTTGGATTGTAACGCCTGACCTAAAACTGGATCTCTCAGCGTCTTCGAGTACATACAGAGGGCTCTTTGCTTAGCCATAGGAATGCTATCTAGAATGATATCTTGTCCGCTTTCCATCAAAATGCAGTTTCCAAACGATTTCCCGCCCTACGTGTAAGTTTCTCCAGTTGTTGAATCGCATGTTGATCATTTCTAGACAGTATTTCTCCTTCATTCGGCTCTAGTCCAAGGTTATCTACACAGAAATATTTTTAATTTCAAACAGTTCAGCATTGGCTCACAATCGCACATGTGGAAAACGTGATGACTTTTTTCTCCTACTATGAAGGGCTGGCCTTTGATAGTCCAGCCCCGGGAAGGTTTCTCGGCGATCGGATCGATATCAGCACCTACCTTTTATCGTGAACTCAATCCGAGCTTCCAATTGCTCAGGCGATTGACCTTGGAATAGCATCAAAATAAGATGTTAAAGGAAGCCCCAGTAGATATTTGTATTCCGACTGTAGCTTCTGGGCATCGAGAGTGGCTTATGGAAGACCTAATTCCTTTACCGTATAGACATTCTTAAGAGCAAATCGGAGCTTTGCCCCGGGTCCATTTCAAACAAAGGTATTCCGGAATGCCCTTTAAACTCAAACTTTTCCATAATGCCTCATCAATCATTAAAAACATTTCCATCTAGAGTGACGGGAAGGACTCAAAATACAGTTTCGTTTCGCGCCCGGGAATGAGTATTACACTCCATGTGCGTATGCGAGTCACCAAAAACTTTATGTCTCTTGTGCAAAAGGAGATGATGAATAAAACGACATCCTTCAATGCCGCAATTCGCAGTGGAAATGTACTCTGTTGGCTGGTGAGCGAGCAGACATCTACGACAGAGTTTATTAGCCCTCACTTTCCCCATTTCTCGGTTCTGGTGATATTTAAGAAGACATTACACTTGGATATACGTTCACAGTTACCTTGAGAAATAATATGCTTCTTTTCCAATATCCGTACGTCTGTGCTAATATTAAGCGCTTCTCATCGGCGTATTTTAGCTGAGTTGAGATGTTGTTTGCGCCATATGCCAATTGAAGTAACCAGTTACTGAAACCTTCGAGAGTAGGACTAGCAATTTCTAGTCGTAAGTGTATTAGCGTTGCGTGGAAATTATAATTTAGAAGAAGAAAACTAACAGAGGCTATTTCAGAACTGGTGTATGAAATATCCGAATTTAAAGCCATATAGCACAGAATGCAACATATAGTTCATCTGAAATTCAAAATCAAATAATCCAAGCAATGGTTTGAAGCAGTACGATTTTGCATTGTGAAAGACGTTCAATGAGCAGACGTAAAAGTTCACTCTAATGGGACGAAAGACAAAAAATAACCGGGAAAATATTGCAACAGCAGTACGTTTCACTAAAAATGGAATCGTCAATGAAAATGTTGATGAGAATTGCATTTCCTTAGGATGACGCGCTTGCGAAATTCAACTTCTAGAAGGCATGAAGGCATCGGCAAAAGCGCCAGCATCTTTCAAGCAGAAGTCTGTGCCATAGACAGATGAGCTCAGATCAATATTTTCGGGAATTATACCAAATGCGACATAGCAATAATGTCGGACAGTCGTGCCGCTATCCTGGCACTAGACTCCTATAACATCATATCCAAGCGCATGTACGAATGTCTACAGAAGCTTAAGTAACTGAGCAGGAGTAACAGAGTAAACACTGTTTATACCTGAACATATAGGGATAGAAGGCAATGAAATGGCCGAATCCATCGCTAGGAAAGGAGCATCGGAACCTTTTATAGGCCCCGAACCATTGTGCTCTGTAGGATCTCACGTCCTAATGGAAGAGCTCTGGGAACTAGAAAGAAGAAATCGGGTAGATACATCATGGCATGAAGCAGGCCAAGAAACTCTTAGGTCAATAAAACCGGAAGAGGTTTGAAGCATACCAAAGCTACTTGAATATATTACTTACTTATGCGTAGATTAAGGAATTAGTATAAAATTATTTCTTGGTTAATTCGAAGTGTTTTAATGTCTCTACTTTACGTTAATAGTATTTTTCGAATCATATCAAACAGTTAACTATTATATTATTGTATCATAGTAGATTTCCTCCCCCCAGCAATTTTTTTTGCTTAAGGATTTCTTCTCACATATTTTTCTCCGGTAGCTTGTTTATGTGTGTGGAATCGAGTCGAAACCAGGAATGAAGTAACTGTTATAGAAATGTTTTCATATCTATATATATTAAAAAATACATATTAAAGCGCCACCAGTGCAGAAGACTATATAATAGTTCAGTTTAATATAAGTTTACTAAATAATATAATTTATTTATTTAAAGAATTTACAGCTTTAGTATTGTACATTTACAAATTAGAGGTTACTTTGCTATCAAAAAACAATTTCTAACAATTTCAGCCACACACTTGTAAGGATTATCCTATTGCCTTGTTCATGGTCATTACATAGGCGAGTCGAATCAAAAACTGAAAACGTTTGAATTCGAATGGTAAATCTGTTGGAATCATTGTAATGCGAGGCATTAATATCTTCTCCTTTGAATTTTATATTCGAAACAGTACTCCCCGGAAATATGCAAGCGACTCTTTTAATAGCAAAACCCTTTTAATAGAAAGAATTTATATTCAGTTGAGATTTACCAACGCCATCCTATGCACTTGAACCCGCCTTTTGAGCAATCCCGTCTTATTTTCAAATAAAAATCTGAATAAAAATTGAGCTTTACTTGGTATTTTACCCTTTTATAATGGTAGCAGCTACATTTGAGTACGTAGCCGGCGTGCCTCTTCTGAAAGGGTTAAAATTCTGAAAAAGGGTCAAATTGCACCGAGAAAATGAACAGAACTTTTGATTCTCGACAATATCAAGATCTTGG
Organism: Eristalis tenax; assembly: GCA_905231855.2. Lineage (NCBI taxonomy): Eukaryota > Metazoa > Arthropoda > Insecta > Diptera > Syrphidae > Eristalis > Eristalis tenax. The sequence continues at coordinate 17,793,403 of HG993125.1, read as the reverse complement.
ATTCACTTAAAAACAAAGAAATTCCAGAAAAGATAATACCAAAAAAACACTTATGTATGTCCTAATGGGGACCTACCTCACCCTTAGGTCGACAGATATCTAGCACGGTTTTTTTTCGCTTCAGGTCTCTCGTACAATCCACTAATAGCTTAGATGTATATAGCTAAATGTATAAGTCTGTACTTCCCTTATCAGATAAATTTTGGCAAATAAGGCTTCTACTTGAGATGGTGAACTGCACTCCGATGAGCATTTACTAGCCTTGTCCCTCCATTTCCGTGAAGAGAGTATAACTGTAGCCATCACACGAAGTAGTCTTTGCCATGACGAAAATCGCTCAGGTTTGATTAAAGTGAACGATTTAATTGTTGGATCCACCATGATGTGCTCACAACAGATTTCAGAAGCGCTGGTCCGTCAAGCGGTCTGCTCCTATTTGAGATTATTTTTAGGGATACAAAACCAGTTAGAAATATTAGTCAGATCTAATATTGCCCTCAATCGAAACGCTACGAATTGTCTATAACGCCTATGTTCAGACCTTATCCATGAAAGAACGTTGCGTGAATCCGACCAAGATGCCTCTTTCGGAAGCTTTATTGAGTGGGTGGTGATAATGTTGTTGATAAACAGCGGCTGGCAACTCTAATCGATGTACTAACATCATCTTAAGAGGGCCTACTTTAGTTTTGCTTCCCAACAAAACGCAGTTCACGATATTACCGTCAAAACATCTCAAGTAGCATACAGCCGCACATCCGTCCTCGCTAGCGTCGATAAATGTATGGACTTCCATATCAGGAAAATGTGCAAAGTTCGCTTTCACGTCGACTCCAGTAAAGCCATTACATGTATTGTTTCTCGTGTCTTTGCTCGTCCTATCCGCAGCTAGAGCGCCATAAACCTTGAAAAAGAATTTTCGCATACATGAAGTAAAAGACGACAAGGCTTAGTGGGTCGAAGATAGTCGCAGGACCTCCTAATTTTTGTAGCGCTTCAATATCTTAAAAATAAAACAACCATCAGAGGTGGAGGACCATATACCTAGAACCTTTTCAGTCGAGGTTTCGTAATCGACATTTATATTCACATTTATAAATGCTTTCCTGGCATTTACCGTATCTAACACCTCTTTAGAGTTTGTAGCGCTTCAATATTTTAAAAATAAAACAATCATCAGAGGTGGAGCACCATATACCTAGAACCTTTTCAGTCGAGGTTTCGTAATCGACATTTATATTCACATTTATAAATGCCTTCCTGGCATTTACCGTATCTAACACCTCTTTAGAGTTTGTCACCCAATTACGCATTACTAAACCGCTTTTGTGGTGAACAAAATGAACTTCAAGCGCTAATTTGATGTCCTCTTCCGTATCAACACTGTCTAGCAAATCATCTATTTAATGATTTACCTGAGTACCATTTAATGCTTTGGGATACTGATCTTGAAATTCTTCTGCGTTTTTACTTTTACGTATTGAGGGCAGCTATGGGAGCTGGTAACGCCAAACGTCATTACCGTCATAACGTATCCTACTAGGTCGACGGAGCTCGGTTCGATGCAAAAGAAGCGCTGATAATCTTGGTCCTCTTTACGAACCTTCACCTGGTGATACATTTCAGCGATGTCTCCGCCCATTGCTACCCGTCTTGGTCCAAAACTTACAAATAGTTGAAATCAACGATGTTAGTAGACCCGGTCATTTTAAAAGTAAACTATTAAGAGGAATACCTTCCACTCTAGCAGCAGCGTCCCACACCCGGCGAAGCTTGCCGGGATTGTTAAGATTGCTAATTGAAAATATTGGCAAATACCAGAAGCTGTTGACATCGATTTCATCCGGATTCTGTTTCCTCGCGTATCTCTTAGCGATGTAGTAATCGATTTTGGATTGTAACGCCTGACCTAAAACTGGATCTCTCAGCATCTTAGAGTACATACAGCGAGCTCTTTGCTTAGCGATAGGAATGCTATCTAGAATGATATCTTGTCCGCTTTCCATAAAAATGCAGTTTCCAAACGATTTCCCGCCCTACGTGTAAGTTTCTCCAGTTGTTGAATCGCATGTTGATCATCTCTGGACAGTATTTCTCCTTCATTCGGCTCTAGTCCAAGGTTATCTACACAGAAATATTTTTAATTTCAAGCAGTTCAGCATTGGCTCACAATCGCACATGTGGAAAACGTGATGACTTTTTTCTCCTACTATGAAGGGCTGGCCTTTGATAGTCCACCCCAGGGAAGGTTTCTCGGCGATCGGATCGAAATCAGCACCTACCCTTTATCATGCACTCAATCCGAGCTTCCAATTGATCAGGCGATTGACCTTGGAATAGCATCAAAATAAGATGTTAAAGGAAGCCCCAATAGATATTTGTATTCTGACTGTAGCTTCTGGGCATCGAGAGTGGCTTACGGAAAACCTAATTCCTTTACCGTATAGACATTCTTAAGAGCAAATCGGAGCTTTGCCCCGGGTCTATTTCAAACAAAGGGATTCCGGAATGCCCTTTAAACTCAAACTTTTCATTAATGCCTCATCAATCATTAAAAAACGCAAAGGTTGATAGCTGCATACCATTTCGCGCCCGGGAATGAGTATTACACTCCATGTGCGCATGCGAATCACCAAAAACTTTAGGTCTCTTGTGCAAAAGGGGATGATGAATAAAACGACATCCTTCAATGCCGTAAATCGCAGTGGAAATGTACTCTGTTGGCTGGTTAGCGATCAGACATCTACGACAGAGTTTATTAGCCCTCACTTTCCCCATTTCTCGGTTCGGGTGATATTTAAGAAGACATTACATTTGGATATATGTTCACAGTTACCTTGAAAAATAATATGCTTCTTTTCCAATATCCGTACGTCTGTGCTAATATTAAGCGCTTCCCATCGGCGTATTTTAGCTGAGTTGAGATGTTGTTTGCGCCATATGCCAATTGAAGTAACCAGTTACTGAAACCTTCGAGAGTAGGACTAGCAATTTCTAGTCGTAAGTGTATTAGCGTTGCGTGGAAATTATAATTTAGAAGAAGAAAACTAACAGAAGCTATTTCAGAACTGGTGTATGAAATATCCGAATTTAAAGTCATATAGCACAGAATGCAACATATAGTTCATCTGAAATTCAAAATCAAATAATCCAAGCAATGGTTTGAAGCAGTACGATTTTGTATTGTGAAAGACGTTCAATGAGCAGACGTAAAAGTTCACTCTAATGGGACGAAAGACAAAAAATAACCGGGAAAATATTGCAACAGCAGTACGTTTCACTAAAAATGGAATCGTCAACGAATCGTTACTGACAACTACACCTACCAAAAATGTTGATGCTGCCACTTTTGAGCAATTAACGTTAAATACTTTTCGAGAAAATATCATTGACCTCTCTATTATGCTAAGTTATTGCTATGATGGCGCAAGTGTAATAAGTGGAAAAGTTTCGGGAGCTGGGCCATACGAATTTTTTATTCCTTAAATTCAACGGTGAAGACGTCGCTAACAGTGCAGGTCATGTTAAAAGTTATACATATATAGAATTTTGGATAGTAATCGAAATTAACTAAAATTATGTCAAAATTACAAATTTTGGAAGAAAATAATCAATATTTTGTTACATTATGCAGAAATGAATCTACGTAAAAAAAAGATTTACTTCTTATACTTATTGCACTTCAAATACCACAATACTCTTTGCTGCCTTTTTGGCTGAACCGATTAAAACTTTTAAACACGCTGTATAAATTCAAACTGATTCGTGCTAATGCTTCAACTGAACTGAATTGCATCGAGCACCCTTCCGATATTATTATACACAAAATATTCCTTCTAGATCCTACCATTGCCATTTGACTATGGACTTTCCCCGATCTCGATCGATTTCCCCAATAGGTGGCGGTGTGGACGTTAAGTGGACTGAGGTGGCTGACTGACTTGTAGACTGAAAGGTGGATGGTATTCTGTTCATCCCACGTCATAATATGTACATGTTTCCATTCGGAAAGTAGGATCCAACCGCAAAAGAGAGTCAGCAAGACCGAATCGGTTATGTGATTACGTGTCGTAAATTAAGTTAAGACACGATGGTTATTTTGTATGTTCCTTTTATTCTTCTGAATCCACCAGACCTCCAAAAGGAAAGTAACTGGTGTTTTTCGCTGCGTCCGTCAACTCGGAACTTCTACTGCATGTGACTGGTAAATTGCTGAGCATGTGACTGACAATACTGCTGTTGCGAGTGGATGGAGAACGTGCGGGCCAAAAGAACAAACCTGATCAGTGCAAGAGAGACACTCAACAAAGTTCAAAGGTTGGAATGCCTCTGTATTACAGGGGCCTTGAGAATTTGCCCAACTGCCGTCAAAGTGGTAGCAGAATGTGCAAATAAAACAATCATGAGAATGGCATTTCCTTAGGATGACGCGCTTGGGAATTCACGCAGAAGTCTGTGCCATAGGCAGATGAGCTCAGATCAATATTTTCGGGAATTATACCAAATGCGACATAGCAATAATGTCGGACAGTCTTGCCGCTATCCTGGCACTAGACTCCTATAACATCATATCCAAGCGCATGTACGAATGTCTACAGAAGCTTAAGTAACTGAGCAGGAGTAACAGAGTAAACACTGTTTATACCTGAACATATAGGGATAGAAGGCAATGAAATGGCCGAATCCATCGCTAGGAAAGGAGCATCGGAACCTTTTATAGGCCCCGAACCATTGTGCTCTGTAGGATCGCGCGTCCTAATGGAAGAGCTCTGGGAACTAGAAAGAAGAAATCGGGTAGATACATCATGGCATGAAGCAGGCCAAGAAACTCTTAGGTCAACAAAACCGGAAGAGGTTTGAAGCATACCAAAGCAACTTGAATATATTACTTACTTATGCGCAATTAGTATACAATTATTTCTTGGTTGATTCGAAGTGTTTTAATGTCTCTACTTTACGCTAATAGTATTTTTCGAATCATATCAAACAGTTAACTATTATATTATTGTATCATATATTATTGTATCATATAGCAATTTTTTGTGCTTAAGGATTTCCTCTCACATATTTTTCTCCGTTAGCTTATTTATGTGTCTGGAATCGATTCGTAACCAGGAATGAAGTAACTGTTATAGAAAGGTTTTCACTGACACGAATCTGAGAATAAGTGTGATGTCTTCCGATCAGCTGATATCTATATATATTAAAAAATACATATTAAAGTGCCACCAATGCAGAAGACTATATAATAGTTCAGTTTAACATAAGTTTACTAAATAATATAATTTATTTATTTAAAGAATTTACAGCTTTAGTATCGTACATTTACAAATTAGAGGTTGCTTTGCTATCAAAAAACAATTTCTAACAATTTCAGCCACACACTTGTAAGGATTATCCTTTTGCCTTGTTCATGGTCATTACATAGGCGAGTCGAATCAAAAACTGAAAACGTTTGAATTCGAATTGTAAATCTGTTGCAATCATTGTAATGCGAGGCATTAATATCTTCTCCTTTGAATTTTCCATTCGAAACAGTACTCCCCGGAAATATGCAAGCGACTCTTTTAATAGCAAAACCCTTTTAATAAAAGGAAATTATATTCAGTTGAGATTTACCAACGCCATCCTATGCACTTGAACCCGCTTTTTGAGCAATCCCGTCTTATTTTCAAATAAAAATCTGAATAAAAATTGAGCTTTACTTGGTATTTTACCCTTTTATAATGGTAGCAGCTACATTTGAGTACGTAGCCGGCGTGCCTCTTATGAAAGGTTTAAAATTCTGAAAAAGGGTCAAATTGCACCGAGAAAATGAACAGAACTTTTGATTCTCGACAATATCAAGATCTTGGATTCACTTAAAAACAAAGAAATTCCAGAAAAGATAATACCAAAAAAACACTTATGTATGTCCTAATGGGGACCTACCTCACCCTTAGCTCGACATATATCTAGCACGGTTTTTTTTCGCTTCAGGTCTCTCGTACAATCCACTAATAGCTTAGATGTATATAGCTAAATGTATAAGTCTGTACTTCCCTTATCAGATAAATTTTGGCAAATAAGGCTTCTACTTGAGATGGTGAACTGCACTCCGATGAGCATTTACTAGCCTTGTCCCTCCATTTCCGTGAAGAGAGTATAACTGTAGCCATCACACGAAGTAGTCTTTGCCATGACGAGAATCGCTCAGGTTTGATTAAAGAGAACGATTTAATTGTTGGATCCACCATGATGTGCTCACAACAGATTTCAGAAACGCTGGTCCCTTAAGCGGTCTGCTCTTATTTGAGATTATTTTTAGGGATACAAAGCCAGTTAGAAATATTAGTCAGATCTAATATTGCCCTCAATCGAAACGCTACGAATTGTCTATAACGCCTATGTTCAGACCTTATCCATGCAAGAACGTTGCGTGAATCCGACCAAGATGCCTCTTTCGGAAGCTTTATTGAGTGGGTGGTGATAATGTTGCTAGCCAGATATTATCGTCAAAACATCTCAAGTAGCATACAGCGGCACATCCATCCTCGCTAGCGTCGATAAATGTATGGACTTCCATATCAGGAAAATGTGCAAAGTTCGCTTTCACGTAGCACCTTGTATGCTCATTTCCGTTACTTCAGGCATAAGTCGAATCCAGTAAAGCTATTGGATGTATTGTTTCTCGTGTATTTGCTCGTCCCATCCGCAGCTAGACCACCATAAACCTTGAAAGAGAATTTTCGCATACATGAAGTAAAAGACGAGAAGGCTTAATGGGTCGAAGATAGTCATTATCCGCAGAACGTCCTCATTTTTGTAGCGCTTCAATATCTTATCTCCTTTTCAGTCGAGGTTTCGTAATCGACATTTATATTCACATTTATAAATGCCTTCCTGGCATTTACCGTATCTAACACCTCTTTAGAGTTTGTCACCCAATTACGCATTACTAAACCGCTTTTGTAGTGAACGAAATGAACTTCAAGGGCTAATTTGATGTCCTCTTCCGTATCAACACTGTCTAGCAAATCATCTATTTAATGATTTACCTGAGTACCATTTAATGCTTTGGGATACTGATCTTGAAATTCTTCTGCGTTTTTACTTTTACGTATTGAGGGCAGCTATGGGAGCTGGTAACGCCAAACGTCATTACCGTCATAACGTATCTTACTAGGTCGACGGAGCTCGGTTCGATGCAAAAGAAGCGCTGATAATCTTGGTCCTCTTTACGAACCTTCACCTGGTGATACATTTCAGCGATGTCTCCGCCCATTGCTACCCGTCTTGGTCCAAAACTTACAAATAGTTGAAATCAACGATGTTAGTAGACCCGGTCATTTTAAAAGTAAACTATTAAGAGGAATACCTTCCACTCTAGCAGCAGCGTCCCACACCCGGCGAAGCTTGCCGGGATTGTTAAGATTGCTAATTGAAAATATTGGCAAATACCAGAAGCTGTTGACATCGATTTCATCCGGATTCTGTTTCCTCGCGTATCTCTTAGCGATGTAGTAATCGATTTTGGATTGTAACGCCTGACCTAAAACTGGATCTCTCAGCATCTTAGAGTACATACAGCGAGCTCTTTGCTTAGCGATAGGAATGCTATCTAGAATGATATCTTGTCCGCTTTCCATAAAAATGCAGTTTCCAAACGATTTCCCGCCCTACGTGTAAGTTTCTCCAGTTGTTGAATCGCATGTTGATCATCTCTGGACAGTATTTCTCCTTCATTCGGCTCTAGTCCAAGGTTATCTACACAGAAATATTTTTAATTTCAAGCAGTTCAGCATTGGCTCACAATCGCACATGTGGAAAACGTGATGACTTTTTTCTCCTACTATGAAGGGCTGGCCTTTGATAGTCCACCCCAGGGAAGGTTTCTCGGCGATCGGATCGAAATCAGCACCTACCCTTTATCATGCACTCAATCCGAGCTTCCAATTGATCAGGCGATTGACCTTGGAATAGCATCAAAATAAGATGTTAAAGGAAGCCCCAATAGATATTTGTATTCTGACTGTAGCTTCTGGGCATCGAGAGTGGCTTACGGAAAACCTAATTCCTTTACCGTATAGACATTCTTAAGAGCAAATCGGAGCTTTGCCCCGGGTCTATTTCAAACAAAGGGATTCCGGAATGCCCTTTAAACTCAAACTTTTCATTAATGCCTCATCAATCATTAAAAAACGCAAAGGTTGATAGCTGCATACCATTTCCATCTAGAGTGACGGGAAGGACTCAAAATACAGTTTCGTTTACACTCCATGTGCGCATGCGTATCACCAAAAACTTTATGGCTCTTGTGCAAAAGGGGATGATGAATAAAACGACATCCTTCAATGCCGCAAATCGCAGTGGAAATGTACTCTGTTGGCTGGTGAGCGATCAGACATCTACGACAGAGTTTATTAGCCCTCACTTTCCCCATTTCTCGGTTCGGGTGATATTTAAGAAGACATTACATTTGGATATATGTTCACAGTTACCTTGAAAAATAATATGCTTCTTTTCCAATATCCGTACGTCTGTGCTAATATTAAGCGCTTCCCATCGGCGTATTTTAGCTGAGTTGAGATGTTGTTTGCGCCATATGCCAATTGAAGTAACCAGTTACTGAAACCTTCGAGAGTAGTATTTGATTGGGTTGATTTATGCATTCCCTAGAAGGGACCTAGGAGACCTGGGAGCTTACAGACCAGAACGTTGTATAACTCAGGGTAGTTTAAGAGACCGGATGCTTTCATGGTTGCATATATGTATGTTGTGCACTTCTAAGGCAAAATCGACGATGCCTGGTCGTCCAAATTTCATATGCAGGGTTAACAATATTTGCGGCACACATGAGGCATGTAACAATAAGTTCCTCAGGGCAGATTCTTATAATCTGAAAATCCACAGAGCAACGTTATTTGTTCATAGCTGGCGAAAAACAACGGCCACTCTTCTGGGTTACCGGTAAACTTCGGTAACACCTTGCAAATGCTATTTCGTGCTGCTAGCTGATCCCGACTAATTGGACGATTTGCATTTTGCTCGATGTTCAAAGCGGGGGTGGTTTCCTTACCAATATGCATTCACGTAGTATTTATGGGAAAATATCTGGCAACCAAGTTGACCAAGACATTCTCCATCTTAGTTGAACACTGCAGCACTAAAGCAGAAATTTTTTGTTTGCAGAATCTGTGCAAAAAGAATGCATCCCGTTGGTCTAATTGCTATGGTACTGTGTTCGTTTGTACAGCGTTAGTACTTTCGGCTCTTGGTGGGGCAGTGGGTACACCAGTAGCTCTCATTGTATCAATAACAGCTCTTCTTTTTAACTGACTTGCCAGCCAGCATCGGTATGGCACCGGCTTTAGCGGGACAATCTTTTTTCGTGTGTGCCGGTTTAGAGGCAGCGTTATTGGGAAGCATATAGCAATTCCCTGTAGAGGGGGAGGAGCGTACGGGTGAAGTAGCAACATCAGGGGACCGGTTGTCATCTTATTTTGTAACGTATTTCATGGCGATTGACTTCGTTAAGCGATTTGTCACCTTGGTTGCTTTTTGACTTCGAGGCGGCATTTGTAGATAATTAATTAGAAAAAGAATTTTTAAAATTTGTTAGGATACTGAAGTAAACAAAATTATAATTCATATGTATGTATTTAAGTTAATCTAAAAAAATCCGTGTTTTACTTAAAATTCTTCGACACATGCCTTCCGCCAAAACCAATAGGAAAGAGAAAGAGAACGATCCGCAGGCGCATGATTCGAAATGTCACTTTTGACATATGACAAGTGTGGCAAAATTATGACAGAGGCGTTAAAAACTTAAAGAAATAGAGTTTGTTCAGGACACAGTAAAGAAGTGGATAAGGCTGTTGCTCGGTGTTTAAAGCGGAGCCACAATGCTGTTATAAGTGGACCACTTTTTAAAGAACAAAATGCCCAATCTTGAACGTTACTAATTTTAAGCTAAGCAATGGCTGGATTTGGAGGAAGCAAAAAATGGAAATATTAGTTTCAAGAAATTTCACGTTGAAGGAAGTGATGCTGATGTTCTATCAGCATCGCAATGGATCAAACATTTTTTACCAACATTATTAAACGGATATTCTGAAAAAGACATTTGAAAAGTATCTTGAAACGAGTGCTAAGAATTTACTTTAACTTTTGTGTTCACTAAAGAATATTGGCGCATATGTGATAGATATTATTCAGTGAACGAACAACATTCCCTAGTTAAAAGAAAATCAAAAAAGGGAGACAAGTGTTTTTGTTGAAGAAATATTACATTTCGTGTAGAGTTCGCGATTGGTGCTCGGTTATTAATTAATGCAGCAAACATTAGAGATGCAACGAAAGATATTTAACTCTCAAGAAAACGTGTTTAGATTAGAAAATCAATTAGAAATTTTAGAATCTATTCCCGGACACGAGGACGAATACATCTTTAATAACGTACAAGCAATAAGACACATCTATATATATGACAGTGAGTAGCTTCAACCGCACGCAATGAACATAATCAGAATCATATGGTCACCTCATGGACTTATATGATCGAAGGGAAGGCAGTTTGAGCTTCGAAATTTTGGACTGAGTATTGAGTGTTAGTACGTCATTTTCAGAACGTCATTTTGTCCAATATCTTAAATAAATAAGAAAAGCATTGCTGAATAAAATTCACCATATAATAGTGAGAATAATATTAGAAAATACGTATTAGATCTATTTTACGCAAATATGCAACCATTTCAAAGGCAGGTATTAAGGCTGAACTTTGTGGACAAATAATAACCATTGATTTAGCATATAAATCTCTAGTAGATTTAATCAAAGTCGATATTCCATAGTATTAGTATATTCTTTGTTAAGATCATAGATTGCTAGTAGATACAGGAGCATCTGCGTTTTAGAAAAAATCGTATACCTTATTATAAAATAAGTAAATTAAGTCCGCCGTGGCATTGTGGGTATGTGCGCGGACTCCTACGCAACCGAACTTCACTACCTGGGTTCGATTCGCTTTACATCCATAATAATCGATTCAACCTCTTTCGAGTCACTGACAATGATCAAAGAGTAAAACTGTCTAGAAGACGCTTCTCAAGTTGGAGTTTCGGAGTCGGTATAAAACGGTAGGTACCTTCCTCTCGTGAGAGAACAACAGCATACACATTATGTGTGGTTGTTGAGAAGCTAGGCTGTGTCGCTCTACAGGCTGAAGCGCCTCCTATATTATAATTATTATTAAATTACTTAATAAACGCCTCTATCTGCAAACACTATATATACGAAAACCCAAATATCTGAAGAAACCATAACACCATTGCCTATAGGATTTAAGGAAGGTGGATCCACAATGCGATGGAAGTTATTGGACTTGCAAAACGATAAATGTGATGTCATACTTAGTACTAATGTGGTTTTGTAGAAATAAATGAAAAAAAAATTAAATTCTTAAACTATTACCAAGATCACCTGTGTCCATATAAATATGAAGAAATGACTCAATACAAACTCAAATCAGATAATTCCTGACTTAAATTTCGAAGAAGCAGGGAATTTCAAGAGGTCCTTCACGGAGACGGGAAGTTCTACCACGAAGCCGATCCACAAAATCCGAGCAACGGATAATACACTAGTTTTCACAAAGCTTTATCGCACCCAAAGGTGAACGAGCAGGAAATAGACAGGTAGATATCCCAAATGTTAAAAGATGGTATCATAAGAAAGAGCATATCACCGTATGCTTCTGCTATATGGTTCGTACCCAAAAATGATGATGCAAAATGGCGCATTGTCATCGACTATAGGAACCTTAATAAAACTCTTCTTTCTTTAGTACTCTGGATCTGGGCAAAGGCTTTCATCAAATTATAGATATAATATAATATAGAGAAGACCGCCTTCTCATCGGCTTTGAGACATTTCGAATTCATGGAATACCTTGGAAAAAGTTGTGTCGTATATTTAGATGACATATTTGTATTTTCAACTTCACTTAAATAACATATGACAAACCTTCATCCGATCGTTAAAAGACTTTGAGAAGTTCATTTGAAATTACAGGTAGACAAATGCAATTTTCTTAGAAAAGAAACTCAATTGTTGAGTCATACCATTACTTCTAGTGGAGCGAGACCGTATGCAGATAATATTGCGTCAATCCAAAAGCTTGACGCTCCGAAGACAACTACACAAATGAACGGTTTTATAGCTCTTACGTGTTATAATAGAAGTTTTATACATGACATGCATTATATATTTCTCGTACCTTTAATGATCATGAGCGCAGTTAGTGCACAACGGAAAAGGAATGGTATGGTATAGCCGTTAACATGGTTACTAGCCAAAAATCTTGGAACAATCATTTCACCACCCCTACAGTCATGGATTCTACAACCTAGGGAATATGACTTCCCCTTTCAAGAGAAGCCAATGCAAATGACACTGTAGTACGTACAATCCATTCCCAAGTTCTATAAGCTAACGTTCACTTTCCAATAAAGACCTCTGTATTAAACATATACTATCAACGAATTATTCTTCTAAGATAGAATTAAGATGATTAAAAACAAGAATATATATTTATTAAAAACGCGTATAGCAACAAAGCATACCGGTATTTTTACAATATAATATTCGCAATATATCAATAATCTTTACGGAACTAGAAAAAATATTATAAATGCTCTTATATCGCTGAAGACATAGATACAGAAGAACAAGTAGTAAGGCAAATACGCCTGTATCAGCAACATGAATATAATCATGCAGGTATTGAAGAAAATGGCAAAGGCTTCGAAAGAAAATATAAAGGCTGGTTAATTTAATTTTAAGGGCCGATGTTGAATGTGAGCCACACCTAAACGTCAAGTTTTTTTCTGCATTTCATTTGACATTTCTCAATTTCAGACTAACTCAATTTGAACCATGGAAAGATACACAATCGAGCAACGGGTTAAAGTTATTCAGGCTTATTATGAAAATGGGCGTTCAAATAAAAAAGCATATCGTGCTAACGAAACAATGGCTCTTTTGCGCGACAAATTGAATGGCCGTGTTATCTCACGTCGTGGCGATGTCAATTGGCCGCCAAGATCATGTGATTTGACACCGTTGAATGTTTTTCTTTGGGGTTATTTGAAAGCAAATTTGTACGTCGATAAGCTAGCAACAATTCAAGAGCTAAAGGATGAGATTATTCGTCACATTAACGGCATAGAACCTTAATTATGCTTCAGCGTCATCGAAAATTTGGACTATCGGATGGAGGTCGGCCGAAGTCGCGGCAGCCATTTGGCCGATATTTTGTTCCATACATAATTGAACCATACCAATATTATCATAATAAAAAGAAATGGCAATAATTTCCTAAATAATTTGTGTTTTATTCAAAATCAACATCGGCCATTTATTTCAAAAACTTGCGCAATATTATTACGGAGATAATCAACTCCTGCAATATTTGTTCCATTTAAAAATATGATTATGTTTATACATATGCCTACATCAGCTGGGCAGCCTACTTTTTTTAGCGACTTCTTTTTTACACACCTCAATGGTACCCATGGAGAGACAACTCGTTGACACCCCATTTTGTTAGTGATAAACTAACATCGTATGGCAAACAACCTGTTTTCCATTTCATATTGGCGACCACGTTAGTAACAGGTTGTATTCGTATTTGAAGATTTATAAAGAATAAGTATTGTAAAAATTACATTTTAGGGATTTTCACTCATTTTACAGTATCTTCTGAAAACAATTGTGCTTTTCGCATCCATGCAATAAACTTATGTTTCATGTGTACATATTTAAGAATTTTATGTGCGTAGCTGTTACTGTTACGACGTAGTGTCGTTTACTGTTACTGTATTATCTTTGGCCCCGACTTCTTTCTTATACAATGGACTGTACTTACTCTGAATCCTTTTAAAAGGAGCCTACAATATATCTATTCTTTTAAATGTCTTAGGTACCGTTTTCGTACCACAAATTTGTATCGGCTTGTTTCATTCTTATCTTTTCCCTCAATTCTTGGTTAAACGTGATTCGAAAGGGAGCCATTTTTTGAAAATTAAATCTGGAACTTCTATTGAAGAATATGTCACACGGCTTCCACGGTGTCACCGAGTGAATCGTGTTATTATATCTGTCGACAGTTGTGTTTAAAAGCTCTCTCAATTTAAAATCCTTGTACTTAGCCTTCAGACATCGATTAATTATAGAGTGAAATCGCTCCACCTGCCCATTGACTTTACTGCAGTTAACAGCATCTAACCATAAGGAAGGAATCTCTTGTTATCTGTAACTTTCATTCTCGGGAATTTAAAGTAATGAAGGACTTTTATAAGTTTTTCTCTGACATGAAAGGAGTATTTGTTTATGATAGGGAAAAGCTTGACGAATTCCGCAAATTTGTTCAAACAAGCTATATACTTTTCACCTTGTATCTCCACAATGCCCAGGTGTTATGTCTTACATGGATATGACGGAGCCGGTGTAGGCTCGGGAGTTGTTAGCGAGACAAATATCACAATTTGTTTAAACCGTGAGCAGGCTATTCATATTGGGGAAATACTACTTTTCGAGAAGTTGTTATTTTTTTCTCGGGCGTTCCTGTGGGCTCGTCTATGTTCTTTGCTTATGAAGTCCCATACCCGATTCTCGTTAGCGACATCTTTCACCATTCTTTGAGTAGTTCACGAAACTCTCGAAGTATACTGTTGATTGTATCAACAAAAGGCATGTACCTCTTCAAGGTTGCATGAAACCAAATATGCTTCATCGGTCATTATTCGGTTGTGTCGTTTTTTGTTTATCCAAATTTATGATAGGTTTAAGTTACACGTTATTAATTAGGTTAGTTTATATTTCGTTGAAGTCAGCACTTTTCGGTTATTTCTGTAAATTGCAAGTAAGCATAGTTTGTAAATAAATACGAGCACAATAAAAATTTGATGGCACTATGAAATCTCAATCGATCCTTTGATTGTCACTTAATGTGAGGCTGCATTAGGCGATTGATTTTATAAAAAGTTCTAAGAGTTAGAATTTTGTGCATGGGTCCTTCGAGCCATATTAGCTGGATAAAGTTAGCAGTGCAAGTGTAGTGGTGCAGTGTAGTGTTGAAGAGTAAAATCAAGAAAACTATTAACTTAAACAACTTTAAGCCAATCCCGACCATCCGTACTTCCTTGACGATTAGTATAGCCAATTGGAGTCAAGGTACGAGGATATAAAGCATACTTTGATGGAGAAGTTAAAGCAACATCAGGCAAAGGTTCGTCTATCTACACCAAAGTTGCCAGAGGAAACAGATACTCCTAGCTCACAGTTCTTGCTCAAGGGTTTTAGGCACGTACAAATGGAAAGACAACCAATTAGTGAAACAAGTACCATTATAAAGAAGAATGAATTAAAATTCAAGAAGTTGAGTACTTCTAAGAAACACTTCTTAAGTGGACAACTTGGAGCCTGCAAACAATAAGTTGTACTTGAACCTCAAACTAGAACAAGTGAAGGAGTACTGTAATAAAATCCTTTGCTTGAATGAAGAAATCATGTCTTCATTTGAAGAAACGACGAACAAACACATGTTGTCAATAATGAATGAGTTGATCTGGAAAAGAGGTACCAAGATACGTACATCAAACAAATCGGAGGCAATGCCGACAGCAGTGCTAGCGCAGAGACTTATCAAACTACCGCCCATAACTATCCCATCATTCGATGGAAGGTACAAGGAATGGACTTTATTTTGGGAACTGTTTGAGCGCTTAGTAGATTAAAACGAAGGAATTACTGATGAGGAGCGCGTCCAGTGTCTAAAATAAAGCTTTAAAGGGAAGCAGCCAGAATCATCGACCACATGGCACCGACATCAATAAATTATGAGCCGGTTGTTGATAAAACGGTATCGAAATCCAGCAGCTGTCATCTGTATGCACATTTAGAAATTGTTCTTAGTGAAATCAGCAGGGCCCGACAACTCATTCAACCTACAAAAATTAATGGAATCACGAAGGAAATTTTGTATGCCATAAAGAATTTACGAGTAGACGCAAGTAGCTGGGATCCACTGGTGGTACATTTATTACGTTCTAAATTAGACGGTGATACAAGAAAATCATATAAGCAAGCAAGAGGAACATCCACAAAAATACCTACGCTGAAAGAACTGTTTTTCCTTTTTTTTCATTTTCGTTTTTTTGTTTTAAACCATTTACTTACAGGCTAGACAAAAATTGTTGGAGGTTCTTGATCTCCGACTTCAGTGCCCTGATTTCCGGATTTTGAGGGTCTGTAAACCGCCTGTGCAAGAGTTTGAGTCTTGACAGCAGCCTACTTTTGTGCGATGGTAGCATTTCGATAAACATCGCTGTCATCGATTTGTACTACCTTCGGAATGATCTTGTCCATGGTACGTTTGATTATGTCATCCATTTGTCTGAGGTACCTGTCAGACTCCTAGTTTGTCAGGTTTCTGTTCGTCGGAGGATTGATCCCACTCGAAGTAGTTCCATGGATAACGTCCTGGAGAAGAGTGGCCGGCGGGCCTTATTATAATTATAAGGGTGCCTCTTGGCATATTCCCCCAGTTCTTCCACCTCGTTCGGGAGCTGAATAGCCGCGAAGAGTCCGCAGTGAACACTTTCCGTGCGTGTCTCTCCACGTCTAGTATCGTTAGTCGTTTGTCGATTAGCAATAGATCCAGAGGACCCGCTTCTGGGATACGATGGTCTGTCGGTTGCAAGCAAATCTAACTTGAATTCAATATTGTGCCATTAGGAAGTTGTGGCGTTAGGCACTGCAAATAACTTCGAGTAGATGAGGTCTACCCGTGCTGCTTGCTCCTGGATCGCCCCTGGATAGAGAGCAGGACCATCTTCAGATCAATTTCACCTTCGGAATTCCTGGCCACTGTGGCCGCAGCCACCTTCGGTACTGTCTTTTGTACCGGTTGCCTACCTTATGCCATTTGGGCATAGGAGACTGCCGGTGTAACAGTGGTAGATGGAACACGAGCCGCTTCTACAGTTTTTGTTTTCTTTTTAGCTTCTGTGATTTGTTTGAGTCCTTGGACTCTAGGGCATCCCCGATAGGTTGCCGGGTGTCCATTGGTCTTACAGATTACGCACATAAGCTTACTACTGTGTTCGACCTTTACCGTCCCTAAGGGACATTCCCCTTGGATGTGGGTAGTAGCGCATTTGACGCAGCGAGACTGCATGTTGCATTTCGCCGCGGCATGCCCAAACCTCTGACAACGAGCACATTGGGGTATGTGCTTGGTCTTTTTTAATGTTTCCCATGTAACAGAAATAGAGCCTAAGCGATTAATGCGCTTTAGGCTGTCTTTTTTGCTGTCTGGGGCTGACCTGGACAAGGAAGAACGGAAGTTTCATATTCTCCCTTCTCGTTACAGCAGTGTTGAAGGACCCCAACGAACGTGACATGGTCGCTCTGCGCCTGGTGCAGCTCAGTGAGGATATCCTCGGGATCAGTAGCAGGATCCATGCCCTTAAGAAACATGGTCTGCACTTTTTCTCCTTTGGGAGTGTACAAAAAAAACTCGGCCCCCGCCGCCGTTAACTCTTCTTTTACAGCGCGGTAGTTTGCCACTGATAAGCAGTGGACAGATAGCCTTAAGGGCCCTTTATATTTCATAAAAAAGGGAGTTTTCAGTGGCCAACTTACATAGTTTGTCAACGTCCTTAGTCTCCATTCCGAAGACGTTTATTGGCGGGCATCTCTCTGCTTTCGGTGTCGTTGTTTCTGACGCTGTTCGTTCTGCTTCTGCTGTTGGTTCTTCTGCTGCTGTTGGTTCTTCTGCTGTTCATAGTTCGTCTGCTGCTGTTGTTTATGCTTCAGGTGCTGTTGTTGCTGCTGCTGCTGTTTTTGTTATTTGGCAGCTGACTTACGCTTTCCCTTTGGTAACTGCTGAAGTTGTTGCTGCAGCTTTGGCTGCTGTTGTTGTTGTTGGTGCTGCTGTTGCTGTGCAGCTTCTTCGCCCGCTCTCCTGGCTTGTAATTTTTTTTGGTTTGCATGTATATGTGCATCTAGCTCTCTCTTTCTTTGGATTTTGAGCAGTTGCTCTCCCTCCTCCTCCTCCTCGTCGTGCGACTCGGATGACAATAGGGAACTGAACGGTTTGCCTTTACTTCCGTAGGAGAATATCCCTTCGCCCTCTGCCGACTCATATAGGACGTAGTCTGTTGATTGTCGTTGTTTTGTTGTTGCTGCTACTTCTGTGTTAGATGCTGCTGTTGTTGTTTTTACAGTTGTTGTTGTTGCTGCTATTGTAGTTGCAGTTGCTGCTGCTGCTCTTCTTCTTGGCTTTCCCGCAACGTACATGTCGGCTGAGGTCACCTCAGTGAAAGTAGTTCGGCGTTTCACCGTGGTTGGCTGCGGTAGCAACTCCTTCCACCTCTTCTTCCTCTCTTCCTGCTGGCTTGGTACACCAGCTTGGTGACTTGATGTGCCCGTTCACTATTTTTACCAGTTTTTGGGAGAGCGGGTTGCTCCTTTGCGTCCATCACGCCACTCACAGAATGTGCCTCTCTTGTCCATTCTTAAAAAAGAAATTTAAATTTTTTAAATTTGCGTGGGTATCGAACACGTCTCCGCCGTATCACGAGCGATGACGGTTTTTTTTTTATTTTTTCATTGTTATTTTGTTTTTATTGAAATGTATATTATATTACTTACATGCCAGACAAAAGAACTTAAAACTAGCTTAGCTTACTTAACAATTCACAATTGTTCTTAATACTAACCTACTGACCCTGTGCGGGTACACTAAGCTAATCTAATCTACATTATAAATGTGCCTTGACAAACTTGTACACATTTATTATATATTTATTTATCTATACCAAGAAAACTGATAAAAAACTTGGCTGAACTTAACTTAACTACTTAACCTAATATAAAACTTAAGACTATCTTAATTACGTCCGTAACAGTACGGACGCGTGCACTAGGGCGTATATATTATGTATAAGCTTAACATTTATAATTTATACGCCGTGGTGCACCTTTTTTCTTGGTTTTTTTGTTTTAAATTTTTTTTTCTAATTTTTTTTAATGTTTTGTTTTTTATTTTTTTTAACTGCCTTAAAACCTATGTAATCTGGCCACCATGGTCAACTGTCTCGTCGTTTGGGATAGTCAGCGGTGGCGGAGACTGGTTTCGGTGTAACCACCAGTAAAATTGTCAGTTTGACTGTTTCCTATCTCGAGCGGGGACGCTCTACTGAACCGAAGAAGATCCACGTGGGTGCGAGCGACATCCGGTTCGTATTGGAGTACGCCACTGTTTGGCGTACGACATGGAAGATTACAGGGCATCCGTCTGTATCCTGTATTAGGCCAATCGAGTCTAAACAGAAGAATGCTTCGGGAGGAATAAAGCCGTTAAGGCGCACCCTTTCATGGTACATAATATTGGGGTAGTAAGCCCGGAAGACCAGACTGTTGGAAGAAGTCATAGCTCGTGCAATGTGCGTTCTTATCAGCTTAATAAGAAAATTATCTATCCTGTTCAAGTTTTCCTCGTTGTACAGGACACATGTCCGAAGACACTCACGTTGAACCACAACGGACAACCGTACGCCATAATTGGCCTGATGAGGGCCATGTAGCAGATTACCTTCACCCTGGTATTAAGTTGGCTGCTGTAAAACAACCTCCTTGCCGCAACAAAGGCCTTTCTGGCTTTCGTCAGACAACATCTATATGTTTGTCAAAATACAGATATTCTTCCAGCCAAATGCCAAGATATCTAACCACACTTTTCACAGCTAACGGCCGTCCTTGCCGAACTTGCGCCGGTTTAGAAGAATATCCCTCGACGCCATGTACAGCGGAGTCCTGAAGAGGGTAGTTTCACACTTCAGGAAGTTGATAGCCAACTTCCAGTCGTCGCATAATCGTTGAATTTTCTCGAAGTCACGCTGCAACAAGATATTTATTACCCCGACCTTCGGACCTCATACTAGGTCGTCGGCGTAAGGAATTATGTGCTGCATGGAACCTATAAGCTCTGCAGTGAATATTGAAAACAAGATCGGCGAACCAATCGCCCCTTGCAAACCATTTTTAATGTCAAAGACCGTGGTAAAATTTACATCGGGCATCCGTCATCTTTCATCACTTTTCACGACAAACTTTCTACCTGTTATCATGTCATAGATCATGTATAGCAGTGGTTTACTTATGCAGAGCCTGATCAACTTGAAGAAGAGGCCATCCAACCAAACGGTGTCAAACGCCTTCACCAGATCAATCAGACAGGCAAACGTGCACTGGTTTTTGTTTTTGTTCCACTGAATGTCGGAAACCAGCTTTGACGCGGCATGTATGTTATCATCGCCCGCCCTGAATCCGAACTGGTTATCCGGTATGATTTTATTTTCATCAACCCATTGCTTCAGAACTCGAATGACTATCTTTTCAAAAACCTTGCTTATGCAAGGAAGAAGACTGATCGACCGGAGATTTGTCGGAATGGACTTGTCTTTGTCCCGTTTAGGGTTGTACTACAGCTGTTTTCCAGTGCGAAGGGTAATATGCATTACTCAGCGCATTGTTGAACAACGTTGTGTAAATTTGAACTGCTGCGGGGGGAAGGTGGCGAAGCACAATAGATACTCTGGAGATCTTCTTGCGAAATCAAGATGTGATTTCCATCATTGGCGACGGCATTATGTGCCAAATTATCGTCACTGAATCTGGTGAATCCTGGATTCTCGGATCGCCATTGACTTATCTCATTGTGGAGATAGAAGTGGTTTAGCAAGGCTCTGTTTTCCAGATCTTGATTTGGCCTACTAACATCGTTGACCGTAAACACTCGCTGAAACACAGCACCAATAGCTTTCACCTTCTCCTGGGCATCCTCAACCACGAAGAAGTCATTACCTAGTATCGAACACGTCTCCGCCGTATCACGAGCGATGACGGTTTTTTTTTTATTTTTTCATTGTTATTTTGTTTTTATTGAAATGTATATTATATTACTTACATGCCAGACAAAAGAACTTAAAACTAGCTTAGCTTACTTAACAATTCACAATTGTTCTTAATACTAACCTACTGACCCTGTGCGGGTACACTAAGCTAATCTAATCTACATTATAAATGTGCCTTGACAAACTTGTACACATTTATTATATATTTATTTATCTATACCAAGAAAACTGATAAAAAACTTGGCTGAACTTAACTTAACTACTTAACCTAATATAAAACTTAAGACTATCTTAATTACGTCCGTAACAGTACGGACGCGTGCACTAGGGCGTATATATTATGTATAAGCTTAACATTTATAATTTATACGCCGTGGTGCACCTTTTTTCTTGGTTTTTTTGTTTTAAATTTTTTTTTCTAATTTTTTTTAATGTTTTGTTTTTTATTTTTTTTAACTGCCTTAAAACCTATGTAATCTGGCCACCATGGTCAACTGTCTCGTCGTTTGGGATAGTCAGCGGTGGCGGAGACTGGTTTCGGTGTAACCACCAGTAAAATTGTCAGTTTGACTGTTTCCTATCTCGAGCGGGGACGCTCTACTGAACCGAAGAAGATCCACGTGGGTGCGAGCGACATCCGGTTCGTATTGGAGTACGCCACTGTTTGGCGTACGACATGGAAGATTACAGGGCATCCGTCTGTACGTACGCCAATATTGGCCTGATGAGGGCCATGTAGCAGATTACCTTCACCCTGGTATTAAGTTGGCTGCTGTAAAACAACCTCCTTGCCGCAACAAAGGCCTTTCTGGCTTTCGTCAGACAACATCTATATGTTTGTCAAAATACAGATATTCTTCCAGCCAAATGCCAAGATATCTAACCACACTTTTCACAGCTAACGGCCGTCCTTGCCGAACTTGCGCCGGTTTAGAAGAATATCCCTCGACGCCATGTACAGCGGAGTCCTGAAGAGGGTAGTTTCACACTTCAGGAAGTTGATAGCCAACTTCCAGTCGTCGCATAATCGTTGAATTTTCTCGAAGTCACGCTGCAACAAGATATTTATTACCCCGACCTTCGGACCTCATACTAGGTCGTCGGCGTAAGGAATTATGTGCTGCATGGAACCTATAAGCTCTGCAGTGAATATTGAAAACAAGATCGGCGAACCAATCGCCCCTTGCAAACCATTTTTAATGTCAAAGACCGTGGTAAAATTTACATCGGGCATCCGTCATCTTTCATCACTTTTCACGACAAACTTTCTACCTGTTATCATGTCATAGATCATGTATAGCAGTGGTTTACTTATGCAGAGCCTGATCAACTTGAAGAAGAGGCCATCCAACCAAACGGTGTCAAACGCCTTCACCAGATCAATCAGACAGGCAAACGTGCACTGGTTTTTGTTTTTGTTCCACAGAATGTCGGAAACCAGCTTTGACGCGGCATGTATGTTATCATCGCCCGCCCTGAATCCGAACTGGTTATCCGGTATGATTTTATTTTCATCAACCCATTGCTTCAGAACTCGAATGACTATCTTTTCAAAAACCTTGCTTATGCAAGGAAGAAGACTGATCGACCGGAGATTTGTCGGAATGGACTTGTCTTTGTCCCGTTTAGGGTTGTACTACAGCTGTTTTCCAGTGCGAAGGGTAATATGCATTACTCAGCGCATTGTTGAACAACGTTGTGTAAATTTGAACTGCTGCGGGGGGAAGGTGGCGAAGCACAATAGATACTCTGGAGATCTTCTTGCGAAATCAAGATGTGATTTCCATCATTGGCGACGGCATTATGTGCCAAATTATCGTCACTGAATCTGGTGAATCCTGGATTCTCGGATCGCCATTGACTTATCTCATTGTGGAGATAGAAGTGGTTTAGCAAGGCTCTGTTTTCCAGATCTTGATTTGGCCTACTAACATCGTTGACCGTGAACACTCGCTGAAACACAGCACCAATAGCTTTCACCTTCTCCTGGGCATCCTCAACCACGAAGAAGTCATTACCTAGTACTGCCCTACCTGGAGCGGTGCCAACTGAAGTCAGTAATTGTTCGTTATTTGTCGTCGAACGGGAAGTCGAACGACCTTAATGTCGTTTTGATCTTTCCTCCGGAATATTTTATTTACTTGCTACATACCCGGGTTGTTAGATCGTACAGCCCAGATTTTGTTGCCCCACTGCAACCTTATACCCAAGCTATAATTTATTCTTATTAACTGTTGGAGGTTCTTGATCTACGACTTCAGTGCCCTGACTTCCGCGTTTTGCGGATCTGGAAACCGCCTGTGCAAGAGCTTGAGTCTTGACAGCAGTCTACTTTTGTGCACGTGAAGTGCATCGATGGTAGCATTTCGATAGACGTCACTGACATCGATCTGCACTAACTTCGGAAAAGTCTTGCCCAAGGAACGTTTAATTACGTAGTTCATTTGTATGAGGTACATGTCAACCCCCGCGTTAGTTAGGTTTCTGTTTGTCTGGAGAAGCGTGGCCAGCGGGCCTTATTGTAATTATAAGTGTGCCTCTGGACATACTCCTCCAGTTCTTCCACCTTGTTCAGCAGCTGAATAGCAGCGAAGATCCCGCAGTGATCACTCTCGTACTCAAGCGCAGTTAAAGAGTTCCGTGTGCATCTTTCCACGTCTAGTATAGTTAGTCGTCTGTCTATCAACAACAGATCCAGATAGGACCCGCTTCTGGGATACGATGGCCTATCAGTTGAGAGCAAATCTAGCTTAAACTCAATATTGTGCTCTACCAACCAGCCATACAAGGAGTTACTCCTGGTGTTATGCACTAAGTTGCCCCATTCAATATGCCTCGAGTTAAAGTCTCCGGCTATGATATAGTAGTTCTCCTCCGAGCATAGTCGAAGGCTTGTGAAAAAAGTATCGAGCTCTGAAATGAAGTACTGATTGATACGTGCATTTTCAGCCGCATATCGCCTGAAGTCTTCGCACATCACCGCTATACACGAACTTATGACAAAGGCCTTTTTTGATTAAGAGAGCGACCCCTCCAGCTAGGTAGGTTCGATCTCTTCGAATGATGTGATAATTATTGTACCTGAGTGTGTGCGTCTGATTTAGCTTAGTCTCGAAAACCATCAACACGTCAGGATTATGCGTTTGCAGTAAGTTGCCGAAATTTAGTTGTCGCTTAGGTTTGATCAGTGAATTCACATTCACTGCTAGAATTTTTAGGTTACAGACTGCCTGCGAAGCCATCAGACCGATGTGGCTTTTGGCTTGGCGAACAGCTTGGAGTAGATGAGGTCTACTCGCGCTGCTTGCACAATGAACTGTTTTAGAGCTGAGCGATCTACCCCTGGATAGAGAGCAGAACGGTCTTCAGATAAAGATCTGCCACCGGTTGCTTGGCCACTGGAACTGGGGCCACCTTCAACACTGTATGTTGTACCGGTCGCCTTCCTGATGCCATTTGGTCATAGGAGAATGCCGGTATAACAGTGTAGCTGGGGTACGGGACGCTGGCCTTGCTTCTACCATTTTTCCTTTCCTTTTTGCCTCTATTATTTTTCTGATCTCTTGGACCTTAAGGCATCCCCGATAGTTTGCAGGGTGCCCGCTGGACTTGCAGAGAACACATTTCAGAATGCTCCTATTATTCGCTCCTATTTTCCGTTGCCAAAGGGCATTGCCCTCGAGTGTGGGTTCCTGCGCGACTGCATGTTGCAATTCGCCGCGGCATGCCCAAACCTCTGACAACGAGCACATTGGAGTATGTGCTTGGTTTTTTTTAATGTTTCCGATGTAACAGAAATAGAGGCTAAGCGATTAATGCGCTTTAGGCTGACTTTTTTGCTGTCTGGAGCTGTATTAGGAAGAACGGACGTTTTCTGTTCTCTCTTTTCGCTGCCGCAGTGATGAAGGGCTTAACCCCAACGAACTGGACAGCGTCGCTCTGTGCTTTGCGCAGTTCTGCGAGGATCTCCTTCGGATCAGTGTCAGGATCCACGCCCTTAAGGAGCAGGGTCAAGGTGCAGACCCTTTTTTGGTATATGAGAAAAACTCGGCCTTCGCCACTGCTAGCCTTTCTTTAATAGCTTGATAGTCTGCCACTGATGATTAATGAACAGACAATCTTAATGGATCTTTATACTTTATAAAGTAGAAATATTTTATCATTGTCTCCAGTCCGAAGACGTCGATCGGTGGGCATCTCTCCTTTTTTACTGCGGCTGCCTGTAGTTGTTCTTTCTGCTGCTGCGCCTGCTTCTGCTGCGGTTTTTGTCGCTGCTGCTTTGGCTGCTGTTGTTGTTGTTGTTTGGCCGCCGTTGTACGTTGTCCCTATGGCAGTTGTTGGGACGCCTCTTGTTGTTTCTGCTGTTGTAATTGCTGCCGCTGCTGTTTCTCCTTGGTCAATCTTTTGGCCTCTAACTTTTTCTGGATGGCTTGTATGTGCCCATCCAACTCATCCTTCTGACTCTGGAATTTGGCAAGTACCTCGCGGTAATTCTTCACTTCGTCATCCGACTCGGATGACATTAGCGCACTATAGGAGTTCCCACTACCTACGTAGGAGAATCACCCCACGTCCTCTTTTGATTCATATTCAATACTGTCGAATGGACGTTGTTGCTCGTCTGTGGCTGTTTCAAAAGATGATGTTGTTGTTACTGAGGTGCCGCCTGAGGTGAAACTGGAACGCCGCTTCACAACGGTTGCAGCTTCTTCCTTCTCTTCGTCTTTGACTCTGGTGGCCTGATGTACTCGCTTGGTGGTCTGATGTGTCAGCCACCGGTTTATCCGTTTTTGCGAGCGCGGGTCGCTCCACTGCGTCCATCACTCAACTCACAAGTTTCTTCACACTATGTGTCTCTGTTTTAGTTTTTTTAAAAAAAAAGGATCTTTACTTTCCGCAGGGATCAGTTTTCATTGCTACTTCTGTGGAGATCAATTCCAATAGTGTTCACTGCTGACATCAAAAAAGGGTATCGACAGATTCTAATTGACCAAGACGATCAACAGAGAGAGAGAATTCACTGCTGACATCAAAAAAGGGTATCGACAGATTCTAATCGACCAAGACGATCAACAGAGAGAAAGAATTCAAAGAGCCCGGGAAAGCAATACGTCCTTAAAACTTTAACATACAGGACGTCATCTGCACCATATTTGGCCATCAAAACATAATTTCAATTAGCTGAAGACGAAAAAGATACGTATCAAGGGCGCAAACAAAAATAGTAATGGTCCCCACGTACAGACGATTTCCAATTTAAGTTGATTTTTTCGTCTTTTAGCATAAAAAGTACAAAACAGACAACACTCGTTAAAGGCGTTAGAATTCCACATCAATTGAGAGGCTGTAAAGTTTAACTACACGGATTTGCAAATGTTTCCAAATCAGCGTACGCAGCAGTTGTGTATCTAAGGATTATTCACGTCGGCTCTGTTAACATAAGCATTATCGCATCCAAAACAAAGGTCGCGGCAGTAAGGCAAGTTTCACTGCAAGACTGGAACTATGCACAGCAGCATTACTAACGAAATTAATGAAATATATCAGAGACGAAGACGATTGGAATATTCAAATGTCATTGCATGTCATGATGTCATGTTGAGACAACACCCAGTCAAATGGAACACATTTGTTGCCAATCGGGTTCCTTAAGTGCAACAACATTTTAAAGGGCAGTGGACATACTTTCCTGGAAGAGATAATCCTGCAGATTTTTCATCAAAATTATCATTCGGAGAGTCTTTAGTTAAAAATACAACCTGGTGCCACGGTCCAGACTGGTTGATGATTCTGGATGCGTTAACGCCAGGTCACTTCAGCTTTCGAGGCTGTCGTGATAGACGTTGAAGAATGCAGTTTTAAGAGATTTAAACTAATCCAGAAATTAAAGCCGGACATTTGGACATGT
This sequence comes from Eristalis tenax, assembly GCA_905231855.2. NCBI lineage: Eukaryota > Metazoa > Arthropoda > Insecta > Diptera > Syrphidae > Eristalis > Eristalis tenax. Next base: position 17,766,535 of record HG993125.1, on the reverse strand, counting down.
TGGTATAAAAAAGATCTGCACAAAATGCAACAGCGGTATAAATGGAAATATCCTGCTAAGAATTTAGATGTTGGTCAACTGGTGCTGCTAAAAAACGAACCCCTCTCGATGAGCCCTGGGAAAAATTGTCGAAGTACTGATGGGCTGGTGAGGGTAATAAGATAGTTGGTGAGAGTAGTCAAGATATCAAAACTCTGGATAGTAATCAGAAAGCACTGATTCAAGGTACTAAAACCAACACCAAGCTAATGCTATCAACTTTTACCTGTGTTAATAATACTGAAGCACAAATAAGCAACACAATAAACACTTTTACCAAAAAGCTCAATGGTGGTTTAGAAGAGATCAACAAAACGGAACCTTAGAAAAATATAGTGGACGAGAATAAGCTTCACATCCATGTAATGAAATACTTGATGGCTCTGAGTTACATGCGGGAAATTGAAGTAAAATATAACAAGCTATATAATGCATATCTGAAGCGCAGTTATTTGTTTGTCTCATGAAAGCTTGGAACTAATTATCATCAAATGTGTGGAAACACTTGGTCCAGATATGGAAATTCTTCCGGATCCAATGGAAAAGCTGGAAATATCATCAAATCCAACCGAAGCGATAACAACTGGATATTATGTGATCATTGACACCAGTGAATACACCCTGATTATACTTAATACCGTCCCTGTAAAAATTAATGTGCAACGATATGAAGAGGTTCATATACGGCACTCGATACTTGGAGTAGACTATTATCTCCAAAGATATTTCGAAATACTTTTAAAAGATATAGCTACGGCCCAACTCATCAATAAAACATCTTAAATCTTCCGGCCATCAATATTTCACAATATTGAGCTAAGTGAGGATTGCATTGTTCAGTACAAGAAATTGTCCTTCCTTCAGGCAATGTCCAACCAGAACGCTACGACTAAGACAGCCAATATGGAAAATGTTATGGACTCACAACATGATGTTTTATTACACCGAATGTTTATTACACCTGAGGAAACAACGGTATTTATAACTCGTGGATCAGAATGTGAAGAGATAATTCTGAAGGAGATGGCCACATATCATCACATATTCCTGTTTATATTGGCTGTGATCCTCAAATATGGAAAGTGTATCAACAAAAGGCATGCACCTCATCAAGGTTGCTTCAAGGTGTATTAATTACGTTAGCACTTATTTTGTTATTTTAATATTTCGTTGTAGTCAGCACTTTTCGGTTAATTTTGTAAATTGCAAGTAAGCATAATTTGTAAATAAATACGAGCACAACAAAAATTTGATGGCACTAGGAAACATCAATCGATCCTTTGATTGTGACTTAATGTGAGGCTGCATTAGGCGATTGATTTCATAAAAAGTTTTAATAGGTAAAATTTGTTCATATGCATTCTGCTGTGACTCAATGCAGCATTCAGGGATCATGATGCCGTTTATGATAATTGGTTTCAATTTTGTTCTAAGGAATTATATTCACGTTGACGTGTCTAGGTTTTTCACTGCGACGTAGTGTCTATTATTTTGTTTGTTATTATTAAAAGTATCTATTGGACCGCCTGTGTCAACCCTCGTATTGCCTCACTGCATGTAAAGATAACCATGATCAATTAGGTGACTACACATTCGGGCTGAGGCCCTCTCACAAGGCAAGCTGCAGAAAACAATGGCTGGACAAAAGTCGCCAAGAAACAATAAAAAAAACAGCAAGACGGGCTACAGAAAAAGAGACAAAGGCCTGATGTGATAGTGGTGGCGGCAAAGGGTTATCTCTCGTATGCCGAAATACTCCGGAGAGTCAAAGCTGACCCAAAGCTCTTCGACCTGGGAGAATCTGTCTCCAAGATCAGAAGAACCCAGAACGGTGCACTGCTTTTCCAGCTGAAAGTATCCGACGAAAAGACAATACACTTCAAGGATTCCATCGAAGGGAACTTAGGGAAAGGAGTAGAAGTTCGAACCCTTTCATAGAGAACAGCGGTGCAGATCAAAGACATCGAGAAGATCACCATCAAGACAGATATGTACAAGACAATCAAAACCCAGAACGTGTTGGGACTCAGCGAGGCCGACGTACTCAGCCCAAGAAAATCCTATTGAGGCACTCAAGTTGCAACTCTAGGCCTTCCAGTTTATAGCTAAAGGAACCTGACCTAGAATTCGGACACATAGTTCATGAATGTTAAGGCGGGCAAGCCCGCTCAAAACAGTATAGACAATGTGGAGAAGAAGAGCCCATTGCTAAATAATGTGCTAAAGAAGCTATACGTTTCTGGTGCCCGAAGAAGTCCTGTTGAGTATGGTTGTAGAGGCGGATGAATCTTATGAAACACTCTCGGAACAGATAAAATAGGAGTTAACAACAGCATGCGACCCAGCTATGTCTAGGAGGAAACCTAGTTGCAAGGTTGCAAAGGTGGAGAAGATCTAGAGACCAGTGATCCAGAAATAAGCCTTCCAGGAGCGGCTCCGTCATCAAGGAAAGCAAAATAAGATAAGACAAAGGCTCTTGCGGTAAAGCATTCAGAGTGATTACAACAGGCACTCAATCCTCACCAATAACCGACCCTGAATTGCTCACCTATATAATGGAGCATATTTTCTTAGCCGCTTATCTACGATAGGCTTTTTTTTTGCGGTGGCGGAGGCAAATAGTGCATTATCAACCCACCAATATAGATTCAGGAAAGTACGGCCAAGTGTCGATACTATAGAATCTGTGGTAAAGTTGGCCAAAGATGCCATCCAAGGAGAAAGGTGGAGATGGGGACAGAAGAAGTATTGTGCAGTAGTTACGCTAGATGTTAATAACGCTTTCAACTCTGTGAGCTGGATGCATGTACGGAAATCTCTTATTGCTATGGCTACTCCGTCCTACCTGTTTAACATAGTCATGGACTTCTTTAACGATAGGAAGCTTAGATAGTAAACTGATACGTACAGTACTATAGTATAACGGCGGGAGTTCCACAAGGGTCGGCCATCGGACAACTATTTTAGAACATAATATATGACGTCCTTCTACGACTAGTGCTTCCTGAAGGAGTACAAACTATCGGCTGCAAACACAGCTATTTCTGAAAGACTGGTTTGGAACTAGGGGCCCACAAAACAGATGCTGTGCTCATATAAGCAGAAATAAGGGGGAATATTCAAACTTCCTAAATGGGGAACTGACTGATCATATCCAGGGAGACATTAAAGTACTTAGAGGTTATGCTGGACAACAGGATTTCCTTTGGGAAACGCATAAGGTATGTCAGCGGGAAGGCACAACTCACACAAGGAGCGCTCTCTCGAAAGCTTCCGAACATAGGCGGGCCCAGATATGCACGCAGAATCCTACTCTCACGAGTAGTCAGATCAGTCCTCCTATTCGCTGTACTCGCGTTATCGAGTCTTGGACAGCAAGAGCGACAGGAGAATGTAACTATCAGCTCTTGCAGTTTGTGTCTGGACACGGTGGGTATCGAACGTATCTGCACAGGTGTACCTGATAGTTCGCCGCTGTGTGCACAATGTCCAAATATGTAAGAGGACGCAAGGTAGGCAGACGGTGAACCTACCAAGCCCGGAGAACTTGATCACCCATATGACAAGATCGGAATAGAGCCGGAATGAGCTATGATCGTATATTAGAAAAGCTGAAAATACTGCGGAGGAGAAAGGAGAATAGTATCCCGCAAATCGTTCATGCTTATTGCACGGGTTATCAGTATCTGGAAAAAGATTCCACATTCATTGGTGCAATCCACAAAAGAGGAATTTTCTCATTACGTATATTGTTTATGAAAAAATGGTGAGTTGACTTATTGGGAATATTGTTTTGGTTGTGTGAGCATTGTAGTATGATATTTATGGGGAAAAGTGTCATATCATTTCAATTAATTTGTATTTTCGAAAATTCATAATAAGTCTAATTACGAGACCAAAATACTTAGACTAGTTATACGAACATTGTTACTATTTCTAACTTACTGGCGCTCAGCAGGTACTCTAAGCTAAACTTAACCTTATTCTAGTCTAGTCGCCTGATTGTAAACTATTCCGTCGTCTGTTATGTGGTGTATAAACATCACATTCGTCATTGATTGTCTGTCCTTTTGCTCCTATCCCACATATATGTACAATAAACATGTTTATATCTATACATATTTATTGTATACATCTGTATACACATGGGTATACTTAAAATGTTCTTATTTTTCTTCTTTTTCTTATTTTTTTTAAATATTGACATATATTTACAGCTTACTAACTACCTAACAATTACCCTAAAACTAATAAACCTAAGTCGGTCATAGGTTGCAGCTGATGACGGACCGACTAGAGGTTCTAGAGTGTTCGGATGAAGTTCCCTCGCTCCCCAGCCACCACAACTTTTAATGTTGCAAAGCACCATCCCGGACATCCCGCCTTGATACCGTTGTTCTGGCGATTTGATAGATGAGCGGTACGTCATTTACGTCTTCTTGTATCAGACCTTCTTGTATCAGGCATTTACGTCTTCTTGTATCAGATAGAGGTATGCTTCTGCGGGGACGAAGCCGCTTTGACGTAAGATCGTGGTATTGAGGATTGACTTAGTAAGCCCCAGAAATTAGGTTGTTAGTCGAGTTCATCTCTCGAGCAGTGTGACCTCGAATCAACTTCACCAGGAAATTGTCCACTCGTATCAGGTTCGCCATATTGTTTAAGACCTCATTGGAATAGAATTTTCTGTAATGGGACTCTGGAGTTCGATAAAGGCGAATGCAAGCCCTAAGACAAGCTCTCACAAACAACCGAAACTTTTCCGTCAAACTAGCACTCATGTTGAATCACACGGGACAGCCATAGGTGAGCATTGGCCGGATAACGGCCATATATTACCATTACCTATGGCCTCTTTACATCCCTTAGCAGTCTACATGCGCCCTGTAGATATTTATGGGTGGCACCTTTTATTTTTTTTGGCCGCTGCTGTTGCTGATGATGGCTGTTACTGGGTTGCTGGCCTTGGCTGCTGCTTCTGCGTCTGCTGTGTTGCTGACTGTTGATGCTGCTGTGCTGTCGTCTTCTGAACTGGCTGTTATTGCCGCTTTTGATGTTGTTGGGCTTCTTTTGGACTCCTCGATTTTCTGGCGAGAGTCGTTCCTCTCAGCACTCTGATTTCTTGGAGGAGACGATTGAGTTAATCCTCCATATTTTGTGCTTCGATATTTTGCGAAGTACTCGCTCCACTTCATCCTCAGTATCGGAGGCCAACGATTCGAAGCTGTTGACGGATGCTACTATTGTTTCGGACGTCAACTTATTGGAGAAGTTTGCTTCCTCCTTCTCTTCGTTGTGCCTTTTTGCAGCATTGTTGACTGCTGGCCTGATTCTGCTACCGGTTGTTGTTGTTTTTTTGTCCGCTTCTAAGACCGCGGGCCGCTCTTGGGTTTCCAATTTCCAGCATTCATTCACTTATTTAATTAGTTCGAATAATAATTTCTGCTGCGGCTCGAACTTGGTACCCGTAGAGCCACGAGCTCTGACTCTACCCTTTCGGTCAGATGCTTCTTATAGAAAACTTGAGCGCCTTCGCACTCCAGCACTTTTCTACTAACTACTAACTTTCTTTACACTCTCCATTAACCCTTATAAAACGGTCACAGGCAACTTAACCTCATGTGATGTAGAGTAGGGGGAAGTAGAACACTTCTTGTCGAGAGTTGAAACGTGATAGCAGAACTGCAGCTCAATAAACATTTTTTTGTCTTGAAAATTGATTAGATGTTTTGTTTCTTTTAATTTTCTAACATCAGAAGTGTGATCGTACTGTGAATACGTTTGTCTAAAACAGATTAGACAAGTGACCAGTGCCAGTGAAAATACTGTTGTTTGAAAAAAAAATATTATTTAGCAACATGCCTCGTGGTTGTGGTGATACAAATAAAACTGTAGCTGATAATGTGAACAGCGAATCTTCGCAGTGTTCAGACGAATGGGTTGATATTCTTTTTTTCAGACCTGAAATCAATGAATACGCTAAGACCCCCTTAGTCATGTAGAAGAAATTAGAAAAGAAGTAGGTTGGTCCGATCTGCAAACTTTGGCCCGAGTTGGATGGTTCTTGTTGGGGGACGCAAGTGGAGTTATGAACGTTGGAGGCTGGGTTAGTTTCCAAAAAGATTTTGAGGAATTTGGGAGGAAAGAGGAATTTCGGACGGCACATTTTAGAAGCTCCAGTGTTAATACCTATAACACATATCTCCACGAGAAGTCCTCCATACTATGAAATCTACGAGCTTGGCATTGCTGAGTTCGAAGTTAATAATACTGTAATAAAAGCTAATTTTCCCGAACTAATAGACATGTTTTCAGTGTAGAAAACTTCTACATATTAACTTCTACAAAAAATAAAGCACCAGGCCAAATGCGGATAACAGCACATCGACAAACCATCAACGGTTGGTCTTTTTGTGCCAAGCTGGGTCATGATATTTGCGCTATAGAGAAGTGGTGCAATGTAAATTTCTTTAGTTCGGGTTAACCTTCGGGTGCTGCTCGTTTTCGGGCTCTGATTGACACAGGAGCGGATTTATCTCTCATGTCTACAAAGTCTCAGCACTTATTCCAAAATAAACTTATAGCGTGCAATGTTATCCTGAAGGGAATAGCCAAAGTTACTGTTGAAACAACAACACGATTTGAAGGGAGTACAAGGTTTTCGGATGTTGAAATTGCTTGTAATTTATTTGAAGATCACAGTTTGGCCACTATAACCGATCATAAAATTTCACTAGTTGTTCGTTTTATATTTATGAATATATATTTGGTGGAATCCGATACCATGTCCACAGATGTAAAGAATCTCCCTTTACCTAACCTGTCAAGCTGGTCCTCAATTAAAGGAAATGGACACCGGTCTTTAATTACATTGCGAGTGAGCTCTCGAAATCAACACACATCCAGTACGAGCCATCTTTTTTCTTTACAAGGATAATTGGACTTGCGAACGGAGATTCACTAACTTGAATAATCTTGTTAGCCGTAAGGTCCAACGAACAAAAATATTTTCAACGCAGTGGTCATTTGTATGATAGGCTAACGCAATCACAGTACGCACGCATGTAGGGTTTCTTTGTTTTTTTCCTGATAACACTTCCGATGTTATACAATTAAAAATCATTCAGAAAAAACAAAACAACTTATCAATTTTCAAGAAAAAAATGTTTACTGTTAGGTGGGCCGTGTTAGCAATAATCGCATTGTACACTCAAAAGGATCGCGACCATCAACCCTTAGATATGTGCTTTTGGATGCACAGCCACAACGGAGTGTATTTTGTAACTGGAGCCGCAAAAGGTCACAGGCAACTCAACCTCATGTTGTGTAGATTTAAGATAAGAAAGGAAGGAGGAAATTACTTTGAATAAGCATATTCGACTAGCTGGGCAATGGTTTCCATGGAGATGAGGGGATACTTTTGAATTAAATTAAAACGCTTTGTCGTTGAAAGAATAGAACGCATGTTCTTACAAACAAGAAAAATGAATATAATTAATAATAAATTATAAATACATATTTAAAAGTATTTGCTGATCCTGTTCTGCAATCAATTAAAGGGGAAATATGAACTACAACAAATCAGCCAGTTTATTCGAATACGTATCGATATCCCATAGCTCTTAAAGCCGAGGTAGAGAAGCAGACATCGAACCTGCTAAAAGATGGTATTATCCGACCTTCCAGGTCCCCGTACTCCTCAGTTTAGATTGTCCCTAAACAAATTAAATCCGGAAAAAACAAAATTCGATAATGTACTAAAAGCATATTATAAAACGATGCTATATTTATATTGACGACATTGTCATCTGTGGCAAAGACAAGACAGAACACCTTAATAAGCTTAAAGCCATATTTGAAACTCTAGAATGTGCACATGAAACATGAAAATTCAACTATGTACATAAATGGGAATTTTTCAGAAAGAAGTTTTATTATAGGGTTTATTATAGGAATTGACGGAATTAAGACCAACCGGATGAAAGTTCTGGCCATTGTGGAATTATGCGTCCCAAAAACCTTAAAAGATTTACAATAATGTTTGGTTATGTCAGGCTATTATCGCTGATTTATTCAAGATTACGAAAAATAGCTAAACCCCTGACATCCCTTTTAAGAGGGGAATAGGGGCGAGTGTCGAAACATCTTTCAAAAATAAAATTATTCAACTCGACACCAATGTGATCATATCTTCTCAAGATATTAAACAATCACTGGTTTCTAAGGAAATATTTTCCGACGCGTGCACTTGTCTCCGTCGGTGCATACAGTGTTTCAGTGTCATCCCTCTCCTTCCATAGCCTCTGCTGCGCATTCTCGGTCGCAACTCCCGTTTGATTTTCTCAGGCGGGTTAAGGCATGACTGAGAGTGCGTAGCATCTGAAGTAGCGGATTTTGGAGGTGTAATTTGTTGGTGGACCAACTCCAGTCGATATACGGGCATAACACCTACCTCTATTGTTGTTGGGAAGATAATTTGAAAATTACACTTCTCATCTCTGCTTTACCACTCGCAGTCGGACTTGGTTATTTCTGATATCTCCGTTTCGCTTGGTGCCGCTTTTCTTTTTATACCGTGGTCTCGCCCTCTACGTGCGTAGTGATGTAGTTTACCAACTTCAACCTCAATACGGACTCTGCTTCTGTGGTTAAAACTCCATGTCCGAAAGCATTTAATTCACTACTGCTTTATTTATAGAAGACCAAACCTGCATAGTAATTCAACTGCTATCCGAATCCACCTCAAGAATTGTATCCCTGTATCCTCTCACTGAAATTGCCATTGCGGGCGATTTCAATGTACACAATTCTAATTGGCTTCGACATTCGGGCCAGACAACATCCGAAGGAAGGTATGTTGAAATCTTTGCTGAGGTAAATAATCTGACCCAGCTAGTAAATGAGCCCACACGAATACTTGACATTGCAGATCATTCCGACAACACCCTGGACCTGTTTCTCACATCTCATCCTGACAAATATTCTATTGACGTTCTGTCACCTCTAGGCTCGTCTGACCATTGTCTCGTATCAGCTAATTTCTCGTTATCGCCACAAACAGTTAGAGAACAAATTCCTAAAAGAACAGTATGGATATACGAGAAAGCCGATTGGAGCGGTCTAAACAACTTCGTTAGGAATTTTAATTGGTCACTATGCTTCCTTGATAATGACCTGGATGCCGCTACAGATATGATCACAAATATTCTACTGCTGGGCATGAGATCCTTCATTCCTCACAGAGTGAAGTGTATCAAGCCCAAAGCAAACGCATGGTACGACTCGAGCTGTAAAGAGCTGAGAGAGTTGAATTTCCGGATATACAAAGCAAACCCTTCTGAGGAAAACCGCAATAAGTTTAAACGGGCCAGAAATGACTGTCATGCAATTATAAGACGTGTGAAATTCTCGTATGAGCAAAAGTTGAGGCTAAAAGTGCTACAATGTCCCAAGGGTAGCAAAAACTTTTGATCATTTTTAAAAAACGTAAAGAATTCCGCCTGGTCTTCAATTCCCACGCTCATTTACAATGACATTCCAGCGGTCAGCTCTTTAGACAAAGCGAATCTGCTTGCGGCGCATTTTGCAGCTAGCTAAACACTGCCAGATTCCAATATGTCGCCACCTGTACTTGAGAGCGTTGATTTCACCATGGGACAAATCCACTTCCGCACTCGTACAGTTGCAAGAGTCCTTAAATATCTCGACGTGCTCAAATCCGCTGGCACGGATGGTATTCCCCTGTAGCTTATGTGTATTAATTGTTGGAGGATCTGGATCTCCGACTTCAGTGCCCTGACTTCCTGGTTTTTTTTTCCGGGATCTGTAAACCGCCTGTACAAGAGCTTGAGTCTTGAGAGCATCCTACTTTTGTGCACGTGAAGTGCATCGATGGTAGCATTTCGGTTAACATCGCTGTCATCGATTTGTACTGCCTTCGGAATGGTTTTCTCCATGGTACGTTTAATTACGTCGTTCATTTGTATGAGGTACCTGTCAACCTCCGCGTTAGTTAGGTTTCTGTTTGTCGGAGGATTGATCACACTCGAAAGTAGTTCAGTCCCTAAAGTCCTCGAGAAGCGTGGCCAGCGGGCCTTACAAGGGTGCCTCTGGACATACTCCCACAGTTCTTCCAATGTAACTTACACGCTATACAAAAGAACTTAAAACTAGCTTAACTAACTTAACAATTCATAAATTGTTCTACTCTAATTGTTCGTACTCTAAGCTAATCTAATCTAAAATTATAAATGTGCCTTTCGGCTTAATCTACGTTTATTAGTCTTTCCTGACAAACTTGTTTCATTATGTGCCAAGAAAACTTATAAAAAAAACTTGGCTGAATATACAAGGAGGTACCCCTGGTGTTATGCACTATGTCTCCTCCGAGTTTAGTCGTAGGCTAGTGAAAAGAGTATCGAGCTCTGAAATGAAGTACTGATTGATACGAGCATTTTCAGACGCATAGATAGTGATCACATATAACTGCTCCCACCCCGAAGGGGAATGCGTGCGATACACGTTTATATCGCCTGAAATCTTCGCACTTCACCGCTATACACGACCTTATGACAAAGGCTTAGTCTCGCAAACCATCAGCATATCAGGATTATGCGTTTGCAGTAAGTTGCCAAAATTTAATTGTCGTTTGGGTTTGATCAGTGAATTCACATTCACTGCTGGAATTTTTAGGTTACAGGCTGCCTGCGCAGCCATCAGACCGATGTGGCTTTTGGCTCGGCGAACAGCATGGAGTAGATGAGGTCTACTCGCGCTGCTTGCTTAAGGAACTGGTTTTGGAGCTGAGCGATCTACCCCTGGATAGAAAGCAGAACGGTCTTCAGATCCAGATCTGCTTCGGGTTGCTTGGCCACTGGAACTGGGGTCACCTTCAGCACTGTCTGTTGTACCGGTCGCCTTCCTGATGTCATTTGATCATAGGAGAATGCCGGTATATAAAGTGTATCTGGGCACGGGACGCTGGCCTCGCTTCTACCATTTTTCCTTTCCTTTTTGCCTCTATTATTTTTCTGATTTCTTGGAGCTTAGGGTATCCCCGATAGTTTTCAGGGTGCCAGCTGGTCTTGCAGAGAACACATTTCAGAATTCTCCTATCATCAACTTTTTCAATCCCCAAAGGGCATACCCCTCGAGTGTGGGTTACTGCGCATTTGACGCAGCTCGAATGCATGTTGCAGTTCGCCGCGGCATGTCCAAACCTTTGACAACGAGCACACTAGAATGTGTGCCGTGTCTTTTTTAATGTTTCCCATTTGGCATGAATGGAGCCTAAACGATTGATACGCTTTAGGCTGTTTATTTTGGTGTCTGGGGTGACCTGTATTCGGAAGAACGGAAGTCTTCTGTTCTCTCTTTTCGCTGCCGCAGTGATGAAGGGCTTAGCCCCAACGAACTGAATATCGTCGCTCTGCGCTTTGCGTAGTTCTGCGAGGATCTCTTTGGGATCAGTGTCAAGATTCACGCCCTTAAGGACCATGGTCTGCACCTTCTCCCCTTTTGGGGTATATGAGAAAATCTCGGTGTCCACCACAGCCTTTCTTTAATACCTTGATAGTCTGCCACTGATGAGCAGTGGACGGAAAATCTTAATGGATCTTTATACTCAATAAAATAGAAATTTTTGGCGATCAACTTACATAGGATGTCCACGGTCTTTGTCTCCAGTGCGCAGACGTTGACCGGAGGACATCTCCCTTTTTAACTGCGGCTGCTTCTCCTGCTGCGGCTTTTTCTGCTGCGTCTGCTTCTGCTGCGGTTTTTGTTGCTGCTGCTTTGGCTGCTGTTGTTGTTGCTTGGCGGCCGTTGTACGTTGTCCCTTTGGCAGCTGTGGGAAGGCCTCTTGTTGTTGTTGCTGCTCCTTTGGCCGCTGTTGTTGTTACTGCTGCTTCTCCTTGGCTAATCTTCTGACTTTTAATTTTTTATGTGCGCATCCAATTCCGCTTTCTCCCTCTGGATCTTTGCAAGTTCCTCCGGGCCTCCTGCTCTTCGCCATCTGACTCGGATTACATTAGCGTACTATTGGAGTTCCCTCTACCTCCGTAGGATAATCTCCACTGGCCCTCTTCTGACTCATATTCGAAGTGGGCAAATGGGTGTGTTTGTTGTTGCTCGTCTGCGGATGTTTCTACAGCCTCTGTTGTTGCTGCCACTGCTGAGGTGCTTGCTGTTAGTTTCTGTAAGTGCTTGCTATAGTTCTTGCAACTGCTGTTGTTGTTGCTCCGGATATTTGTGCAACTTTGGTTTCGCCTGAGGTGAAACTGGAACTCTGCTTCACAAGATTTGGCTGCAGTTGCAGCTTCTTCCTCCTCTTTGACCTCGTCTCCGGTCTATCTGGTTGGCGGCCTGATACACTCGTGGTCTGATGTGCCAACCACCGGTTCATCATTATTACGCGTTTTTGCGAGCGCAGGTCGCTCCACTGCGTTCATGACGCCACTCACGATTTCACACTATGTGTGTTTTTTTTTATTGTTTTATTATAAGAAAAGGATCTTCAATTATCCGCTAGACTCGAACCCGGCACCACTACACTGGTTCTAATTGAATTTTACGCGACACTTTAAGCACTTCAATAAAATTGAAAAAAAGGAGGTCTGTGAACAACTGGCCTAATCTACCCGCTCAGCCACGTTTTCATTGAAAACTTTTAAGATAATTGCACAATTTGCACTTGCGAACTGTTCAGCGATCTGTGAGCGACTGAATGTCGACGACGATACCATGCTGGAAAAATCGGTTCTCGTCCTTGTAAATCTTATTAACTCCACATGTATACCACGATTGTTAAATAGCGAATTACCCACATGTAATCTTATACGATTAAGTAGCCAACGTATCCTCACAATAGCTGAAATATGGCAATGAATAATATTACTGAATGACTTCAATGGAACCCTCAAGACTAAAGACAATCAACGGAATCTTACTGGTCCTTCCTTATCAAATCGAAAATACCAATACCACTATTAACAATATCAAGTTCATTGCGCAAGAAGCATCAACGCATACAATCCTCCCAGCGTTTTTGCAGCAAACTCCGAAAGAAAAATCCTGCCATAAACTACTCCCCCTCGAGATGATGGGTACATACATTAGTGCAAATCCAAATAATTTAATTAATTTAATTAAACCTTCTCGTCCAGAAATGTCGGCAGAGAATATTAATCCTGCCCCAGCTCCAATCCTTCCCATTCGTAATCAAGTCGATGATAATATGATTCAACTAATTACGAGACTAGTAGCCGCAACGTTACAGATACAAGGTCGATATTCACAGATATTCACTTCAATTATGAATCCCGCTTCCGATATAAACAACGATATCGACCAACCAATCTATACAACTAACGACCGAAATTTATCCGACATGGATAATATACTTGATGTGGTTAAGAGCCTTCGTGAGTTTTCGGGACAAGACCAAGAGTTTAATTCGTGGAAAAGGAGTGTAGAACGAATACTCAGAATATACGAACACCTCAAGGGCAAAAAAGTACTACGGAATATTGTCTGTTGTTAGAAATAAAATAACGGGACATGAAGACATAGATTTGAAGTATTACAATACTCCAGTGCTCCAAGGGCTTAACTCTGCACTATGCAGATAAGAGGGACTTTGGTACCCTAGAGAATCAGATAACAACACTGGTACAGGGTAACATTACGATACCAGAATTTTACCAAACCCTCTAGCAACATTTAACTTTAATTTTAAATAAACTAGGATCTTCGGAAATTTGTTAAGAATCACTAGCCACTGGATACATTCGTGAGAGGCATAACGTGAGATTGTTCAGCATAAAGGAGTCCGTAGACCTACCACAAGGTTCACAGACCTCTGTGCAGTGCGGTTAGAGAGTGTCGACCAAAAATGTAAAAGTGGTAGTAGCGTTGTGATAAAGTGCGTCAGCGCCCAAGCTATTGAAAAGGAGCATCTAGCCAGTAGTTCACAAACCTCCAAGCAGATCAGACGTGTTTCGACTTAGTGCGAGTGTAGTTAAATTTGAAGTGCATAAAGTGTAGCTTAAAATCAATAAGAAGCAGTAGCCTCGCGGTAGTGCAATCGCCGGTGATATCGTGGTGCCGGGTTCGAATCTCGCGTAAAGCTGAAGATCCTTTTTTAAAAAAATAAATAATTAAAAACACAAAGACACATAGTGTGAAAAAACTCGTGAGTGGCGTGATGGACGCAAAGCAGCGACCCGCGCTCGCAAAAACGGGTAAACTTGATGAACCGGTGCCTGGCACAACAGACCACCAAGCGAGAGCATCAGGCCACCAGCCAAAAGATAGACCAGAAACGAGGTCGAAGAGGAGAAAGAAGCTCCAGCCGCAGCCAAATCTGGTGAAGCGCCATATGGAAATGTCCGCAGCAACAACAACAGCAGTTGCAGTAACTACAGCAACAGCAAGCACTTCAGCAGCAGCAATAACAACAGCAGCTGTAGAAACAGCCGCATTCGTGTCAAATGGGAAATATTACAAAATACACGGCATAAACTCCAGTGTGTCGTTGTCAAAGGTTTGGGCTTGCCGCGGCGAACTGCAAAGTGCAGTCGAGCTGCGCCAAATGTGCAGGAACCCACACTCGAGGAGAATATAATAGAGGCAAAAAGGAAAGGAAAATGGTAGAGGCCAGTGCCCCGTGCTCCAGCTACCACTGTTACACCGGCAGTCTCCTATGCCCAAATTGAATCAGGAAGGCGACCGGTACAACAGACAGTGCCGAAGGTGGCCCCAGTCCCAGTGGCCAGGCAAACTGAAGCCGATTTGGATCTGAAGACGGTCCTGCTCTCTATCCAGGGGCTTTGTCATAAGTTCGTGTATAGCGGTGAAGTGCGAAGATTTCAGGCGATATAAACATGTATCGCACGCATCCCCCTTCGGGCTGGTAAGCAGTTATACGTGATCGCTATCTATGCGTCTGAAAAGGCACGTATCAATCAGTACTTCATTTCAGAGCTCGATACTTTTTTCACAAGCCTTCGACTATGCTCGGAGGAGAACTGTTATATCATAGCCGGAGACTTGAACTCGAGGCATATTGAATGGGGCAACTTAGTGCATAACACCAGGAGTACCTCCTTGTATAGCTGGTTGGTAGAGCACAATATTGAGTTCAAGCTAGATTTGCTTGCAACCGATAGACCATCGTATCCCAGAAGCGGGTCCTATCTGGATCTGTTGCTGATAGACAGACGACTAACTATACTAGACGTGGAAAGACGCACACGGAACTGTTTAACTGTGGTTGAGTACGAGAGTGATCACTGCGGGCTCTTCGCTGATATTCAGCTCCCAAACGAGGTGGAGGAACTGGAGGAGTATGCCCAGAGGCACCCTTATAATTACAATAAGGCCCAGTGGCCACGCTTCTCCAGAACTTTAGCCACAGAACTACGTTCGATTGGGATCAATCCGCCGACAAACAGAAACCTAACTAACGCGAAGGTTGACAGGTACCTCATACAAATGAACGACGTAATTAAACGTACCATGGACAAGACGATTCCGAAGGTAGTGCAAATCGATGTCAGTGACGTCTATCGAAATGCTACCATCGATGCACTTCACGTGCACAAAAGTAGACTGCTGTCAAGACTCAAGCTCTTGCAAAGGCGGTTTACGGATCTGCAAAACGCGGAAGTCAGGGCACTGAAGTTGGAGATCAAGAACCTCTAACAGTTAATAAGAATAAATTATAGCTTGGGTATAAGGTTGCAGTGGGGCAACAAAATCTGGGCTGTACGATCTAACAACCCGGGTATGTAGCAAGTAAATAAAATATTCCGGAGGAAAGATCAAAACGACATTCAGGTCATTCGACTTCCCGTTCGACGACAAATAACAAACAATTACTGACTTCAGTTGGCACCGCTACAGGTAGGGCAGTACTAGGTAATGACTTCTTCGTGAAAGCTATTGGTGCTGTGTTTCAGCGAGTGTTCACGGTCAACGATGTTAGTAGGCCAAATCAAGATCTGGAAAACCGAGCCTTGCTAAACCACTTCTATCTCCGCAATGAGATAAGTCAATGGCGATCCGAGAATCCAGGATTCACCAGGTTCAGTGACTATAATTTGGCACATAATGCCGTAGCCAATGATGGAAATACATCTTGATTTCTCCAGAGTATCTATTGTGCTTCGCCACCTTCCCCCCGCAGCAGTCCAAATTTACACAACGTTGTTGTTACACAAGTCCATTCCGACAAATCTCCGGTCGATCAGTCTTCTTCCTATACCTGAGTACAAGAAGTACTATCCTAACGAGCTCCTGTACAACGAGGCAAACTTGAACAGGATAGATAATCTTATTACTAAGCTGATCAGAAGGCACATTGCACGAGCTATGACATCTTCCAACAGTTTGATCTTCGGGGCTTACTCCCCAATATTATGTACCATGAAATGGTGCGCCTTAACGGCTTTATTCCTCCCGAAGCATTCCTCTGTTTAGACACGATTGGCCTAATACAGGATATAGACGGAAGCCCTGTAATCTTCCATGTCGTACGCCGAACAGTGGACAGGCGACTCCAATATGAACCGGATGTCGCCCGCACCCACGAGAATCTTCTTCGGTTCAGTCAAGCGATCCCCGCTCGAGATAGGAAGTAGTCTGCCAAAGATCGGCAATTTTACTGGTGGTTACACCAAAACCAGTCTCCGCCACCGCTGGCCTTTTTAAACGACCCGATAGTTGACCATGGTGGCCAGCTTACATAGGTTTGAGGTAGTCATTAAGAAAAAAAAATTATAAAACACAAAGTTCAAAAAAAAAAAAAAAATATGTTAAATAAAAACCCAAAAAAGGTGCACCACCGCGTGCACCCGACCCTTCGGGTAGGGCCAAGAATATACCCGAGGTAAGGCATGCCTGTCGTAAGAGGCGACTAAAAGCCACCGTTTGCTTTAGGACAAGCAAAAAAAAAAAAATATGCAATGAATAGAAACAAAGGAATTAGTACCCCAGGTGGAATGCCAGTCGCACTGGAAAATCCACACTCTTCGGAGTCAGGCTCTACGGATTCTGGGGAGAGCCAATTATTGCATTTGGACTCTTTTAAAAAATGTTCAAGGGTAAATAGATCACCACTAGCAGGATCTAATATTATAAAAAAGCGCGCATCAACGCCAATGAAAACTACTGCGTCTAAAACGCAAGTAACTAAAACATCAACGAATTTACATTCTTCTACACACGAAGAACAGGCTCTAGCGAGGTTCGAAAGTCTCGAAAAGGAAAACGCGGAATTAAGGACTAGACTCGCTGATATGGAAGATCTCTGTAAAGAACTAAGAAATGAACTTAGTCAATTAAGGGTAGATAAAATTGAAAATCAAAAAAAAACAGCCCAGCTCGAACGAATCAAAGCTTCGACAAATGTGAAAGCATAGACAAAATGTATGGATTAAAAACTATTCTAGATGTGACTGTTAAAATAGAAGCCTTGCGCAAAAATACGAATTCAATACCACAATGCAAACGTTGTCAGGGATTCAACCACACTCAAATGTATTGTCAGAAAGATCCGCGATGTGTCAAATGCGCCGGCGGACATCTGTTGACGGATTGTAACGAAAGTAAGACTACACGAGCTACTTGTATTAACTGTAAAGAAAATCATCCGGCTAACTATCGTGGCTGCGAAGTAGCAAAAGAGCTTCAGAAAAGACGAGATAAAATCAAATCAAAACTTCGTCAACCACCAAAATCGGCAACAAAGGACGTAGTTCTAAAAACCGTACCGAAACCAACTGTGGCTCGATCGAAAACTGCTGAAATAAAAGGGCAGACTCAACCTTCGTCTTCAATAACTCAAAAAATGAAATCAGCTAATGTGAAATCATCACACGTCGGATCAAAAACCTTCGCCCAAACAGTGGCATCTACAAGTGGAAAAAGCTGCGAAGAATAATCAACTCCCGCTACAAATATATTACAATACAAATATATTTAATAAATAATATTTTTAGAGAAACTTGACGAACAAACCAGAACGAACAAACTTATTTTCGAAAGGCTAATCTACCTCGAAAATAAGATCAACAGCAAGCGTACCTTAACATGAATATGTCAATTAAAATTTTAAATTGGAATGCGAATGGTCTGCTACAAAAAATTGACGAACAAGAATTATATATCAGAGAAAAAGATATCGATATTTGTCTGATCTCTGAGACACACTTGACGAAGCAATCGTGTGTAAACTTAAAAGGGTACTGTGGTTACCATGCCTGTCATGCGTCCGAACGGGCAAGAGGCGGTTCATCCCTGTTTATACGCGACAGTATAGATCATTTAGTAGGGATAAGTATAGAATCTGATCCTATACAATTAAATACGGTTCGTGTAAAAAATAAACATTACTCATTTAACGTCGCGTCCATTTACTGCACTTCGCGTAGTTTAATTGATCAAAGCGAGCTCGAGCGAATTTTCCACACTCTAGGCCCAAATTTTAATGCGAAACACCCCTTTTGGGGATCAAGATTAATTTCACAAAAAGGCAGAAATTTATACAGAGCTGGTATGAAACTAAACTGTGATTTTTACTCAACAGGAAAACCAACCTACTGGCCGTCGGATGTTACAAAAATACCTGACGTTGTTGATTTCTTTGTCATAAAAGGTGTTTCTCGAAACTACTTACGAATTGAAGAAAGCTTTGATCTTAATTCAGATCATTCTCCCATTGTACTATGTGTAAACGATACCCTTGTAAAAAAGGAAGATCCACCTACGTTAACAAATAAACGTACGAATTTTCAAACATTTAGAAATTATCTACAAGATAATATCGAACTTAGAGTACCGCCGAGAACAGCATACGATTTAGAAATAGAACTCGATAAATTTATAGAAGTAATACATTCTGATGGCGAAAATTAAGTCGTTTAAAAATAATAACCTAAATACCTACTTGACAGGCTTGTCAGGGAAAAAGGATACCCATTACTCACTCTGGAAAGCAGCCAAAGGCTTAAGAAAACCTCAACCACATGCGGCCCCAATTCGGAAAAATCAATACGAGTGGGCAAAAGAAGATAAAGAGAAAGCGGATCTCTTCGCAGATCATTTGGAAGAGACGTTTAAATCACGCGACGGACAAACGTTTCCTGGAAACTCCTACGGTTCAAACACAAATAATGAACATTTTTGTATAAGAAATGCTACTTTGACAGAACTTGAGGAAGAATTGAAAAACCTCAAGCCCAAAAAAGCTCCTGGTTATGATTTAATCACAGGAGACGTTCTGAAAGAATTACCTCAGAAAGCGCTTCTTATGTTTATCTACCTAATTAACGCCGCAAGTGGCGGAAATAATAATGGTGCCGAAACCGGGTAAACCCCCAACAGACAAAAAGTCTTATAGACCAATTTCACTGCTTCCGATAATGTCTAAAATGTTCGAACGAATATTACGCAGACGTTTAATTCCTAATCACCAGTTCGGTTTTAGAAGTAAGCATTCAACTATCGACCAAGTACATCGAATAACTGATGTTATAGAAAAATCGTTTGAACAAAAGCAAGTCTGCTCAGCTGTATTTCTCGATGTTTCGCAAGCCTTTGACAAGGTTTGAAACACAAGCTTCGACAGTTCCTCCCGAGAAGATTTTACACAATTTTATCGAATTATCTAACTGATAGAATCTTCCGTGTGGAATATTGTATAGGCTATTTAAGCCTATACAAGCTGGAGTACCACAAGGAAGTGTCCTTGGTCCCCTCCTTTACTTACCTTATAGCAGCGATATACCGCAGGACGTAGGCACCGTGCTAGGCAAATTTGCTGACGACATTTGCAGAATCAACCAGAAAATTACAATGTGCTCTAGACCGGATACACGAATGGACGAACACTCAGCGAATTGAGCTTAACGAAGCTAAATCCGTTCATATAAATTTTACGTATAAGAATGTGAATAACTTGCCCATTTTTATAAATAATGTTCAAATACCCTTCGGTAATGAAGCGAAATACCTCGGAATGACTCTCGATGTACAGCTTAAGTGGAAGGAGCATATCAAAAAGAAACGTGAAGAGCTCTAATTAAGATACAAAGACATGTACTGGCTTATTGGAAAATATTCCAAGCTAAGTATTGACAACAAATTGCTTATATACAAGCAAGTGCTAAAACCCGTCTGGACGTATGGTATACAACTATGGGGTTGTACCAAAGAAAGTAATAGAAACATACTACAAACATTTCAAAATAAAGTGCTAAGGGCCATCGTCAACGCACCCTCGTATATACGACACAGCGACATCCACAGAGATCTTGGAATTCCATCAGTCCATGATGAAATTACGAATTTTGCTCGTAAGCATAAGCGTCGTCTGGAAGAGCACATAAACTCTGCTGTCCTTCCAATTCTCGACGAAACCAACGCTTCCGCCGTCTTCAAAGGACTAAGCCCCTTCACCTAGCACGGTGAATTCAACCCGCGCTTAGCTGCGGTGATAGCAAGAACTCTCAATGGAGAATTTCTTGCCAAATGTGCCTTAACCAAGAAAGTAAAACTGCTGGATAAGTGTAAGACTTAGTTGTAGTGGAAATATATTTCATTTGAAGGGAGGTGTTTTTACTGGGTAAAAATCCCTTTCGCTATGTGGGAACGGTCCCCATAGTGTCTTTTGAAGATTTTCACATACCCTCGCAAAAAAAAAAAAAAAACCACCGCGTATAAACTATATATGTTAAGCATATACGAGTACATAACATATACGCCCGTCCGTGCTCTTACGGTACAAGTTTTTTTATTAGTTTTCTTGGCAAATAATAAATAAATGAAGACTAAAAAAAGAAAAACACGTAGATTAAGTCGAAAGGCACATTAATAAAGTAGATTAGCTTAGAGTACCCGCATAGGGTCAGTAGGTTAGTATTAAGAACAATTTATGAATTGTTAAGTTAGTTAGGCTGGTTTTAAGTTCTTTTGTCTAGCATGTAAGTTAAATTTAATAAAATAAAAACAAAATTACATTGACAAAAAGGGGGGAGCATCTAGCCGAATACGTGGAGTCAGTGCTCTTGACTCTACAGGGACTAGGTTCGAATCCCAGTGAGGGCAGACAATTGTTCTTCTTTTTTTTTTTTTTCAAAAAAAAAACAAAAACATTAAGGAATTTAGTAAGAAGTGAGTGAGTGTGGGAACATGGAATCCCACGAGCGGTCCGCGCTCTTAGAAGCGGATAAAAAACAACAAGAACCGTTGGCAGATTCAGGCCACCAGCCAACGATGCCAAAAGAAGGCACTTCGAAGAAGAGGAGGAAGAAAACTTCTCCAAAATGTGCGAAACGCCGCAACACCAAGGCGTCTCCCGAGGGGCTGCAGGGGCGACGACGGCGTCCGAAGCAGCACCAGCCGAGTCAGAGGAAGAGGAGGAGCTACAGTATGTGTCCGACGGAGGAGAAGGGTTGTTTGTAATTAGCAGCAACAGCTTCGAATCGGTGGCCTCCGATACTGAGCATGAAGTGAGAGTACTTCGCTCCAAAGAAAATTAAGTGCAGGATATGGAGGAGAAAGTCAGTCGTCTCCTCAAAGAAATAAGAGTGCTGAGAGAAATGTCTCTCGCCAGACAAGCGTTGAGACCAGCAGCCCACCAACAACAGCTGCCAGCAGCTCAGCAACAACAGCCGCCAGCAGCCCACCAACAGCAGCTGCCAGCAGGCTGCTGGCGGCTTAACAACAAAAAGCTAAGCAGCAGCCAACATCGCAGCCCCAGGCAGCAACGCAGCAGCACGGCAACATCGACAACCATCAACACAGAAGACGCAGATGCAGCTGTCAATGTCAGCAGCCCAGCAACAGCTAGCAGCTCATCACTAACAATAGCGGTCGTCAAAGAAGGAACAGGTGCCACCGATAAATATCTACAGGGCACATGTAGAACAGACGGCTAAGGTATGTAAAGAAGCCATAGGTACTGGTAACTTTATCATTAAAAAGAACAAAGGTTTTGAAAAATATTCAATCCACTGCAAGACGATGGATCAATATAATAAACTTAAAGAGTACTTGATGATGTCGAGGTTGCAGTTCTTTTCCTATACCCCAAATTAAAAAATGTCCAGCGATGTTTCTGAAAATCCCCACGGCAATTGAGGCGGAGAAGGTCTTCTAAATGCTCAAAGAGCAAGTGTGTGACGGTGTCGAGATCGTTGGGGTCAAGCCCTTCACCACAGCGAAGGCAAAGGAAGAAGGGCGGAAACTACCGTTCTTCATTGTTCAGCTGTCGAACACGAGAAAACCGGGTAATCTAAAGAAAATCAAGTTCTTAGGTTACCTACATTGCATCTGGGAAAATATTACAAGAGGCGAGGGCATTCTTCAATGCGCTCGCTGCCAAAGCGACGCCGCGTCGAACTGCAATATGCTCCATGCAAGTGCTCCGCCAAGTGCAGTGAAAACCACAAGGCGGAGGATTGTCCGCTGGGGAAAGAAGAAACAACCGACAAAAGTCAGCTCAAGTGCGTACTCTACGGGAAAGCGGGGCACACCGCTAACTATCGGGGCTGTCCTAAGTTCCAAGAGCGGAAGAAAAAAATGGTTCTGCAGAAGGAGCCCCCAGTGAAAAATCCACTCGGGGCAGCCATAGCCGCCACGCCTCAATTGTCTTACGCCCAAATGGTGTCTGGCCAGAGGAACACGGGAAAGGAGTTACCGAATGTAGCGCCGCTAGTTTCAGAGCCAAGAGCACACTTTCCTGCGCTCGATTAGAAATCATCCATCGAATTGCGTATGGATCGGTTGGTCGAGCAGGACGGTCAAATTCTAGCGCTTCTGCGGAAAACAGCACGTCAACAGTCTTAATGGCTGCGCAGACGGTGAGTTCCTATAAGATCCTTGCAGTGAATGTAAATTCACTGACAGGGATCGATCGAAAAAACGAGCTCTATAAATTTTTGGACGATCAAAGCCCAGAGCTGATGCAGGTTTCAGGGGTTGGAGGCCTGCATCGTGTGCATTTCGCTCCGCTGTGGAAGCAGGTTCTTCTCACTCCGGAACAATGATATCAGAACTCGATTCACTCTTTTGATGTCTGAGGCTGGACTGGGAGGAGAACCTTTTCATTCTGGCCGGGTACTTAAATGCCCGACACGGATATTGGGGAAACATGATTTCCAAGAATAGAGGGGACCAGCTTTACAACTAGTTTTGCTTACACAGTGTCGAGTATAGACTCGATTTGAAAGCAACAGAGATCTCTTCGTTCCCTAGAAGCGACTCTTATCTGGATCTCATGCTGTTAGACGCAAGACTGCAGCTGACAGACACAAACTCACAAACGGTAAACTGCTTGAACACATTCCTGCATATCAGTGACCATTGCGGACTCAGTGCCGAAATCAAGATCCCCAACGACATTGCGGAATTAGGAGAGTTTGTTCAAACGTACCCTTACAATTACAGTAGAGCACGTTGGACCCGCTTCTCCAGACAATTGACGAGAACACTCTCTTCGAATAAGCTCCACAAACCGTCCAATAGAAACTTGTCTAACGAAAAGATTGACATGTGTCTAATTCAATTGGACGAGACAATAAAACGAACGATGGACAGTACGATGCCTAGGTATATACGTACAAACAACCATAACATGTACCGCAATGCGACAATTGACGCACTCCACCAAAAAAAAAGTAGGCTTCTGTCATGATTAAAAACCTTGTACAGGCGGTTTACGGACAGACGAGGAAGTTAGGACACTGAAAGCGCTCGTTAAGACCATACAAACATTAATTGTTCAGAATTACAGACTTTCTGTTAACTCTTATTGGAACGACAAGGTCCGGGCTGTAAGACCCAGGCCCGAGCGTGTTCCCGCAGATAAACAAATTCTTTAGAAGCAACAAGCAAAGCGATCTTCCATGTCTTAAGCTCTCTAGAACGACGGACAACGAACAAATACTGACTACAGCAGGTATTGATCCAGATAACGCTGTGCTTGACGATAACTTATTTCTGGTCGAAGATCCGCAAGAAAAAGTGGAAGTACTTGGCGTGGTCTTTCAGGACGTGTACAAGGTGAAGAAGAGTGTCCGCCCGAACCACGACCTGGAGAACCGCGTGTTGGTTTACAACACGCTTCTTCGTGAAGATCTGCAACAATGGCGATCTGAGAACACCGGCTTTGTCATGTTCAATGTTGATAACATGGCAGATTATGTCATCGCCGACGACGGGGTTCATCCCTCGTTCATATCGAAGACAGATCTCCGAGCGGTCTTGGAATCACTAAAAAAGAAGAGGTCAGTGGGCGTCGATGGGATCTCAAACATTGTGTTAAGACATCTCCCACTGGAAGTGGTTAATATGTACACAATCCTGTTTAACAATGCTTTGAATTATGCACATTATCCAAAGCATTGGAAAACCGCATTTGTGCAACCCATATCCAAGAGAAGGTGATAAATAGAGCTCTAAATAACTGGACTGCGGACAAACATATAATACCGGATAACCAATTCGGTTTCAAAGCGGGAAATACACCATTCATGCCGAGTCGAAACTGGTGTTGAATATTTAATGGAACAAGAGCCAGAAACAATGTACGGGTGCCTGCTTGATTGACCTGGAGTAGGCCTTTGACGTGGTATGGTTAGAAGGTCGATTTTACAAGCTCAACCGCCTAGGCACTGATGTAACTACTGTGTAACATGCTTACCGGTAGACGGTTCGTCGTCAAGAATTGGAACGTAATCTCCACAGGTGTTTTGATGTAAAAAAAAAATGGTCTCCAACAGGGTGCCGTTCATCTGCCGATCCTGTTCAACATTTACTTGAGCGATCTGATAAGTTCTTTTCCTCACGTAATTGCGTACGCCGACGACTTGATCGTGTACAGATCAGGCAAAAGAAATCGAAAACCATACTGTTCAGGGCGCCGTTGTATAAGGCCTCGGTGGATACGAAAAAGTTCTCAATTGTTGGATGACACGGGCAACCACTGGGGCAAAGGACTGTAGTCAGATACCTGGGGATCTAGCTAGACCAGTATCTATATTTTAACAAACATGTAGATGCTGCTCTGGCCAGGGCCTGAGGCGCTTTAGCCCTTACAAATAGACTGTGCTGTAAATATTTGTAAATATTAAGAAAAAAAAAATGTATATATATATAAAACATATAATTAAAAAAAAGTATACACATGCGTACACTCATCTATACACATGTGTATACAGATGTATATAATAAGTATGATTATATATATATATATACATGTTTATAGCATTATATACACATATGTATAACTTGAAACTAGTTTAAGTTATTTTAAGGTAGTATGTAAGTTAGTGTATAAGTTTTAATTAAAAATGTTCGGTAATTAGTGCCCGTCGAGGGCCAGTAAGTTAGAAATAGTAGTAATAATGTTCGTCCAACTAGTCTTAAGCATTTTTGTCCAGTAACTAAGTTTATCATGAACTAAAAAAAAAATGAATTAAAAAAGGACCTACCATAAGCTCTTCACTTATAAAGTGTGATTTTTTAAAAACTATAGGAAAGTTTTTCAAAAAAAAACACATAAAATTCAGAAAAATGCATGAAATCTTTATTTTAATCGATAGTACGGGCCATATAATTTAATGTTTGAAGATTATTTCATGCAAATGTTGACCTTGACTGCGCCTCAAATGGTCCATCCGCTTAGTCCAATTTTGGCATACTCTTTCCAACATTTCGGCCGGTATCTCACGAATAAATGCTTCAATGTTGTCTTCCAATGCGTCAATTGAAGCGGACTTGTCTGTATAGACATGAGTATAGACATGAGCTTTGACATAATAGTCTAAAGGCGTTAAAGCGCACGATCTAGGCGGCCAATTGACCAGTTCCGAACGTGAAATAAAATGTTCACCGAACTCGTCTCTCAATAAGTCCATTGTTGCGCGTGCTGTGTGGCATGTGGCACCGTCTTGTTGAAACCACATGTCATGCAAGTCAAGCTCTTGCAATTTGGGCAAAAAAAAGTGGGATATTATCTCACGGTAGCGCCCAACATTCATAGTTACGTTACGATTCGTATCATCTTTGAAGAAGTACGGTCCAATGATGCCACCAGCCCATAAACCGCACCAATCTGTGACTTTTTCTGAATGCATTGGTAGCTCTTGCAATGCTTCTGGCTGATGTTCACTCCAAAATCGACTGTTCTGCTTATTTACCTACCCATTGAGCCAAAAATGAGCTACGTCTAAACTGACCGTAAAATGGAAGAAGCGCGCGATGAACTTTCTTAACAGAGCACGCATTTTGATAATAAAATTCAATAATTTGCAAGCGTTGTTCGTTTGTAAGACGATTCATGGTTAAATTATAGACCAAACTGAAGATGTTTGACAGTGAAACAAAACACGAAACGTGCGTCAGCTGTTTAAACCAGTGTTGCCAAAAAGATAATAGCTAAAAAATCACCCTTTACTTGAAAATGTAGATTTCCGTTCACAACGCGCTATTCTCTATCCGGTGTTCGTAAAATGTTTCAACAAATGCCGCCCCCGTTCCTAACAGAAGAAATTTCTTATCTAACCCTCCACCTATCCCCGCTCCTAGACGCGATTTTTATCCTCAGTTGGTTCATGATCCTCGTAATACACAACCGCCACAATGTTATAGAGAGGTGCAAGCTCAATACTTCGGTTCCATCATCAACGCCCATCACCAAATCATCGTTCACTTCCTCAAAACCTGGACAATGATTACTCTTTAAAATCTGAAATGGTTAATTACCAATATAGAACCCGTAATCAACAGTTAGCCCAAAAACGGCAACATTCTGTTCAGATAGCTCATCAACAAAAATTACAATTTGTATACCACACCGAAGAATCCAACATGAGGGAAGGGAGCTTGAGGAATACGAAGCCACAGTAAGACAAGAGGATGGTAATTGCGACGAAATGTTTACGGAATACAACACCGATCTGCATGAAGATCAACACCTGGACATACCACAATATTTAGATGACATCTATTTTTTTAGACTAAAGCCCTCTTTGCTTCCCTACGGGCAAAAGTTTAGATTTCTTATGGGTACAAGTTCGAATTAGAACTATATTCAACCCCGCCATATTCGAAATACTCTCTCAAATGAAAAAAGTTTTTTTGATAATTCAGTCGGAGGTAACATTTAAATTACCCGTCATTCTTTTATTCAACTTTTTGGTCATAGCATAGAAAAATTACAATTTTTCATACTTCTCATTAGAGGGAATAGTTGGTAATGACACGTTGAAAAAATTAAATGCTGTTATTTATACCAAGGACAATTATATGACAATCCACTCAAACATATTCGTATCGCTCAAACAGCAATTAACGGAATCTGTTCATGGCGTAAATATAAGAATTCCCCATTTATGTTAAGAAGAACCATTCGAGTCTGCAATATTATATATCCAATATGCAATATTATATATACATATTCTAATGTATTTTCTGACCCTGATGAAAAATTAACGTATACGACATCTGTTAAAGGGGAAATATGAGCTACAACCAATCAGCCAGTTTATTCCAAAATGTATCGATATCCCATAGCTCTTAAAGCAGGTAGAGAAGCAGATATCAAACCTGCTAAAAGATGGTATTATGCGACCCTAGAAGTCCCCATACGACAACTCGGTTTGGATTGTCCCTAAAAAAATTAAATCCGGGATAAACAAAATTCGATAATATACTAAGAGCATATTGTAAAACGATGCTATATTTATATTGACGACATTGTAATCTGTGGCAAAGACAAGACTGTAAACCTTAATAAGCTTAAAGCCATATTTGAAACTCTAGAATGTCCACATGAAACATGAAAACTCAATTACATAAGTGTGAATTTTTTCAGAAAGAAGTTTTATTATTGGATTCAAATATGTATATAATTTGGTTTTATTAACAATAATTTACTTACTTGCTAGACAAAAGTACTTAAAACTAGCTTAACGAACTTAACAGTTATTATTACTGCTAACATACTGACAATATGCAGGTACTCTTAGTTAATCTAATATATATAAATGTAACTTTCCGCGTAGACTACGTTTTTTTTATTAGTCTTTAATGACAAACTTTTATTAATTTTTCATTTACCATTTTACTACTTATTACTTAACCTACCTTATAATAACTTAAACTACCATAAAACTTAAGCCTGTATGGACCATATCCGTTACAGTACGGACGCGTGCACCAGGGAGTATATGTTATGTATATGCCTAACATATACAATTTATACGCCATGGTGCCCTCTTTTTTGGTTTAGATTTTTTGTTTTATTATTTTTTTTTTTGATTTTTTGTTTTATATATATATTTTTTGTTTCTTTCAAAAACTACCTTAAAAACCTATGTAAGATGGTCACCATGATCAACTACCGGGTCGTTTAGAAAGGCCGGCGGTGACGGGGACTGATTTTGGTGTAACCACCAGTAAAATTGCCGTTCTTTCTCCTATCTCGAGCGGGGATCTCTCTACTGAACCGAGGAAAATATTCGTGGGTGCGAGCGACATCCGGTTCGTGTTGGAGTCGCCTGTCCACTTTTCGGCGTACGACATGGAAGATTACAGGTCATCCGTCTGTGTGCTGTATTATGCCATCGTATCTGAATAGAGGAATGCTTCGGGAGGAATATTTATTTATCAATGGATACATAATCTTTTGACTACAATTAATTCTTATTGATTTTGTTAAAAATACTCAATACAATTTCTTTAAATATATTTCTATTCATTTGAAGGTCGACTTCATGGTAAATTAATTTAAATAGTAATGAACAACGGGTTATGGGTTCGCTTAAACCATAATTCGTTCTATGATATGGAAAAAATAAGAGAATATTCCTATTTCTTAGGCATCTCTCTGGGACATAAAGAGGCATAAGAGCTAGTAAATGCGGGGGCCTTAATCCTACCCTTCCTTAATAAAAATAACGCTATGAGCTTGTCTTCGACTTTTTAAAGTTTTTAGATCAATTAAAGCACACCTAGATCTATAATTAGGTAAATCTTCGGACCATCTCAGTTTCGTTAATGCAAAGTGCGTGAATCTTTTTCGATTTTTTTCAATCTTGTTAGAAGAATTATGATAAAAGGGAAACCAAATAACGCTGCAGTATTCCAGTATGGGGATTACTAATGAAAAATGAAGGGTTTTTAGATTATAAACATCATTAAAAGCTACCGTATTCCGTTTCAGAAAGCCTAGTCAGGAATTTGATTCAGATATTATATAATCCCAATGTGCTGAGAAAGACTGCTTTGAATCAAATTTAACACCTGGATCTTTAATTTCACTTACTAATAAAAGTCTCTCGTTACCAAGACTATAATCAAACGAAATTCGTGATAATGATCGGAAAGTACTAAAAAATCTTACACTTGGAAATATTTAACTCCAGATGATTGTACGTGCACGATTCAATAAATGAATTTATGTCTTTTTGAAAATTTAAGCAATCAGTAATTGTAGAGATTTGTGAACATATTTTCATTTCGTCTGCACAATCGTCGAAGAATTGTGCTCCTTCAATTTTGACAATCTGTTGATGATTAGACAAAAAATAGCCATTCAAAAATCCATTTTTCTCAGCTTTTTAACTGAACTCCATCGAAAACTTTAACGAAATCTGTATAAAGAACATCAGCCTACATTCTGTTTTCTAAAGTAGAAAACCAGAATTTTTCACAAAAATTAGTAAAAAGACATAAATTCGTTACAGTGGAGCGACCATTATCAAATCCAGGCTGTTGATCCAGGTTGAAATTTCTATCGTCGCAAAATTGAGTCTATCAAAAATTAACTTTTCAGATAGCTTAGGAATTGCTGAAAGTTTTGACCCGTGCCTATAATTCTTAATTAAATGCTTGAGGCCACTTTTATAGACTGGAGTAATGGATGATAGTTTCCACTCCTCTAGAAATACGCCACTAAGAAGTGATTAATTGAAAATTATTTTTAACGCTTCAAAAAGCGAATCAGCGCATTTTGATAAAAAAACAGGTGATATCGAATCAACCCTACCTTAATATTTTAATCAAGCTGAGTTAAACCATTATTGACCTCTTGATCCGAAGGAAAAAAAATGTCGAAGTCTATTACAGAAGTAAGACGGTATCGCAAGAACTTTCACCTTCAAGCTCCATAGAATTGGGAAAAACCGAGCAATGACGTTTTAAATTTATGAAAAATCAATAGGATCTAGAATTGTATTTAATATTTCTTTCAACAGTATTTATATATTGTGAGTAAAGGAATCTGATTAAAAAATCAAATTTACGTAATTGAATAAAGCGGTTCCTGTCTTCGTATATGCCCGACTTGTTACATTTTTCCGAAGCCTTGTTTTTGACCTTTTCCAAATTCTTAAGCCTCTTATTATACCAATGAAATTTATAGAATGATCTCTTTCGTGCTACTGGAACGAATTGTTTAAATCCATTATATAAAATTTTTTTGAAGGGTGTACATTTGATCCAAAGCTTTATCTAAAAGTACATAATCCCAATTTATACTGTTAAATTAATTATTTAAAGACATTTATATAAACAGACAATTACGTTAAAGACAAGTTAAAATAATAAGAATTATCTGTACTAACAGTTTGAAATTCATAAAATTCATATATTACATCAACAGCTTTATGATGAATTTGATTTCGTACTAACGGAGAGTCTGACTCAGAGAATGCATAATGAAGATTTCTAAAACATATATAAGATCTAGAATACTATTCAAACTATTTTTTATATTATTAATTTGAATCAGTCATAATGAGGTAAAGTTGTCAATCAATTAAATTTCCACGTCCTTATTAACGTTAAATGGGATCAGGATTTGGTCATCATTATCATAAGACTAAACAATATCAACAATATTAAAATCACAATTCCAAACTACTATTGGCTCTAATATAACTTACAATAAAATAATATTCAAATATATTAAGATTATTAAGAGCATTTCTTGAACGAACAACGCACATAATTGCTCAAAATGAATAGAGCGTGATGGTTAATCAAATTGTTGACTATCAAGTGAGCAACTAACTGCAATCAATACTCCTCCGCCTCGATGCATACCAGACTCCGGGGGACGATCCGGACACGATAAACGACGTATGACGCAACAAATAGCTCAGATGAATTGATGTCAGATTTCAACCAAGTTTCCGTCAAAATTATGACGTCATAATCATGTGCAGAAGAGTTGAAAAAAATTTTGAAAATAAATTTGTTTTGGTCTGTAAACCTCCTGTATTTTGAAAGAAAATCCGCAATTGAGATGGATGCAGTGAAGACTTCGAATGCAGAATTCTCGTTTTTTGATTTTGGGGGGTGAGTAAATTTCTTAATCTGCACTCCCAATGGCCAAATGAAGGCATTGAATGCCTTCTCGGAAGCATACTCCGAAATCCCAAGTTTGAAATTAACGAAGTGAAGTTGTTGTTCTTCGTTGATGTTGTTGAAACTTCAACATTGCTTTTCACAAAAATTTTGCAGTAAAGCACATTTTTTCGAACATCTGGCTTATGTGCTGCAAATGAAATTATGTTCTCCTCGGTGACATTTTTACTCAAGCGGGAAAGATAAAGAAACATCAGCCTAGGCACTGACGACAATTATACGTCAGCTGTGCCATCTGTAGCAGTACCAAACAATTTGAAGGTGCGTTGGCCCAATCGCTTCTTATTCCGCTGCACTTGGGTCCAGTCTTTTGATTTATTGGAAGATGTGCTGGGTTGCAGACCTGTAATCGATGTTGATGCTGATTGCGATTTTGACATTAATGTTGTTGGTATAGGTGCAGTTGGAGGTGGTGAATCAGCTGGTTCACTCAGATTACAACATGCTGCTGTTATTTTTGGTGCTGATGATGATGACGATGTCCCAGCAGGCGCAGAAGGAGGTGGTAAAACAGCTGATGCGTTTGTGTTTTACCCTCAATTACCAAAGAGTCACTGTTGCACATTTTTGATTTAATTTATGCAACATCGTTTTTGAGTTGAACGACTAGTGACAAAAAAAAAGGCACTAACACAGTTGCAATTGTTACAGCGCCAAAAGAGATTACTGTCCGATTGAAGGGCTATTGCAGATTCTTCAGGAATTTGTGCACTTTTTTTATCGAAAATTAATCCACAGAAACCTTCGCATTTCAGAAAATTGTCGCGAAGCAATCTAACACC
The DNA here is from genome assembly GCA_905231855.2 of Eristalis tenax. Lineage (NCBI taxonomy): Eukaryota > Metazoa > Arthropoda > Insecta > Diptera > Syrphidae > Eristalis > Eristalis tenax. Next base: position 17,734,280 of record HG993125.1, on the reverse strand, counting down.
GCAAACCGCGGAATTGTTCGACATTTCGAAATTTATAAAGAAAACTTTATATGAAAAAATGCGAAATTTAAAGAACAATAGGAGAACACGTCTACTCTCTTCTAGAGCTCACACACTATTAGAACGAAGCCGATAAGGTACATAATATTGGGGTAGTAAGCCCAGAAGTTGGAAGAAGTCATAGTTCGTGCAATGTGCCTTCTGATCAGATTAATAATACAATGATCTGTCCTGTTGAAGTTTTCCTTGTTGTACAGGATCTCGTTAGGATATTACTTCTTGTACTCAGACTCGGGTGTACGATACAAACGGAGGCAGGTCCTAAGACAATACTCTCGAACAACCTCAACTTTTCCATCTGGAGAGGACAGGGGACAGGGGACAACAATACAACATAACTGGCCGGATGAGGGCCATGTAGCAGATTACGCTTTATCCTAGTATCATGGCTGCTGTAAAACAATCCTCTTGTCACAGCCAAGGCTTTTTAAGCTTTTGTCAGAGCAAAATCTGTGTTTTTCAAAATACAGATATTGATCCAACCAAATGCCAAGATACCTTACACTTTCACATGGAGATTTTTCGCCAGTTTATGGGCGTATCCCATGTTGCCACGTGCAGCGGAGCCCTGAAAATAATAGTTTCACATTTCAGGAAGACGATAATCAAATTCCACTCGTCGCAAAATCGCTGAATTTGTTCGAAGTCACGTTGCAACAAGATATTTATCACTTCGACCTTCGGCCCTGATCTGTCCGCTACTAGACCGTCGGCGTACGCAATTAATGGAATCTATAAAATCTGCAGTGAATATTGAAAACAAGATCGGCGAACCAACCGCTCCCTATTGCACCCCATTTTTGATGTTAAGAACCGTGGTAGAAATTACATCACTACTTGTCACGACAAACTTTCTACCTATCATGTCATAGATCATGTATAGCAATGGTTTTCTTATGCCGAGCCTGACCAGCTTGAGGAAGAGGCCCTCCTACCAAACGGTGTCGAACGTTTTTTCCAAGTCAATCAGGCAGGCACCCGTGCATTGTTTTTTGCCTTCATTCCACTGAATGTCGGACACCAGTTTGGATGCAGATCTTCTTAAGAGGCATGACTGAGAGTGCGTAGAGGTGTAATTTGTTGGTGGACCAACTCCAATCGATGTACGGGCATAACACCTACATCGATTGTTGTTGGGAAGCTAATCTGAAAATTACACTTCTCATCTTTGCTTTACCATTCGCAGTCGGAGTTGGTTTCTTTCTAATATCTCCATTTGGTATTCTATGGGAAGTTTTAGGGTTGACGTGAGCAATGTGCGTGGGTTTAGGGTGAATCTCGTCGCTGTGTATGTCCACCTATCCCGCTATAAACGAGCTGTCTTGGCGCTGAGTGAAACACAGGTAGGGGAGAATACCGATTTATCGGATTTAAACCTGCCAGGATATAGCTGGGTGCCACCCTCTACCTGCGTAGTGATGTAGCTTACCAACTTCAACCTCAATACGGCCTCTGTTCCAATCCGGAATTTAATTTTCTGTGGTTAAAGCTCCATGTCCGTAAGCATTTAATCCACTACTGCTTTATTTATAGAAATCCAAACATGGATAGCAATTCAACTTTGAACGAATTTGATGCGCTATCCGATTCCATCTCAAGAATTGTATCCCTGTATCCTCGCACTATAAACAGAACAAATTCCTAAAAGAACAGTATGGCTATACGAAAAAGCCGATTGGAGCGGTCTAAAAAACTTCTTTAGGAATTTTAACTGGTCACTATGCTTCCTTGATAATGACCTGGATGCAGCTACAGATATGATCACAGACATTCTACTGCTGGGCATGAGATCCTTCATTCCTCACAGAGTGAAGTGTATCAAGCCCAAAGCTGTAAAGAGGCTGTAAAGAGGCTATCAGATTGAGAGAGTTGAATTTCCGGATATACAAAGCAAACCCTTCTGAGGAAAACCGGAATAAGCTTAAATGGGTCAGAAATGACTGTAATGCAATTATAAGACGTGTGAAATTCTCGTATGAACAAAAGTTGAGGCAAAAAGTGCTACAATGTCCCAAGGGTAGCAAAAACTTTTGGTCATTTTTAAAAAAACGTAAAGAATTCCGCCTGGTCTTCAATTCCCACGCTCATTTACAATGACATTCCAGCGGTCAGCTCTTTAGACAAAGCGAATCTGCTTGCGGCGCATTTTGCAGCTAGCTAAACACTGCCAGATTCCAATATGTCGCCACCTGTACTTGAGAGCGTTGATTTCACGATGGGACAAATCCACTTCCGCACTCGTACAGTTGCAAGAGTCCTTAAATATCTCGACGTGCTCAAATCCGCTGGCACGGATGGTATTCCCCCTATTCTTCTGAAGAGGTGTTCTTCTGCGCTGGCAAAAACACTGCGTAAGCTTTTTTATCTATCCTACTCTTTAGGTCTCTTTCCGAGCAGATGGAAAACAGCAATTGTCCAGCCCGTTTCTAAAAAGGGCGAATCTTCGTCAGCCACCTCGTACCGACCCATAGCACTTACCTCCCTTCTTTCTAAGGTCATGGAAACGCTGTTAAGTCAGCTTATGAAACATCTCGAATAGCGGAAGCTTCTTAATGACCGGCAGTATGGTTTTCGCAGCAACAGGTCCCCTGGTAATCTGATAGCTTTTCTAAACGAAAAGTGGAACCAATCGATGCACAATGCATGCGAAAGCAAGATCGTTGCGCTTGATATTTCCAAGGCATTTGACAGAGTTTGACATGATGTCAATGAATCTCTTCTTCAATGGATTAGAAATTACCTTTCGAACCGTTCACTTCAAGTCGTTTTGGATGGGTTCAAGTCTGATATCCACCAAATAAATGCTGGTATTCCCCAAGGCTATGTTCTATCACCGACACTCTTTCTCATTTTTATAAATGATCTCTTGTCTGCTATTTCTAATCCAATTCATTCCTTCGCTGATGACAGCACCCTCAGCTTTTCATATTCGTTCCAAGACTCACGACCCCGCCCTTCGGCCGTAGAATTGGAACGGCAGCGTATGATAAGCACATTGAATTCCGATCTTGACAGCATATTCAATTGGGGAAAGAACAACGGTGTGGAGTTCAATGCTTCAAAAACTCAATGATGCCTGCTGTCACTCAAGCGAACCCTTTTTAATCAGCCATTATCCATGAATGGCACATGCGTCGATGAAACCGGAAAGCTTTCCATCCTTGGTATGTGTATCAACACAACACTTAGTTGGAACGATCACATATTTGAGGTCGCCAAAAATGCTGCGAAATGTTTAGGTTTCCTCAAGCGATGCAAGAAATACTTCACCCCTACTGATTTGGCTTTAATTTATAAGGCGTATATACGCCCCAAACTTGAGTACAAAGCTCATATCTGGTCTGGTGCCCCCAAAAGCACCATGCACCTATTAAATAGAATCCAAAAGCGAGCGATAAAACTTATAGGAGACAACAATATTGCAGAGTCACTTCACTCGCTCGAACATCGACGTACCGTCTCGTCTCTATCTGTATTTTATCGCTATTTTAACAAACGATGCTCAAGTGAGCTTGCCAACTGCATTCCTCCTCTCCATGAATTCACCCGCAAAATTTACAGACTCGTTCATTAGCCGCACGAAACGAATATGGAATGCTCTTCCCAGCCTAATATTTCCCCCAGAATACAATCCGCAGATATTTAAAACCAATGTGCACAGGTACCTCCTCTCCCTTTCTCCCTCTATACCTTCGGCCCGTGCTGTGTCTGGAACCCAAACACTTAAGGGTACTTACAATCCCTTGTGCGCGCGCAAATTGTAAAAAAAAGCTTATATCTGAGCTGTAGCTTATGTGTATTAATTGTTGGAGGATCTGGATCTCCGACTTCAGTGCCCTGACTTCCTGATTTTTTTTTCCGGGATCTGTAAACCGCCTGTACAAGAGCTTGAGTCTTGACAGCAGCCTACTTTTGTGCACGTGAAGTGCATCGATGGTGGTATTTCGGTAAGGTTGCATCTGGACATGCTTCTCTAGTTCTTCCAGCACACTTAAATTCTTCGCACTTCGCTGCACTTCTTCAAAGCCCTTTTTTGACTAAAAGAGCGAACCCGCCCCTTGGGGCCGGATTGGGGCCGATCTCTTCGAATTACATGATAATTCTTGTTCCAGAGTTTGCGAGTCCGGTTCAGCTTAGTTTCGCTGGCCATCAGCACGTCTGGATTGTATGTTTGCTGAAGTTTACCGAAATTTCTTTCGTTTGATCAGTGAATTCAAATTCACTGCTAGAATTTTAAGGTCAGGGGCTGCCTGCGCAGCCTTCATACCGATGAGGCATTTGGCTTGGCGATCAGCGTAGAGTAGATGAGGTCTACACGCGCTGCTTGTTCTAGGAACTGTTTTTGGAGCTGAGCGATCTGTAATAATCCAGCAACCAGAGACTAGAGACAAGTAATATTGAAATTCCCACCTACAATAAAAATACAACCAAGCTAAATGACTCCAATATATCACGAACAAAATCCAAAGACCTACCTTACTTTTAAGCGATTGAAGATTATCGCATTAAAAGGGGGAAGAGCTAACACAATTAAATTTCACTCCCTAAGTTCGCAGACGGTCGCTCACATGACCCACAAAATTCAATAAAAACCCATATCGCTTACACCGCTCATTTGGGTTCGTAGGATGGGTTCTAGGAACTGTTTTTGGAGCTGAGCGATCTGTAATAATCCAGCAACCAGAGACTAGAGAGACAAGTAATATTGAAATTCCCACCTACAATAAAAATACAACCAAGCTAAATGACTCCAATGTATCACGAACAAAATTCAAAGACCTACCTTACCTTTAAGCGATTGAAGATTATCGCATTAAAAGGGGGAAGAGCTAACACAATTAAATTTCACTCCCTAAGTTCGCAGACGGTCACTCACATGACCCACAAAATTCAATAAAAACCCATATCGCTTACACCGCTTATTTGGGTTCGTAATTATAAATGACTTGTACAACTCACTTGAGTGCTATTACACAATGTCATTTTCCTTCATTTGACTTCTTATTCTAGACCCATAAATGCATGTGAAGTTAATATTGTTTTTTTTTTTGTCTTAAGTTATCATTAATAAAGGAAAGGCAATCTGCCTAGAACGTTTTTTCTCCTAAAATAAGACGTGTGTTTCCTTAACTTATACAAGGCAAGCCCTCTATAATAGTTCGCCATTTCGAGTAACTTTAACAAGACCACATAAGGGCATATTTCTGTACCAATTATTATTATATATATATATATATATAAATAAAATGAATTCGAAGCAGAACGTTAATGCCATTTTCAACTCCCTTAGAGTTCCAGACATCATTGAATCCAGACTTTCGAGGGCAATCTAAAATTACTTCATGAATTCATAGCTAATGTGGAGGAAATCTGAGGAGCCTAAGTAGAGATTGAGTGCACAAGCTACGCTGGTATAATACTTAGAGCTATCGGGAACAAAATCGATGGAGACGCGAACGAAATTCTAAATTTGTATGGTACACGCTTGAATTAATTACTCGTTATGCTGATAAGCGTGATCAGACCAGCCTAATTCGCGACCATTGAAGTAACAAATAACACCGTTGAAGCATCGTCGCAATCAATGTACCTTAATCTTCTTCAAAGTATTTACATTCATACAGATTTGAAGGTCCGTCACCGGCACTATTTATTTCACCACCACCACCGTCAGAGCCCTTTAAAGGTACCTTCGCATACGGGTTCCCGGACAGCACATAATTTCAAAAAAGGGGGAGCCAATTCGCACAGGCAGACTTCAATTGCAATAACAATATATCGCAGTTCTACTCCGCCGACAGCAGGAATTCCCATCAACGCCGCAACTACTACATAAAAACCATCATGCCTATGGGCTCAGCCAGAATAGCGGTTCAGTAAAAGTAGGCAACAGGAACAGCAGGATACCGAAGAGAACGAGTCGAAAATTTGTTTGGTTTTTGGTTAAATATAAAGTTTCTCTATATTGTTTATAGCCACAGCACATGTGTTTCCACAAGTTGAAAAAATTAATAATAACAATATTAGACTAATAAAAACCGAATGCAACCATTTTCTTCTTTTACTGCTCTGATGTGAACCTTTAGCATTAGTCCGTTGATGTTTTCACCTGGTTTCAGCTGCTCATAATACAGCACACACTTCTGATCCCACCAAATACAGAGCATTAACTTCGCGCTATGGATACTCGGCTTTGCCGTTGATTTGGCTGGTTGGCCATGCCAAAATCACCACTTTCAAATCGTGCAAGCCACTTTTGGCACTTTGGCTCAGCTAGCGCATGTTCACCATAAACTTCCATCAAAATACGATTACTTTCGGCAGCAGTTTTCTTCATATTAAAGTAATGAAGAAGAACTCCCCGCAAAAACATTTTTTCAGGCATAAAGTTCGACATATTTGAGTGAAAAAAAAAAAAAATTATGACAGTAGCTTTCCAACGCATGTTCCAATTGAATAATACAAGTAACGCCATCTCTACGCAAACCGCACGAATTAAGTTATAGACCCAATATAAACATTGTTTTGCTATCAGTCGGTGAAAAAACAACCACCGAGCTTTCTGCCCTTGCAGACAAAATTTATGAAGCCTCACAGGTATCTGAGATATTCTCCGTTTCCCATACTCGAGTCGGTAGCAATAAATATCGATTTCGAGGAAAGGTTAGGTAGAATCGAACCCAAGATCGAAGTGATTTCTTTCCGCGCGAGAAGTAGATCGCAGACAAGTTTAGGCAAAAGCGTTAACTAAGCCAAAACAGTTCGAAGTCGTCTTCAGGCATCTGCTGGTATCACAGACGATATAAAAACAATGGGAAAAATGCACTAAGCCTTGCAAATTCGCGAAAGACAAGTTTAATCATATGGGGATAACCCAAACTGATTAAACCTGCAGCAAACATGCAGTCAAATCCTTACTGCCGCCTATTTATCAAGGTCGCAGACAATAATTTACTGTTCCCTGTCGTCACGGGAGCTGACCTCACAAATTTAAAAATTCAAGTTCTAAAATAATAAATGACAATTTCTCTTTACTTTCCGCTGCCAACGGTGCTACCATACCGACTTTTGGTTCAAAGTTGCTCAACGTTGACATTAGGCTCAGACAAAATCTGGTCCACACATTCCTGCTTCAGTTAATCGATCCATTTTAGGAGCCGATTTTTTATCTAAATTTTGTTTACTAGTCGATTTGAAAAATTTAAGAATAATTGACCCTTTGACAAAGATGCAAGCCAACGCATCAACCATTTGGTCACATGATCCAACACTGATACAATTTCAGATGGACGATGAATACAATCGAATTTGAAAGGATTACCGAACACTAAAGGCCCACTTCCTGTCTCTAGACCTAGACGTCTAGACGCTTTACGACACAAAGCAGCCAAAACCGAATTCGAGCACATGCTCCAGCTGGGCATCTGTCAGTAATCAGCTTCCCATACTTGCTCATTACACATGGTCAAGAAGAAAAACAATCTGGATTGGAGAAACGCTGCTCATTGCAAGCAAAACCAAAGAAGAGCACAAAGGACATTTGAGAAAGTTATTCGAAAGACTCGAAGAGTACGGGCTAAATAGTATTCTATCCAAATGCGTTTGCGGCGTACCAGTCCATGATTTCTTAAGTCGCACAATAAATGTGAATGGAATATTTCCATCAGTGAACCGCATTGAAGCCATCAAGAATTTTCCGATTCCAATTTCTGTTAAACAGACTCAGAGATTTATAGGTATGATAAATTATTATTAGAGATTAATTCCCAGTCTTGCGAAAATACTGGCTCCACTTGATGATCGCTTAATTACTTTTTTAAAAACAAAAGGTCCCAAGCTCAAATTCACTTGGACTAAGGAACTCGAGTTACCCATCAAAAGCGCCAAAGAAGCTTTGTCAATGGCCACGCTTTTAGTGCACCCTAAAGCCAACGGAGAATTCAGTTTAGCTTCCGATGCTTCGGATACAGCCGTAGGCGCGGTATTACAACGAAAGAACAATCATTCTTGGCAGCCCCTGGCATTTTTTTTCCAAGAAATTCTCCAAATCTGAAGAAGTTTTTTTTTGTTTATTCAGCAATTAAACACACAGAACGTTATCCCCGTCAAGCTCGGTACTTAGACTTCGTGTCAAAGTTCACTTCGAAGATACGGCACATAAAAGGCAAAGACAATTTGGTAGCGGATGCACTCTCGCGCATAGAGGAAAATGAAAAAATTCTGTTGCGTATATGGGAATAAATAGCATTAACAAGGTAGATCTAGAGACAATAAGTAAGTTACAACAACACGATGAAGAATTAAAGCAATTTTTAGAAGAATCTGATGCAAAAAGGGCCGCAAAATACGTTTTTAGAAGCAGACCATATATCCCAAGACCCCTCCGGGAAAATGTTTTCAATATCCTTCATGAGTTATCGCACCCAAGTATCCATGCACTCGGAAAATGATATCCGATCGCTATTTCTGGTTGGAAGCATATCAGTTACGTGACATATCAGCTCGCACAGTTGCAACAGTTTTTGAACACAATTTTATCTCTCGTTTTGGTACACCTCTAAGAATAACAACAGATCAAGGCACACAATTCCAATTGAAATTATTCAATGAGCTTTCCAATTTACTCGGTGTACATAAAATACACATAGCTCCTTATCATCCACAGGTGAATGGGATGGTCGAGAGGCTTCACCGATAAATAAAGGCCTCTCTTAAAGCAAGGCGAACACAAGAAATTGGAGCTCGGAGCTCCCAATATTCATCTTAGGCATTCGTTGTGCAATTAAAGTAGACTTAAAGTGCCGCAGAGTGCCGGGAGAAGTTTTCATCCCCAACCCTATGCAAGACGAATCTCATGAGCAGTTAATCGAAAATCTGAGGGCAGTCATAAAGAACATCATTTCCACTGATACACGAAAACTGATACAAAGAAAATTGTACGTAGTAGTAGGATATTTCTATGTCTATCGACAGCATATTGTCTTCAAAATCGGAATAACATGTAAAATAAAGAAATTATTTTTATGCGGCACCCATTGAGGAAGGTTGATGTAGCAACTTACATATACCCTAATCAATCGTGCCCGATTATTTTTAAGTCAGCCCATCGCGCCATTTCGGTTGCAGAAATTGAAATGTCCTTACACGTCACTCAACCCTCCATTTTCTACCATGTTACTGTACACCCCAAGATAACAATCATTCACATATTGCTTTGTCCGGGTTGTAGCTTTTTGCATTCTTTCTTTTTACCTGGTGCTCTCGCGATAGACGGTGCTGTGGTGGTTCTACGCTGGGTGATCATTCAGTTTAATTTTCAACTAGAATTAAGTATTTTATATTTAAATAAATTAACTATTTAAGACCGCATTTTATTCAAAGCCTAAGTAGCAAATCACAAAATCGCAAGTTTAATACATTAAATAATTTCGAAGGAAACAATGTCGTGCGAAATAAAAGACACTACACCCTTCGATATGAAAGCAGATATAACCGGAATTCAGATAACATCGTATATCAGCATCTCGAAGAACATGAAGTCGAAGTAGTAGTCCAAATGTAGGGTACCTAGATTTAAATAATTTCGATTCCAATTTGTTAACGTACATAATCTTAAAATATTTTGTCGTCGTTAAAATTGTTGATTGATGCGGGAAGTAACAGGTCATTCATTTATCCAGATAAAGCTCAAAGAAATGAAATCGAGTTCATTCAAGCTATTGAAATTAAGACTATTAATGGATTAAAAGACTTAAACACGAAAAAAGAGTTAACCTTCATTCTATTCAAGTTTCACAACTATTTCGATAGAATTATTGGAATAGATACGTTGACGAAGGTTGGAATGAAAATTGACTTACCAAAATCTGTGTAGAAAGTAAAAATATAAAGACAAGAATCTATTTCAAGCCTAACTTAATTTCTAAATCATATTGTGTGACAGGTTTAAGAAAGCTTGTATGCAAAGTACCTGTTGATATGAAATCGGGGGGTATATTGATCGAACCAACGAACATCAGAAATGATACTCGAGGGCATATACGGGTGTCATAACTAGTATTTGTACGTGGAAGTTGTAAATACATCCGATTACCCGTTACACTTCATAGTCGAACAGCCGATTAAAGATCAATTAATTTACAATACATCATTTATTGAATTTCATAATTTTTCCGTGAAGCACAATAGTAAAAGCAAATGTAAGGACATCTGCGAATCTATTTCTTTGAATACTTGAATTCTGAGGAACTAGGGCCGTGGTTAAACTATGCACATAGTATAAGATTCTGTGGACTGTGGTACATCGGTTCTCCACCTACACTTAGCCCCTGGGCTTCATCAGGTTGAAATTAGTAAGGAAGACATTAAGCTTTTACAGTGGAAAATGGTCATTACGAGTTCCTTCGTATGCCGTTTATTCTGAGGCACATAGTCACAGCCGAGGGCGTTAAACCAAACCCCAACAAAATTTAAGCTGTAAAAACTTCGCATTACCTAGAACACTCAAACAAAATAAGTCATTTTTGGGACTTCTGGTTTATTACAGGAAGTTTATAAAGGACTTCGTAAAATTAACACAGTGTGTCTTAGAAAGGATAAAAAGTTTAATATTGATTCGAAATATATAAACTGTTTTGGAAATTGTAAAAATATTTTGTGAAATGACCCCATATTGACCCCAGATTTCACCAAACCATTTAATTGTACCATTGATGGGAGTAACGTTGCAATAGGCGCGGTTCTTTCTTAGGAACGTGTAGGAGCTGATAAGCTGATTTGCTATGATGCTATGGAAGTCGTACCTTATCAAAATCCGAACAAAACTACAGCATTATTGAGAAGGAATAACATAAACACTGATCAGCTGCGAGCGCAAGGCACCTCCGTTAAAACCTATTGACTTGGTTATACCCGCACATCTGTTCTGCAGACATTTTTGATCAGTCATATGTGGTTTACTGGTTGATCGCTGCAGATCGAGTGAGGGAGAGGTGGGGGAGTTTTAATAGCTATCTCATCTCGTCTACTCAGCCGTCTTGAAGCCACTCAATTACCTTGTATATTCTTCTTCTTTGTTTGGCGCTACAGTCCGGGGTGGACCTGGGCCTCAACCAACAAGCCTCTCCAGCCAGCACGATCTTTCGCCAGCTGCCTCCAGTTGTGCACACCAAGTTGGTTGAGGTCCTTCTCCACTTGTGTGCGCCATCTTGTTCTAGGACGACCTCTTATGCGATGTCCCAAAGGCTCGGAATCGAAGACTCTTCGGGCCGAAGCTGTGGTGTCAATCCGCTCTACGTGACCTAGCCATCTTAAGCGTTGGATCCGAAGACGCTTAACTAGGTGCATGCCGCTGTACAGCCCGTACAGTTCGTGGTTGAATCTCCTTCTCCAGACGCCATCAATACAAACAGGACCAAAGATCGCACGCAGAACTTTTCTCTCAAAAAGACCAAGAGCTTCTTCATCCGCTTTCAATAGCGTCCATGTCTCTGCGCCATAGAGCAGGACGGGGATGATTAGGGTGTTATATAAAGTCAACTTGGTGTTTCGAGAGATGACTCTGTTACTCAATTGCCTCTTGAGCCCAAAGAAACAGCGATTGACAAGAGTAATTCTGCGCTTGATCTCGGTACTGGTGTTATTGTCCCAGTTTACTGCAGAGCCAAGGTAGACGAAGTCCTTGACTACCTCAAAGTTTCTGCTGCCCATTATGACGCTCTGTCCGAGGCGTCGATGTTGTGCGTCCTTTCGTGATGACAGCATGTACTTTGTTTTGCCCTGTTTACTTTCGGAGAGTTTCAGGGAGACTCGGTCGGCAAAGTTCCTAACGATCGATTGCGATTGTAGCTTTCCAACGTCAAAACGAGGTGTCCTGTCTCGACTCCGTATTTCTCTCGATATCCTCATTCTTGCCTTGGCTACAAGGAAATGATCCGAGTCAATATTGGCTCCTCGGAAAGTTCGGACATCGAGAATATTGGAGGAGTGTCTGACGTCGATCGCAATGTGATCAATCTGGTTGACGGTTGATTGATCGGGTGACCGCCAGGTCCCTTTATGGATGTTGAGGTGTGGGAACCGTGTGCTCATTACAGAGAGGTTACGCCCCGAGGCGAAATCCACCAGCCTGAGTCCGTTTTCGGATGTGTTGTCGTGCAGGCTGTGTTTTCCGATAACTTTAGATTTCTTCCTTGCCCAGCTGTGCGTTGAGATCTCCTAGAACGATCTTGGTATCATAGCTGGGGCATTGATCGTATGTTCTTTCTAGGAGATCATAGAAATCGTCCTTGCTATTGTCATCCTTCTCCTCTGTCGGGGATTGTTATGAGGCACTCGCTTACATACTTAAAGCTTAAGACTTTTTGCCTAAGTCTGCCTCGAACAACAAAACCACATCCAAATAAGCGCTGCCCTCCTTCCCTGTAGCAGTCGCCGTAGTAGAGGTCGCAGTTTCTCATCCTCTTTTTGCCCGGCCCGTTCCACCGCACTTCCTGGATAGCGGTTATGTCTGCTTTATAGCAGTCTAGGGCCTCCGCTAGTTCATCGGCTGCACGTGGTCTGTTAATTGACCTCACATTCCACGTGCAGAACCGAAAGTCATTGTCCTTTTTCCGTTTGCAAGGGTCGTCAACAGTAGATCCGTCCGTATCCGAGGCAGGTTGTTGTTTCTGAACTCGTATTTTTTTTTACGTGGTGAGGAAGTTAACCTCACGCACAACCTCCAAACTGGAAGGACAGGCCCATTAATTTAACCCTCGGGCAGAGGGTTCGCTGCGTATATTAGTTCACCACACAACGGCTGTTATGATGGCTATCCATTGGCGCCGCGAGGAGGCTGTACGTCAACTTGACTTATGAACAAGCAGGGATCGCGCTGGCATCCTACCAGGTTGGATGCAGTCAGCAACTTTACCCTGTGTACATAAGCCCATGCCACCCTTGTATATTGGGGGACTTTAATATTGGTGACGTTACTTGGAGGAACGTGGATTGTGATGATAATTTAATCCGATTTAATGTGAATCATGAATAGGAGCGTTTGATAATAGATGGTCTTTTATCTTTGAGCTTATATCAAATAAACAATATTCGAAGTAGTTCAGATCGAATTTTAGATTTGATATTTTTAAATAATTAAGTTTACTTTATTCCCCCAATTTGAAAGGTAACTATGATATAATTATGAATAAAATTAGTTCTGGCTTAGAGTCATCTGTTCCTAAAACGAATCATTGAAATCGATTTAGAATTCCATGGACAAACAAAAGTTTAGTAAATCTACGAAATGTTAAAAGGAAAGCATATTCAAACTATGTTGCAAATAAAACGAGTTTAAATCGGGAACGATTTTTGAGATTCAGGAAAGCATATGAGTCCGTGAATAGGTTTTTATATAAACAATACGTCTCTCTGTCGAATCTTCGGTAAAGAGCAATGGTGCATCATTTTGGAATTACGTTAATTCAAAAAGAAATTCATTGGGCTTGCCCAAGATAATAAAATTTGGTTACGTAACTTCAACAAACTTGGATGGAACATGTGACCTATTTTCCAACGTTTTTTGGGTTTCCGGTTCAGACAAAGATGAACCATTACTCTAATATATCCGAGGTTCTGGATATAGGTGTATTGGAATTTACTGATCAGGATGTAATAAATGCCTTAAAAAATCTTAAATTAAATTACAGCCCAAACCATGCCTTAACAAATCTTAAATTAAATTACAGCCCAAACAATGATGGGGTTCCGGCCGGAATTTTTAAAAAAAGTTGGAATTCGCTTTATCGTCCACTTCCAAAATTATCTTTAATCAATCCCTAAAAATGGGTGAATTTTTTAAGGAATGGAAGTATTCTTTTCTGACGCCTATATATAAAAGCGCTTTAAGGCAAAAATTGTAAAAGAAAAATTGTATTTCATGGTAAAAGAAATTATTTCTAATAACCAGCATTCAGGCTTTATGCAGGGCAGGTCATGTACAACTAATGTATCATTATTTTCAAATTGCATTTATAGAAATTTATAAAATCAATTACAAGTTTATGTACTTTACACCGATCTCTCGAAAGCTTTCGATAAAGTATATCATACTTTACTTTTAAACAAGCTAAAGTATTCCATTCGTCAATATTAGTGTGCTTTTCCAATTACTTAAAGGACAGGAAGCAATTGGTAAAGATCGATAGTTTTAGATCTCGAGTAATAAAAGTTACATCGGGCCTTCCACAAGGTAGCCATGAGGGTCCATTACTCATTCTTTTGTTCATAAATTTTCAAATATTGTAAGATTTTAACATTTGCAGACGACGTTAAATTGTATTTATCTAAAACAGTTTAACAGATTGTAATAATCTCCAATTGGATATCGATGCACTAGTGGAATGGTGCAAGCACAATGGACTAGAGCTGAATATTCAAAAACGTAATATCTTTACGGCATATCGAATTACATCCCCGATTGTCTATGATTATTTCATAAATGATCATAGACTTAGTCGCCTAGAAGAGGTTAAAGATCTGGGTGAAATTTTTGATACTAAATTAAATTTTGCATAACATTATGATTATACAATTGCGAAGTCTAATGCTATGTTAGGTTTTCTTAAAACAAACAGTAAAGATTTTCGGGATAATTAGTTACTAGTCCTAAGTCCATCTATTGTTCGTTAGTCAGTTCGTATTCAGAATATTCCTCCATAATTTGACATTCCCCATATGATACACAAGAAATAAGATTCGAAAGATTACAAAAAAAAAAATCACGAGACATGCTGTCCGTAAATTGTGTTCATACGCGATATTATTAATTGCCGTGTAAATTCACCAGATTTACTTTTTCTCATGAATATATATGCTCCCCAAAGATATCTTTGGGTGAGAAATTTACTATTCTATAAGAGGCATAGAACCAACTATGTTTCCAATGAACCTATTACAAGGTGTATAAACACTTTTAATGAACATTGCGACGAAAATGATTTTAGCTTGTCTCGATTGGAGTTTAAAAAATGTATCCATCCACTATTCTTTAATTAATACTGTTTATTTGATGTAATCTATGAGATGAAATCGGTAGATGATCCTTAGTCGCGCAGCAAAAATCTGCTGTGTAAAGCGATACTGAGAGTTAACTCTTAGAGAACGTCGTGTTAAGTGTACTCTGTGATGAAAAAAAAGAAAAAGAAAAAGCAATAAACCAACAAGTTAGAATTAATGAACATTTTAACAATTCCGTCACGCTCATAAAAAATATTTTAGGATCAGACAGAAACAAAGTCATAGAAGAGATTAGAACAATAAGAAACACCGAAAAACGGATTGTCGAACGGGAACACTTTTTAGAACATCAAATTCGGATTAACATGTTAAGGGAACAGGAAAATGTTTCGGGTAGGCTAGGAACTGTCCATCCAAATGTACAGTAACGAAGAATTAAGATACAAATTTGTAATTACAATATACATTTTTCAAATTGTTCAATTAGATTGGGAAATAACAATTTAGTGACAATATGTACACACTAAAAGAATGATTTGTTGTATTTCATATGCAAACTGTCGCTATTACAGAAGGTACTAAGTTTTGAACAACTCAAATTCAATAATAATAAAGAAAAGAATACACAAGAAATTACGGAACTAAAACTTCACAATGTTATAAACTATAGTAGTCTTAGCTCGTTTGTTATCATTATAAGCCTTATTATAATAGTAGTTTATTTTTTGAGAAATAACTCATTCACAAAGATTCGAGAGAATCTTAGTACTGGGAAGGGCGGAGTTACGTCAGCACCGAACACTTGCCCACCATTGGGAAATGCAAACGCTTGCATTTCCCATTCACAAAATTCAAGTGCAACGATCGAGCATTGCGGCATTGACTTTATCAAGGCCAAGTACTGTAAACAATAACAGGAAATGCTAAGATAAGCAATGTTCAATGCTCGAGCATATGAATGAAATAAAATACTGCTTGGACGATGTTCGGTTGACGGAACCTTCCGAATTGAATTTCTGCAATAGAGTTGCACTCTAAAGAGAAACTTGTTTTTCAATTATCACGAATTGGGTTTTAAAACCTAAATCCATGCAAGTCGCATGGCTGAGTGAGCGAATACACTCAGCCGCATGAGCCAAAATATATTGTCGTCCATGAACGATTGCGAAAATTTCGTTAAGCGCGTGAGAATTTGGCAGCTGGAATATTTTGTGCACAAACCACACATATTTTTCTTTAAGCATGAACTAGAGCATGCGAATTTGATAAATGAAAGGGAAATATGAAAAATGGGCAATGTCGCTATTTATCGAGCTTACGAGAATGTTATGTAAAAGCGTGGCTCCTTCACTTTTCCAAATCACAATGAAAGGCATGCGTTTTACATGTAAAATGTTCTAAAATCCATTTACCAGAAAAAAAAATGCAATTATTTCACATAAGATCTCTACAAAAAATTAATTGCGTACACAAATAGTTGCTGAACTCCATTCGACGCTGAACGCACATTACTGGCACACCTCTCAGACATATCATAAAGATTTTGTTTGAAATAAATGATATTTGTTTAGTTTATATGAGTAATTCCACATTAAAATAAAATATTCTAGAAAAATATAGTTTAACATTAGAGTATTTTCGCATACTCCGCTTACTGCAATCATCATCCGACACGTGGTCAGTCTATCAAAAAACATGAAAAGCATCCTCGATATTTTGATCAAGTACTAATACACGTCGTTTAACAAGCAAATTCCTTATCACTTGTCGGACAAGTTTTAACCACACATGTCGGACAGAACGGAAAACTCTGCCAGAATATCCTAATAACCGATGTTCCAATTGCTCTCTCGGGACTTTCTGTGGCCGCTTGACTGTCCCAGTTCTGGCGCGAGAGACCAACTCTCTGGTTCGCTCAACTTGAGGCTATTCTCTCGGCTTTTAATCCCAACGAAGACACGCAATTCCAGTACGTCATTGTTAATGTTGATCGGAGGGAAGTCCTCCGGCTACCAACAATACGCTAATGTTATGGAAAGGCACATCAAATATAATATATATAAAATATAATATATAAAAAAATAAATATATATAAAATGACTCAACATCGGCGACGCAAAGTACTCTCAGCTTCTTCAATCCACGACCTGTCTGGATCATGACGCACTCCTGATATTATTAATAAATTTTAATTAATTAATTAATTAAATTAAAATTAAAAAAAAAAATTAATTAATTAAAAATTAATAAAAAACATACGCGATATTATTAATTGCCGTGTAAATTCACCAGATTTACTTTTTCTCATGAATATATATGCTCCCCAAAGATATCTTTGGGTGAGAAATTTACTATTCTATAAGAGGCATAGAACCAACTATGTTTCCAATGAACCTATTACAAGGTGTATAAACACTTTTAATGAACATTGCGACGAAAATGATTTTAGCTTGTCTCGATTGGAGTTTAAAAAATGTATCCATCCACTATTCTTTAATTAATACAGTTTATTTGATGTAATCGATGAGATGCAAACTCGGTAGATGACCCTTAGTCGCGCAGCAAAAATCGACTGTGTAGAGCGATACTGAGAGTCAACACTTAAAGACCGTAGTGTTTTGTGTGCTCTGTGATGGAAGTAAAAAAAAAAAAAAACTCGCGACCGTAAAGTATTTCCGACCATATGTATATGGAAGGAAATTCCAGATAGTGACGGATCATAGACCCCTTACATGATTATTTTTGCTGAAAGAACCATGTTCAAAATTAGTTCATTGGAGACGAAAATATAGGAGTACTTCATAACTTATAAATGGGAAAGCCGAATGCAAACGCAGATCCTTTATTCAGATTCGATATAAGTACAATTGAAGTAACGTCTCCAGTAGATGACATCGAAATTATGTCTCTGGAAAATAACATAGATGAAGTAAATAGTATCTTCACTATTATCTCTATCCCTATCTTCACTATATCAGAATGCCCAATTAATCAGTTCTCGAATCAATTCATTCTTGACAGAGGTAAAAACGGCTTAAAAATTAATGTGAAGTTTCAAATATTATTTCGTACGAAGAAGGACATACCATGAATTATAAAAAGATAAATGACTCAGATACTGTTATTAACACTTTCCAAGATAACATAAATCCTAGGGGCATAACAGCTATACTTGCAGATCTTGAAATGTTCAAAATTATTCAGAATGTTTACTCGTTATACTTTAATAATTCAAAACTAAAATTAATTCGATGCACTTGAAAAACTTTTAGATATAACAGATAAACACGAACAAGAGAAAAAAATAAAAGAATATCTATATATAATATATATATATTAAAACATGATATTACCTACATTATCAATAATCTTGATATATGCCAAAAGTACAAGTATGCTCGTGATAAAGTACCATTGAAGTTCCAATCGAGCGAAACACCATCAAACCCGTTGGGTATATTCCATATTGATGCTTACTCTGTCCATAAACAAAATTTAGTAACGATTATTGATAAATTTAGCAAATTTGTGAGTGCATATTTGTTGAGTTCTAGAAGTAGCATAAGTATAATTGAGGTATTAAAACATTATTTTCTCGTCATGATGTTCCAAAGACAATTTTTTCCGACAATGGAGCTGAATTTGTATCTTCGCCTTTTAAGGAGTTCTTAAACATCTATGATGTAACGTTTCGTACAACTTGTGCAGAAAATTCGACAGGAAGCTCCCCAGTAGAAAGGTTCCATTCGACTCACACAGAGATAGTTCAAATTATACACAATCAAAAATAAACCCATCAGTGAAATAGTTGACGAATCAATAATTACATAATATAACTCCAAACATTCTACGATGAAGTTAACTCCATGTGAAGTTTTCTCAGGTCATTATATTGAAAATATTCTATTTCCTTTTAACAATACGATTCCAACTATGGAGGAATATGTAAATGAACATAAAAGAGCATATGAAAATTTAACTAAAATAATTTATAATTGAACTCTAACACATAAAGAAAACATTATAAATAAGTGTAATGAATTTCGAGATTCCCCCCTCATTCCCACCAAATAGCAAAATCAATGAAATAAATGACCGAAGAAATAAGCTAGCCCAAAAATTCGATGAACATGAAGTAGTTAAGGCTATTACAGTAAATAGAAATAAACGTAAAGTTCACAAACAAAAGATCAAAAAGAAACGTAGATATTCATAGTTCTTGTAATTCTGGAAATATTGAGAAGTCTTTGGTGAGATGTCTGGAAATAAGAGATTATTAGGACTATAATTGTTGATAATATGTGTTACCAAGTAGAAATATTTATGCTCTTTTTTTGCAATAATTGAATACAAAAACCAGGTTATTTAGTTTTCAAATTTGATAATTATGAACATATACGTACGCGTTATAAATACACGCGTATAAAATGAGATAATCATATAATCAATATCTATACACAATTAGAAGAATAAGAAATCATGTATATAAGAGTCAGCGGGGAAATTCAATAGACTCGTTGCGGCAGTAGGATCTAGAACCAATACTGGGAGTATAAATATCGGCACGGTGGTCGATGCGAGTTAGTTCAGCTGAAGAATTAGTAAAGTTCAGTCAAATATTTATTACAGTTTAGTTCTGGATTTTAAAGTGTTCGGAGTGTTAATCAGTTCAGCCTGAATGGCAGCAAAGAGTTTTGTAGTAAAGTAATAGTGATTTTTAAAGTGTAATAAAGTATAAGAAGTAGATCAGTGTTTGCTTGTCAATAAATTTTTGTAAAACGTGAATAGTGAACTTTTGTGTTTCATTCATCACAATCCAGTAATCGAACCCTGTTGTGTGGACAACTTAATTCATTTTACGTAGACACATAACAATATATTATAATTAGTGCATAGATGAAAATGTAGTGGTGAGTCATATATCTGCCTTTAGATCAAACCACGAAGGGACAGCAAAAACAAAAAGATGCAATCCATTGAAGTGCCGGATGTTTTGCATAAATGTAATTAACAGATGGGCGTAGTGGACTTGTTCGACAATCCAATGAACAACTATCGCGTGTGCGCGGGAAGAAATGGTATCGGACTCTTTTGACGAACTCATTGGATGCAGCAATGGTTAATGCATGGAAATTTCATTGCATGATTCACAAACACGAACAGACAAAAATAGAGCATTACGATAAATAGAAGCGACTGTGTATATGTTACCGAGTGCTTATTGTTTCAAGTCAAATCGTGTTCCAGAAAATCTACACCGAAACAAATGCACAATTTAAGCAAAGCAATAGCGATGAACGATTTTCGTTCAGATAAAACCAGTCATTTTATTTTCACTGCGGTCTATTAAATGACTGTATCCAGCTCTGTATCCTGCCTGAAATTCTTTTAACAATTTCTTGTTCTCTATCCATATATCTAGTCGTCTTGTAAGACGATTTTGTAAGTTGCATTTAAGAATATATATATAAATATAAGCCTCTATAATTGGCTGGATCTGACATGTCACTTTTTGACCATATATAAAGGTCAAAATTAATGGTTCTCAATCTTTTCGGTATTACCCCATGATTCAATATGTATTTATAAACATCAAGCTTTTCCATCTTTCAAACGAAGACAGCACTTCTTAATATCTGTTGGGTTATAGGACCATCTAAGATTTTGTATTATAGATTTAAATTATGTAATATATATTTTTCCGAGGGTGAAGAGAGTTGGTAACATCTTCAAGAAGGGATTGTTTTGTCGACATGTAAAAACGATTGAAATAAATTGTTAATACATTTATATTCATTGCGCATTTATTTTTATTCCAAAGAAAGCCTTCTTCGCTACTGTTTTCTATTCTATGGCGTGATTTGATGCTTGAATACATGTGTTGGACAGTCTAGCTTCAAAGTATATTCTCTCAAAACGAAACTTATGAGGTAACCGAATTTCAATTCTGTTATGAGGTTTGGGCGTATTCTTATTTCGTTGACGAACGTTTTGTGTGAACAGTCATTGTCATAAATAAGCACAGGTAGATATCTAGCGTCGAGATTAATGACGTTTGGGTATCCGTTGCTGATTTTGATGATCCCACGACACAAGTGGATCCCGGTTTGAGATATCATATTCCGTAGCGTTCGCTTCAATTTAAGATTTAAAGATTTGTTTATCGTGGTTGGCTTTTTTGGGATCTCTGTTCTTAGAAGTGTTGAAAGTTGTTGTTGTGGATGACTTTGGTAATTTTTCCTATTTTTATTATGGAGTTCTCATTGGATAGAATTTTTACTACCTCAAATGGTCCTTCAAATAAGGAAGAAACCTTATTACTTCCAGCATTATTTTTAACAGTGCCTTATCACCAACATTGAGGTTTTTAATATTAGATTTTCTTATCAAAATATTGTTTCGAGCTTAAATTTTTCCTTTTCACCATTTCCCTGACAGCTTGGTATCCTTATTCCAAACGTGCGTTATATGAAACTTTCGTCTGCTGTGTGAGCTTGCTGGGGACACTGGCTGAATAACCATGCTTTGACTTTACGTGTAACTACACGTAAAGTGTGTTTCTTTACACTTTCTTGTTCCTTTGGAATGCAGCCTAATGCGTCGGCGTTTGCATTGTTTTTTCCTGCTTTGTAAACGATTTGATACTCGCATTCATCAAGTAGAATACTCCAGTGCGCCGGTTTTGACGTCGAGAGTGTTTGTGGTCCGTAAATATTTTAAATTTGCGACCGCATTTGTAAGGTGGTGGTTCTGTACAGAGTTTCGTCGTCGTTCAGTGTTCGGCTGGTGAAGAAAATTGGTCTGTCTTGGCGGACTATTCCTTGTTTTCATAATGATGGGACCTAAGGAAATATCACTAGCATCCGTGGTTATTATGAAGTCTTCCTTGACGTCTGGATAGGCTAGTATATAAGTTTCTATTGTTTTATTTTTTAGGAACTGGAATGTTTTGTCGCAGGATTAATTCTATTCAAAATTGACATTATTTTGTAGCTTTTCTATTGTAGAGATATTTTTAATGAATCTCCTGTAGTTCCATACGAATCCGAGGAACGATTTTATTTTGTTAGGCATGGGGAATGATTTTGCCGCTTTAATTTTCTCGGGATGTGATTTGAGGCCGTGTTTTGAAATTATATGACCCGAATACATCAATTCATTCTTTAAGAAGTTGCACTCGTTGGGCTTATCGTTCTGATCTTTCGATATCGTCGACATACACAAAACAGTCAAATCCTTGTAGACTCGTCCGTACTATCTTCATCAGGCGTTGAAAGGTTGCTAAGGCGTCATGCCAAATGGCATACGATTGAGTTCGTAATGTCCTCCTCCTTCATATGGATTTGATGAAATCCGTTTGCCAAGTGGAGGGTGCTGAAATACTTTACCCTGCCAAGTTGATCGAGTATATCTGTGATATTGGGCAGTAGGTATGCATCGGCAATCGTCAATTCGTTCAGCCGAGGAAAATCGACCACTTGTTGGCAGTAGGTATGCATCGGCAATCGTCAATTCGAAATCTACCACTTGATGGCAGTAGGTATGCATCGGTAATAGTCAATTCGTTCAGACGAGGAAAATCTACCACTTGTTGCCTTCCTTGTTCGGTTTCTTGGGAACCAGAAGCAAAGCGGAGTTCTGTAGGCTTGCACTAGACTGGATTATTCCTCCCTTTAGCTTTTCATTGACCTGTCTATACAACTCGTTCTTATTTGCCTCGGGAAGTTTATAAGGTTTCACGTATAATGGGGGCTTAGATTGATCAGTAATGTTTCTATGGCTGAATGATTCTGTAAATGTGAATTTGTCGCCTTCGATGAAGAATAAGTCATTTAATTCTCTGCAAATTTCAAGTACGGTTTCTTTTTCTTCCTTGTTGCAATGATCCAGGTCTATGACCGACTTGAGTTTCTCCTGTCTGCCTTTGATTTTATCGCCGGGCTTATCACTTACCACGTGGCATCGGGGTTTCAATCTTATTGTACGGCAGGTACTTCCTTCTTTTTCAGTTATGTTATTTCTGTTTGTATTTTCATCTGCCTCAGTCTTAACTGCTAAGTTCTCGCTTGACTTAGTCTTATTGTTGTATGCTGGGAGTTTTTTTTTATTCTTCTTCTTGATCCTGACTGCTAAATTCTCGTTCGACTTAGTTTTACTGTTGGCCTTAAGTTTCTTCTTATTTTCCTGGGTATATGTTTTGCTGCGAGTGGTTATTGAAGTAGTCGCTATGTTCAAGCATACATAGAGTCGGATGGAGACAGTCAGAGTCGCGTGTCAATTCTCATCGAGACTGTATGTGTTAAATACACATACCTAGTTGGCAGTTGGGTATAATGGTGGAATAAACCGAGTTGGTATGGACAAGCTCTGTACCGTTGCTTCTAATGTTGATCAAACCGGTGATATTGGGTATACCTCGGATTCTCAATGTTACTTGTCTCAATCAATTTGATCATTGAAGCTTGCTCAGGAAATCGTTTCTATGTATACCATCGAATAATATGTTTAAGTGTTTAGGTACTACTTGAAATTAATGTTTTAGCGGGATTAAGTATTCTTCAGTCTTGAGTTCTATGGTTCTAAGCGTTTCCCTGTAGTTTGTACATAATCACCCGCTATTGTGGATGAAATGCAGTTGTTTAAGTTGTTTAGGTAGGAAATTCCAGTCTCTGTTCTCGTTGTGTGTCGAGCAAGAATGTTCCCGAATATTTGTCCAAGGAACTAAGTTTTACTAATATCACTAGCTCTGTATTCAGAACAGAATGATACGCGTGTAATCAAATTAACTAGTGGATGTCGGCTTGGGTCTGTACTCGGGATTGATTTTCGACTGCAACTTCTTGAGTCGTTACTTTTCACATTTTGATTCAGTTTAGGAATTGCTGGTTATAGTTATATTGGATGGTGGTGAATTTCCGAAGTTCATAGCTTGACCGGTGTTAAGAGTGTTTCTCCGGAAAGGGTTTTGTTTTGGTAAAACCCCGAGTCTGCCAGACATGTCCTACATACGTCTTCGCGATGGTTAGGGTTTTTGCAGTAATTACATTTTAATACATGCACCTCCTTCTTGACTACCTGGGGAACGTAATTTGGGATATTTGTGTTTTGATAACATGTGGCCGTGGTGTGTCCCACCTTGGGGCAGGTTTGGTAGACTAGTTTATTGTGAATGACATTGGGGTTTCTAAAGCAGGTTAGGGGTTTTAGTGGTTACACCAGAACCAGTCTCCGCCTTCGCGCCCTTGCCTAATCTGACACTTCGTGTAAATTTTATGTTACGGACATAGATTTATTTAGATTAAGTTTTGTTAGTTTTTTAGTAGAGTAATAATGTCTAGGTTTAGATTGAGGTTAAGTAACAATAACAATGTCTAGAGCGGCAAGTTTTTTCTTAGTTTTATAGGCCAGTATAATAGTCATACAAAATAAAGTCTGTCCTAAGGACGAAAACACAGTTAATGGTTTAGACGCCGAAAGGCAAATAGATAAGTTAAATTTTTCTACATTTTTGTCTAGTATAAGTTGTCTTGAAAAAATTAAATAAAAATTAATGAATGGTTCTCCGCATAGGAGACCGAATTTGAGGTTCTGCTTCCTTAGTCTATCCTCGAGAACTTGGACGACTATACGACCGTTTTCGTCGGTTAGGAGCCGTAGTACAGCTTCGTCGTTGATGGTACCGAAAGAAGCCGAGTTCAGGGAGGTCAGTAATCTCGACTGATGCCGTCGCCGAATTCCGTCATTGTTTCGTCTACCCTTTGGTGTACCCTCAACAACTCGTTTTGTACTGCTGAGCACGATTTCTCTTCCCTGAATTGTTTCTACAATTCAGTTACTAAGTCATTCCATTTGAAGGACTTTAGCTCGACTAGCTCGAATCCTCGCACTTGAAGCCTAGGAAGAGCTTATGCTCTGGCTCTGTCTTTATTGACGTGAACAACATGTTACCGCACGAGAAAAGGAAAACACTGAATTAAAACAACAATTAATTTTTCTTAATGGATGTTTATTTGTCTGTTTTTCTTAGTACACTGACTGTGTTTCTTTTTATGCAACACACCTGACAATGTTACAATGAGTATAAAAAATGCTGACTATTTATTGCCGCTTCCAGTCGGTAGCGATTTTCGCCGGAGCCGTTGATTTAAGCATTATTGCTGAACTTAAATCAGGTCGTTGGATATCCGGTGAACTGCTGACTGGTGTTGATGCGGTTGTTGGCACTGACATAACTCACGCGATGAATTTGTTCCACTCTTTCGGGCTTCTGCTGAACGCTGTGATCAGCTTGTCATCTTATACCCTAACATGTTGGCATCGGGGTCTGAATACTCGTCGATTGAAAAAGATAAATGTTTAAAGAACTGCAAAATTGCAGCCTGTTTAGGGATAGCAATATCGTAGGGGGGAGAACAGCGTTTGTTTTTCGGTTACTTGGCTATTATTATTATTACCAATATCTTTTTCTTCACTAAAACTATTGGTGATACATATTCGGAATCGCTTTCTTTAATATAACCCTTATGCAAATACTCCTTTAGAAGTAAACTAAGCACTCCTTTCTCTGCATATCACAAACGCCGCGGTCTACAATGGAAAGGTTTAGTGTCGTTTAGCGTTAGTTTCATTTTGATTTTAACCACAAATTCAGCGGGGCGGTCGGGAATCAAATAACCCTTTTCATATAATTCTTTCATTTGTTTTTTATATGTATATTCTACTCTTTCGGCATTGTCTAGTTCATGACTATCATCATAATTAAAGTTTATTGACATTAACTCTCTATCAAATTCAACTTTCTCAGTTTCTTTATGATTTCTATCGATTTTGCTACAGTCTACGTAACAGTCCAGATCAGATATTAGTCTAAATTTCGCACTTTTCAAAAAATCTCTTCCCAAGATTGCCTCATATCCCGTAGTCTCATTGTCTACGACCATTAAATTAATAGGAACTTTACTGCCACTGTAAATAATAACGCTTGACAATTTCCCGAATATTTTAAGTTTACTTTTGTTTATTCCAACATATTTTTTTCTCGTACATATACATTTAGTTATGTGTACATTGTCCGGTATTCTCTACCTTTTGATGAAACTAATCGGACTTCGCGTGTCTATGAGGCAACCTAAAGAAATTTCGTGATCACAACTTGAAAATATAAAATATAATTGTCTTACATAGTCGTCTTCTTGATCTTCCTCCGTTAGGTGATGTACCGCTGACTTCCGCTGTGGGCAAGCTGCTACTACGTGGCCCACGATACCGCAAGCGTAACATGCCCCGTATTCGCGCCTCGGCTTCCTGCAGGTACTAGCCACGTGACCTACCGAGTTGCAATTGTAGCACCGTAGTGTTGTTGCACTTGTTGTAGGCATAGTTGTTGACCTGGTTGCTGCTACGCCTCGCTCCTGCATTCCAGTTGCCGTTCCTCGTGAAGTTGATTGCATTGTCGTTCCCGTTGTCCCCAGTTGCATGACTTTGTAGAAGCCTTTGTAGAGCTCAGCCGTTGTTGTAAAATTTTGCACATGTGCGTACATGCGAATATTATAGTTTGTAAATCCCTCGATGATGTAATCGACGAGCTCCTCCAATTTCAATCCGGTCGCCAATCGTGTTTTGTCTTGGAAATATTCAGCAAAGTTCTCCGTCAGCATCCACTTCATCGATTCGAATCTTCGCCTCGCCATCAGCCTGTTCTCGTGTGTTCCAAAGAATTGTTTAAGCCCGATGCAAAGCTTATCGATCCCGTCGCGTAGAAAATGTGGCTGAGAGTATAACCACTCCTGTGCTTTGCCTTTGAGCTTAGCATTGAACAGCGTGCGTCACATCTTGTCGTCGACATCATAAATTTCCTTGACGTTGTTCAACTGCATGAGCCAAACATTTACGTCCCCGCTGCCGTCAAATTCTGGCAACATTTTTCTGTAGAAACCGTACTGTTGCTCTGCGTTACTCGTTCCGGTTGTCACTCCTGTTGTTGTTGTGTTGTCAAATTCTTTTACCATTCCATTTACCGCTCCCGTTGTAGTTTCGTTGATGCTTAACTGTGCCATTTTCAATAATTCAATAATTCTCTTACCAGTATCTCTTTTCCTCTTTGCAGAGCTTTGATTTCCCGTTGCAATAGCTCGTTCTCCTTTTTCATCAATATATTTGTTACGCTGGGCACTGCGCTTCCTACCGATTCGTCGCCATCACTTTCTGAGCTTTAGTGCCCTTGGTCGGCATTCCCAACTTCTCCAACCAGCTCCTCAATTGTGAAGCGGTATATTCGGACGGGTTGACCGGGCTATTCATATATATTTTTTGTTGTTTTCAATTTAAACTATTTTCAGTTTCTAGATTTTTCGCGTTTTTTTTTTAGAGTAACAGCCAACTATCTTTTTTTTCGTATCCCACTTCTGAAAATTTTAGTAAAACAGACATCCGACTTGTTCGCTTGCTGACTATCGAATCCTTTATTCTTCTATATCATACATACATCTATTTCCATTGACATTGACATAAGGTGTGTTGCCACACAATTGTTGCCACTTATATACTAATGACTACTACAATACTGTCGTTAAAATTACTCTGCCTTGTCTCCAAAATTCCCAGTCATTTTATATGTTTCATGATTCTACATTTTGTTCATCCGCGTTCCCCTTCAACACACACATTCTTAGAATGCGTTGCTCAACCACTCTTAAGAGTTCCTTCATAACCCAAAATGATCGATATCACAATAAGCCGTGTGACATGTTATTCATACTTGCCTTCATACAGAAAGTGCTGCTTCGGAATGTGTACAGGACTAGCAGTTCCCTTTGGTCGGTGACGCGTTGCAATCGGAAATTCTCATTGCTCATATTGCGTATGGGATATGTAGCGAAAAAATTATGCGTTGACAATGACCTTGTGAGCGACTTATTGGGAATATTGTTTTGGTTGTATGAGCATTGTGGTGTGATATACTCTAGAAGAAGTGTGGAGCTAGGAGAATGCGAGTGGAGTGAATGTTCACGTTATTTATAGGTAGTACAAGCGTACACAACAGTCAGTTGACAGTTCAGCATCTCTCATCACATGAACATTACAAACCATCTGTTTTACACACGATGGTACCACAAAGAGATCTATCAACGTCTTTTGTTGAAGACTCTGACGGTAACATGTGTATTTAAGGATGACTTCGTGTGGAAATAAGGTGTTCATTATAGACAAGCCATTTGCACAGCAAAAGTCCAACAACTTCTCTCCGTTCGCGTTCTGGTGAAGATCACCGTACCTCCCAATCACACTGCCCCATGTCGTTACATCCACACCCACGTGAGCATTGAAATCACCCATTTTGATATAGGAATCCATTTCCGCTACCCTTTCCAGGGTAGAATCAACTTCATCAAGGAAAGCCGCGTACTCTGACTCTAGATTTGGTGCATACACCTAGAGCCATTGATGACCGCTAAGATCCCGGCTCTCGCTCCTAATGGTATCCGCTCCAATTCCCTGCCCGCAAGCCTGGGATTTTTGCGTATTCCCACTCCCGTCTGTACAGACATTTGTGGTACAACTCCCGACGGTGAAAGTTTCCACCCGTTCAAAAGGTCCACCCACTGTTCTTCGTCGAAGAGATTATCACGATATCCAAACGATACCAGACAGCTTCCTAAATTAGCTCTAGTTCCTTTCCTGTCAGCGATGGGACGTTCCATGTGCTTACCCTAGGCCTATGCCGTTGTCCGTTGCCTTTTTGCTCCCCCCCGCACTGGTTAGGCAAGCCGTGACCACTCCCATTGCGGCTCACGAAACCATAATAATAGTAGTTTCGGACTTTTCATATGTGTTAAAGCAATATGCTAATTAGAGGACAATTATATTAATTAACTTTTCATTTAATTTGTATTGTATATTTTTATTTTATTATAAACCAAGCGACATTTGTTATAATAAATTGAAGGTTCATAAACGTGCCGATAAATTTAACTTGTTGGAAACTGTTGAGGGATGAATTATTATCGAATTGAATACGAACAATATTCGTTATGCAAATGTTATACCCTCACAAAATTCGTTAAATGAAGTTGGGCACAAACATTTCGTCACAAAGAGGTTTTTGAGAGGATTTCAATATTCAAGTACGTTATATCATGGTTGCACAGAATATCGACCATCGTAACACAAAGAGGCGTAAGTGATTTTTACCAATTTTCCAGGAGAGCAAAAAGAAAAAATATTGGTTTGCTTTGGTTATAATATGGCTATATTTTTGGAACAATGTTATTATTTCTAACTTACAACAACATACATACACAAAACTAAGCGGGCCTGTAAGTATGCTAAACCTAACCTTATTCCATGTCTTTCGAATTAAGTAACGCATATTAGCAATTATAATATTGTGACGTGAATGGTATAACGCGTATAAGATGAGATAATCAGGACACCAATGCCATCTATACGCAATTAGAAGAACGATCAACTCCGAAGAGTATTCCCGAAATTCTTGTGTACACTGCAAGAAGGATATACACTGATAGATTACAAAGAATCATTTATATAAGCTTCAGCGGATAGGATCTAGAACCAATACTGGGAGTATAAATATCGGCACGGTGGTCGATGCGAGTTAGTTCAGGTGAAGAATTAGTAAAGTTTAGTTGAAGAATTAGTAAAGTTCAGTCAAATATTTATTACAGTGCAGTTTGGGATTTTATAGTCATAGAATTTCAGTCTCGCCCGAGCTTTCAACAACTCGAGTCGTTAAGCTATTCAATAAAAATTAATAAACGCTATAGATCCCCCGAATTTGAGGACTTCACTATGTCCTCAAATAAAAAACGTCGCGCTAAGGCGACTTCTCGGAGTGATAACGTTGAAGTAGCTAATCGGAGAAATTATTATGCTCAATTACAATGTCTCCCGACGAATGATATGGATGACAATGATAGTGGGGATGAAGTGATTGATCTAAATTCTAGCCCCCACCATAAAATTATTGCATGACAATTCTGAAATTGTGCACAATTTGATGCAATCCTTGAACATCACTAACTATTCAATCAAAACATTATTAATTGGAATAAAAATTGCTTGTAAAACACTTGAATTATACACCCAAGTTCTAAACTCTTTGAAACAAAGAAATTGCCAATACTTTTCCCATGATTTACCTCGTCACAACACTCCCAATGTAACTGATAACTTGAATATTCTGACTGAGCATCTTCCTAAAGAAAATGCACAGTGGCGTCGATCGACAGCAACATCTCCAACGGCAGCGGCAACAATAGTAATAATCTTTTTTCCTTCGAGGAAATTTATGAATTAGTTATGGCCTGAATTTCTGATTTATCAAAATGTACTTCTACATTTGAACAATTTAAAGTTAGTGCACATTTAGATGTTAAGTACCTGTACAATAATGTTAATTATTTCTAATTTAAAAATAATTTATTGGAATGCTAGAAGTTTAAACAGCAAAAGAATCGAATTTCTGAATTTTCTTAATAACAATAACATTGATATCGGTCTAGTAACTGAAACTGGAATCAAAAGTAACAGCCCAAACTTATCAAACGCGTTTTACAAAAGCTATAGACTTGACAGATACAATAAAAGAGGTGGAGGTGTAGCTATACTTGTCCGTAGATCAGTTCAACACTCGCCTTTCCCTGTTATCCGCACACATTTTATGGAAAATTTAGGTATTGAAGTCAAACTTGAAAATAAATGTGTAAAAATATACTATGTGTATTGTCCTGGTGCAATTTCATTAACTGAGAACAAACAACTCTTTATTAGGGATTTACGATGCTTACTCATTAAAGGAAGTGATGTCATTCTCGCTGTTGATTTCAACTGTCGTCATCGTGATTGGGGTTGTGTTCGGGCGAATACTTGGGGTAATATTGTTTCCGGAATATTATCCCATTCTGTATTTACCATTCGTTTCCCCCTAATCCTTCATATGTACCTGCCGACTTGCGTAAAAGTCCTTCCATACTCGATATTTTTATCAGTAACCGTCCTAGTTTACTGTCTCAACCTGTTACTGTGAATAATCTTTACTCTGACAACTATCCTGTTTTTTGTAATGTTCGTTTTGTCAAATGCACGTAAATCTGTTTTTTACAACTTCAAGAAAACAAACTGGTATAAATACGATTCTAAAATAAACGTAGGACTTACTGGCCTCACCTATGATTAAAATAAAGTTTCCTGTAGTAGTAATGTTGATACTATAGCGAATAACCTTACCAATGTTGTAGCCGAAGCAATTGTGAATAGTGTTCCAAGAAAGAATAAGTCTGTTTCTATTCTAAAATTACCAAATTACATTATCGAACACGTTAAAATCCGAATAGTATTAGAAGAATTTGGTAGAGATATCGGCAACCAACTCTTAAGCTACAGTTAGATTACATAAATAAACTGATTCAGAATCTTATCTTGAATTTTCGAAACTTTAAATGGAACAAAAAACTTAAATCTTTAGATAAAATTTGCAAACCATTTTGCAACATCGCTAAAGCAATCAGACATAAGAATGGGCATATTCCTGCACTTACCTGTGATGATTCGATGAATCTTGTCTCGAGTAATTTAGGGGAAACGGATGCTGATACTCTGGTTAATGAGGCAACTATAGTTTTTAACAACAATGTCTTTGTCACTCCAAACAATGTATTTATTCGAGTGAATACTATACAAAATATTCTGAAAACCCTGTAAACGGTAGCAAAAACATGATCTTGCAACGTCTGCCTCAATCGGGCATAACATATCTTACATTTCTAGTCAATGCGTGCCTTAAAACACAATATTCCCATGACAAATGGAAAATGGCAAAAGTTATACCAATCTTACAACCAGGAAAACCTGCGGAGTGCCCCAGCAGTTATAGACCTATTAGTCTGCTTAGCAGTGTTAGTAAAGTTCTAAAAAAACTAATTCTAGAATTTACAATTGAAAATTAAATATTTCCTTTACCCTTTAAATATTTCCCTTACCATCAATGTCTTAGGGTATGTAATCATATCAGACCTAATCGATTAATAGGCAAATCTACTGGTATGATTCTACTTGATGTGGAGAAGGCCTACGATACAGTCTGGCATAACGGTATTATTTACAAAATGCTAAATCTTAACTATCCCCCATACCTTGTCAAAATAGTCCAAAGTTTTTTAAATAGTCGTTGTTTTCTAGGCAACGTTAATACATCTTCGTCAAGCCCCAATAACGTGTCCATGGGTTTTCCTCAAGGCTCTGTTCTCGCTCCAATTCTATATAATACATAAACATATGACTTTCCATATTTTCCTAATTGCCCGGTGGCAGTGTTTGCTGACGACACTGTGATATACCCCTCGCATGAGTATGCTCTCATCGTTGAGAGGATACTGGTAAATGCAAGTGAGATAATACACAGTTATTTCAACAGGTGGAAAATAAAAAGTAATTCTGAGAAAACTGAAGCTGTCTTTTTCACCAGAAAAAGAAAATCTTGTTTTCTTCCTCAGAATCCAATTCCCATTTTTGGTACCCAGATAAGTTGGAATTTGTCAGCCAAATATTTTCGAATATACTTGGATTCGAAACGTACCTTTAGTTGCCATGTCACGCAGCCCTTTAAAAATAAAAGATTGCGACCACTTTATTATACCCATTAATAAAAAGGAAGTCCCAATTATCCATTGAAAATAAAATTATTATATTTAAAGTTATCTTATAGCCAATATTAACTTACGGCAGCCCGTTGCTCATAACAAAATCTTAAAAATTATCTTCAACGTACCATGGCATTTTTCTACGATCGAACTGCATACAAGTTCGGGTGTTGAACTGAACCTATTGGAAGCTTATAAACAAATTTAATAATTGTTGTGCTCTTGCGGGTAATCCTCTCATAAACAATCTTGCCGTATAACTGTTAATAATGTAATTGAAGTGATATTTATTTATTCATTTCTACCTTATTTTATTTATTTTTGCTTTCGTTATTTATTTATTTATAATTATTTATAATTTATTTATTTATTTTGTTATTTACATATTATATTTATATATTTATGTTTATATTTATTTGCTTTTCAACGTAGTAATTTATTTATGTATTTATTTCTATATCTACACATTAATTTATTTAATTTTATTCACTTATTGATAGTTTGTAAGTGTCCAAAGACACACATCTTTTTTTTGTTTTTTTTTTTTTTGTTACGATGTTTTTGTCTGCACTTTTCCTCAAGTTTTCCATTTACCTTTAGTGTTTAATGAACCTGGTTTTGTAAAACCTAAAACTGTTTCTAAGTAGCAATAAATCAGTGTTTGCTAGAAAATAAATTAGTGTAAATCGTGAATAGTGTACTTTCGTGCTTCATTCGTCACAATCCATTGATCGAACCGTATTTGTGGACAATTTAATTAATTGCGTCTAGACTCATTTACGCTAAACGTAGCAATATTATAATTTATTTGAAGTAAATGAAATCAAGAACATTTCAAAACAAAAATTGAATTAAAAAACAATTTTTATTAAAACTTATATAATAACTTACTTGAAGGTAGTACTTAAAATAACTTAAACTACCTGTAACTGGGTTCAGGTACACATGTGTAGAGTTTAACAGTTCGGTTATTACATTTTTTTGTAGAATTTTCTTAATTTAAAATTTTTCAATAAATATCCAGGTATTGTTTAAATGGTTTAATTAAATTAAATTGGGTCGAAAGACATGTACACAAAAACTTAGGTTTAGCTTAGAGTGCCCGCCGAGGGCCAGTAAGTTACATTTAGCATTGTTCGTTTAACTAGTTTTAAGCATTTTTGTCTAGTATTTAGGTATATCATGAACTGAAAAATAAAAATGAATTAAAAAAAAAAATACACATGTCTATGGCCTAGTGTACGCATGTGTATACTGAAATTGTGTTTTATTTTATTTTTTCTATATATATAAATATGTACGTATATTTACAGCTTACTAACTACCTTAAAACTAATATACGTAAGTCAGCCATAGGAATTGGTTTGACGTCTTTTTCCACAATTTTAAATGCAATTCTGCAGGGGGTATTTGCTATTCTACACCGCACAATGGATTCTCCAAGTACTTTGATTTTTTGGTTACAAAACGAGACGAGTTGCTTTACGCCGCATGAATATGTAAGAAATCCATGTTTTTCGAAAAATGTCCATGGGAGGACGTTGCATTGTGCTCCTGTGTCCAATTTTATTGCGTACTCGTTTTAATGAAAAAATGTTTGTTTTTGATTTGAAAAATTATGTGATATTATTTTAAACAATTTTATTTATTTTATAGTAGTAAGGCACTTTTAGCATATCTCTGTACTTCAAAATTTTAAAATTGTATGTATTGCAGATTTTATGCCACAATAAAAGAAGTGTCAATGTTATTTTATTGCGTACTTGGCGTCGTTGATGTACATTGCTACTGTAAATTTGCCACAGTCGGTGTCACTGCAGCTTTCGACACAGCCTATAATACTTCGCTCTCGCTTGTTGATTTTGGATTTCAAAACTTTCCACTTTTCTGTGCGATTTTCGACACATTTTTTCGAAGTGTTTTTTTCCATTGCATTTTTTGCAGACATAACGGAAGGCTGGACAGCTGCGAATAGCATGTTTATTGCCGCAGTTTCGACAGTGGAAGGACTTTGACGGTTTTCACTTTCTATTTTTTGGCTATTTCTGTCGCTTGGCAAATGCTTAATGCTTTTTCCAAGGAAACTTCTTCCGATAATAGTTTTGTGTGAAGGATTCATTTCGGATTCCCAGAATTAACTGATCTCGTAGTATTTTATTAAAACAGACATCCGACTTGTTCGCTTGCTGACTATCGAATCCTTTATTCTTCTATTCCATACATACATCTGTTTGAATTGACATTGACATAAGGTGTGTGTAAGTGTTCCCACTTGCTACTTGACACAAGTGTTGCCACTTATATACTAATGACTACTACAATTCGGCCATCCTGACAATAAGGATCACCTGATCCTGGCCGTTCTCTTGTCAATTTTGTTTAGCCAGGGTTTCATGTTTCCGACCGCCCACACCCCCTTGTAAAGTAATCGCGTATGTTGAAAACCGTCAACGTCTCTCATTAAGTATCGATCATTTCGTAATACTTTCGCGACTTGAAAGGGTCCCCTAAATTTGGGTATCAACTTTTTAGATCCGCCCGGGTGAGAGTCAAAATGTTTGACCATTACGTAATCTCCGACTTTGTAAATATTTGGTTCGCGCCGCTTTTTATCCACGTACCGTTTGTTATATGCTTGAGAAATTTCCTGTCTTTCTATCGCTTTTTGTCTTGTCCCTGCCAGATCGCGTTTTGCTTCTGTACTTCCTATTTCTGCTACTTGTTCTTTGAGTTCGTCTGACAACATCCCTTTTTGATTTATCCCAAACAACATTACACTCGGGTGTTGATTTATCGTACGGTTTACGGTGTGTGTTCGACTTTTTTTAACACATGATCCCAAGATACACCTTCTGCTGGTTTAACTAACTTAGCTAGCATTGGCCCTAAGTTTCTGTTTATCCTTTCGACCTGGCCATTTGGCTTGGTTGTTGAACGTCTTTATTTACTAAAAATTCTTTAAATTCCGTGGAAGTGAAACAACTTCCTCTATCTGAAATGACACATTTGGGTTTGCTATATGCTCGGAAGTAATCTTGTAATGCGCGTACAACTTCTTTGGTATTTGTTGTCTTAGTCGGATATAACCGGACAAACTTTGTAAAAGCATCTATTACTACCAATACATACTTTTTTACGGACCGTGAGTTGGCTACTGTTCCGTAATGATCTATATGTGTAATTTCGAACGGTATCTTGCCCTTAGGGATATTGTGAATAAAACCCTCTTCTCTTCCTTGCAGAATAAACGATACATTTTAGACAATTTTTTATGTGGAGTCCTATCTTTTCTCTAATCTCTAATTTCTTGTAAACATAAAATACGATCGTGCCGTCATTTTTTTATATGCTACTCCATTTTTCATTTCATATATAGCATGCTCTGACTTTTCTAACATGTCCTTTATTTTTACTATCTTGGGGTCTTTATTCTGACAAATAACTAAATTTTCTACGAACGTGTTAGTTTCTAAAATCAAAATATTTGTTGACCTGCTTAACGCATCCACGTATTGCATTCGCGTGCCAACCCTATGTTCTAAAATGTAGTCATAATTTCTTATCTTTCTTATTCAATGTCAGTGCTAACGAATTACAGTCAGTTACTATTTTAAAATGTTTGCCTTGGAGATAGATTTTAAACCGATTTAACGCGTTAATTATAGCTTATGTCTCAAGTTCAAAGCTGTGGTATTTTGCTTATGAATCAGTTCTCTTTGAATAATAAAAAAACAAGGTGCATTTTACCATCCTGCTTCTTCTGTAACAATATGGCACCAAAACCTAATGCACTTGCATCGCAATGTCGCTCCGTCTCGTCTTTCGGATTATACAATGCCAGCACCGGTGTCTCTGCTAATTTTTCTCTTAAAAGTTCAAAAGCTTTCAGTTGTTCCGGTCCAAATTTAAACTCCCTATCCTTGCGAACTAAATCATACAATGGTTTCGCAATCGTTGAGAAATCTTTTACAAACCTACGGAAATACGAACATAACCCTAAAAACTTTGGACCGCGTGAGTCTTTTGTGGAATGGGGAATTTTCTAATAGCTTCAACACCTTTTTCATCAGCCTGTATACCTTTGCTGTAATTATAAATCCTAAATAGTTTATTTTATTTTGCAGAAATTTACATTTATCTATTTCTAACTTGCTTGCCACCATTCTCTTAAAAACTTCAGCAAGAATTCTAAAATGTTCCTCGTATGTGTTTGTAGCGATCATTATGTCATATAAATAAATTATGACCTCGTCATTTGCAATCATATTAGCGAAAATTTTGTTAGTATGTCTTTGAAAAATTGACGGTACATTTTTTAAGCCAAATGGCATTCTTAAAAACTCAAACTGTTCCAACAGAGTTATGAACGACGTATAATATATACGTATATACGTGAAAGAATCCATTTTCAAGTCTAACTTTGTAAAAATCATTTTATTTCCTAACCTATTCAATAAGTCGTCTATTACCGGAATTGGATAACTATCCTTTGCTGTCGCTTTGTTTAAAGTTCGAAAATCAATACACATTCTAATCTCTCCTGTCTTTTTCTTCACTAAAACTATTGGGGATACATATTCGCAATCGCTTTCTTTAATATAACCCTTAAGCAAATACTCCTTTATAAGTAAATTAAGCTCGCTTTTCTCTGCATATGACAAACGCCGCGGTCTACAATGGAAAGGTTTAGTGTCGTTTAGCATTAGTTTCATTTTGGTTTTAACCTCAGGTTCAGCGGGGCGGTCGGGAATCAAATAACCCTTTTCATACACTTCTTTCATTTGTTTTTTATATGTATATTCTACTTTTTCGGCAATGTCTAGTTCATGACTATCATCATAATTAAAGTTTATTGACATTAACTCTCTATCAAATTCAACTTTCTCAGTTTCTTTATGATTTCTATCGATTTTGCTACAGTCTACGTAACAGTCCAGATCAGATATTAGTCTAAATTTCGCACTTTTCAAAAAATCTCTTCCCAAGATTGCCTCATATCCCGTAGTCTCATTGTCTACGACCATTAAATTAATAGGCACTTTACTGCCACTGTAAATAATAACGCCTGACAATTTCCCGAATATTTTAAGTTTACTTTTGTTTATTGCAAAATAATTTTTTCTCGTACATATACATTTTCCTTTATTCTTGACCTTTTGATGAAACTAATCGGACTTCCCGTGTCTATGAGGCAACCTAAAGAAATTTCGTGATCACAACTTGAAAATA
Organism: Eristalis tenax; assembly: GCA_905231855.2. Classification (NCBI taxonomy): domain Eukaryota; kingdom Metazoa; phylum Arthropoda; class Insecta; order Diptera; family Syrphidae; genus Eristalis; species Eristalis tenax. The sequence continues at coordinate 17,696,337 of HG993125.1, read as the reverse complement.
TAAAATATAATTGTCTTACATAGTCGTCTTCTTGATCTTCCTCCGTTAGGTGATGTACCGCTGACTTCCGCTGTGCGCAAGCTGCTACTACGTGGCCCCCGATACCGCAAGCGTAACATGCCTCGTATTGGCGCCTCGGCTTTCTGCAGGTACTAGCCACGTGACCTACCGAGTTGCAATTGTAGCACCGTAGTGTTGTTGCACTTGTTGTAGGCATAGTTGTTGACCTGGTTGCTGCTACGCCTCGCTCCTGCATTCCAGTTGCCGTTCCTCGTGAAGTTGATTGCATTGTCGTTCCCGTTGTCCCCAGTTGCATGACTTTGTAGAAGCCTTTGTAGAGCTCAGCTGTTGTTGTAAAATTTTGCACATGTGCGTACATGCGAATATTATAGTTTGTAAATCCCTCGATGATGTAATCGACGAGCTCCTTCGTCCAATTTCAATCCGGTCGCCAAACGTGTTTTGTCTTGGAAATATTCAGCAAAGTTCTCCGTCAGTATAACCACTCCTGTGCTTTGCCTTTGAGCTTAGCATTGAACAGCGTGCGTAACATCTTGTCGTCGACATCATAAATTTCCTTGACGTTGTTCAACTGCATGAGCCAAACATTTACGTCCCCGCTGCCGTCAAATTCTGGCAACATTTCTCTGTAGAAACCGCACTGTTGCTCTGCGTTACTCGTTCCGGTTGTCACTCCTGTTGTTGTTGTGTTGCCAAATTCTTTTACTATTCCATTTACCGCTCCGTTGCAATAGCTCTTTTCCTTTTTGCAGAGCTTTGATTTCCCGTTGCAATAGCTCGTTCTCCCTTTTCATCAATATATTTGTTACGCTGGGCACTGCGCTTCCTACCGATTCGTCGCCATCACTTTCTTAGCTTTAGTGCCCTTGGTCGGCATTCCCAACTTCTCCAACCAGCTCTTCAATTGTGAAGCGGTATATTCGGACGGGTTGACCGGGCTATTCATATATATTTTTTGTTGTTTTCAATTTAAACTATTTTCAGTTTCTAGATTTTTCGCGTTTTCTTGTTTTTTTTAGGATAACAGCCAACTATGTTTTTTTTTTCGTATCCCACTTCTGAAAATTTTAGTAAAACAGACATACGACTTGTTCGCTTGCTGACTATCGAATCCTTTATTCTTCTATATCATACATACATCTATTTCCATTGACATTGACATAAGGTGTGTTGCCACACAATTGTTGCCACTTATATACTAATGACTACTACAATACTGTCGTTAAAATTACTCTGACTTGTCTCCAAAATTCCCAGTCATTTTATATGTTTCATGATTCTACATTTTGTTCATCCGCGTTCCCCTTCAACACACACATTCTTAGAATGCGTTGCTCAACCACTCTTAAGAGTTCCTTCATAACCCAAAATGATCGATATCACAATAAGCCGTGTGACATGTTATTCATACTTGCCTTCATACAGAAAGTGCTGCATCGGAATGTGTACAGGACTAGCAGTTCCCTTTGGTCGGTGACGGGTTGAGATTATCACGATATCCAAACGATACCTGACAGCTTCCTAAATTAGCTCTAGTTCCTTTCCTGTCAGCGATGGGACGTTCCATGTGCTTACCCTAGGCCGATGCCGTTGTCCGTTGCCTTTTTGCTCCCCCCCGCACTGGTTAGTGCAAGCCGTGACCACTCCCATTGCGGCGCACGAAACCACAATAATAGTAGTTTCGGACTTTTCATATGTGTTAAAGCAATATGCTAATTAGGGGACAATTATATTAATTAACTATTCATTTAATTTGTATTGTATATTTTTATTTTATTATAAACCAAGCGACATTATTTTTAAATTTAATCGTTATTATAATCGAGTTTCTTTTCAAGTAGGTTACTTCAGCTTACGGTTCATTCCAATATTATTTACCTCCTGATAGTAAGTATTCATTTATTGGAATATATAACGTATATCCCATCTTATGACCTTAGCACTTGTTTTCTTTACTTGATAAAATGAACGTGTACAAATTTTCACTTCTCACTGGTTGAAAAGTCGCTAAACTTTTTTAGTAGTGCCCTGTAACGACCGCCATTTGTTATAATAAATTGAAGGTTCATAAACGTGCCGATAAATTTAACTTGTTGGAAACTGTTGAGGGATGAATTATTATCGAATTGAATACGAACAATATTCGTTATGCAAATGTTATACCCTCACAAAATTCGTTAAATGAAGTTGGGCACAAACATTTCGTCACAAAGAGGTTTTTGAGAGGATTTCAATATTCAAGTACGTTATATCATGGTTGCACAGAATATCGACCATCGTAACACAAAGAGGCGTAAGTGATTTTTACCAATTTTCCAGGAGAGCAAAAAGAAAAAATATTGGTTTGCTTTGGTTATAATATGGCTATATTTTTGGAACAATGTTATTATTTCTAACTTACAACAACATACATACACAAAACTAAGCGGGCCTGTAAGTATGCTAAACCTAACCTTATTCCATGTCTTTCGAATTAAGTAACGCATATTAGCAATTATAATATTGTGACGTGAATGGTATAACGCGTATAAGATGAGATAATCAGGACACCAATGCCATCTATACGCAATTAGAAGAACGATCAACTCCGAAGAGTATTCCCGAAATTCTTGTGTACACTGCAAGAAGGATATACACTGATAGATTACAAAGAATCATTTATATAAGCTTCAGCGGATAGGATCTAGAACCAATACTGGGAGTATAAATATCGGCACGGTGGTCGATGCGAGTTAGTTCAGGTGAAGAATTAGTAAAGTTTAGTTGAAGAATTAGTAAAGTTCAGTCAAATATTTATTACAGTGCAGTTTGGGATTTTATAGTCATAGAATTTCAGTCTCGCCCGAGCTTTCAACAACTCGAGTCGTTAAGCTATTCAATAAAAATTAATAAACGCTATAGATCCCCCGAATTTGAGGACTTCACTATGTCCTCAAATAAAAAACGTCGCGCTAAGGCGACTTCTCGGAGTGATAACGTTGAAGTAGCTAATCGGAGAAATTATTATGCTCAATTACAATGTCTCCCGACGAATGATGTGGATGACAATGATAGTGGGGATGAAGTGATTATCTAAATTCTAGCCCCCACCATAAAATTATTGCATGAAAATTCTGAAATTGTGCACAATTTGATGCAATCCTTGAACATCACTAACTATTCAATCAAAACATTATTAATTGGAATAAAAATTGCTTGTAAAACACTTGAATTATACACCCAAGTTCTAAACTCTTTGAAACAAAGAAATTGCCAATACTTTTCCCATGATTTACCTCGTCACAACACTCCCAATGTAACTGATAACTTGAATATTCTGACTGAGCATCTTCCAAAAGAAAATGCACTGTGGCGTCGATCGACAGCAACATCTCCAACGGCAGCGGCAACAATAGTAATAATCTTTTTTCCTTCGAGGAAATTTATGAATTAGTTATGGCCTGAATTTCTGATTTATCAAAATGTACTTCTACATTTGAACAATTTAAAGTTAGTGCACATTTAGATGTTAAGTACCTGTACAATAATGTTAATTATTTCTAATTTAAAAATAATTTATTGGAATACTAGAAGTTTAAACAGCAAAAGAATCGAATTTCTGAATTTTCTTAATAACAATAACATTGATATCGGTCTAGTAACTGAAACTGGAATCAAAAGTAACAGCCCAAACTTATCAAACGCGTTTTACAAAAGCTATAGACTTGACAGATACAATAAAAGAGGTGGAGGTGTAGCTATACTTGTCCGTAGATCAGTTCAACACTCGCCTTTCCCTGTTATCCGCACACATTTTATGGAAAATTTAGGTATTGAAGTCAAACTTGAAAATAAATGTGTAAAAATATACTATGTGTATTGTCCTGGTGCAATTTCATTAACTGAGAACAAACAACTCTTTATTAGGGATTTACGATGCTTACTCATTAAAGGAAGTGATGTCATTCTCGCTGTTGATTTCAACTGTCGTCATCGTGATTGGGGTTGTGTTCGGGCGAATACTTGGGGTAATATTGTTTCCAGAATATTATCCCATTCTGTATTTACCATTCGTTTCCCCCTAATCCTTCATATGTACCTGCCGACTTGCGTAAAAGTCCTTCCATACTCGATATTTTTATCAGTAACCGTCCTAGTTTACTGTCTCAACCTGTGACTGTGAATAATCTTTACTCTGACAACTATCCTGTTTTTTGTAATGTTCGTTTTGTCAAATGCACGTAAATCTGTTTTTTATAACTTCAAGAAAACAAACTGGTATAAATACGATTCTAAAATAAACGTAGGACTTACTGGCCTCACCTATGATTAAAATAAAGTTTCCTGTAGTAGTAATGTTGATACTATAGCGAATAACCTTACCAATGTTGTAGCCGAAGCAATTGTGAATAGTGTTCCAAGAAAGAATAAGTCTGTTTCTATTCTAAAATTACCAAATTACATTATCGAACACGTTAAAATCCGAATAGTATTAGAAGAATTTGGTAGAGATATCGGCAACCAACTCTTAAGCTACAGTTAGATTACATAAATAAACTGATTCAGAATCTTATCTTGAATTTTCGAAACTTTAAATGGAACAAAAAACTTAAATCTTTAGATAAAATTTGCAAACCATTTTGCAACATCGCTAAAGCAATCAGACATAAAAATGGGCATATTCCTGCACTTACCTGTGATGATTCGATGAATCTTGTCTCGAGTAATTTAGGGGAAACGGATGCTGATACTCTGGTTAATGAGGCAACTATAGTTTTTAACAACAATGTCTTTATCACTCCAAACAATGTATTTATTCGAGTGAATACTATACAAAATATTCTGAAAACCCTGTAAACGGTATCAAAAACATGTTCTTGCAACGTCTGCCTCAATCGGGCATAACATATCTTACATTTCTAGTCAATGCGTGCCTTAAAACACAATATTCCCATGACAAATGGAAAATGGCAAAAGTTATACCAATCTTACAACCAGGAAAACCTGCGGAGTGCCCCAGCAGTTATAGACCTATTAGTCTGCTTAGCAGTGTTAGTAAAGTTCTAAAAAAACTAATTCTAGAATTTACAATTGAAAATTAAATATTTCCTAATACTCAGTTCAGTTTCAGACATTCCCATAATACTTACCATCAATGTCTTAGGGTATGTAATCATATCAGACCTAATCGATTAATAGGCAAATCTACTGGTATGATTCTACTTGATGTGGAGAAGGCCTACGATACAGTCTGGCATAACGGTATTATTTACAAAATGCTAAATCTTAACTATCCCCCATACCTTGTCAAAATAGTCCAAAGTTTTTTAAATAGTCGTTGTTTTCTAGGCAACGTTAATACATCTTCGTCAAGCCCCAATAACGTGTCCATGGGTTTTCCTCAAGGCTCAGTTCTCGCTCCAATTCTATATAATACATAAACATATGACTTTCCATATTTTCCTAATTGGCCGGTGGCAGTGTTTGCTGACGACACTGTGATATACCCCTCGCATGAGTATGCTCTCATCGTTGAGAGGATACTGGTAAATGCAAGTGAGATAATACACAGTTATTTCAACAGGTGGAAAATAAAAAGTAATTCTGAGAAAACTGAAGCTGTCTTTTTCACCAGAAAAAGAAAATCTTGTTTTCTTCCTCAGAATCCAATTCCCATTTTTGGTACCCAGATAAGTTGGAATTTGCCAGCCAAATATTTTCGAATATACTTGGATTCGAAACGTACCTTTAGTTGCCATGTCACGCAGCCCTTTAAAAATAAAAGATTGCGACCACTTTATTATACCCATTAATAAAAAGGAAGTCCCAATTATCCATTGAAAATAAAATTATTATATTTAAAGTTATCTTATAGCCAATATTAACTTACGGCAGCCCGTTGCTCATAACAAAATCTTAAAAATTATCTTCAACGTACCATGGCATTTTTCTACGATCGAACTGCATACAAGTTCGGGTGTTGAACTGAACCTATTGGAAGCTTATAAACAAATTTAATAATTGTTGTGCTCTTGCGGGTAATCCTCTCATAAACAATCTTGCCGTATAACTGTTAATAATGTAATTGAAGTGATATTTATTTATTCATTTCTACCTTATTTTATTTATTTTTGCTTTCGTTATTTATTTATTTATAATTATTTATAATTTATTTATTTATTTTGTTATTTACATATTATATTTATATATTTATGTTTATATTTATTTGCTTTTCAACGTAGTAATTTATTTATGTATTTATTTCTATATCTACACATTAATTTATTTAATTTTATTCACTTATTGATAGTTTGTAAGTGTCCAAAGACACACATCTTTTTTTTGTTTTTTTTTTTTTTGTTACGATGTTTTTGTCTGCACTTTTCCTCAAGTTTTCCATTTACCTTTAGTGTTTAATGAACCTGGTTTTGTAAAACCTAAAACTGTTTCTAAGTAGCAATAAATCAGTGTTTGCTAGAAAATAAATTAGTGTAAATCGTGAATAGTGTACTTTCGTGCTTCATTCGTCACAATCCATTGATCGAACCGTATTTGTGGACAATTTAATTAATTGTGTCTAGACTCATTTACGCTAAACGTAGCAATATTATAATTTATTTGAAGTAAATGAAATCAAGAACATTTCAAAACAAAAATTGAATTAAAAAACAATTTTTATTAAAACTTATATAATAACTTACTTGAAGGTAGTACTTAAAATAACTTAAACTACCTGTAACTGGGTTCAGGTACACATGTGTAGAGTTTAACAGTTCGGTTATTACATTTTTTTGTAGAATTTTCTTAATTTAAAATTTTTCAATAAATATCCAGGTATTGTTTAAATGGTTTAATTAAATTAAATTGGGTCGAAAGACATGTACACAAAAACTTAGGTTTAGCTTAGAGTGCCCGCCGAGGGCCAGTAAGTTACATTTAGCATTGTTCGTTTAACTAGTTTTAAGCATTTTTGTCTAGTATTTAGGTATATCATGAACTGAAAAATAAAAATGAATTAAAAAAAAAATACACATGTCTAGGGCCTAGTGTACGCATGTGTATACTGAAATTGTGTTTTATTTTATTTTTTCTATATATATAAATATGTACGTATATTTACAGCTTACTAACTACCTTAAAACTAATATACGTAAGTCAGCCATAGGAATTGGTTTGACGTCTTTTTCCACAATTTTAAATGCAATTCTGCAGGGGGTATTTGCTATTCTACACCGCACAATGGATTCTCCAAGTACTTTGATTTTTTGGTTACAAAACGAGACGAGTTGCTTTACGCCGCATGAATATGTAAGAAATCCATGTTTTTCGAAAAATGTCCATGGGAGGACGTTGCATTGTGCTCCTGTGTCCAATTTTATTGCGTACTCGTTTTAATGAAAAAATTTTTGTTTTTGATTTGAAAAATTATGTGATATTATTTTAAACAATTTTATTTATTTTATAGTAGTAAGGCACTTTTAGCATATCTCTGTACTTCAAAATTTTAAAATTGTATGTATTGCAGATTTTATGCCACAATAAAAGAAGTGTCAATGTTATTTTATTGCGTACTTGGCGTCGTTGATGTACATTGCTACTGTAAATTTGCCACAGTCGGTGTCACTGCAGCTTTCGACACAGCCTATAATACTTCGCTCTCGCTTGTTGATTTTGGATTTCAAAACTTTCCACTTTTCTGTGCGATTTTCGACACATTTTTTCGAAGTGTTTTTTTCCATTGCATTTTTTGCAGACATAACGGAAGGCTGGACAGCTGCGAATAGCATGTTTATTGCCGCAGTTTCGACAGTGGAAGGACTTTGACGGTTTTCACTTTCTATTTTTTGGCTATTTCTGTCGCTTGGCAAATGCTTAATGCTTTTTCCAAGGAAACGTCTTCCGATAATAGTTTTGTGTGAAGGATTCATTTCGGATTCCCAGAATTAACTGATCTCGTAGTATTTTATTAAAACAGACATCCGACTTGTTCGCTTGCTGACTATCGAATCCTTTATTCTTCTATTCCATACATACATCTGTTTGAATTGACATTGACATAAGGTGTGTGTAAGTGTTCCCACTTGCTACTTGACACAAGTGTTGCCACTTATATACTAATGACTACTACAATTCGGCCATCCTGACAATAAGGATCACCTGATCCTGGCCGTTCTCTTGTCAATTTTGTTTAGCCAGGGTTTCATGTTTCCGACCGCCCACACCCCCTTGTAAAGTAATCGCGTATGTTGAAAACCGTCAACGTCTCTCATTAAGTATCGATCATTTCGTAATACTTTCGCGACTTGAAAGGGTCCCCTAAATTTGGGTATCAACTTTTTAGATCCGCCCGGGTGAGAGTCAAAATGTTTGACCATTACGTAATCTCCGACTTTGTAAATATTTGGTTCGCGCCGCTTTTTATCCACGTACCGTTTGTTATATGCTTGAGAAATTTCCTGTCTTTCTATCGCTTTTTGTCTTGTCCCTGCCAGATCGCGTTTTGCTTCTGTACTTCCTATTTCTGCTACTTGTTCTTTGAGTTCGTCTGACAACATCCCTTTTTGATTTATCCCAAACAACATTACACTCGGGTGTTGATTTATCGTACGGTTTACGGTGTTGTTAAAAGTGTGTTCGACTTTTTTTAACACATGATCCCAAAATACACCTTCTGCTGGTTTAACTAACTTAGCTAGCATTGGCCCTAAGTTTCTGTTTATCCTTTCGACCTGGCCATTTGGCTTGGAGGACCCTGTTGCTACCTTTATATGTTGAACGTCTTTATTTACTAAAAATTCTTTAAATTCCGTGGAAGTGAAACAACTTCCTCTATCTGAAATGACACATTTGGGTTTGCTATATGCTCGGAAGTAATCTTGTAATGCGCGTACAACTTCTTTGGTATTTGTTGTCTTAGTCGGATATAACCGGACAAACTTTGTAAAAGCATCTATTACTACCAATACATACTTTTTTACGGACCGTGAGTTGGCTACTGTTCCGTAATGATCTATATGTGTAATTTCGAACGGTATCTTGCCCTTAGGGATATTGTGAATAAAACCCTCTTCTCTTCCTTGCAGAATAAACGATACATTTTAGACAATTTTTTATGTGGAGTCCTATCTTTTCTCTAATCTCTAATTTCTTGTAAACATAAAATACGATCGTGCCGTCATTTTTTTATATGCTACTCCATTTTTCATTTCATATATAGCATGCTCTGACTTTTCTAACATGTCCTTTATTTTTACTATCTTGGGGTCTTTATTCTGACAAATAACTAAATTTTCTACGAACGTGTTAGTTTCTAAAATCAAAATATTTGTTGACCTGCTTAACGCATCCACGTATTGCATTCGCGTGCCAACCCTATGTTCTAAAATGTAGTCATAATTTCTTATCTTTCTTATTCAATGTCAGTGCTAACGAATTACAGTCAGTTACTATTTTAAAATGTTTGCCTTGGAGATAGATTTTAAACCGATTTAACGCGTTAATTATAGCTTATGTCTCAAGTTCAAAGCTGTGGTATTTTGCTTATGAATCAGTTCTCTTTGAATAATAAAAAAACAAGGTGCATTTTACCATCCTGCTTCTTCTGTAACAATATGGCACCAAAACCTAATGCACTTGCATCGCAATGTCGCTCCGTCTCGTCTTTCGGATTATACAATGCCAGCACCGGTGTCTCTGCTAATTTTTCTCTTAAAAGTTCAAAAGCTTTCAGTTGTTCCGGTCCAAATTTAAACTCCCTATCCTTGCGAACTAAATCATACAATGGTTTCGCAATCGTTGAGAAATCTTTTACAAACCTACGGAAATACGAACATAACCCTAAAAACTTTGGACCGCGTGAGTCTTTTGTGGAATGGGGAATTTTCTAATAGCTTCAACACCTTTTTCATCAGCCTGTATACCTTTGCTGTAATTATAAATCCTAAATAGTTTATTTTATTTTGCAGAAATTTACATTTATCTATTTCTAACTTGCTTGCCACCATTCTCTTAAAAACTTCAGCAAGAATTCTAAAATGTTCCTCGTATGTGTTTGTAGCGATCATTATGTCATATAAATAAATTATGACCTCGTCATTTGCAATCATATTAGCGAAAATTTTGTTAGTATGTCTTTGAAAAATTGACGGTACATTTTTTAAGCCAAATGGCATTCTTAAAAACTCAAACTGTCCCAACAGAGTTATGAACGACGTATAATATATACGTATATACGTGAAAGAATCCATTTTCAAGTCTAACTTTGTAAAAATCGTTTTATTTCCTAACCTATTCAATAAGTCGTCTATTACCGGAATTGGATAACTATCCTTTGCTGTCGCTTTGTTTAAAGTTCGAAAATCAATACACATTCTAATCTCTCCTGTCTTTTTCTTCACTAAAACTATTGGGGATACATATTCGCAATCGCTTTCTTTAATATAACCCTTAAGCAAATACTCCTTTATAAATAAACTAAGCTCGCTTTTCTCTGCATATGACAAACGCCGCGGTCTACAATGGAAAGGTTTAGTGTCGTTTAGCATTAGTTTCATTTTGGTTTTAACCTCAGGTTCAGCGGGGCGGTCGGGAATCAAATAACCCTTTTCATATACTTCTTTCATTTGTTTTTTATATGTATATTCTACTTTTTCGGCAATGTCTAGTTCATGACCATCATCATAATTAAAGTTTATTGACATTAACTCTCTATCAAATTCAACTTTCTCAGTTTCTTTATGATTTCTATCGATTTTGCTACAGTCTACGTAACAGTCCAGATCAGATATTAGTCTAAATTTCGCACTTTTCAAAAAATCTCTTCCCAAGATTGCCTCATATCCCGTAGTCTCATTGTCTACGACCATTAAATTAATAGGCACTTTACTGCCATTGTAAATAATAACGCCTGACAATTTCCCGAATATTTTAAGTTTACTTTTGTTTATTGCAAAATAATTTTTTCTCGTACATATACATTTTCCGGTATTCTTGACCTTTTGATGAAACTAATCGGACTTCCCGTGTCTATGAGGCAACCTAAAGAAATTTCGTGATCACAACTTGAAAATATAAAATATAATTGTCTTACATAGTCGTCTTCTTGATCTTCCTCCGTTAGGTGATGTACCGCTGACTTCCGCTGTGCGCAAGCTGCTACTACGTGGCCCCCGATACCGCAAGCGTAACATGCCTCGTATTGGCGCCTCGGCTTTCTGCAGGTACTAGCCACGTGACCTACCGAGTTGCAATTGTAGCACCGTAGTGTTGTTGCACTTGTTGTAGGCATAGTTGTTGACCTGGTTGCTGCTACGCCTCGCTCCTGCATTCCAGTTGCCGTTCCTCGTGAAGTTGATTGCATTGTCGTTCCCGTTGTCCCCAGTTGCATGACTTTGTAGAAGCCTTTGTAGAGCTCAGCTGTTGTTGTAAAATTTTGCACATGTGCGTACATGCGAATATTATAGTTTGTAAATCCCTCGATGATGTAATCGACGAGCTCCTTCGTCCAATTTCAATCCGGTCGCCAAACGTGTTTTGTCTTGGAAATATTCAGCAAAGTTCTCCGTCAGTATAACCACTCCTGTGCTTTGCCTTTGAGCTTAGCATTGAACAGCGTGCGTAACATCTTGTCGTCGACATCATAAATTTCCTTGACGTTGTTCAACTGCATGAGCCAAACATTTACGTCCCCGCTGCCGTCAAATTCTGGCAACATTTCTCTGTAGAAACCGTACTGTTGCTCTGCGTTACTCGTTCCGGTTGTCACTCCTGTTGTTGTTGTGTTGCCAAATTCTTTTACTATTCCATTTACCGCTCCGTTGCAATAGCTCTTTTCCTTTTTGCAGAGCTTTGATTTCCCGTTGCAATAGCTCGTTCTCCCTTTTCATCAATATATTTGTTACGCTGGGCACTGCGCTTCCTACCGATTCGTCGCCATCACTTTCTTAGCTTTAGTGCCCTTGGTCGGCATTCCCAACTTCTCCAACCAGCTCTTCAATTGTGAAGCGGTATATTCGGACGGGTTGACCGGGCTATTCATATATATTTTTTGTTGTTTTCAATTTAAACTATTTTCAGTTTCTAGATTTTTCGCGTTTTCTTGTTTTTTTTAGGATAACAGCCAACTATGTTTTTTTTTTCGTATCCCACTTCTGAAAATTTTAGTAAAACAGACATCCGACTTGTTCGCTTGCTGACTATCGAATCCTTTATTCTTCTATATCATACATACATCTATTTCCATTGACATTGACATAAGGTGCGTGTAAGTGTTGCCACACAATTGTTGCCACTTATATACTAATGACTACTACAATACTGTCGTTAAAATTACTCTGCCTTGTCTCCAAAATTCCCAGTCATTTTATATGTTTCATGATTCTACATTTTGTTCATCCGCGTTCCCCTTCAACACACACATTCTTAGAATGCGTTGCTCAACCACTCTTAAGAGTTCCTTCATAACCCAAAATGATCGATATCACAATAAGCCGTGTGACATGTTATTCATACTTGCCTTCATACAGAAAGTCATGCTTTGGAATGTGTACAGGACTAGCAGTTCCCTTTGGTCGGTGACGGGTTGAGATTATCACGATATCCAAACGATACCTGACAGCTTCCTAAATTAGCTCTAGTTCCTTTCCTGTCAGCGATGGGACGTTCCATGTGCTTACCCTAGGCCGATGCCGTTGTCCGTTGCCTTTTTGCTCCCCCCCCGCACTGGTTAGTGCAAGCCGTGACCACTCCCATTGCGGCGCACGAAACCACAATAATAGTAGTTTCGGACTTTTCATATGTGTTAAAGCAATATGCTAATTAGGGAACAATTATATTAATTAACTATTCATTTAATTTGTATTGTATATTTTTATTTTATTATAAACCAAGCGACATTATTTTTAAATTTAATCGTTATTATAATCGAGTTTCTTTTCAAGTAGGTTACTTCAGCTTACGGTTCATTCCAATATTATTTACCTCCTGATAGTAAGTATTCATTTATTGGAATATATAACGTATATCCCATCTTATGACCTTAGCACTTGTTTTCTTTACTTGATAAAATGAACGTGTACAAATTTTCACTTCTCACTGGTTGAAAAGTCGCTAAACTTTTTTAGTAGTGCCCTGTAACGACCGCCATTTGTTATAATAAATTGAAGGTTCATAAACGTGCCGATAAATTTAACTTGTTGGAAACTGTTGAGGGATGAATTATTATCGAATTGAATACGAACAATATTCGTTATGCAAATGTTATACCCTCACAAAATTCGTTAAATGAAGTTGGGCACAAACATTTCGTCACAAAGAGGTTTTTGAGAGGATTTCAATATTCAAGTACGTTATATCATGGTTGCACAGAATATCGACCATCGTAACACAAAGAGGCGTAAGTGATTTTTACCAATTTTCCAGGAGAGCAAAAAGAAAAAATATTGGTTTGCTTTGGTTATAATATGGCTATATTTTTGGAACAATGTTATTATTTCTAACTTACAACAACATACATACACAAAACTAAGCGGGCCTGTAAGTATGCTAAACCTAACCTTATTCCATGTCTTTCGAATTAAGTAACGCATATTAGCAATTATAATATTGTGACGTGAATGGTATAACGCGTATAAGATGAGATAATCAGGACACCAATGCCATCTATACGCAATTAGAAGAACGATCAACTCCGAAGAGTATTCCCGAAATTCTTGTGTACACTGCAAGAAGGATATACACTGATAGATTACAAAGAATCATTTATATAAGCTTCAGCGGATAGGATCTAGAACCAATACTGGGAGTATAAATATCGGCACGGTGGTCGATGCGAGTTAGTTCAGGTGAAGAATTAGTAAAGTTTAGTTGAAGAATTAGTAAAGTTCAGTCAAGTATTTATTACAGTGCAGTTTGGGATTTTATAGTCATAGAATTTCAGTCTCGCCCGAGCTTTCAACAACTCGAGTCGTTAAGCTATTCAATAAAAATTAATAAACGCTATAGATCCCCCGAATTTGAGGACTTCACTATGTCCTCAAATAAAAAACGTCGCGCTAAGGCGACTTCTCGGAGTGATAACGTTGAAGTAGCTAATCGGAGAAATTATTATGCTCAATTACAATGTCTCCCGACGAATGATATGGATGACAATGATAGTGGGGATGAAGTGATTGATCTAAATTCTAGCCCCCACCATAAAATTATTGCATGAAAATTCTGAAATTGTGCACAATTTGATGCAATCCTTGAACATCACTAACTATTCAATCAAAACATTATTAATTGGAATAAAAATTGCTTGTAAAACACTTGAATTATACACCCAAGTTCTAAACTCTTTGAAACAAAGAAATTGCCAATACTTTTCCCATGATTTACCTCGTCACAACACTCCCAATGTAACTGATAACTTGAATATTCTGACTGAGCATCTTCCTAAAGAAAATGCACAGTGGCGTCGATCGACAGCAACATCTCCAACGGCAGCGGCAACAATAGTAATAATCTTTTTTCCTTCGAGGAAATTTATGAATTAGTTATGGCCTGAATTTCTGATTTATCAAAATGTACTTCTACATTTGAACAATTTAAAGTTAGTGCACATTTAGATGTTAAGTACCTGTACAATAATGTTAATTATTTCTAATTTAAAAATAATTTATTGGAATGCTAGAAGTTTAAACAGCAAAAGAATCGAATTTCTGAATTTTCTTAATAACAATAACATTGATATCGGTCTAGTAACTGAAACTGGAATCAAAAGTAACAGCCCAAACTTATCAAACGCGTTTTACAAAAGCTATAGACTTGACAGATACAATAAAAGAGGTGGAGGTGTAGCTATACTTGTCCGTAGATCAGTTCAACACTCGCCTTTCCCTGTTATCCGCACACATTTTATGGAAAATTTAGGTATTGAAGTCAAACTTGAAAATAAATGTGTAAAATTATACTATGTGTATTGTCCTGGTGGAATTTCATTAACTGAGAACAAACAACTCTTTATTAGGGATTTACGATGCTTACTCATTAAAGGAAGTGATGTCATTCTCGCTGTTGATTTCAACTGTCGTCATCGTGATTGGGGTTGTGTTCGGGCGAATACTTGGGGTAATATTGTTTCCAGAATATTATCCCATTCTGTATTTACCATTCGTTTCCCCCTAATCCTTCATATGTACCTGCCGACTTGCGTAAAAGTCCTTCCATACTCGATATTTTTATCAGTAACCGTCCTAGTTTATGTTCGTTTTGTCAAATGCACGTAAATCTATTTTTTATAACTTCAAGAAAACAAACTGGTATAAATACGATTCTAAAATAAACGTAGGACTTACTGGCCTCACCTATGATTAAAATAAAGTTTCCTGTAGTAGTAATGTTGATACTATAGCGAATAACCTTACCAATGTTGTATCCGAAGCAATTGTGAATAGTGTTCCATGAAAGAATAAGTCTGTTTCTCTTCTAAAATTACCAAATTACATTATCGAACACATTAAAATCCGAATAGTATTAGAAGAATTTGGTAGAAATATCGGCAACCAAATCTTAAGCTACAGTTAGATTACATAAATAAACTGATTCAGAATCTTATCTTGGATTTTCGAAACTTTAAATGGAACAAACAATTTAAATCTTTAGATAAAATTTGCAAACCATTTTGCAACATCGCTAAAGCAATCAGACATAAAAATGGGCATATTCCTGCACTTACCTGTGATGATTTCACCTTCTTAACAGACAAAGAGAAGTCAAATTTACAATCAAAAACCTTCTCAGCAAATCATCTTGTCTCGAGTAATTTAGGGGAAACGGATACTAATACTCTGGTTAATGAGGCAACTAGAGTTTTTAACAACAATGTCTTTATCACTCCAAACAATGTATTTATTCGAGTGAATACTATACAAAATATTCTGAAAACCCTGAAGATTAGCAAAACTGGTGGCATAGACGGTATCAAAAACATGTTCTTGCAACGTCTGCCTCAATCGGGCATAAAGTATATTACATTTCTAGTCAATGCGTGCCTTAAAACACAATAAAACACAAAATTTCCATGACAAATGGAAAATGGCAAAAGTTATACCAATCTTACAACCAGGAAAACCTGCGGAGTGCCCCAGCAGTTATAGACCTATTAGTCTGCTTAGCAGTGCTAGTAAAGTTCTAAAAAAACTAATTTTAGAATTTACAATTGAAAATTAAATATTTCCTAATATTCAGTTCAGTTTCAGACATTCCCATAATACTTACCATCAATGTCTTAGGGTATGTAATCATATCAGACCTAATCGATTAATAGGCAAATCTACTGGTATGATTCTACTTGATGTGGAGAAGGCCTGCGATACAGTCTGGCATAACGGTATTATTTACAAAATGCTAAATCTTAACTATCCCCCATACCTTGTCAAAATAGTCCAAAGTTTTTTAAATAGTCGTTGTTTTCTAGGCAACGTTAATACATCTTCGTCAAGCCCCAATAACGTGTCCATGGGTTTTCCTCAAGGCTCTGTTCTCGCTCCAATTCTATATAATACATAAACATATGACTTTCCATATTTTCCTAATTGCCCGGTGGCAGTGTTTGCTGACGACACTGTGATATACCCCTCGCATGAGTATGCTCTCATCGTTGAGAGGATACTGGTAAATGCAAGTGAGATAATACACAGTTATTTCAACAGGTGGAAAATAAAAAGTAATTCTGAGAAAACTGAAGCTGTCTTTTTCACCAGAAAAAGAAAATCTTGTTTTCTTCCTCAGAATCCAATTCCCATTTTTGGTACCCAGATAAGTTGGAATTTGTCAGCCAAATATTTTCGAATATACTTGGATTCGAAACGTACCTTTAGTTGCCATGTCACGCAGCCCTTTAAAAATAAAAGATTGCGACCACTTTATTATACCCATTAATAAAAAGGAAGTCCCAATTATCCATTGAAAATAAAATTATTATATTTAAAGTTATCTTATAGCCAATATTAACTTACGGCAGCCCGTTGCTCATAACAAAATCTTAAAAATTATCTTCAACGTACCATGGCATTTTTCTACGATCGAACTGCATACAAGTTCGGGTGTTGAACTGAACCTATTGGAAGCTTATAAACAAATTTAATAATTGTTGTGCTCTTGCGGGTAATCCTCTCATAAACAATCTTGCCGTATAACTGTTAATAATGTAATTGAAGTGATATTTATTTATTCATTTCTACCTTATTTTATTTATTTTTGCTTTCGTTATTTATTTATTTATAGTTATTTATAATTTATTTATTTATTTTGTTATTTACATATTATATTTATATATTTATGTTTATATTTATTTGCTTTTCAACGTAGTAATTTATTTATGTATTTATTTCTATATCTACACATTAATTTATTTAATTTTATTCACTTATTGATAGTTTGTAAGTGTCCAAAGACACACATCTTTTTTTTGTTTTTTTTTTTTTTTTTTTTTCGATGTTTTTGTCTGCACTTTTCCTCAAGTTTTCCATTTACCTTTAGTGTTTAATGAACCTGGTTTTGTAAAACCTAAAACTGTTTCTAAGTAGCAATAAATCAGTGTTTGCTAGAAAATAAATTAGTGTAAATCGTGAATAGTGTACTTTCGTGCTTCATTCGTCACAATCCATTGATCGAACCGTATTTGTGGACAATTTAATTAATTGTGTCTAGACTCATTTACGCTAAACGTAGCAATATTATAATTTATTTGAAGTAAATGAAATCAAGAACATTTCAAAACAAAAATTGAATTAAAAAACAATTTTAATTAAAACTTATATAATAACTTACTTTAAGGTAGTACTTAAAATAACTTAAACTACCTGTAACTGGGTTCAGGTACACATGTGTAGAGTATAACAGTTCGGTTATTACATATTTTTGTAGAATTTTCTTAATTTAAAATTTTTCAATAAATATCCAGGTAGTGTTTAAATGGTTTAATTAAATTAAATTGGGTCGAAAGACATGTACACAAAAACTTAGGTTTAGCTTAGAGTGCCCGCCGAGGCCCAGTAAGTTACATTTAGCATTGTTCGTTTAACTAGTTTTAAGCATTTTTGTCTAGTATTTAGGTATATCATGAACTGAAAAATAAAAATGAATTAAAAAAAAAAATACACATGTCTAGGGCCTAGTGTACGCATGTGTATACTGAAATTGTGTTTTATTTTATTTTTTCTATATATATAAATATGTACGTATATTTACAGCTTACTAACTACCTTAAAACTAATATACGTAAGTCAGCCATAGGAATTGGTTTGACGTCTTTTTCCACAATTTGAAATGCAATTCTGCAGGGGGTATTTGCTATTCTACACCGCACAATGGATTCTCCAAGTGCTTTGATTTTTTGGTTACAAAACGAGACGAGTTGCTTTACGCCGCATGGATATGTAAGAAATTCATGTTTTTCGAAAACTGTCCATGGGAGGCCGTTGCATTGTACTCCTGTGTCCAATTTTATTGCGTACTCGTTTTAATGAAAAAATGTTTGTTTTTGATTTGAAAAATTATGTGATATTATTTTAAACAATTTTATTTATTTTATAGTAGTAAGGCACTTTTAGCATATCTCTGTACTTCAAAATTTTAAAATTGTATGTATTGTAGATTTTATGCCACAATAAAAGAAGTGTCAATGTTATTTTATTGCGCACTTGGCGTCGTTGATGTACATTGCTTCTGTAAATTTGCCACAGTCGGTGTCACTGCAGCTTTCGACACAGCCTATAATAGCCTTCGCTCTCGCTTGTTGAAGAATTACTTTGGATTTCAAAACTTTCCACTTTTCTGTGCGATTTTCGACACATTTTTTCGAAGTGTTTTTTTCCATTGCATTTTTTGCAGACGTAACGGAAGGCTGGACAGCTGCGAATAGCATGTTTATTGCCGCAGTTTCGACAGTGGAAGGACTTTGACGGTTTTCACTTTCTATTTTTTGGCTATTTCTGTCGCTTGGCAAATGCTTAATGCATTTTCCAAGGAAACTTCTTCCGATAATAGTTTTGTGTGAAAGGTTTCATTTCGGATTCCCAGAATTAACTGATCTCGTAGTATTTTATTAAAACAGACATCCGACTTGTTCGCTTGCTGACTATCACATACATCTGTTGACATACATCTGTTTGAATTGACATTGACATAAGGTGTGTGTAAGTGTTCCCACTTGCTACTTGACAAAAGTGTTGCCACTTATATACTAATGACTACTACAATTCGGCCATCCTGACAATAAGGATCACCTGATCCTGTCTGTTCTCTTGTCAATTTTGTTTAGCCAGGGTTTCATGTTTCCGACCGCCCACACCCCCTTGTAAGGTAATCGCGTATGTTGAAAACCTTCAACGTCTCTTACTAAGTATCGATAATTTCGTAATACATTCGCGACTTGATAGGGTCCCCTAAATTTGGGTATCAACTTTTTAGATCCGCCCGGGTGAGAGTCAACATTTTTGACCTTTACGTAATCTCCGACTTTGTAAATATTTGGTTCGCGCCGCTTTTTATCCACGTACCGTTTGTTATATGCTTGAGAAATTTCCTGTCTTTCCATCGCTTTTTGTCTTGTCCCTGCCAGATCGCGTTTTGCTTCTGTACTTCCTATTTCTGCTACTTGTTCTTTGAGTTCGTCTGACAACATCCCTTTTTGACTTATCCCAATCAACATTACACTCAGGTGTTGATTTATCGTACGGTTTACGGTGTTGTTAAAAGTGTGTTCGACTTTTTTTAACACATGATCCCTAAATACACCTTCTGCTGGTTTAACTAACTTAGCTAGCATTGGCCCTAAGTTTCTGTTTATCCTTTCGACCTGGCCATTTGGCTTGGGGGACCCTATTGCTACCTTTATATGTTGAACATCTTTATTTACTAAAAATTCTTTAAATTCCGTGGAAGTGAAACAACTTCCTCTATCTGAAATGACACATTTGGGTTTGCTATATGCTCGGAAGTAATCTTGTAATGCGCGTACAACTTCTTTGGTATTTGTTGTCTTAGTCGGATATAACCGGACAAACTTTGTAAAAGCATCTATTACTACCAATACATACTTTCTTACGGACCGTGAGTTGGCTACTGGTCCGTAATGATCTATATGTGTAATTTCGAACGGTATCTTGCCCTTAGGGATATTGTGAATAAAACCCTGTTCTCTTAATTGTTTTGCAGAATAAACGATACATTTAAGACAATTTTTTATGTGGAGTCCTATCTTTTCTCTAATCTCTAATTTCTTGTAAACATAAAATACGATCGTGCCGTAATTTTTTTTTTTTTCAAATTCAAATAACTAAATTTTCTTCGAACGTGTTAGTTTCTAAAATCAAAATATTTGTTGACCTGCTTAACGCATCCACGTGTTCTAAAATGTAGTCATAATTTTGCAGTTCTAATGCCCACCTAGCTATCCTAGGATTGAGGTCTTTCTTATTCAATGTCAGTGCTAACGAATTACAGTCAGTTACTATTTTAAAATGTTTGCCTTGGAGATAGATTTTAAACCGATTTAACGCGTTAATTATAGCTAATGTCTCAAGTTCAAAGCTGTGGTATTTTGCTTATGAATCAGTTCTCTTTGAATAATAAAAAAACAAGGTGCATTTTACCATCCTGCTTCTTCTGTAACAATATGGCACCAAAACCTAATGCACTTGCATCGCAATGTCGCTCCGTCTCGTCTTTCGGATTATACAATGCCAGCACCGGTGTCTCTGCTAATTTTTCTCTTAAAAGTTCAAAAGCTTTCAGTTGTTCCGGTCCAAATTTAAACTCCCTATCCTTGCGAACTAAATCATACAATGGTTTCGCAATCGTTGAGAAATCTTTTACAAACCTACGGAAATACGAACATAACCCTAAAAACTTTGGACCGCGTGAGTCTTTTGCGGAATGGGGAATTTTCTAATAGCTTCAACACATTTTTCATCAGCCTGTATACCTTTCCTGTAATTATAAATCCTAAATAGTTTATTTTATTTTGCAGAAATTTACGTTTATCTATTTCTAACTTGCTTGCCACCATTCTATTAAAAACTTCAGCAAAAATTCTAAAATGTTCCTCGTATGTGTTTGAAGCGATCATTATGTCATATAAATAAATTATGACCTCGTCATTTGACGGTAAATTTTTTAAGCCAAATGGCATTCTTAAAAACTCAAACTGTCCCAACAGAGTTATGAACGACGTATAATATATACGTGAAAGAATCCATTTTCAAGTCTAACTTTGTAAAAACCGTTTTATTTCCTAACCTATCCAATAAGTCGTCTATTACCGGAATTGGATAACTATCCTTTGCTGTCGCTTTGTTTAAAGTTCGAAAATCAATACACATTCTAATCTCTCCTGTCTTTTTCTTCACTAAAACTATTGGGGATACATATTCGCAATCGCTTTCTTTAATATAACCCTTAAGCAAATACTCCTTTATAAGTAAACTAAGCTCGCTTTTCTCTGCATATGACAAACGCCGCGGTCTACAATGGAAAGGTTTAGTATCGTTTAGCATTGGTTTCATTTTGGTTTTAACCTCAGGTTCAGCGGGGCGGTCGGGAATAAAATAACCCTTTTCATATAATTCTTTCATTTGTTTTTTATTTGTATATTCTACTTTTTCGGCAATGTCTAGTTCATGACTATCATCATAATTAAAGTTTATTGACATTAACTCTCTATCAAATTCAACTTTCTCAGTTTCTTTATGATTTCTATCGATTTCGCTACAGTCTACGTTACAGTCCAGATCAGATATAAGTCTAAATTTCGCACTTTTCAAAAAATCTCTTCCCAAGATTGCCTCATATCCCGTAGTCTCTTTGTCTATGACCATTAAATTAATAGGCACTTTACTGCCATTGTAAATAATAACGCCTGACAATTTCCCGAATATTTTAAGTTTACTTTTGTTTATTGCAAAATAATTTTTTCTCGTACATATACATTTTCCGGTATTCTTGACCTTTTGATGAAACTAATCGGACTTTCCGTGTCTATGAGGCAACCTAAAGAAATTTCGTGATCACAACTTGAAAATATAAAATATAATTGTCTTACATAGTCGTCTTCTTGATCTTCCTCCGTTAGGTGATGTACCGCTGACTTCCGCTGTGCGCAAGCTGCTACTACGTGGCCCACGATACCGCAAGCGTAACATGCCTCGTATTGGCGCATCGGCTTCCTGCAGGTACTAGCCACGTGACCTACCGAGTTGCAATTGTAGCACTGTAGTGTTGTTGCACTTGTTGTAGGCATAGTTGTTGACCTGGTTGCTGCTACGCCTCGCTCCTGCATTCCAGTTGCCGTTCCTCGTGAAGTTGATTGCATTCTCGTTCCCGTTGTCCCCAGTTGCATGACTTTGTAGAAGCCTTTGTAGAGCTCAACCGTTGTTGTAAAATTTTGCACATGTGCGTACATGCGAATATTATAGTTTGTAAATCCCTCGATGATGTAATCGACGAGCTCCTTCGTCCAATTTCAATCCGGTCGCCAAACGTGTTTTGTCTTGGAAATATTCAGCAAAGTTCTCCGTCAGTATAACCACTCCTGTGCTTTGCCTTTGAGCTTAGCATTGAACAGCGTGCGTAACATCTTGTCGTCGACATCATAAATTTCCTTGACGTTGTTCAACTGCATGAGCCAAACATTTACGTCCCCGCTGCCGTCAAATTCTGGCAACATTTCTCTGTAGAAACCGTACTGTTGCTCTGCGTTACTCGTTCCGGTTGTCACTCCTGTTGTTGTTGTGTTGTCAAATTCTTTTACCATTCGATTTACCGCTCCCGTTGTAGTTTCGTTGATGCATAACTGTGCCATTTTCAATAATTCATTTTCTCTTACCAGTAGCTCTTTTTCTTTTTGCAGCGCTTTGATTTCCCGTTGCAATATCTCGTTCTCCTTTTTCATCATAATATTTATTGCGCTGGGCACTGCGCTTCCTACCGATTCGTCGCCATCACTTTCTGAGTCATATTCTTCCTCGTCGTCGTTCACCATCTCTGTACTCTTGGTCACCTTCAATGGCGGCTCACCACGTTGCTCGGAGGTACGCTGCTCAGCGTAAGAGCTAGCGCCGCTTTAGTGCCCTTGGTCGGCATTCCCAACTTCTGCAACCAACTCTTCAATTGTGAAGCGGTACATTCGGACGGGTTGACCGGGCTATTCATATATATTTTTTGTTGTTTTCAATTTAAACTATTTTCAGTTTCTAGATTTTTCGCGTTTTTTTTTTAGAGTAACAGCCAACTATCTTTTTTTTCGTATCCCACTTCTGAAAATTTTAGTAAAACAGACATCCGACTTGTTCGCTTGCTGACTATCGAATCCTTTATTCTTCTATTCCATACATACATCTGTTTGAATTGACATTGACTTAAGGTGTTTGTAAGTGTTGCCACTTGCTACTTGACACAAGTGTTGCCACTTATATACTAATGACTACTACAGTATGTTGTTGGTAAGTTGTTCGAATGCACAATTTTGAGCCTGGAGCCATAGTCGAGACATTAAATCATCAATTGATTCGTCTTCTTGCGGAGTTATTTTATGAAATTTGTATCGCTCGAACGTCATGTTCAGTTTAGGGGAGAAATATGAGTCTAATATTTTTTTTTACCTGATCTATTTTTTCTTCAGGATCCTTTGGAAGCGAGTTATATATGAGTATGGCTGCATGACCTATTGAGGACATGAATATCGCCACTTGGATTCGCTCAGATTTCAAAATACTCGTACTGTTGTTTCCAAAGTTTCCATTCCCTTGCCATACCTTTGTCATGCTCGATTTCCATTTTTTTCGATTCTTTATTTTAATTGTTTAATTATTTTTTTTTATTCTATGAGCAGGTTTCGGCAGCATGTAAATAACTCGGTCGAAAAGTAAAAAAACTATAATATAATAATAATTATTGTAACAGGTAAATAAAGTAATCCACTGTAATTGTAGACGAATATAAACAGGCATGTTCTTAGAACTAAAAGCAGCAAAACTGACAATAGTTAGGTACAAAGAAAGGAACATTTCCGAAGAACTGCGTTCATTAAAAACAACACAACTTGTGTCGGATTGTCTTCATTTCTTCACAATTGAGGCTTAATTGGTGTTGGTGGCAGATAAGACTCATACTACCTTCCATATGAAGCTAAGCATCAACTAGTACTTCCTTACGTACACGAATTTACAAATTTAATAATGACGTCTTTGCATGAAGAAAATGTACATGCAGGTCCTCAAGCCTTACTTGCCAAACCCAGACAAACATATTGCATTCTTCGAGGGAAACAAATTCATAACGTGTTCAACCAAGGAGACCCTTCGACGTAGGAATTGACTTTCTTAGACCACTGTATATCCATCATAAAATCCGGGGCAAAAAACCTACAAAGTCCTATGTGGCAGTCATAGGTAGTCTGCTTCGCAACAAAGGCCATATATCTAGAGTTAGTTTCTGAATTGAGTATTCAAGCCTTTGTGGGGGCTTTGAAGAGATTACCTAAAGACGTGTGAAAATGTAGAAGCTGTAGATCTTGCTCTAAAAGTTAAGATTCCAAAGAACTCAACCGTACGACATAAATTAAAGGGAAGATTCCTGACTATTACATCTTCAAATACAAAAACTATATCAAGTAACAAAGCTCAAAAACGTAAAATCGCGGAACACTCATCGCAACAAAAGCCTAAAATTGGAAACAATCCACTTTCCACGTTTTTTCTGATAAGCTTACTAATAATCGGTACAACATTTGGATCAACGAAAGTTCACAGCACGGTAGAAGTTATGAAAATCAATGACAATCCATCGATGTACTTCGAAGTTTTAGGGAAAGGAAGCTTAAACAGTAACTTACAGAAGGTTTTAAGACCTTATTTTGTGCAACTTAAAGTCGCTTAATATGGGTTTACGCGCTATTACCCCATACATGAGACCCATAAGTCATCAATGCTTGAAAGATGGCCATAAAAATGATTATTAAGCTACGTGTATTCAGGAGTGATTTGCGATTTATTAGAGGGTAAAGCATTTTTGTAAGGACATCGATCTTGGTTAATGTCTCATGTATGTCACAACCAAAAGTCAATTTCTGGTCTAAGTACACCCCTAGGTACTTTACAGTATTGACCCACGGTATAATACTGTTGTCGAGGTTGAGACCAGTATGCAGAAAGCGAATATGTCTTCTAATTGTGAAGAAGATAGCTATGCACTTATCAGTATTAATTTGTATCCTTCAGTGCTTGTACAATAGTATTCGAAAAATGCTTGAATTCCAAATTGTAGGTTATATTCTGCCACTGGACAGTACTCGTGCGAAGAGTATAAACTAATCGTCAGCATAGTAAGAAAAACGTTGAAAAGAACTGTGCTATATTATAAGGGGGCTCTTTATTGGAATTTGGAACACTAAAGGCTCGAATTAGAAACAGAGACTTGGTATTGGCTCATGCCTCATGTTCTACTTTATCTGAATAAATTAATTCCAATCTTATGCTTACAAAATGTTATTAATTATATCAAATAATATATAATTATACAAAAAGCTTTCTTTAAATGATAAAATTGAATTCATTTATCTAGGTAAGTATTTCTAAAAGAGCAGCAAACTTATTGTATATATCGGATATAAGGAAGTTCAAAAGCCAAGCATTTATTTCGAATATCCGAAATATATCCAAGAAATGGATATAAGAAAAAAACTTTCTTAAAAAAACTTAAGAAAACAAATCTTTTTATATGAAATCACTAATCTTAAAAAAAATTTGCAATTCATATCATATCAATTTGATAGTAATGTTAATTCTTTTAACGAGTGTTTTATGCCTTAAACACAAGAGTGCGTTGGCACTACTCTCGTCTTATAATGCACGCAATTCAATTATCATGCACACAATTGTTAAGATTTCAATAAAATACTTCACTTTATTTTAACAATAAATTATTAGAGAACTTTACTATTCAAATGGTTGCTCTGCAGACACATGGGCCATCTCCAGGTTCAAATTAAGAGACAGAGGCAAAGTCGATTTCTTGACATATAAAGCAATGTGGCTACTGCCAGACTTTCCAAACTAAAGATGACGACTTCTGGAAAATTAGTTTGTTTTTGAAGCCTGCGATGCAACAGCTCCCCCACACTTAATTCTGTTGAAACCTCAACTTCTTCTGACGCAGATGCTCATACCTCCTGGGTGCTTTGTCAATATCCATTGGTTCCTGTGCGTCGCGATGATTGAGTGTACCTATTTCAGACTCTGGCTTCGCCTGACTGAGAACAGCATGATGAGATTCTTGAACAGGTAAAACCAAAGAGGTCCTCTTGGATATCATATGAGTTGGACTGCAATCCTTACTGTCGAAACTTATGCACGGCTGTAGAGCCTTCAGTCAGCAACTCGAAATGCGGGCCATATAAATATGGGTGAAACCAAACGTGTTTTGTCTTGGAAATATTCAGCAAAGTTCTCCGTCAGTATAACCACTCCTGTGCTTTGCCTTTGAGCTTAGCATTGAACAGCGTGCGTAACATCTTGTCGTCGACATCATAAATTTCCTTGACGTTGTTCAACTGCATGAGCCAAACATTTACGTCCCCGCTGCCGTCAAATTCTGGCAACATTTCTCTGTAGAAACCGTACTGTTGCTCTGCGTTACTCGTTCCGGTTGTCACTCCTGTTGTTGTTGTGTTGTCAAATTCTTTTACCATTCGATTTACCGCTCCCGTTGTAGTTTCGTTGATGCATAACTGTGCCATTTTCAATAATTCATTTTCTCTTACCAGTAGCTCTTTTTCTTTTTGCAGCGCTTTGATTTCCCGTTGCAATAGCTCGTTCTCCTTTTTCATCATAATATTTATTGCGCTGGGCACTGCGCTTCCTACCGATTCGTCGCCATCACTTTCTGAGTCATATTCTTCCTCGTCGTCGTTCACCATCTCTGTACTCTTGGTCACCTTCAATGGCGGCTCACCACGTTGCTCGGAGGTACGCTGCTCAGCGTAAGAGCTAGCGCCGCTTTAGTGCCCTTGGTCGGCATTCCCAACTTCTGCAACCAACTCTTCAATTGTGAAGCGGTACATTCGGACGGGTTGACCGGGCTATTCATATATATTTTTTGTTGTTTTCAATTTAAACTATTTTCAGTTTCTAGATTTTTCGCGTTTTTTTTTTTAGAGTAACAGCCAACTATCTTTTTTTTCGTATCCCACTTCTGAAAATTTTAGTAAAACAGACATCCGACTTGTTCGCTTGCTGACTATCGAATCCTTTATTCTTCTATTCCATACATACATCTGTTTGAATTGACATTGACTTAAGGTGTTTGTAAGTGTTGCCACTTGCTACTTGACACAAGTGTTGCCACTTATATACTAATGACTACTACAGTATGTTGTTGGTAAGTTGTTCGAATGCACAATTTTGAGCCTGGAGCCATAGTCGAGACATTAAATCATCAATTGATTCGTCTTCTTGCGGAGTTATCTTATGAAATTTGTATCGCTCGAACGTCATGTTCAGTTTAGGGGAGAAATATGAGTCTAATATTTTTTTTTACCTGATCTATTTTTTCTTCAGGATCCTTTGGAAGCGAGTTATATATGAGTATGGCTGCATGACCTATTGAGGACATGAATATCGCCACTTGGATTCGCTCAGATTTCAAAATACTCGTACTGTTGTTTCCAAAGTTTCCATTCCCTTGCCATACCTTTGTCATGCTCGATTTCCATTTTTTTCGATTCTTTATTTTAATTTTTTAATTATTTTTTTTTATTCTATGAGCAGGTTTCGGCAGCATGTAAATAACTCGGTCGAAAAGTAAAAAAACTATAATATAATAATAATTATTGTAACAGGTAAATAAAGTAATCCACTGTAATTGTAGACGAATATAAACAGGCATGTTCTTAGAACTAAAAGCAGCAAAACTGACAATAGTTAGGTACAAAGAAAGGAACATTTCCGAAGAACTGCGTTCATTAAAAACAACACAACTTGTGTCGGATTGTCTTCATTTCTTCACAATTGAGGCTTAATTGGTGTTGGTGGCAGATAAGACTCATACTACCTTCCATATGAAGCTAAGCATCAACTAGTACTTCCTTACGTACACGAATTTACAAATTTAATAATGACGTCTTTGCATGAAGAAAATGTACATGCAGGTCCTCAAGCCTTACTTGCCAAACCCAGACAAACATATTGCATTCTTCGAGGGAAACAAATTCATAACGTGTTCAACCAAGGAGACCCTTCGACGTAGGAATTGACTTTCTTAGACCACTGTATATCCATCATAAAATCCGGGGCAAAAAACCTACAAAGTCCTATGTGGCAGTCATAGGTAGTCTGCTTCGCAACAAAGGCCATATATCTAGAGTTAGTTTCTGAATTGAGTATTCAAGCCTTTGTGGGGGCTTTGAAGAGATTACCTAAAGACGTGTGAAAATGTAGAAGCTGTAGATCTTGCTCTAAAAGTTAAGATTCCAAAGAACTCAACCGTACGACATAAATTAAAGGGAAGATTCCTGACTATTACATCTTCAAATACAAAAACTATATCAAGTAACAAAGCTCAAAAACGTAAAATCGCGGAACACTCATCGCAACAAAAGCCTAAAATTGGAAACAATCCACTTTCCACGTTTTTTCTGATAAGCTTACTAATAATCGGTACAACATTTGGATCAACGAAAGTTCACAGCACGGTAGAAGTTATGAAAATCAATGACAATCCATCGATGTACTTCGAAGTTTTAGGGAAAGGAAGCTTAAACAGTAACTTACAGAAGGTTTTAAGACCTTATTTTGTGCAACTTAAAGTCGCTTAATATGGGTTTACGCGCTATTACCCCATACATGAGACCCATAAGTCATCAATGCTTGAAAGATGGCCATAAAAATGATTATTAAGCTACGTGTATTCAGGAGTGATTTGCGATTTATTAGAGGGTAAAGCATTTTTGTAAGGACATCGATCTTGGTTAATGTCTCATGTATGTCACAACCAAAAGTCAATTTCTGGTCTAAGTACACCCCTAGGTACTTTACAGTATTGACCCACGGTATAATACTGTTGTCGAGGTTGAGACCAGTATGCAGAAAGCGAATATGTCTTCTAATTGTGAAGAAGATAGCTATGCACTTATCAGTATTAATTTGTATCCTTCAGTGCTTGTACAATAGTATTCGAAAAATGCTTGAATTCCAAATTGTAGGTTATATTCTGCCACTGGACAGTACTCGTGCGAAGAGTATAAACTAATCGTCAGCATAGTAAGAAAAACGTTGAAAAGAACTGTGCTATATTATAAGGGGGCTCTTTATTGGAATTTGGAACACTAAAGGCTCGAATTAGAAACAGTGACTTGGTATTGGCTCATGCCTCATGTTCTACTTTATCTGAATAAATTAATTCCAATCTTATGCTTACAAAATGTTATTAATTATATCAAATAATATATAATTATACAAAAAGCTTTCTTTAAATGATAAAATTGAATTCATTTATCTAGGTAAGTATTTCTAAAAGAGCAGCAAACTTATTGTATATATCGGATATAAGGAAGTTCAAAAGCCAAGCATTTATTTCGAATATCCGAAATATATCCAAGAAATGGATATAAGAAAAAAACTTTCTTAAAAAAACTTAAGAAAACAAATCTTTTTATATGAAATCACTAATCTTAAAAAAAATTTGCAATTCATATCATATCAATTTGATAGTAATGTTAATTCTTTTAACGAGTGTTTTATGCCTTAAACACAAGAGTGCATTGGCACTACTCTCGTCTTATAATGCACGCAATTCAATTATCATGCACACAATTGTTAAGATTTCAATAAAATACTTCACTTTATTTTAACAATAAATTATTAGAGAACTTTACTATTCAAATGGTTGCTCTGCAGACACATGGGCCATCTCCAGGTTCAAATTAAGAGGCAGAGGCAAAGTCGATTTCTTGACATATAAAGCAATGTGGCTACTGCCAGACTTTCCAAACTAAAGATGACGACTTCTGGAAAATTAGTTTGTTTTTGAAGCCTGCGATGCAACAGCTCCCCCACACTTAATTCTGTTGAAACCTCAACTTCTTCTGACGCAGATGCTCATACCTCCTGGGTGCTTTGTCAATATCCATTGGTTCCTGTGCGTCGCGATGATTGAGTGTACCTATTTCAGACTCTGGCTTCGCCTGACTGAGAACAGCATGATGAGATTCTTGAACAGGTAAAACCAAAGAGGTCCTCTTGGATATCATATGAGTTGGACTGCAATCCTTACTGTCGAAACTTATGCACGGCTGTAGAGCCTTCAGTCAGCAACTCGAAATGCGGGCCATATAAATATGGGTGAAACCATGATACGTGCCTTAAGTTCATCACATGATTGCTATTGTTCTTCACTCCAGATAAATGGCCCTTCTTTAGCCCACAGTTTGTTTAACGGTGCGGCTAATTTTGCAAAATTACCTATAATAATTCGGCTTCTAGTTCCGGCAATCTCTCAAGTCTTGAATAGCCCTCACACAAGACTCCGATGGTCTTATTCCCTTGGCATCTATAATGTGCCTCAGATACTCAATTTGCCCCTCCGCAAACTTTAATTTTTTTCAGTTTGCATTTAAGCCCATGCACTTCGAAACGCTGAAGTAAAGTTTTCAAATTTACCAAATGTGTCCAAGTAGGATACACAAAAATTTAGATCGGCCGTGATTTGCTTCATCGCTGGAAAATACCAGTTGAACTGGCGATGCAAAAAGGAAGACATTTATATTGATACAATCCCTGCTCGAACAACTGTTTCGGCTCTTCATCTAGCGGGATCAGCAGTTAAGCGTCGGAAAGGTCCACCTTCGTAAAAAACCTGCCTCCTTGAAGAAGAGAGAAAAGTTCATTTATGCGAGGTACTGGGTAACGATCGATGTCCAATTGGGAATTGATGGTGATCTTGAAATCCCCACAGAGACTTCCATTAGCCTTTTTTACAACCACAACTGGAGCTGCCCATTGGTTGGTTTCCACAGCATTCAAGGGTCACTCACCTGCTTAACTCCTTCCTAACACCTTCCTTTTGCGAATATGGAACAGGAAGATGTTTAAAATATCGCGGTCGGCATTCTGACTTGAGAGTAAGAAGGGCTATAAAACTTGTGCTGCAGCCGAGGCCAGGACTGAATACTGATCGAGACTTGCCACAAACAACCTTAGCTTTTTGGTGCGAGTTGCATTCGCCAACTTTCCACCACTTGTAAAGCCTTTTCAAGTTTACTATGCCCGAGAAACTCAATGCATAGAACCAATCCAGTCCTAATATATTCGAAGCCAATGGGCTGTCCACCACCAGCACATGTAGTTCTTCAGGACAGGTGCTCCCCCCATACGCTCTCAGAACGAGAAGTCAGTACAAGCCATGGTTCAAAATTTACTTTAACGCTGGTGGTTCCAACGACATTTTAGAGTGATTTCTTGGAACTCCTCGTCACCAAATGTTAAGATATCAATAAAATACTTCAAATCAATTGATTACAGAACTTTACGATTAAAATCGTTGCTCTGCAGACACGTGGACCATCTCCAGGTTCAAATCAATGGCCATCTTCAGGTTCAAATGGCGACTGCTGGAAAGTTTGTTTGTTTTTGAAGCCTACGTTGCAAGAAAAATACTACATCGGTCGGCGTTAGTTTTTTTGATACAAGTAATCACTTTTATTTACAGAAAAAGTTCATTTTTTTTCAATATAAGGTTTTTTCTTATCAGCGATTCTCTTTTTTTTTTAATTTCTTTTCTTTTAAAAAATTGTACACAATGTATTTGTTTGCATATATTATAAGCGACTGTCCGAATTACTAAGCT
Organism: Eristalis tenax; assembly: GCA_905231855.2. Taxonomy (NCBI): domain Eukaryota; kingdom Metazoa; phylum Arthropoda; class Insecta; order Diptera; family Syrphidae; genus Eristalis; species Eristalis tenax. The sequence goes on along the minus strand of HG993125.1, from coordinate 17,664,456 downwards.
CTAACGAAACTGGTTCTTCCTCGCCGAATGAGAAACAAATACTAGTGCACGTAAAGGCTCCAAACCTGCGCTTGAAATGCAGTCCTAGTGGCACACTGCGTTCACCGGTGGAAAAAATATACATTCTATGTTTTAAAACCTAGAAGAGAGATGCGTATTGTCATACATGAATAAACTGAAGCTCATAGCCGATAATCCTTGACCCTGGAACCGCCAAACTCTCGGAGGTTAACGCACATTGCATCAACTTTGAACATATATAATGCCATTCATATAAAAATGCCATCCATTTGGACCCAACGCAAGGATTTTTAATATACTCCAAAACATTCAAATGTTGATATATTGACATAAGGGTATTGCAGGTAATGAAACCCCAGACGATGACTGGATCGCATATTGCATTCATAGGTCCCGAACTCTCCTATACCGTCCACTGGACAACAGCTATAATGCTGATTAAGAAGTGGCAAAACACACTTCGCCTGATCCAATGCACAACATCGGAGGTCTTAGGCAATCCGAACGATTAATAAGGCCTTTTTTAATTCACTTTTATTTTTAAGTTAATTTGGAACTTATTAACCAGACAAAAATGCTTAAACTAGTTCTGCGAACAATACTATTATTTCTAACTTATTGGCCCTCGACGAGTACTCTAAGTATAACTGAATATTATTATATGCCTTTCAACCTAACCATGATTTAATTAGTATCATGGTTCAAGACAAGTCAATATTGAGAAAAAATAGAAAAAAACTTAATAGCGGAACTATTATATTAAAAATGTTACGACTACTTTAAAACTAACATAAGATATGTAAGTCGGCCATAGGTTGCTATGGAAAGATTTCCAACAAATCCGCCTCAAGACAGAGACCGATTGCGACCCGTAAGGGGTACTACCCTTCCTACAATGGGTCTAAATGGATCGAGGAGTTCCCTCGCTCTCCAGCCAACAGAACATTCGATGTTGCATAGCAACATCCTGATCTATATACCGCCTTGCTGAACCGGGGTAGCTCCTTAGCTCGGTCGTGTCGTCACCCATACACAGTTGAAGGGGCGATGCGAAAGATTGGCGGTACGGCATTTATATCTTGTAATAGGCCGTGACATTGTGGGTATGTGTGTCGACCCTACGGGCGACCAAAATTAATACCCACGAATCTACCTCTTTCGAGTAACTGACAATGCCTAGACAGTATTAACTGTCTAGAAAAATTGTCTCAATCTTGGCCGTTCGGAGTCGGCATAAAACTGTAGGTCCCTTCTACTCGTGAGAGAAATAGCACGTACAACACGAATAGGTGCTGAGATTCTAGGCCATGGCCATCTAAGGGCTGTAGGGCCACACATATTATTATTATATAATGGGCCGTACTTGTCTAAATGAAGCTAAATGAACAGCTTCTGTGAAGACGAAGGCACTGCGACGTACTAATTCGTGGTATCCTGGATTGGGGTAGTAAGCCCCTGAGATCAATTTATTTGACGAGTTTATCGCACCAGCAGTATATCCTCGGATAATATTGGGGCTCCTCTGGTAGTCTGTAAAGGCGCAAGCATGCCCTAAGGCAAGCCCTTTCAAACATAGCCATAGATGAGCATTGACCGGATGAGGGCCATGTAGCAGATTGTCTTCACACTCGCATCGAGTTGGCTGTTTTAAAAAGGTTTCTTTGTAAGAGAGAAAGCACCTCGGACCTTGGCCGTAGCAGCATTTATATGGCATTAATCAGGCATTATTCATAAGAAGAAATAATATGTTCCAACAAAGAAAGTATGAGCTATCAAGGTTTCTTACTGGAAACTACAACACGAACTATCACCTACAAAACTAAACTACCACGTGTACCAGGACAGGATGTGTCGGTTTTACCTGGAAGAGGATGAGACATCCGAGCACATTTTGTGCGAATGTCCGGCAGTACTCGGGTTGTAACAAAACAAGCGCTTGTTGCCAAATCCTTTTCCGATCAAGTCTCCCTTAATCTCTTAAGAAGCCCAACGCTGTCAAGGCATCAAAGACGCCACCTCTGACGTGCTGGGTTTCATAATTTTACCAGGTGATAAAATTAACCACCTAGGTTATAAAGCCCTAACTGAGTTTATAACCTGTCGATGCTGAGGATGTGGAGGAACCATTGCTGCAGGCTGTATAACTGCGACGAGCAACCAAATACTGCTGTCAGGCAGATCGAACCATTCAACTCAAATGAAAGGGATCTTGTAGACCAACAATTCCTTCCACCCAACCTGGATGAAGTGAAAATATCTATATCTAAACTAAAGTCCAACAAGGCTGCTGGGCCCGACTGCCTACCGGCCGAGGTTTTTTAGGCGGCAGGCGATGATTTGGTAAGGAGCATGCACCAACTCATCTCCAAAATACAAGTTCTGGCATCATCTCCAAAATTTCCTAGTTCCTTAAACAAAACTGTTGGGACCTGGACCTCGTCGAACGAGAAAACCCTTAGAGAGAGAGAGACCTGATGGCATCATCCCGGCGGAGTTCCAAAAAAACAGCGGACCTTGTCATGCCATGGCTTCTTCAGCGGCTGCATGATTCTAGGTCATGTTCCAGGAAAAGGGTTTGGTAGTAGTTTTTAATATTTTTATTTTTGGAATACACTCTGGTGGCATTTCTCGACAAGTGCATTCAATATCATCGAACAAAAGGCAATCTCACTTGCTCTTAACAAACTAGGGATTGGAAAGAAGGGTCGTCTATATCTTAAGATACATAATGCAGAATGCCTCAATAAGCTGGAAGCATGGATACAAACATGCGGGCTCAGCGTTAACGGATCATTTAGTATTCATCGGAATGTACAAAATCCCTCAGATTGACCCTCCGAAGCTGTGTGGTACCACTCTACAATTAACCGCTAGTGCGAAATTTTTGGGTCTCATCATTGACAACAAGCTAAGCTGGAGTCATCGTATTTTGGTGGAAGCTTATTGTGAAAATGAAATTCACGATAAAAGGATCCATGACGAAAACCCCAAGCGCAAAAAACATATGTGAAACCGGTCCAACCAGCCAAATTAACGGCAAAGCCGAATATCCATGGCGCAAAGTAATGCTCTGTATTTGGTGAGATCAGAAGGGTATGCTGTATTATAGCTGCTAAAACCGGGTGAAACCATCAATGACCAACTCTCACGAACACAATTAATCCGTTCGAAGACAGCTATAGCCGAAATACTCCCGGAATATGCGACCAGACACGAGGCAATAATTTTCCATCATGACAACGCTCGGCTCACGTTGCTATTCCGGTTGAGAACTATTTGGAAAACAGTGGATGGGAAGTTTTACCCCACCCGCCTTATGGCCCAGACCTTGCCCCTTCTGACTACCATTTGTTCCGGTCGTTGCAGAACACCTCCACTGAAATACGGTTCACATCAGAGCAGAACATCAAAAATTGTCTTGATTCATTCTTGGCTGCCAAGCCGGAGCAGTTCTTTTGGGATGGGATCCACAAATTGCCAGACATATGGGAAAAAGTCATAGCTTCAGATGGGCAACACTTTGAATAATACTATTGCACATGTTTTTCTTCAATAAACGCTCAAATTTTGAAAAAAAAAAGCCGCACGAATTATGTTACATACCCAATATCTGAATTGACCGACCAACACTTATATATGGGGTCTGAGTTTCGTGGACAGTACAAAACACAGCGCTCAACTGCGAGAAAGTTAATCGGGTGCAGAGACTAGCCTGCATTTGCATCACCCGTGCACTGAACATAATCCTGTACCTTCCACTACTGGACACGTAGCAGCCAGTACAGCTCCGAGACTCAAAATACTGGTCGGTGGTCCGAACGTACCTTCGGCCACTCAACTATTCTAAACGAATTTAACTTTCTCCCAAACGACACCGACCTACTACCCCAAGTTATCTTCGAGAAGTAATTCTGCACCAGATTTCCTTTCAGATCGGATTAGATATCTGATAACCAGACACTGGCTGGAGACAGACGAGGGGGTAGGTTTCATGATGTCTATTCCCATGACCTTAATAATGCTACTTCCCTGAAGCCATACCGGGCAATTGCAAGGCCGATGAACTCGCTAGATGTGATACATTGTTACCGTCGAAATCCCCGAGACCGATTGGGGTTGGGCGGAAGAACGCCAGCCGCTCAATGGAGAATGGCCGTGAGTTAAGATGGTAAGTTTGGGCGCCACGCAGTTGCCCTTCCGCTCAACGCGCTTCTTACCTCTAGAACTGCGACTAGGGGGAGGAATTCAATCTCTACCAAAAAATCAATACCAAAGCCTAGCTTAAGTACTTACAATAGTTCTTGGAATGATTTTTACTTAACAAAAAAAAATATATATAAGGAAAACGTAAATTAACAATCTAAGTTATATATAAAAAAAGAAAATTGATTTATGGGCAAGCCCAGAGACAGAACACTACACAGGGGGACCAAAAAAAATAAAAAAAAAAACACCCGAAATTCAACGCGTCACCGCCAGGTTTCGAACCCACGTAGCCGCTGTCCGAAACAACCCTCGCGCCTTGTCCTTAACGATTCGGCCAACGAACCTATCGGAAAACCGGCGCGACGAAAAGGGACCTAAGTACACTTTAACTTTAACTTTAAAATTCATTTTTATTTAAAAAAATCCATGATCCTTAAAAATAGACAAAAATGATTAAATCTATCTTACTATCTAAACAATTCATGTTCTTAAAACTGTCCTACTGACCCTTCACAGGTACTCTAAAATAATCTACACTTACTTATCTATTTGCCTTTCGGCGCCTACACTACTATTTGTTTTTTTTTCAATCCATGTGGATAATCTTTATTGTTTGTTCTTACTGGCCAAGAAAACTTGGAAAAAACTTGGCGCTCTAAACCTTTTTTTTTAAATGTTCTTAAAACTAAACTTAAAATAAAATTACACCCTAACCCTAATAAAACCTAAACTACCTTACTCTATGTCCGTGACATTGCGGACGTGTGTGCAAGGGCGTGTGCGGTGTTTATATGCTAGACATATATAAGTTACACGCCTTTGCTCACCTTTTTTTTTTTTTTTTTTTTTTTATACTGGATTTTTTTTTTTTTTTTTATTTATATATATATATATATATATATTTTTTTTTTGTCTGACTTAACCTAACTTAAACCTACGTAAGTGGGCTGTTGTCCAACAGACCGACTATCACATTAATGTTGTGCTGTCAAAGGCGGAGATTGGTTCTGGTGTAACCACCAAAAGAAGTGCCGCTCCTTTGCACTCTCTCTCCTATCTCGAGCGGGGATCGCTCTACTGAACCGGAGATGATCTTCGTGTTCACGAGCGATATCCGATTCATAGAGGAGTCGCCTGTCAACTGTTCAGCGTACAGCGTGGAAGATTATAGGACATCCACTCATGTCCTGAATCAGATTTAACGAATCTAAATAGAGAAAAGCCTCAGGTGGAATAAAGCCGGTGTGGCTTACCCTCTCATGATACATAAAGTTCGGGTAATAAGCCCCGAAGATCAGACTGTTGGTAGACATCATACACCTTGCAATGTGTCGTGGTGTTAAAGAAATTATAAAATTGTCTATTCTTTTCACGTTAGCCCTGTTGTACAGGACTTCGTTGGGATAGTACTTCTTGTACTCGGACTCAGGTGTCCGATACAACCGGAGACAGGTCCTAAGACATCGTCTCTCGAACACCCTCATCTTTTCCATCTGGGAAGTGCTCACACCGAATCATAGGGGACAACCATACACCATGATCGGCCGTATAAGGGCCATGTAGCAGATCACTTTCACCCTGGTATCAAGTTGGCTGCTGTAAAACAACCCACTTGCCACAGCGAAGGCTTTTCTAGCATTGGCTAGAGTCCTTTCTATATGTTTGTGAAAATACAGAAAATGATCCAACCAAATGCCGAGATATCTGACTACACTTTTCACGATTAATGGCTGGCCCCGACGGCCAACAATGCAAAACTCTTTCCAGTTCGTACGCGTATCACTTGAAGCCCTGTGCACCGGGGCACGGAAAAGAATAGTTTCACATTTCAGGAAGTTGATAAGCAACTTCCAGTCATAACAAAATTCAGTTATTTTATTTGCATCCCGTTGCAACAGGGTGTTTATGACTACTACTTTCGGTGCTGATCTGTAAGCCACTAGGTCATCGGCATACGCGATTAGGTGCGGCATAGACCTTAGAAAATCTGCAGTAAATATAGCAAACAATAATGGGGATCCTACAGCCCCCTGTTGTAGACCGTTTTCTACACTAAATACTCTACTTGAAGTTACGCCGCTACATTTCACGACGAACTTCCTACCTGTTTTCATATCAGAAATCATGTATAACAATGGTTTATTTAGCCTTAGTCTGACCAACTTAAGGAAAAGGCCTTCTAACCAAACGGTATCAAATGCCTTTTCCAAGTCGAACAGACAGGCACCCGTACACTGATTTTTATCCATATTCCATTGTATGTCGGAAACCAACTTTGCAGCAGCATGCACTGTCGAATGCCCTGCCCTAAATCCAAGCTGGTTGTCCGGCAGAATATTTTTGTCCTCGACCCATGTCTGCAGAGCTCTAATGACAATCTTTTCAAAAGCCTTGCTGATGCAAGGAAGAAGACTTATCGACCGAAGATTAGACGGAATGCTTTTGTCTTTATCCCGTTTAGGGATTGGTTGCACTACAGCTGTCTTCCAATGTGCCGGGTAATGTGCATTACTTAGCGCATTGTTAAACAGTGTAGTGTAATTTTCCACTGCCGCCGGAGGGAGATGCTTGAGCACGATGTTCGGGATACCATCTGTCCCAGCCGATTTCTTGTTCTTAATGGCTTTAAAGACCCCTTGTCGTTTTTTCTCGGAAGTCGGACGATTGGAATGTCGTTTTTATCTTTCCTCCTGAATAAGGAAGGTTTTTGATCTCTGACTTCAGAGATCTGACTTCCGGACTTCTCGGATTTGTAAACCGTCTGTGCAAGAGTTTGAGTCTAGACAGCAGTCTACTTTTGTGCACGTGAAGTGCGTCGATGGTGGCATTCCGATAGACATCGCAGTCCTCGGTCGGCACAATCTTCGGTATTGTTCTGTCCATTGTACGCACTATGGCGTCGTCCATTTGTTTGAGGTACCCATCAACCTCCTCGTTCGATAGGTTTCTGTTCTTTGGCGGATTGATCGCCCTGGAGAAACGTGGCCAGCGAGCCTTATTGTAATTATAAGGATTTCGCTGGACATATTCCGCCAGATCAACCACCTCGTTCGGGAGTTGAATAACCGCTGAGAAAGCAAGATGATCACTATCGTACTCAATCGCGTTTAAACAATTCCGTGTGCTTGTGTCTACACCCTGTATTGTCAGTCGTCTGTCAATCAATAGTAGATCCAGATAATTCCCGCTTCTGGGAAATGAAGGTATTTCGGTTGCAAGCAAATCAGCCCTCAACTCATCATGCCCAATCAACCAGTTGTTCAAGGCGATCCCCCGTGCGCAATTCCTATTGCATCCCCAATCTTGATGTCTGGAGTTGAAATCTCCTGCAATGATATAATAAGTATCTTCCGAGCTCAGTCGGAGGCAAGTGAAGAGAGTTTCGAGCTCTGGAATGAAATTATGTTCGAGATTGTTATTATCCGGTGCATAGAGAGTAATTACGTACAATCGCTTACCACCAGAGAGTGGAATGCGTGCGATACACGTCTCTAGCAAACGAAACCTACGTGCTTCATTGCTATACATGATATTATGATCAATAGTTTTCTTAACTAAAAGAGCGACTCCGCCTCCATTATGGGTGCGGTCTCTCCGAATAATGTTGTAATTATTATACCTGAGGGTGTGCTTTTGGTTAAGCTTAGTTTCGCTAACCATTATCACATCAGAATTGTGGTCTCTCAACAGTTGGCCGAAGGAAAGTTTCCTGTTGGTCCCTATTAGTGAATTGACATTTATCGCGAGGATCTAAAGGTCGTCAGCTGCGCGTGCAGCCATTATATTGCGGCCGTTGTGGCTTGTTCGCCAGACAGTCTGGAGTAGATGACATCTATTCTGGCTGCCTGTTGAAGGAACTGCTGTTCTAAGCGAGCAGTCCGCTCTGCTTGTTCAGCAATGCATTTTTGCATCTGAGCCATCTGTGCCTGTATAGCCAGCAGGATGGAGCTCAGATCAGTATTTGCCTCCGGCTGCCGGATCTCTGGGACCGTGACCGCCTTTGGCACTGTCCGTTGTGCCGGTCTTCTACCTGACGCCATTTGGGCATAGGAGATGGCAGGCGTAACAGCGGTGGCTGGAACGCGAGGCACTGGCTTTCCTGCCACCGTTTTTGGTGTCCCTCTTTCGAACTTGTTTTTGAGTTCTTGCACTTTTGGGCAGCCCCTATAACTAGCGGGGTGCCCGTTAGTCCTACATAAAGCACATTTGAGGGTGCTCCTGTCCTCGACTTGGTCCTTTCCTAGAGGACATTCTCCACTACTGTGGTTCTTGGCGCATTTCACGCAGCGGAACTCCATCTTGCAGTTCGCCGCGGCATGCCCGAAACTCTGGCATCTAGCACACTGCATCGTGTGCTTACCTTTTTTTAATGTCTCCAACTTAATGACAACAGTCTACAAGTGTTTAATTCGCTTGAGGAGCTCTTTGTTGCTATCGGGCGTTAGCTCTGCGCCTGGCGCAGCACAGCGAGGATTTCCTCCGGATCCGTAGAAGGATCTACGCTCTTGAGGAGCAGAGTCTGGAGTTTTTCTCCTTTCGGGGTGTACGTGTAGTACTCATTCCCCGCCTTCTCCAACGCCTGCCTAATTAATTCGTGCACTGCCATATAGTGGCAGTACACGGTGTGCCTGAGGGGCATTCTATACTTTATCTCGTATGGGAGATCTAATTTGTCTAAGTGTATTACAGCCCACTTACATAGATTTTGGAGATCCTTGGTCTCCGCACCGAAGATGTTTATAGGAGGGCATCTGGTTTTCGTAGGTTGTGTTTGTTGCTGCTGATTTTTCGCTTGCTGCTGCTGTTGTTGTTTCTGATGTTTCTGCTGCTGCTGTTGTTGTTGCTGATGTTTCTGCTGCTGCTGCTGTTGACCCTGCGTTTTTTTTGGCGACTGCTGGGTGCCTTTTAGCAGCGCCTGTGGTATGTCTGGTGATTGTTGTTGTTGCTTTTGCTGGCATTGGCTGTCCAGCTGTTTTTGCGACTGTACGGCTTGTTGTCGCAGCCGTGCAGCCGCCTGAGCCGCTTTGCGGGCTGCCAACTTCTCCTTCATTACTTGGACGACGGCTGCCAGTTCCGCCTCCTGCTGCTCTATTTTGCGTTTCTTCACGCTGAGTTGGAGCTGGCGGCTCTCGATTCGTGAGAGACTTTGCTCAGCCTCCAGCTCTTCATCCTCTTCGTTGGCGGAGAAGGCCTGGTACCTGTTCCCCAGGCCCAGGTATCTCCCTTCTCCTTCTGCCGACTCGTATATAATCGAGTCGGCTAGTGTAGCCGCCGTTGCTGAAGGCGGCGCTGCTGGTGCTGATGTTGTTGGTAAGCTAGCCGCCGTCGTCTCTGCTGTTGTTATTGTTGCAGCTGCCGTTGTGGCCGATGCTAGTGCTGCTAGCGCAGCTTTGGACGTTGTTGCCGCTACTGTGGTTGGTGCAGCTGTTGTCGCTGTTGTTGTTGCTGCCGGGTATATTGCAGCTATTTCGTCACCCGTTGATTTAGCTGGTGACGGCACGGTCGATGGCCTGGTCTTCTTCGCCTTCGATCTCTGGACCAGGTTAGGTGCGGGGTGAAGGGGCCTCTTCTTCTTCCCCCTCTCGCTTTCGCCATCTCTAGAGTGGCGTGATGAGCTGGCATCGGTCGAGAAGCCAGCATCATCTTCTGGTTGGCCAGCGCTGTGGCCTGATGTGCCACGCGTCGATCCACCTCTGCCCCCAGGCCACCCTCTCGGCCTCATTCTCCCTTCTCACTTCACTGTTTGCTTTTATTGTTAATTTTAAAAAAAGAATAACGTGTCTCTGTCACTATCCCACCCTCGGTATTTGAACCGGGGCCTCCCACACCTGGGGTATGCACACTTTTTTTTTTTTTGTAATTTTGTTTTTATTTTATTAAATTTAACTTACATGCTAGACAAAAGAACTTAAGACTAGCTTAACTAACTTAACAATTCATAAGTTGTTCTTAATACTAACCTACTGACCCTATGCGGGTACTCTAAGCTAATCTAATCTACTTTATAATGTGCCTTTCGGCTTAATCAACTTGTTTTTTTTTAGTCTTTAGTGACGAACTTCATTTATTTATTTATTTATTTGCCAAGAAAACTTATAAAAAACTTGGCTAAACTTAACTTAACTACTTAACCTACCTTATACTAACTTACCCTAACATAAAACTTAGGACTATCTTAACTATGTCCGTAACAGTACGGACTCGTGCACCAGGGCGTATGTGTTATGTATATGCTTAACATATACAATTTATACGCCGTGGTGCACCTTTTTTTGGGTTTTTGTCTTATAATTTCTTTTTTTTTTTTTGATTTTTTTTGTTTTATATCTTTTTTTTTGAAATTTTTTTCTTGTTTTATATTTTTTTTTTCCTTAATAACTACCTTAAGACCTATGTAAGTTGGTCACCATGGTCAACTACCGGGTCGCTTAAAAGGCCAGCGGTGGCGGAGACTGGTTTTGGTGTAACCAGTACCAGTAAAATTGCCGATCTTTGGCAGACTGCTTCCTATCTCGAGAGGGGATCGCTCGGCTGAACCGAAGAAGATCCTCCCGGGTGCGAGCGACATCCGGTTGGTATTGGAGTCGCCAGTCCACTGTTCGGCGTACGACATGGAAGATTATAGGGCATCCGTCTGTATCCTGTATTAGGCCAATCATGTCTAAATAGAGGAATGCTTCAGGAGGAATAAAGCCGTTAAGGCGCACCCTTTCATGGTACATAATATTGGGGTAGTAAGCCCCGAAGATCAGACTGTTGGAAGAAGTCATAGCTCGTGCAATGTGCCTTCTGATCAGCTTAATAATAAAATTATCTATCCTGTTCAAGTTTGCCTCGTTGTACAGGACCTCGTTAGGATAGTACTTCTTGTACTCAGATTCGGGTGTACGATACAACCGGAGACAGGACCGAAGACACTGCCTCTGGAACAACCTCATCTTTTCCATCTGGGAAGGACTCACGTTGAACCACAACGGACAACCGTACGCCATAATTGGCCTGATGAGGGCCATGTAACAGATTACCTTCACCCTGGTATCAAGTTGGCTGCTGTAAAACAACCTCCTTGCCGCAGCAAAGGCCTTTCTGGCTTTCGTCAGAGCAATATCTATATGTTTGTCAAAATACAGATATTGATCCAGCCAAATGCCAAGATATCTAACCACACTTTTCACAGCTAACGGCCGTCCCTGCGGGTCAACTATGCCGAACTTGCGCCAGTTTTGGCGAATATTCCGCGACGCCATGTACAACGGGGTCCTGAAAAGGGTAGTTTCGCACTTCAGGAAGTTGATAACCAACTTCCAGTCGTCGCAAAATCGCTGAATTTTCTCGAAGTCACGCTGCAACAAGATATTTATTACCTCGACCTTAAGTGCGGCATGGAACCTATAAGTTCTGCAGTGAATATTGAAAACAAGATCGGCGAACCAATCGCCCCCTGTTGTAGACCATTTTTAATGTCAAAGACCGTAGTGGAAGTTATGTCGCCACTTTTCACGACGAACTTTCTACCTGTTATCATGTCATAGATCATGTATAGCAGTGGTTTACTTATTCCGAGCCTGACTAACTTGAAGAAGAGGCCCTCCAACCAAACGGTGTCAAACGCCTTCTCCAGATCAATCAGACAGGCACCCGTGCACTGATTTTTGTTTTTGTTCCACTGAATGTCGGAAACCAGCTTTGACGCGGCATGTATGGTATCATGGCCCGCCCTGAATCCGTACTGGTTATCCGGTATGATTTTATTTTCATCAACCCATTGCTTCAGAACTCGAATGACGATCTTTTCAAAAACCTCGCTTATGCATGGAAGAAGACTGATCGACCGGAGATTTGTCGGAATGGACTTGTCTTTGTCCCGTTTAGGGATCGGTTGCACTACAGCTGTTTTCCAGTGCGAAGGGTAATATGCATTACTCAGCGCATTGTTGAACAATGTTGTGTAAATTTGAACTGCTGCGGGGGGAAGGTGGCGAAGCACAATATTTGATATTCCATCGATTCCCGCTGACTTTTTCTTCTTCATCGAGTTAAAGATTCTCTGGAGATCTTCTTGCGAAATCAAGATGTGATTTCTATCATTGGCGACGGCATTATGTGCCAAATTATCGTCACTGAACCTGGTGAATCCTGGATTCTCGGATCGCCATTGACTTATCTCGTTGCGGAGATAGAAGTGGTTTAGCAAGGCTCTGTTTTCCAGGTTGTGATTCGGCCTACTAACTAAGTTGACCGTATACACTCGCTGAAACACAGCACCAATTGCTTTCACCTTCTCCTGGGGATCCTCAACCACAAAGAAGTCATTGTCTAGCACTGCCCTATCTGGATCGATGCCAACTGAAGTCAGTAATTGTTCGTTAGTTATCGTTCTGGGAAGTCGAACGGTCTGAATGTCGTTTTGATCTTTCCACCGGAATATTTTATTTACTTGCGGGAACATACCCGGGTTGTTGTATCGTACAGCCCGGATTTTGTTGCCCCAGTGCAAGCTTATAGCCAAGCTATAGTTTATTCTTATTAACTGTTGGAGGTTCTTGATCTCCGACTTCAGTGACCTGATTTCCTCGTTTTGTGGATCTGTAAAACGCCTGTGCAAGAGTTTGAGTCTTGACAAGAGCCTACTTTTGTGCACGTGAAGTGCATCGATGGTAGCATTTCGATACACATCGCTGTCATCGACTTGTACTACCTTCGGAATCGTCTTGTCCATCGTACGTTTAATTACGTCGTCCATTTGTGTGAGGTACCTGTCAACCTCTTCGTTCGTCAGGTTTCTGTTTGTCGGAGGATTGATCCCACTCGAACGTAGTTCTGTGGATAAAGTCCTGGAGAAACGTGGCCATCGGTCCTTATTGTAATTATAAGGGTGCCTCTGGATATATTCCTCCAGTTCTTCCACCTCGTTTGGGAGCTGAATAGCCGCGTAGAGCCCGCAGTGGTCACTCTCGTACTCAACAGCAGTTAAACAGTTCCGTGCGCGTCGTTCCACGTCTATTATAGTTAGTCGTCTGTCTATCAGCAACAGATCCAGATAGGACCCGCTTCTGGGATACGATGGCTTATCGGTTGCAAGCAAATCTAGCTTGAACTCAATATTGTGCTCTACAAACCAGTTATGCAAGGAGGTACCCCTGGTGTTATGCACTAAGTTGCCCCATTCAATATGCCTCGAGTTCAAGTCTCCGGCTATGATATAATAGTTCCCTCCGAGCATAGTCGAAGGCTAGTGAAAAGAGTATCGAGCTCTGAAATGAAGTACTGATTGATACGTGCCTTTTCAGACGCATAGATAGCGATCACGTATAACTGCTTACCACCCCGAAGGGGGATGCGTGCGATACATGTTTCTATCGCCTGAAATTTTCGCACTTCACCGCTATACACGACCTTATGACAATGGCCTTTTTTGATTAAGAGAGCGACCCCGCCCGCTAGGTAGGTTAGCTTAGTCTCGCAAACCATCAACACGTCAGGATTATGCGTTTGCAGTAAGTTGCCGAAATTTAATTGTCATTCGGGTTTGATCAGTGAATTCACATTCACTGCTAGAATTTTTAGGTTACAGGCTGCCTGCGCAGCCATCAGACCGATGTGGCGTTTGGCTCGGCGAACAGCGTGGAGTAGATGAGGTCTACTCGCGCTGCTTGCTCAAGGAACTGTTTTTGGAGCTGAGCGATCTGCCCCTGAATAGAGAGCAGGACCGTCTTCAGATCCAAATCGGCTTCAGGTTGCCTGGCCACTGGGACTGGGGCCACCTTCGGCACTGTCTGTTGTACCGGTCGCCTTCCTGATGCCATTTGGGCATAGGAGACTGCCGGTGTAACAGTGGTAGCTGGAGCACGGGGCACTGGCCTCGCTTCTACCATTTTTCCTTTCCTTTTTGCTTCTATTATCTTCCTCATTTCTTGGACCTTAGGGCAACCCCGATAGTTTGCAGGGTGCCCGCTGGTCTTGCAGAGAACACATTTGAGAGCGCTCCTGTCATCAACTTTTTCAGTCCCCAAAGGGCATTCCCCTCGAGTGTGGGTTCCTGCGCATTTGACGCAGCGAGACTGCATGTTGCAGTTCGCCGCGGCATGCCCAAACCTTTGACAACGAGCACACTGGAGTGTGTGCCGTGTCTTTTTTAATATTTCCCACTTTACACGAATGGAGCCTAAACGACTAATACGCTTGAGGCTGTCAAATTTGGTGTCTGGGGTGACCTGGATTAGGAAGAACGGAAGTTTCCTGTTCTCCCTTTTCGTTGCCGCAGTGATGAAGGGCTTAACCCCAACGAACCGGACATCGTCGCTCTGCTCTTTGCGCAGTTCTGCGAGGATGTCCTTGTTCACGTCCTTTGTCTCCAGTCCGAAGACGTTGATCGGAGGGCATCTCTCCTTGTTGGCTGCGGCCGGTTGATGTTGCTGCTGTTTCTGCTTTTGCTGTTGTTGTTGCTGCTACTGCTTTTGCTCCTTGGCCAACATTCTGGCCTCTAATTTTTTTTGGATGGCTTTTATATGCGCATCCAATTCCGCCTTCTCTCTCTGGATTTTGGCGAGTACCTCGCGGTCCTCCTCCTCTTCGTCATCCGACTCGGATGACATTAACGCACTATAGGAGTTCCCTCTCCCACCGTAGGAGAATCTCCCCTCGCCCTCTTCTGATTCGTATTCGACATCGTCGAATGGATGTTGTTGCTCGTCTGTGGCTGTTTCTACAGCTGCTGTTGTTGTTGCTGCTGCTGAAGTGCTTGCTGTTGCTGTAGTTACTGCAACTGCTATTGTTGTTGCTGCGGATATTTCCATACGGCGCTTCACCAGATTTGGCTGCGGCTGGTGCTTCTTCCTCCTCTTTGACCTCGTCTCTGGTCTACTTTGTAGTGGTCTGATGTGCCAGCCACCGGTTCATCATGTTTTCCCGTTTTAGCGAGCGCGGGTCGCTCCATTGCGTCCATCACGCCACTCACTACTTTATTGCACTATGTGTCTTTGTGTTTTTAATTATTAATTTTTTAAAAAAAAAGTATTCTTAATTTCCTCGGGTTTCGAACCCGGCACCACGATTTCACCGGCGATTACTCTACCGCGAGGCTACTGTTTTTTTTTTTTTGTAATTTTGTTTTTATTTTATTAAATTCAACTTACATGCTAGACAAAAGAACTTAAAGCTAGCTTAACTAACTTAACAATTCATAAATTCATAAATTGTTCTTAATACTAACCTACTGACCCTATGCGGGTACTCTAAGCTAATCTAATCTACTTTATAATGTGCCTTTCGGCTTAATCAACATGTTTTTTTTTAGTCTTTAGTGACAAACTTCATTTATTTATTTATTTATTTGCCAAGAAAACTTATAAAAAACTTGGCTAGACTTAACTTAATTACTTAACCTACCTTATACTAACTTACCCTAACATAAAACTTAGGACTATCTTAACTATGTCCGTAACAGTACGGACGCGTGCACCAGGGCGTATGTGTTATGTATATGCTTAACATATATAATTTATACGCCGTGGTGCACCTTTTTTTGGGTTTTTGGGTATTATAATTTTTTTTTTTTGTTTTTATATCTTTTTTTTTAAATTTTTTTTTTTTTGTTTTATATTTTTTTTTTCTTTTTTCCTTAATAACTACCTTAAGACCTATGTAAGTTGGCCACCATGGTCAACTACCGGATCGTTTAAAAGGCCAGCGGTGGCGGAGACTGGTTTTGGTGTAACCACCAGTAAAATTGCCGATCTTTGGCAGACTGCTTCCTATCTCGAGCGGGGATCGCTCGGCTGAACCGAAGAAGATTCTCGTGGGTGCGAGCGACATCCGGTTCGTATTGGAGTCGCCTGTCCACTGTTCGGCGTACGACATGGAAGATTACAGGGCATCCGTCTGTATCCTGTATTAGGCCAATCATGTCTAAATAGAGGAATGCTTCGGGAGGAATAAAGCCGTTAAGGCGCACCCTTTCATGGTACATAATATTGGGGTAGTAAGCCCCGAAGATCAGACTGTTGGAAGAAGTCATAGCTCGTGCAATGTGCCTTCTGATCAGCTTAATAATAAAATTATCTATCCTGTTCAAGTTTGCCTCGTTGTACAGGACCTCGTTAGGATAGTACTTCTTGTACTCAGACTCGGGTGTACGATACAACCGGAGACAGGACCGAAGACACTGTCTCTCGAACAACCTCATCTTTTCCATCTGGGAAGGACTCACGTTGAACCACAACGGACAACCGTACGCCATAATTGGCCTGATGAGGGCCATGTAGCAGATTACCTTCACCCTGGTATCAAGTTGGCTGCTGTAAAACAACCTCCTTGCCGCAGCAAAGGCCTTTCTGGCTTTCGTCAGAGCAATATCTATATGTTTGTCAAAATACAGATATTGATCCAGCCAAATGCCAAGATATCTAACCACACTTTTCACAGCTAACGGCCGTCCTTGCGGGTCAACTATGCCGAACTTGCGCCAGTTTAAGCGAATATCCCGCGACGCCATGTACAACGGGGTCCTGAAAAGGGTAGTTTCGCACTTCAGGAAGTTAATAACCAACTTCCAGTCGTCGCAAAATCGCTGAATTTTCTCGAAGTCACGCTGCAACAAGATATTTATTACCTCGACCTTCGGACCTGATCTGTACGCTACTAGGTCGTCGGCGTACGCAATTAAGTGCGGCATGGAACCTATAAGTTCTGCAGTGAATATTGAAAACAAGATCGGCGAACCAATCGCCCCCTGTTGTAGACCATTTTTAATGTCAAAGACCGTAGTGGAAGTTACGTCGCCACTTTTCACGACGAACTTTCTACCTGTTATCATGTCATAGATCATGTATAGCAGTGGTTTACTTATTCCGAGCCTGACTAACTTGAAAAAGAGGCCCTCCAACCAAACGGTGTCAAACGCCTTCTCCAGATCAATCAGACAGGCACCCGTGCACTGATTTTTGTTTTTGTTCCACTGAATGTCGGAAACCAGCTTTGACGCGGCATGTATGGTATCATGGCCCGCCCTGAATCCGAACTGGTTATCCGGTATGATTTTTTTTTCATCAACCCATTGCTTCAGAACTCTAATGACGATCTTTTCAAAAACCTTGCTTATGCAAGGAAGAAGACTGATCGACCGGAGATTTGTCGGAATGGACTTGTCTTTGTCCCGTTTAGGGATCGGTTGCACTACAGCTGTTTTCCAGTGCGAAGGGTAATATGCATTACTCAGCGCATTGTTGAACAACGTTGTGTAAATTTGAATTGCTGCGGGGGGAAGGTGGCGAAGCACAATATTTGATATTCCATCGACTCCCGCTGACTTTTTCTTCTTCATCGAGTTAAAGATACTCTGGAGATCTTCTTGCGAAATCAAGATGTGATTTCTATCATTGGCGACGGCATTATGTGCCAAATTATCGTCACTGAACCTGGTGAATCCTGGATTCTCGGATCGACATTGACTTATTTCGTTGCGGAGATAGAAGTGGTTTAGCAAGGCTCTGTTTTCCAGGTCATGATTCGGCCTACTAACTAAGTTGACCGTATACACTCGCTGAAACACGGCACCAATAGCTTCCACCTTCTCCTGGGGATCCTCAACCACAAAGAAGTCATTGTCTAGCACTGCCCTACCTGGATCGATGCCAACTGATGTCAGTAATTGTTCGTTAGTTATCGTTCTGGGAAGTCGAACGGTCTGAATGTCGTTTTGATCTTTCCTCCGGAATATTTTATTTACTTGCGGGAACATACCCGGGTTGTTGGATCGTACAGCCCGGATTTTATTGCCCCAGTGCAAGCTTATAGCCAAGCTATAATTTATTCTTATTAACTGTTGGAGGTTCTTGATCTCCGACTTCAGTGCCCTGACTTCCGCGTTTTGCGGATCTGTAAACCGCCTGTGCAAGAGTTTGAGTCTTGACAGCAGTCTACTTTTGTGCACGTGAAGTGCATCGATGGTAGCATTTCGATAGACGTCACTGACATCGATTTGCACTACCTTCGGAATCGTCTTGTCCATGGTACGTTTAATTATGTCGTCCATTTGTATGAGGTACCTGTCAACCTCCGCGTTAGTTAGGTTTCTGTTTGTCGGCGGATTGATCCCAATCGAACGTAGTTCTGTGGCTAAAGTCCTGGAGAAGCGTGGCCAGCGGTCCTTATTGTAATTATAAGGGTGCCTCTGGACATACTCCTCCAGTTCTTCCACCTCGTTCGGGAGCTGAATAGCCGCGTAGAGCCCGCAGTGATCACTCTCGTACTCAACAGCAGTTAAACAGTTCCGTGTGCGTCGTTCCACGTCTAGTATAGTTAGTCGTCTGTCTATCAGCAACAGATCCAGATAGGACCCGCTTCTGGGATACGATGGCTTATCGGTTGCAAGCAAATCTAGCTTGAACTCAATATTGTGCTCTACAAACCAGTTATGCAAGGAGGTACCCCTGGTGTTATGCACTAAGTTGCCCCATTCAATATGCCTCGAGTTCAAGTCTCCGGCTATGATATAATAGTTCTCCTCCGAGCATAGTCGAAGGCTAGTGAAAAGAGTATCGAGCTCTGAAATGAAGTACTGATTGATACGTGCCTTTTCAGACGCATAGATAGCGATCACGTATAACTGCTTACCACCCCGAAGGGGGATGCGTGCGATACATGTTTCTATCGCCTGAAATCTGCGCACTTCACCGCTATACACGACCTTATGACAAAGGCCTTTTTTGATTAAGAGAGCGACCCCGCCCGCTAGGTAGGTTCGATCTCTTCGAATGATGTTATAATTATTGTACCTGAGTGTGTGCGTCTGATTTAGCTTAGTCTCGCAAACCATCAGCACGTCAGGATTATGCGTTTGCAGTAAGTTGCCGAAATTTAACTGTCGTTCGGGTTTGATCAGTGAATTCACATTCACTGCTAGAATTTTTAGGTTACAGGCTGCCTGCGCAGCCATCAGACCGATGTGGCGTTTGGCTCGGCGAACAGCGTGGAGTAGATGAGGTCTACTCGCGCTGCTTGCTCAAGGAACTGTTTTTGGAGCTGAGCGATCTGCCCCTGAATAGAGAGCAGGACCGTCTTCAGATCCAAATCGGCTTCAGGTTGCCTGGCCACTGGGACTGGGGCCACCTTCGGCACTGTCTGTTGTACCGGTCGCCTTCCTGATGCCATTTGGGCATAGGAGACTGCCGGTGTAACAGTGGTAGCTGGAGCACGGGGCACTGGCCTCGCTTCTACCATTTTTCCTTTCCTTTTTGCTTCTATTATCTTCCTCATTTCTTGGACCTTAGGGCAACCCCGATAGTTTGCAGGGTGCCCGCTGGTCTTGCAGAGAACACATTTGAGAGCGCTCCTGTCATCAACTTTTTCAGTCCCCAAAGGGCATTCCCCTCGAGTGTGGGTTCCTGCGCATTTGACGCAGCGAGACTGCATGTCGCAGTTCGCCGCGGCATGCCCAAACCTTTGACAACGAGCACACTGGAGTGTGTGCCGTGTCTTTTTTAATATTTCCCACTTTACACGAATGGAGCCTAAACGATTAATACGCTTTAGGCTGTCTAATTTGGTGTCTGGGGTGACCTGGATTAGGAAGAACGGAAGTTTCCTGTTCTCCCTTTTCGTTGCCGCAGTGATGAAGGGCTTAACCCCGACGAAACGGACATCGTCGCTCTGCGCTTTGCGCAGTTCTGCGAGGATGTGCTTGGGATCAGTGTCCGGATCCACGCCCTTAAGGAGCATGGTCTGCACCTTCTCCCCTTTTGGGGTATATGAGAAAAACTCAGCCTCCGCCACCGCTAGCCTTTCCTTAATACCTTTATGGTCTGCCACTGATGAGCAGTGGACAGACAATCTTAATGGACCTTTATACTTAATGAAAAAACTATTTTTGGCGACCAACTTACATAGGATATCCACGTCCTTTGTCTCCAGTCCGAAGACGTTGATCGGAGGGCATCTCTCCTTGTTTGCTGCGGCCGGTTGATGTTGCTGCTGTTTCTGCTTTTGCTGTTGTTGCTGCTTCTGCTGTGCCTGCTTCTGCTGTGGTTTTTGTTGCTGCTGCTTTGGCTGCTGCTGTTGTTGTTGCTGTTTGACAGCTGCTGTGCGTTGTCCCTTTGGCAGCTGTTGGGACGCCTCTTGTTGTTGCTGCTGCTTTGGACGCTGTATTTGTTGCTGCTGCTTTGGGCGCTGTTGTTGTTGCTGCTCCTGCTGTTTCTCCTTGGCCAACCTTCTGGCCTCTAATTTTTTTTGGATGGCTTTTATATGCGCATCCAATTCCGCCTTCTCTCTCTGGATTTTGGCAAGTACCTCGCGGTCCTCCTCCTCTTCGTCATCCGACTCGGATGACATTAACGTACTATAGGAGTTCCCTCTCCCACCGTAGGAGAATCTCCCCTCGCCCTCTTCGGATTCGTATTCGACATCGTCGAATGGATGTTGTTGCTCGTCTGTGGCTGTTTCTACAGCTGCTGTTGTTGTTGCTGCTGCTGAAGTGCTTGCTGTTGCTGTAGTTACTGCAACTGCTGTTGTTGTTGCTGCGGATATTTCCATACGGCGCTTCACCAGATTTGGTGAAGCGGCCGGTTGGTGGCTGGAGCTTCTTCCTCCTCTTTGACCTCGTCTCTGGTCTACTTTGTAGGTGGTCTGACACACTCGCTTGGTGGCCTGATGTGCCAGCCACCGGTTCATCATGTTTTCCCGTTTTTACGAGCGCGGGTCGCTCCATTGCGTCCATCACGCCACTCACTATTTCACTCACACTATGTGTCTTTGTGTTTTTAATTATTAATTTTTAAAAAAAGGATCTTTGCTTTCAGCGGGTTTCGAACCCGGCACCACGATTTCACCGGCGATAACTCTACCGCGAGGCTACTGGTTCTTATTGATTTTATGACACACTTTACGCACTTCACTAAAATTTAATACTCGCACTAAGTCGCAACACGTCCGATCTGTTTGGAGGTCTGTGAACGACTGAGGCTACTGGTTCTTATTGATTTTATGCCACACTTTACGCACTTCACTAAGATTTAATACTCGCACTAAGTCGCAACACGTCCGATCTGTTTGGAGGTCGACTGGGGTATGCACACTATGTACTAGGCCACAAGCTTGTTCCAAAATCTATGTAAGTGGGCTGTAATACACTTAGACAAATTAGATCTCCCATACGAGATAGGCGTTGGAGAAGGCGGGGAATGAGTACTACACGTACACCCCGAAAGGAGAAAAACTCCAGACTCTGCTCCTCAAGAGCGTAGATCCTTCTACGGATCCGGAGGATATCCTCGCTGTGCTGCGCCAGGCGCAGAGCGACGATCTCCGCATAGTAGGAGTTAAGCCGTTTGTCACTGCGGTGGCACGAAGGGAGAATAGGCGTTTGCCTATGTTCCTGGTCCAGATAACTCCCGATAGCAACAAAGAGCTCCTCAAGCGAACTAAACACTTGGGGACTGTTGTCATTAAGTGGGAGACATTAAAAAAAAGTAAGCACACGATGCAGTGTGCTAGATGCCAGAGGTTCGGGCATGCCGCGGCGAACTGTAAGATGGAGTTCCGCTGCGTGAAATGCGCCAAGAACCACAGTAGTGGAGAATGTCCTCTAGGAAAAGACCAAGTCGAGGACAGGAGCACCCTCAAATGTGCTTTATGTAGGACTAACGGGCACCCCGCTAGTTATAGGGGCTGCCCAAAAGTGCAAGAACTCAAAAACAAGTTCGAAAGAGGGACACCAAAAACGGTGGCAGGAAAACCAGTGCCTCGCGTTCCAGCCACCGCTGTTACGCCTGCCATCTCCTATGCCCAAATGGCGTCAGGTAGAAGACCGGCACAACGGACAGTGCCAAAGGCGGTCACGGTCCCAGAGATCCGGCAGCCGGAGGCAAATACTGATCTGAGCTCCATCCTGCTGGCTATACAGGCACAGATGGCTCAGATGCAAAAATGCATTGCTGAACAAGCAGAGCGGACTGCTCGCTTAGAACAGCAGTTCCTTCAACAGCCAGAATAGATGTCATCTACTCCAGACTGTCTGGCGAACAAGCTACAACGGCCCCAATATAATGGCTGCACCCGCAGCTGACGACCTTAAGATCCTTGCGATAAATGTCAATTCACTAATAGGGACCAACAGGAAACTTTCCTTCGGTCAACTGTTGAGAGACCACAATCCTGATGTGATAATGGTTAGCGAAACTAAGCTTAACCAAAAGCACACCCTCAGGTATAATAATTACAATATTATTCGGAGAGACCGCACCCATAATGGAGGCGGAGTCGCTCTTTTAGTTAAAAAAACTATTGATCATAATATCATGTATAGCAATGAAGCGCGTAGGTTTCGTTTGCTAGAGACGTGTATCGCACGCATTCCACTCTCTGGTGGTAAGCGATTGTACGTGATCACTCTCTATGCACCGGATAATAACAATCTCGAACATAATTTCATTCCAGAGCTCGAAACTCTCTTCACTTGTCTCCGACTGATCTCGGAAGATACTTATTATATCATTGCAGGAGATTTCAACTCCAGACATCAAGATTGGGGATGCAATAGGAATTGCGCACGGGGGATCGCCTTGAACAACTGGTTGATTGGGCATGATGAGTTGAGGGCTGATTTGCTTGCAACCGAAATACCTTCATTTCCCAGAAGCGGGAATTATCTGGATCTACTATTGATTGACAGACGACTGACAATACAGGGTGTAGACACAAGCACACGGAATTGTTTAACCGCGATTGAGTACGATAGTGATCATCTTGCTTTCTCAGCGGTTATTCAACTCCCGAACGAGGTGGTTGATCTGGGGGAATATGTCCAGCGGAATCCTTATAATTACAATAAGGCTCGCTGGCCACGTTTCTCCAGGGCTTTAACCATCGAACTCCGGTCGAGTGCGATCAATCCGCCAAAGAACAGAAACCTATCGAACGAGTAGGTTGATGGGTACCTCAAACAAATGGACGACGCCATAGTGCGTACAATGGACAGAACAATACCGAAGATTGTGCCGACCGAGGACTGCGATGTCTATCGGAATGCCACCATCGACGCACTTCACGTGCACAAAAGTAGACTGCTGTCTAGACTCAAACTCTTGCACAGACGATTTACAAAGCCGAGAAGTCCGGAAGTCAGATCTCTGAAGTCAGAGATCAAAAACCTCCAACAACTAATAAAAATAAATTATAATCTTGCCATAAGCTTGCATTGGGGCAATAAAATCCGGGCTGTACGATCCAACAACCCGGGTATGTTCCCGCAAGTAAATAAATTATTCAGGAGGAAAGATAAAAATGACATTCCAATCGTCCGACTTCCGAGAACAAACGACAACGCACAACTACTGACATCAGTTGATATAGATCCAGATGAGTCCGTGCTAGATAACGAATTCTTCGTGGTCGAAGATCCCCAAGAGAAGGTTAATACCATAGGCGCTGTTTTCGAGAATGTGTATAAGGTCAACGAAGTCAGACGGACTCTTCTATCTCCGTGAGGAGATCAGTCGATGGCGATCTGAGAATCCTGGTTTCACCAGATTCGATGACGTAAATATGGCAAATAATCCCGTCGCCAACGATGTAAATCACATCGTGATCACTCAGGAAGATCTCCAAGGGGTCTTTAATGCCATTAAGAACAAGAAATCGGCTGGGACAGATGGTATCCCGAACATCGTGCTCAAGCATCTCCCTCCGGCGGCAGTGGAAAATTACACTACACTGTTCAACAATGCGCTAAGTAATGCACATTACCCGGCACATTGGAAGACAGCTGTAGTGCAACCAATTCCTAAACGGGATAAAGACAAAAGCATTCCGTCTAATCTTCGGTCGATACGTCTTCTTCCTTGCATCCTTGCAAGGCATTTGAAAAGATTGTCATTAGAGCTCTGCAGGCATGGGTCGAGGACAACAATATTCTGCCGGACAACCAATTTGGATTTAGGGCAGGGCATTCGACAGTGCATGCTGCTGCAAAGTTGGTTTCCGACATACAATGGAATATGGATAAAAATCAGTGTACGGGTGCCGGTCTGTTCGACTTGGAAATGGCATTTGATACCGTTTGGTTAGAAGGCCTTTTCCTTAAGTTATTCAGACTTAGGCTAAATAATCCATCGCTATACATGATTTATGATATGATAAAAGGTAGGAAGTTCGTCGTGAAATGTGGCGGCGTAACTTCAAGTAGAGTATTTAGTGTAGAAAACGGTCTACAACAGGGGGCTGTAGGATCCCCATTATTGTTTGCTATATTTACTGCAGATCTTCTAAGGTCTATGCCGCACCTAATCGTGTATGCCGATGACCTAGTGGCTTACAGATCAGCACCGAAGGTAGTAGTCATAAGCACCTTGTTGCAACGGGATGCAAATAAAATAACTTAATTTTGTTATGACTGGAAGTTGCTTATCAACTTCCTGAAATGTGAAACTATTCTTTTCCGTGCCCCGGTGCAGAGGGCTTCAAGTGATACGCGTAAGAACTGGAAAGAGTCTTGCATTGTTGGCCATCGGGGCCAGCCATTAATCGTGAAAAGTGTAGTCAGATATCTCGGCATTTGGTTGGATCATTTTCTGTATTTTCACAAACATATAGAAAGGACTCTAGCCAATGCTAGAAAAGCCTTCGTTGTGGCAAGGGGGTTGTTTTACAGCAGCCAACTTGATACCAGGGTGAAAGTGATCTGCTACATGGCCCTTATACGGCCGATCATGGTGTATGGTTGTCCCCTATGGTTCGGTGTGAGCCCTTCCCAGATGGAAAAGATGAGGGTGTTCGAGAGACGATGTCTTAGGACCTGTCTCCGGTTGTATCGGACACCTGAGTCCGAGTACAAGAAGTACTATCCCAACGAAGTCCTGTACAACAGGGCTAACGTGAAAAGAATAGACAATTTTATAATTTCTTTAACACGACGACACATTGCAAGGTGTATGATGTCTACCAACAGTCTGATCTTCGGGGCTTATTACCCGAACTTTATGTATCATGAGAGGGTACGCCACACCGGCTTTATTCCACCTGAGGCTTTTCTCTATTTAGATTCGTTAAATCTGATTCAGGACATGAGTGGATGTCCTATAATCTTCCACGCTGTACGCCGAACAGTTGACAGGCGACTCCTCTATGAATCGGATATCGCTCGTGAACACGAAGATCAACTCCGGTTCAGTAGAGCGATCCCCGCTCGAGATAGGAGAGAGAGTGCAAAGGAGCGGCACTTCTTTTGGTGGTTACACCAGAACCAATCTCCGCATTTGACAGCACAACATTAATGTGATAGTCGGTCTGTTGGTTTAAGTTAGGTTAAGTAAGACAAAAAAAAATGTATATATATATATAAAAAATAAATAATAAAAAAAAAAAAAAAAAAAAAGGTGAGCAAAGGCGTGTAACTTATATATGTCTAACATATAAACACCGCACACGCCCTTGCACACACGTCCGCAATGTCACGGACATAGAGTAAGGTAGTTTAGGTTTTTATTAGGGTTAGGATGTAATTTTATTTTAAGTTTAGTTTTAAGAAAATTTTTAAAAAAATGTTTAGAGCGCCAAGTTTTTTCCAAGTTTTCTTGGCCAGTAAGAACAAACAATAAAGATTATCCACATGGATTGAAAAAAAAAAACAAATAGTAGTGTAGGCGCCGAAAGGCAAATAGATAAGTAAGTGTAGATTATTTTAGAGTACCTGTGAAGGGTCAGTAGGATAGTTTTAAGAACATGAATTGTTTAGGTAGTAAGATAGATTTAATCATTTTTGTCTATTTTTAAGGATCATGGATTTTTTTTTAAATAAAAAAAAATGAATTTTAAAGTTAAAGTTAAAGCCACAAGCTTGTTGCGGAACCTTGCTTCAGAATTGCACTTCACGCACTGATGTGATTTTTATTGATGAAAATGATTTTGTCTTGTTTCACGTACACGTCCACTCGCTTTGAATGCCGGAGAGCGACTCAGGACCTAAGTACACTTCACTACACGACAAATCAAATTATGTGATTATAAAAATAAATAAGTGAAATAAAAAAAATACAAAAAAAAAATAAATAAAAAAAACAGGGTGTACTTCTTTCCAAAAAAAAAAAAAAATAAAATATAGATAAAAATAAATGAATCGATACAATTCAAATAAAAAGAAATTAATGCAATAGAAAGTAATAACTATATCAATCCAAAAAAGTAATTAAAAGAAATAAGATAAAAAAAAAAATAAAGAAACAAAAAAAAAATAGAATGAGTCTCCTTCCCCTATGCGGGAGAAGTCACCTGTCCTCTTCCTGGCCTCGTCGTTCAGCTCCGCTTCCTCGTCTGTGTACGTCACCAGCTGTCCCTTTCTTACTCTTATGTTCTTTTTTTTTTTTTGTTATTATTCTTCACTTCTTTTTTTTCCTTTTCGTTTTTTTTCCCAACTGACTTCGTCCTACCCTTTCGTTTTTCTAATCCCATACTAGTGATCTTTTACTTTTTACTCTAGAACACCTGGTCTGGCGAAGTACTTTTATTTCCTTAATAGGTCACAAATTTCACACACTCTATCTATCTATTCAAGACTTTTCGCCACACTATTAGCACCCGCCCGTATGTGTCTTCGCATGAATTTATCTCGCCTAGGACCCCTGGGTATATTCTGTGCGATCACCTTTTATTTTCTCTGGAATAGGAGTCAAAGGAAAACTCAGACTGACCCCTTACACGATACTTCATTCATCCACTTAATAGCGCGTTTCGAAATGATTTCCATTCACCCCTGAAGAGGTAACAAAAAAAAAGGAATACTCTCGGAAGTTAGATCGAATCACAAAA
This sequence comes from Eristalis tenax, assembly GCA_905231855.2. NCBI lineage: Eukaryota > Metazoa > Arthropoda > Insecta > Diptera > Syrphidae > Eristalis > Eristalis tenax. Next base: position 17,637,435 of record HG993125.1, on the reverse strand, counting down.
AAAAAACTAGCACACCCCGACTCTTCTACTGTGCGGTTTTTTTTTTTTTTTTTAATTCCGCGGCCAGCCTACCGAGAACTCGCGCGTCCGATCCAATCCGTAGCTTCTCACCAACTGCCCCCAAATCACGCTCAAACCTGCCTACATCCCAATGCCACCCACGCCATCCCGATCGGATGTTCACTCTCTCGTTCTCCTTGCGGGACGAACGTCTGTTGAATCGATCACCCGATCCAGGAGACTGTTATCCTTTCATCACGCGACACACTACACCTCGCGTCCTAGAGAAGGAGAAAACCCAAGGCACACCAACGGGTTCGCACCCGCAAGAAAAAAAAAGAAAGCTTAGAAGTCGCACTCGCCCTGCGTCGGTATTGAACATGCCAACCCTGCGCGACGACCATGCACCTTTTTAACTTTAAAATTAATTTTTTTTATTTAAAAAAAAATCCATGATCCTTAAAAATAGACAAAAATGATTAAATCTATCTTACTGTCTAAACAATTCATGTTCTTAAAACTATCCTACTGACCCTTCACAGGTACTCTAAAATAATCTACACTTACTTTTCTATTTGCCTTTCGGCGCCTACACTACTATTTGTTTTTTTTCAATCCAAGTGGATAATCTTTATTGTTTGTTCTTACTGGCCTATGTCCGTGACATTGCGGACGTGTGTGCAAGGGCGTGTGCGGTGTTTATATGCTAGACATATATAAGTTACACGCCTTTGCTCACCTGTTTTTTTTTTTTTTTTTTTTATTTTGTACTGGATTTTTTTTTTCTTTTTTTTTTTTTTATTTATATATATATATATATATATATATATTTTTTTTTTGTTTGACTTAACCTAACTTAAACCTACGTAAGTGGGCTGTTGTCCAACAGACCGACTATCACATTAATGGTGTGCTGTCAAAGGCGGAGACTGGTTCTGGTGTAACCACCAAAAGAAGTGCCGCTTCTTTGCACTCTCTCTCCTATCTCGAGCGGGGATCGCTCTACTGAACCGGAGTTGATCTTCGTGTTCACGAGCGATATCCGATTCATAGAGGAGTCGCCTGTCAACTGTTCGGCGTACAGCGTGGAAGATTATAGGACATCCACTAAGTGTCGTGAATCAGATTTAACGAATCTAAATAGAGAAAAGCCTCAGGTGGAATAAAGCCGGTGTGGCGTACCCTCTCATGATACATAAAGTTCGGGTAATAAGCCCCGAAGATCAGACTGTTGGTAGACATCATACACCTTGCAATGTGTTGTCGTGTTAAAGAAATTATAAAATTGTCTATTCTTTTCACGTTAGCCCTGTTGTACAGGACTTCGTTGGGATAGTACTTCTTGTACTCGGACTCAGGTGTCCGATACAACCGGAGACAGGTCCTAAGACATCGTCTCTCGAACGCCCTCATCTTTTCCATCTGGGAAGGGCTCACACCGAACCATAGGGGACAACCATACACCATGATCGGCCGTATAAGGGCCATGTAGCAGATCACTTTCACCCTGGTATCAAGTTGGCTGCTGTAAAACAACCCACTTGCCACAGCGAAGGCTTTTCTAGCATTGGCTAGAGTCCTTTCTATATGTTTGTGAAAGTACAGAAAATGATCCAACCAAATACCAAGATATCTGACTACACTCTTCACGATTAATGGCTGGCCCCGATGGCCAACAATGCAAAACTCTTTCCAGTTCTTACGCGTATCACTTGAAGCCCTGTGCACCGGGGCACGGAAAAGAATAGTTTCACATTTCAGGAAGTTGATAAGCAAGTCCATACAAAATTCAGTTATTTTATTTGCATCCCGTTGCAACAGGGTGTTTATGTACTCGGACTCAGGTGTCCGATACAACCGGAGACAGGTCCTAAGACATCGTCTCTCGAACACCCTCATCTTTTCCATCTGGGAAGGGCTCACACCGAACCATAGGGGACAACCATACACCATGATCGGCCGTATAAGGGCCATGTAGCAGATCACTTTCACCCTGGTATCAAGTTGGATGCTGTAAAACAACCCACTTGCCACAGCGAAGGCTTTTCTAGCATTGGCTAGAGTCCTTTCTATATGTTTGTGAAAATACAGAAAATTATCCAACCAAATACCGAGATATCTGACTACACTCTTCACGATTAATGGCTGGCCCCGATGGCCAACAATGCAAAACTCTTTCCAGTTCTTACGCGTATCACTTGAAGCCCTGTGCACCGGGGCACGGAAAAGAATAGTTTCACATTTCAGGAAGTTGATAAGCAAGTCCATACAAAATTCAGTTATTTTATTTGCATCCCGTTGCAACAGGGTGTTTATGACTACTACCTTCGGTGCTGATCTGTAAGCCCCTAGGTCATCGGCATACGCGATTAGGTGCGACATAGACCTTAGAAGATCTGCAGTAAATATGGCAAACAATAATGGGGATCCTACAGCCCCCTGTTGTAGACCGTTTTCTACACTAAATACTCTACTTGAAGTTACGCCGCCACATTTCACGACGAACTTCCTACCTGTTATCATATCATAAATCATGTATAGCAATGGTTTGTTTAGCCTAAGTCTGACCAACTTAAGGAAAAGGCCTTCTAACCAAACGGTATCAAATGCCTTTTACAAGTCGAACAGACAGGCACCCGTACACTGATTTTTATCCATATTCCATTGTATGTCGGAAACCAACTTTGCAGCAGCATGCACTGTCGAATGCCCTGCCCTAAATCCAAACTGGTTGTCCGGCAGAATATTGTTGTCCTCGACCCATGCCTGCAGAGCTCTAATGACAATCTTTTCAAATGCCTTGCTGAGGCAAGGAAGAAGACTTATCGACCGAAGATTAGACGGAATGCTTTTGTCTTTATCCCGTTTAGGGATTGGTTGCACTACAGCTGTCTTCCAATGTGCCGGGTAATGTGCATTACTTAGCGCATTGTTGAACAGTGTAGTGTAATTTTCCACTGCCGCCGGAGGGAGATGCTTGAGCACGATGTTCGGGATACCATCTGTCCCAGCCGATTTCTTGTTCTTAATGGCTTTAAAGACCCCTTGGAGATCTTCCTGAGTGATCACGATGTGATTTACATTGTTGGCGACGGGATTATTTGCCATATTTACGTCATCGAATCTGGTGAAACCAGGATTCTCAGATCGCCATCGACTGATCTCCTCACGGAGATAGAAGTGCTTTACCAAGGCTCTGTTCTCTAGATCGTGATTTGTCCGTCTGACTTCGTTGACCTTATACACTTTCTCGGAAACAGCGCCTATGGTATTAACCTTCTCTTGGGGATCTTCGACCACGAAGAATTCGTTATCTAGCACGGACTCACCTGGATCTATATGAACTACAACCATGCACCCTATACTCAGCGCTACTGGGATCATGTAACAATTACAGGATTCTAGCGACGTCACGATCAATGCCCCATACGCCCACCTCCCGTGACGAATCTGTAGCATATTTCTAGGTGAAAACCTTTCAACAGTAGAAACCCATAATATTCCTCCCTTCCTTTCGAAAGGTTTTCACCGAGAAATATCCTAAAGAGCATCGGTTTGGCGGTGGTATTTTTTCAAATCCTTGACGTGCCATACCCCCGCTAACTTCCCCTTAGTGTCTGACAATTCGTATGTCCAAGGAGACACTCTCCGCATCACCTCAACCGGTCCTACGTACTTCGGTGCAAGTTTGGCAGTGAAATACTTTGCCGCATCCGACAACACGAAGTTCTTCCTTAGCACCATGTCCTTCGGGTAGAATTTGACGTCCCTCCGCCTCAAGTTATAGAACGTCTTACACTTTTTGGCTGCGTCCTGCAAACGACAACGTATATCAGCGAAAAGCTCCTTTAGAGCTGCCGTACGTGCTTCCATGCCCTCGGCGCTATCCGCCCTATAACCATCGGCGGGAATCGGAGAGTTTTCCCCACTAACCGACATTTCCCGACCGAACAATACGAAGAACGGAGTCATCTTCAGAACCTCGTGCGTCGAGTTTCGGATCGCACATGCTACCTTCGGGAGAAGTATATCCCAAGTGCGGTGATTGTCAGACACGTATGCTCGGAGCATGGTCTTAACGGTCTGATTATATCGCTCAGCCGGATTGGCCTGTGGGTGGTAAAAGGCCGTGAAGTCTAACGTAACGCCGTACGTAGTCGCCATCTCAGACATTTCCCTGCTCTTGAACTGTACGCCATTGTCACAAACGATCCACCTAGGGACACCAAACACCAAGAATACCTGCTCCTCCAGAATAATCCTGACCGATCTAGCAGTAGCTGACCTAACAGGAAAGAACAGCGGAAACTTAGAGAAATGGTCAACCAATGTAAGGATATATTGAAAGCCCCTCGTAGATCTTGGTAGCGGTCCCACAAAGTCAACGCATAGCATCTCCCACGGCTTGGAAACATGGCACCGGGACGCCAAGAGTCATGCGGGTTTCTGCAGGTCGGGTTTGATTGCTTGGCAAACTGGACATCCTCGCACATAACGCGCAATACTCTGCCTCATCCTAGGCCAATAGTATTGCCGGGACACCTTGTCCATGGTCTTCTGTACCCCACCATGTCCGCTTAAGACGTCGTCGTGGCACTGTTGAAGGATCTTGGCTCTCCCTTCCCTTGGAATGACACGTTTCCACTGTTCTTCCTCTGAAACTAGCCTTGGAAACTTGGCTGGCACATGCTTAAGAAGGGCTCCGCTATCAATTCGCCAATCCGGGTACCTCTCACCACTCTCATTCACCATCTGACACAACTTAAGGTACCATGGATCCTGGGTAGCGACGGTGACCGTTGCTACTTCCTCATTTGCCCTAGATAAGGCATCGGGTACCAGATGTTCCCTCCCTTTCCGATGGACGACGGTGAAGTCGAACTGCTGCAATCTGACGGCCCACCGAGCCGACCTACCCTGTGGATCTTTCAAATTGTTCAGCCAGACTAAAGAGTGATGATCGGTCACCACCGTGAACTTACTGCCTTACAGATATGGGCGAAGCTTCTCTATTGCCCAAATCACGGCAAGACACTCTCGCTCGGTCGTAGAGAAGTTTCGCTCAGTTCTGGTAAGCGTGCGGCTAAGATAGCTCACCACTTTCTCTCCCTCGTCAGGTACCTCCTGACTAAGTACAGCCCCTATACCTACGCCAGAGGCATCTGTGTGCACAGTGAAGGGCAGGTCGAAGTTCGGACAAGTAAGAATCGGTGCCCGTACTAATCTATCCTTCAATGTCCGGAAAGCCACCTCACACTTGTCTGTCCACTCGAACTTCCTTTTCTTTTTTAACAGCTCGGTGATTGGAGCAATGAGATCGGAGAAGTTGTGGACGAAACGACGATACCAGGAGACCATCCCGATGAACCTCCGCACCCCGGATACCGCGGTTGGCCTCGGATACTCGACCATACACCGTACTTTCTCCGGATCGACAAGAAGACCCTTCTCATTCACGAGATAGCCCAAGTACCTCAACTCTGAGTTGCAGAACTCGCATTTTTCCCGACTTAATACCATCCCCGCCTCCTGGATACGCGTCAATACTTCCCTTAGCACTTCCAAATGCTGCTCAAAAGTCTCCGTGACGATAATGACATCGTCGAGGTACACAAACACGTTGGGTTCAAGGTCGGCTCCGATGATTGTATCAATAAAACGTTGCCAAGTCACTGGAGCGTTATGAAGGCCAAATGGCATGCGGCGGAATTGATACCCCTTCCCGGGAATAGTAAACGCGGTGTACCTCTTCGAAGACTCGATTATGGGTATCTGCCAGTAAGCGGACTTGATATCCAAGGAGGAGAGGAATTTGGCGTTTCTCAACTTGTCGAGAGTGGCGGACACATAGTTAATGGGATACGCATCACGCTCATTCACCTGGTTAAGTTTGCGAAAATCCACGCAGAAGCGGTACTTCCCATCCTTTTTCTTAATCAGCAGGATAGGCGAAGACCAAGGACTGGACGAAGGCTCAATCACTCCCGCTTGAAGCATGTCATCCACCTCTTTGTTGATTTGGCTCTGTACTATCGGAGAAACTGGATAATACCGTTGTTTGATGGGTTCGGCGTGGGTTCTGATGACGTGCTCCACCCGGTTAGTACAACCCAAATCTTCACCCATGGTGTTGAATATGTTGTCCACCAAGACCTCTAGCTCCTCCCGTTGCGCTGATGAAAGCCTCTCCCTTCCTTCACTGACGCACACCTCGTCAGCGAAATTCCACACTCGCTTGGCTAAATCTGGCACAATACCGAACTGCTCCCAAAACATCGGCCCCCAGGATAAGGTGTCGGAGCCCTGAACGATGTTGCGGCAATAGCTGGTGCCTCCTCATGAGCTGGAACCCCAACGTAAGCCAGATCTGGCTCGAGAAGTGCCATTCTCCGAGTCGGGGGAGGCGCGAAACTCTCCACTAAGTAGCGTGTAGCTTCGAGACGGTGCCCAACCTCCACAAGATGGTCCAGAGATTTTATCTCTACCAAGGCCATTTGCGATTGGTAGAATGGTGAAAGGTTCCGGCGAATCTGTTTCAGCTTCGTCTCTTCACTACACTGCTCACTTAGACGGTCGAAAAGGCACTGCATCACGCTAACGTAGATCCCGATTGTCTCCGACTGTCCTTGGGTTCTACCCCTGATCTCCGCCCACAGCCGCTCCTCGTACCCCGGCGGTAGAAACTCAGCCCTCTAACTATCTAACAGACCCCGCCAATTTCGAAAACGGAGTTTATTCGCCCTGTACCATATGGCAGCCTTCCCCTCGAACAAATCGTAAGCGGACAAATACACCTCGTCCGTGGTGAATCCCCTGGCTTCCCTCAACTCCTCCACTTTCTCAAGGAAGCTGGTGACCGACTGACCCGAGTCTCCGCTAAATTTAATTCCCCATTTCATCACCGGTACCTTTTTCGTTGGTGGCAAGAGTGGTGATGACGCGGCTCTTGGATGGGAATAGGTGACTGGGCTTACTGGAGCGGCAAATCTCTCGTCCACGTGTAGGTTGAGTTCCTGAACTCCCTGTACAGGTGCAGCTGCACCTCCTACATCTACCGCTTCCTTGACATCCAAATTGGATAGAATGCCTACCACCTGCTGCCTTGCATCTGCCACAAAAGCCTTGTCTTCGGCCGTATCACAGATCGACCTACCTAGACGCCGTAACAACCATTCTGCTTTCGCAACTATTTTTTTAAATTCGCCCGAGTGCAATGAGCACGAAATCTCCTGTCAGCTTAAACAGTTCGTCTAGCTTCGCGGTAACTGCCGTCTTATCCTCTTCGAAGCTGAAAGGATACTCCGGCAGAATGAAACAAGCGTCTCTTCGGATGGCAGTACGCAGCATCTTCCTCATTTCATCTACCGTGGTACCCTTCAGCCCCCGCACGTCTAACTTGTAAGTTAACTCCTCTGCGCTCAACCTATTTACGTCCATCTTCTTGTTTTTTTTTTTATTTATTATTCTATTCTCGAAGACGAGGCAAGGATGAACACAGACTTATCCTCCTAGGGGGTAACACACCAAATTCACAAAAAGGTATACACAAAAAAAAAATAATTTCCCTACGATATTCGCGATAACGATCCTGGCATGATTTTTATTCTTCCTGGATCTCTGCCGAAGCTTTTGCCCCACGTTGGGCGCCAAAATGTTACCGTCGAAATCCCCGAGACCGATTGGGGTTGGGCGGAAGAACGCCAGCCGCTCAATGGAGCATGGCCGTGAGTTAAGATGGTAAGTTTGGGCGCCACGCAGTTGTCCTTCCGCTCAACACGCTTCTTACCTCTAGAACTGCGACTAGGGGGAGGAATTCAATCTCCACCAAAAAATCAACACCCGGTCCAAAACAAAACAGCGAAAAAGGAAAAAAAGCTTAAACCTAGCTTAAGTACTAACTAATGATTTTTACTTAACAAAAAAAAAATATATAAGGAAAACGTAAATTAACAATCTAAGTTATATATAAAAAAAAGATAATTGATTTATGGGCAAGCCCAGAGACAGAACACTACACAGGGGGACAAAAAAAAAAAAAAAAAACACCCGAAATTCAACCGCCAGGTTTCGAACCCACGTAGCCGCTGTCCGAAAGAACCCTCGCGCCTTGTCCTTAACGATTCGGGCAACGAACCTATCGGAAAACCGGCGCGACGAAAAGGGACCTTAGTACACTTCACTACACGACAAATCAAATTATGTGATTATAAAAATAAATATGTGAAATAAAAAAATATAAAAAAAAAAATAAAATAAATAGGGTGTACTTCTTTCCAAAAAAAAAAAAAATAAAATATAGATAAAAATAAATGAATCGATACAATTCAAATAAAAAGAAATTAATGCAATAGAAAGTAATAACTATATCAATCCAACAAAGTAATTAAAAGAAATAAGATAAAAAAAAAAATAAAGAAACAAAAAAAAATAGAATGAGTCTCCTTCCCCTATGCGGGAGAAGTCACCTGTCCTCTTCCTGGCCTCGTCGTTCAGCTCCGCTTCCCCGTCTGTGTACGTCACCAGCTGTTCCTTTCTTACTCTTATGTTCTTTTTTTTTCCACTTTTTTTTTTGTTATTGTTCTTCACTTCTTTTTTTCCTGTTCGTTTTTTTTTTCCAACTGACTTCGTCCTACCCTTTCGTTTTTCTAATCCCACACTTGTGATCTTTTACTTTTTACTCTAGAACACCTGGTCTGGCGAACTACTTTTATTTCCTTAATAGGTCACAAATTTCACACACTCTATCTATCTATTCAAGACTTTTCGCCACACTATTAGCACCCGCCCGTATGTGTCTTCGCATGAATTTATCTCGCCTAGGACCCCTGGGTATATTCTGTGCGATCACCTTTTATTTTCTCTGGAATAGGAGTCAAAGGAAAACTCAGACTGACCCCTTACACGACACTTCATTCATAAACTTAATAGCGCGTTTCGAAATGATTTCCATTCACCCCTGAAGAGGTAACAAAAAAAAAAAGGAATACTCTCGGAAGTTAGATCGAATCACAAAAAAAAAAAAGCTAGCAAACCCCGACTCTTCTACTGTGCGGTTATTTTTTTTTTTTTAATTCCGCGGCCAGCCTACGGAGAACTCGCGCGTCCGATCCAATCCGTAGCTTCTCACCAACTGCCCCCAAATCATGCTCAAACCCATCCCAATGCCACCCACGCCATCCCGATCGGATGTTCACTCTCTCGTTCTCCTTGCGGGACGAACGTCTGTTGGATCGATCACCCGATCCAGGAGAGCGCTATCCTTTCCTCACGCGACACTAGGAACACCTCGCATCCTAGAGAAGGAGAAAACCCAAGGCGCACCAACGGGTTCGCACCCGCAAGAAAAAAAAAGAAAGCTTAGAAGTCGCACTCGCCCTGCGTCGGTATTGAACATGCCAGCCCTGCGCGACGACCATGCACCTTTTTAACTTTAAAATTATTTTTTTTTATTTAAAAAAAATCCATGATCCTTAAAAATAGACAAAAATGATTAAATCTATCTTACTGTCTAAACAATTCATGTTCTTAAAACTATCCTACTGACCCTTCACAGGTACTCTAAAATAATGTACACTTACTTATCTATTTGCCTTTCGGCGCCTACACTACTATTTGTTTTTTTTTCAATCCATGTGGATAATCTTTATTGTTTGTTCTTACTGGCCAAGAAAACTTGGAAACAACTTGGCGCTCTAAACATTTTTTTTAAAATTTTCTTAAAACTAAACTTAAAATAAAATTACACCCTAACCCTAATAAAAACCTAAACTACCTTACTCTATGTCCGTGACATTGCGGACGTGTGTTCAAGGGCGTGTGCGGTGTTTATATGTTAGACATATATAAGTTACACGCCTTTGCTCACCTTTTTTTTTTTATTATTATTTTAATTTTTTTTTTTTATATATATATATATATATAATATATTTATATATATATATATATAGATATATATATAATTTTTTTTTATGTATATATATATATATATATATATATTTTTTTTTTATTATTTTTTGTCTTACTTAACCTAACTTAAACCTACGTAAGTGGGCTGTTGTCCAACAGACCGACTATCACATTAATGGTGTGCTGTCAAAGGCGGAGACTGGTTCTGGTGTAACCACCAAAAGAAGTGCCGGTCCTTTGCACTCTCTCTCCTATCTCGAGCGGGGATCGCTCTACTGAACCGGAGTTGATCTTCGTGTTCACGAGCGATATCCGATTCATAGAGGAGTCGCCTGTCAACTGTTCGGCGTACAGCGTGGAAGATTATAGGACATCCACTCATGTCCTGAATCAGATTTAACGAATCTAAATAGAGAAAAGCCTCAGGTGGAATAAAGCCGGTGTGGCGTACCCTCTCATGATACATAAAGTTCGGGTAATAAGCCCCGAAGATCAGACTGTTGGTAGACATCATACACCTTGCAATGTGTCGTCGTGTTAAAGAAATTATAAAATTGTCTATTCTTTTCACGTTAGCCCTGTTGTACAGGACTTCGTTGGGATAGTACTTCTTGTACTCGGACACAGGTGTCCGATACAACCGGAGACAGGTCCTAAGACATCGTCTCTCGAACACCCTCATTTTTCCATCTGGGAGGGCTCACACCGAACCATAGGGGACAACCATACACCATGATCGGCCGTATAAGGGCCATGTAGCAGATCACTTTCACCCTGGTATCAAGTTGGCTGCTGTAAAACAACCCACTTGCCACAGCGAAGGCTTTTCTAGCATTGGCTAGAGTCCTTTCTATATGTTTGTGAAAATACAGAAAATTATCCAACCAAATACCGAGATATCTGACTACACTCTTCACGATTAATGGCTGGCCCCGATGGCCAACAATGCAAAACTCTTTCCAGTTCTTACGCGTATCACTTGAAGCCCTGTGCACCGGGGCACGGAAAAGAATAGTTTCACATTTCAGGAAGTTGATAAGCAACTTCCAGTCATAACAAAATTCAGTTATTTTATTTGCATCCCGTTGCAACAGGGTGTTTATGACTACTACCTTCGGTGCTGATCTGTAAGCCACTAGGTCATCGGCATACGCGATTAGGTGCGGCATAGACCTTAGAAGATCTGCAGTAAATATAGCAAACAATAATGGGGATCCTACAGCCCCCTGTTGTAGACCGTTTTCTACACTAAATACTTTACTTGAAGTTACGCCGCCACATTTCACGACGAACTTCCTACCTGTTATCATATCATAAATCATGTATAGCAATGGTTTATTTAGCCTAAGTCTGACCAACTTAAGGAAAAGGCCTTCTAACCAAACGGTATCAAATGCCTTTTCCAAGTCGAACAGACAGGCACCCGTACACTGATTTTTATCCATATTCCATTGTATGTCGGAAACCAACTTTGCAGCAGCATGCACTGTCGAATGCCCTGCCCTAAATCCAAACTGGTTGTCCGGCAGAATATTGTTGTCCTCGACCCATGTCTGCAGAGCTCTAATGACAATCTTTTCAAAAGCCTTGCTGATGCAAGGAAGAAGACCTATCGACCGAAGATTAGACGGAATGCTTCTGTCTTTATCCCGTTTAGGGATTGGTTGCACTACAGCTGTCTTCCAATGTGCCGGGTAATGTGCATTACTTAGCGCATTGTTGAACAGTGTAGTGTAATTTTCCACTGCCGCCGGAGGGAGATGCTTGAGCACGATGTTCGGGATACCATCTGTCCTAGCCGATTTCTTGTTCTTAATGGCATTAAAGACCCCTTGGAGATCTTCCTGAGTGATCACGATGTGATTTACATCGTTGGCGACGGGATTATTTGCCATATTTACGTCATCGAATCTGGTGAAACCAGGATTCTCAGATCGCCATCGACTGATCTCCTCACGGAGATAGAAGAGTCCGTCTGACTTCGTTGACCTTATACACATTCTCGAAAACAGCGCCTATGGTATTAACCTTCTCTTGGGGATCTTCGACCACGAAGAATTCGTTATCTAGCACGGACTCATCTGGATCTATATCAACTGATGTCAGTAGTTGTGCGTTGTCGTTTGTTCTCGGAAGTCGGACGATTGGAATGTCATTTTTATCTTTCCTCCTGAATAATTTATTTACTTGCGGGAACATACCCGGGTTGTTGGATCGTACAGCCCGGATTTTATTGCCCCAATGCAAGCTTATGGCAAGATTATAATTTATTTTTATTAGTTGTTGGAGGTTTTTGATCTCTGACTTCAGAGATCTGACTTCCGGACTTCTCGGCTTTGTAAATCGTCTGTGCAAGAGTTTGAGTCTAGACAGCAGTCTACTTTTGTGCACGTGAAGTGCGTCGATGGTGGCATTCCGATAGACATCGCAGTCCTCGGTCGGCACAATCTTCGGTATTGTTCTGTCCATTGTACGCACTATGGCGTCGTCCATTTGTTTGAGGTACCCATCAACCTCCTCGTTCGATAGGTTTCTGTTCTTTGGCGGATTGATCGCACTCGACCGGAGTTCGATGGTTAAAGCCCTGGAGAAACGTGGCCAGCGAGCCTTATTGTAATTATAAGGATTCCGCTGGACATATTCCCCCAGATCAACCACCTCGTTCGGGAGTTGAATAACCGCTGAGAAAGCAAGATGATCACTATCGTACTCAATCGCGGTTAAACAATTCCGTGTGCTTGTGTCTACACCCTGTATTGTCAGTCGTCTGTCAATCAATAGTAGATCCAGATAATTCCCGCTTCTGGGAAATGAAGGTATTTCGGTTGCAAGCAAATCAGCCCTCAACTCATCATGCCCAATCAACCAGTTGTTCAAGGCGATCCCCCGTGCGCAATTCCTATTGCATCCCCAATCTTGATGTCTGGAGTTGAAATCTCCTGCAATGATATAATAAGTATCTTCCGAGATCAGTCGGAGACAAGTGAAGAGAGTTTCGAGCTCTGGAATGAAATTATGTTCGAGATTGTTATTATCCGGTGCATAGAGAGTGATCACGTACAATCGCTTACCACCAGAGAGTGGAATGCGTGCGATACACGTCTCTAGAAAACGAAACCTACGCGCTTCATTGCTATACATGATATTATGATCAATAGTTTTCTTAACTAAAAGAGCGACTCCGCCTCCATTATGGGTGCGGTCTCTCCGAATAATGTTGTAATTATTATACCTGAGGGTGTGCTTTTGGTTAAGCTTAGTTTCGCTAACCATTATCACATCAGAATTGTGGTCTCTCAACAGTTGGCCGAAGGAAAGTTTCCTGTTGGTCAGCCATTATATTGGGGCCGTTGTGGCTTGTTCGCCAGACAGTCTGGAGTAGATGACATCTATTCTGGCTGCCTGTTGAAGGAACTGCTGTTCTAAGCGAGCAGTCCGCTCTGCTTGTTCAGCAATGCATTTTTGCATCTGAGCCATCTGTGCCTGTATAGCCAGCAGGATGGAGCTCAGATCAGTATTTGCCTCCGGCTGCCGGATCTCTGGGACCGTGACCGCCTTTGGCACTGTCCGTTGTGCCGGTCTTCTACCTGACGCCATTTGGGCATAGGAGATGGCAGGCGTAACAGCGGTGGCTGGAACGCGAGGTACTGGCTTTGCTGCCACCGTTTTTGGTGTCCCTCTTTCGAACTTGTTTTTGAGTTCTTGCACTTTTGGGCAGCCCCTATAACTAGCGGGGTGCCCGTTAGTCCTACATAAAGCACATTTGAGGGTGCTCCTGTCCTCGACTTGGTCCTTTCCTGGAGGACATTCTCCACTACTGTGGTTCTTGGCGCATTTCACGCAGCGGAACTCCATCTTGCAGTTCGCCGCGGCATGCCCGAACCTCTGGCATCTAGCACACTGCATCGTGTGCTTACTTTTTTTTTAATGTCTCCCACTTAATGACAACAGACCCCAAGTGTTTAATTCGCTTGAGGAGCTCTTTGTTGCTATCGGGAGTTATCTGGACCAGGAACATAGGCAAACGCCTATTCTCCCTTCGTGCCACCGCAGTGACAAACGGCTTAACTCCTACTATGCGGAGATCGTCGCTCTGCGCCTGGCGCAGCACAGCGAGGATATCCTCCGGATCCGTAGAAGGATCTACGCTCTTGAGGAGCAGAGTCTGGAGTTTTTCTCCTTTCGGGGTGTACGTGTAGTACTCATTCCCCGCCTTCTCCAACGCCTGCCTAATTAATTCGTGCACTGCCATATAGTGGCAGTACACGGTGTGCCTGAGGGGCATTCTATAATTTATCTCGTATGGGAGATCTAATTTGTCTAAGTGTATTACAGCCCACTTACATAGATTTTGGAGATCCTTGGTCTCCGCACCGAAGATGTTTATAGGAGGGCATCTGGTTTTCGTAGGTTGTGTTTGTTGCTGCTGATTTTTCGCTTGCTGCTGCTGTTGTTGTTTCTGATGTTTCTGCTGCTGCTGTTGTTGTTGCTGATGTTTCTGCTGCTGCTGCTGTTGACCCTGCGTTTTTTTTGGCGACTGCTGGGTGCCTTTTAGCAGCGCCTGTGGTATGTCTGGTGATTGTTGTTGTTGCTTTTGCTGGCATTGGCTGTCCAGCTGTTTTTGCGACTGTACGGCTTGTTGTCGCAGCCGTGCAGCCGCCTGAGCCGCTTTGCGCGCTGCCAAATTCTCCTTCATTACTTGGACGACGTCTGCCAGTTCCGCCTCCTGCTGCTCTATTTTGCGTTTCTTCACGCTGAGTTGGAGCTGGCGGCTCTCGATTCGTGAGAGACTTTGCTCAGCCTCCAGCTCTTCATCCTCTTCGTTGGCGGAGAAGGCCTGGTACCTGTTCCCCAGGCCCAGGTATCTCCCTTCTCCTTCTGCCGACTCGTATATAATCGAGTCGGCTAGTGTAGCCGCCGTTGCTGAAGGCGGCGCTGCTGGTGCTGATGTTGTTGGTAAGCTAGCCGCCGTCGTCTCTGCTGTTGTTATTGTTGCAGCTGCCGTTGTGGCCGATGCTAGTGCTGCTAGCGCAGCTTTGGACGTTGTTGCCGCTACTGTGGTTGGTGCAGCTGTTGTCGCTGTTGTTGTTGCTGCCGTGTATATTGCAGCTATTTCGTCACCCGTTGATTTAGCTGGTGACGTCACGGTCGATGGCGTGGTCTTCTTCGCCTTCGATCTCTGGACCAGGTTAGGTGCGGGGTGAAGGGGCCTCCTCCTCTTCCCCCTCTCGCTTTCGCCATCTCTAGAGTGGCGTGATGAGCTGGCATCGGTCGAGAAGCCAGCATCATCTTCTGGTTGGCCAGCGCTGTGGCCTGATGTACCACGCGTCGATCCACCTCTGCTCCCAGGCCACCCTCTCGGCCTCATTCTCCCTTCTCACTTCACTGCTTGCTTTTATTGTTAATTTTAAAAAAAGGATTACGTGTCTCTGTCACTATCCCACCCTCGGTATTTGAACCGGGGCCTCCCACACCTGGGGTATGCACAACTTTAACTTTTAACTTTAAAATTCATTTTTATTTAAAAAAAAATCCATGATCCTTAAAAATAGACAAAAATGATTAAATCTATCTTACTATCTAAACAATTCATGTTCTTAAAACTATCCTACTGACCCTTCACAGGTACTCTAAAATAATCTACACTTACTTACCTATTTGCCTTTCGGCGCCTACACTACTATTTGTTTTTTTTTTCAATCCCTGTGGGTAATCTTTATTGTTTGTTCTTACTGGCCAAGAAAACTTGGAAAAAACTTGGCGCTCTAAACATTTTTTTTTTAAATTTTCTTAAAACTAAACTTAAAATAAAATTACACCCTAACCCTAATAAAAACCTAAACTACCTTACTCTATGTCCGTGACATTGCGGACGTGTGTGCAAGGGCGTGTGCGGTGTTTATATGCTAGACATATATAAGTTACACGCCTTTGCTCACCTTTTTTTTTTTTTTTTTATTATATATTTTTTTTATATATATAAAAATTTTTTTTTTTTTTTTGTCTTACTTAACCTAACTTAAACTTAGTCGGTCTGACTATCACATTAATGTTGTGCTGTCAAAGGCCGAGATTGGTTCTGGTGTAACCACCAAAAGAAGTGCCGCTATTTTGCACTCTCTCTCCTATCTCGATCGGGGATCGCTCTACTGAACCGGAGTTGATCTTCGTGTCACGAGCGATATCCGATTCATAGAGGAGTCGCCTGTCAACTGTTCGGCGTACAGCGTGGAAGATTATAGGACATCCACTCATGTCCTGAATCAGATTTAACGAATCTAAATAGAGAAAAGCCTCAGGTGGAATAAAGCCGGTGTGGCGTACCCTCTCATGATACATAAAGTTCGGGTAATAAGCCCCGAAGATCAGACTGTTGGTAGACATCATACACCTTGCAATGTGTCGTCGTGTTAAAGAAATTATAAAATTGTCTATTCTTTGCACGTTAGCCCTGTTGTACAGGACTTCGTTGGGATAGTACTTCTTGTACTCGGACTCAGGTGTCCGATACAACCGGAGACAGGTCCTAAGACATCGTCTCTCGAACACCCTCATCTTTTCCATCTGGGAAGTGCTCACACCGAACCATAGGGGACAACCATACACC
This sequence comes from Eristalis tenax, assembly GCA_905231855.2. Lineage (NCBI taxonomy): Eukaryota > Metazoa > Arthropoda > Insecta > Diptera > Syrphidae > Eristalis > Eristalis tenax. Next base: position 17,620,922 of record HG993125.1, on the reverse strand, counting down.
ATGATCGGCCGTATAAGGGCCATGTAGCAGATCACTTTCACCCTGGTATCAAGTTGGCTGCTGTAAAACAACCCACTTGCCACAGCGAAGGCTTTTCTAGCATTGGCTAGAGTCCTTTCTATATGTTTGTGAAAATACAGAAAATGATCCAACCAAATGCCGAGATATCTGACTACACTTTTCACGATTAATGGCTGGCCCCGATGGCCAACAATGCAAAACTCTTTCCAGTTCTTACGCGTATCACTTGAAGCCCTGTGCACCGGGGCACGGAAAAGAATAGTTTCACATTTCAGGAAGTTGATAAGCAACTTCCAGTCATAACAAAATTCAGTTATTTTATTTTAATCCCGTTGCAACAGGGTGTTTATGACTACTACCTTCGGTGCTGATCTGTAAGCCACTAGGTCATCGGCATACGCGATTAGGTGCGGCATAGACCTTAGAAGATCTGCAGTAAATATAGCAAACAATAATGGGGATCCTACAGCCCCCTGTTGTAGACCGTTTTCTACACTAAATACTCTACTTGAAGTTACGCCGCCACATTTCGCGACGAACTTCCTACCTGTTATCATATCATAAATCATGTATAGCAATGGTTTATTTAGCCTTAGTCTGACCAACTTAAGGAAAAGGCCTTCTAACCAAACGGTATCAAATGCCTTTTCCAAGTCGAACGGACAGGAACCCGTACACTGATTTTTATCCATATTCCATTGTATGTCGGAAGCCAACTTTGCAGCAGCATGCACTGTCGAATGCCCTGCCTTAAATCCAAACTGGTTGTCCGGCAGAATATTGTTGTCCTCGACCCATGTCTGCAGAGCTCTAATGACAATCTTTTCAAATGCCTTGCTGATGCAAGGAAGAAGACTTATCGACCGAAGATTAGACGGAATGCTTCTGTCTTTATCCCGTTTAGGGATTGGTTGCACTACAGCTGTCTTCCAATGTGCCGGGTAATGTGCATTACTTAGCTCATTGTTGAACAGTGTAGTGTAATTTTCCACTGCCGCCGGAGGGAGATGCTTGAGCAAGATGTTCGGGATACCATCTGTCCCAGCCGATTTCTTGTTCTTAATGGCTTTAAAGACTCCTTGGAGATCTTCCTGAGTGATCACGATGTGATTTACATCGTTGGCGACGGGATTATTTGCCATATTTACGTCATCGAATCTGGTGAAACCAGGATTCTCAGATCGCCATCGACTGATCTCCTCACGGAGATAGAAGTGATTTACCAAGGCTCTGTTCTCTAGATTTGTCCGTCTGACTTCGTTGACCTTATACACTTTCTCGAAAACAGCGCCTATGGTATTAACCTTCTCTTGGGGATCTTCGACCACGAAGAATTCGTTATCTAGCACGGACTCATCTGGATCTATATCAACTGATGTCAGTAGTTGTGCGTTGTCATTTGTTCTCGGAAGTCGGACGATGTCATTTTTATCTTTCCTCCTGAATAATTTATTTACTTGCGGGAACATACCCGGGTTGTTGGATCGTACAGCCCGGATTTTATTGCCCCAATGCAAGCTTATGGCAAGATTATAATTTATTTTTATTAGTTGTTGGAGGTTTTTGATCTCTGACTTCAGAGATCTGACTTCCGGACTTCTCGGATCTGTAAATCGTCTGTGCAAGAGTTTGAGTCTAGACAGCAGTCTACTTTTGTGCACGTGAAGTGCGTCGATGGTGGCATTCCGATAAACATCGCAGTCCTCTGTCGGCACAATCTTCGGTATTGTTCTGTCCATTGTACGCACTATGGCGTCGTCCATTTGTTTGAGGTACCCATCAACCTCCTCGTTCGATAGGTTTCTGTTCTTTGGCGGATTGATCGCACTCGACCGGAGTTCGATGGTTAAAGCCCTGGAGAAACGTGGCCAGCGAGCCTTATTGTAATTATAAGGATTCCGCTGGACATATTCCCCCAGATCAACCACCTCGTTCGGGAGTTGAATAACCGCTGAGAAAGCAAGATGATCACTATCGTACTCAATCGCGGTTAAACAATTCCGTGTGCTTGTGTCTACACCCTGTATTGTCAGTCGTCTGTCAATCAATAGTAGATCCAGATAATTCCCGCTTCTGGGAAATGAAGGTATTTCGGTTGCAAGCAAATCAGCCCTCAACTCATCATGCCCAATCAACCAGTTGTTCAAGGCGATCCCCCGTGCGCAATTCCTATTGCATCCCCAATCTTGATGTCTGGAGTTGAAATCTCCTGCAATGATATAATAAGTATATTCCGAGCTCAGTCGGAGACAAGTGAAGAGAGTTTCGAGCTCTGGAATGAAATTATGTTCGAGATTGTTATTATCCGGTGCATAGAGAGTGATCACGTACAATCGCTTACCACCAGAGAGTGGAATTCGTGCGATACACGTCTCTAGCAAACGAAACCTACGCGCTTCATTGCTATACATGATATTATGATCAATAGTTTTCTTAACTAAAAGAGCGACTCCGCCTCCATTATGGGTGCGGTCTCTCCGAATAATATTGTAATTATTATACCTGAGGGTGTGCTTTTGGTTAAGCTTAGTTTCGCTAACCATTATCACATCAGGATTGTGGTCTCTCAACAGTTGGCCGAAGGAAAGTTTCCTGTTGGTCCCTATTAGTGAATTGACATTTATCGCAAGGATCTTAAGGTCGTCAGCTGCGCGTGCAGCCATTATATTGGGGCCGTTGTGGCTTGTTCGCCAGACAGTCTGGAGTAGATGACATCTATTCTGGCTACCTGTTGAAGGAACTGCTGTTCGTGCTGTTGTGCCGGTCTTCTACCTGACGCCATTTGGGCATAGGAGATGGCAGGCGTAACAGCGGTGGCTGGAACGCGAGGCACTGGCTTTGCTGCCACCGTTTTTGGTGTCCCTCTTTCGAACTTGTTTTTGAGTTCTTGCACTTTTGAGCAGCCCCTATAACTAGCGGGGTGCCCGTTAGTCCTACATAAAGCACATTTGAGGGTGCTCCTGTCCTCGACTTGGTCCTTTCCTAGAGGACATTCTCCACTACTGTGGTTCTTGGCGCATTTCACGCAGCGGAACTCCATCTTGCAGTTCGCCGCGGCATGCCCGAACCTCCGGCATCTAGCACACTGCATCGTGTGCTTACTTTTTTTTAATGTCTCCCACTTAATGACAACAGTCCCCAAGTGTTTAATTCGCTTGAGGAGCTCTTTGTTGCTATCGGGAGTTATCTGGACCAGGAACATAGGCAAACGCCTATTCTCCCTTCGTGCCACCGCAGTGACAAACGGCTTAACTCCTACTATGCGGAGATCGTCGCTCTGCGCCTGGCGCAGCACAGCGAGGATTTCCTCCGGATCCGTAGAAGGATCTAAGCTCTTGAGGAGCAGAGTCTGGAGTTTTTCTCCTTTCGGGGTGTACGTGTAGTACTCATTCCCCGCCTTCTCCAACGCCTGCCTAATTCATTCGTGCACTGCCATATAGTGCCTTTTTCGCTTGCTGCTGCTGTTGTTGTTTCTGATGTTTCTGCTGCTGCTGTTGTTGTTGCTGATGTTTCTGCTGCTGCTGCTGTTGACCCTGCGTTTTTTTTGGCGACTGCTGGGTGCCTTTTAGCAGCGCCTGTGGTATGTCTGGTGATTGTTGTTGTTGCTTTTGCTGGCATTGGCTGTCCAGCTGTTTTTGCGACTGTACGGCTTGTTGTCGCAGCCGTGCAGCCGCCTGAGCCGCTTTGCGCGCTGCCAACTTCTCCTTCATTACTTGGACGACGGCTGCCAGTTCCGCCTCCTGCTGCTCTATTTTGCGTTTCTTCAAGCTGAGTTGGAGCTGGCGGCTCTCGATTCGTGAGAGACTTTGCTCAGCCTCCAGCTCTTCATCCTCTTCGTTGGCGGAGAAGGCCTGGTACCTGTTCCCCAGGCCCAGGTATCTCCCTTCTCCTTCTGCTGACTCGTATATAATCGAGTCGGCTAGTGTAGCCGCCGTTGCTGAAGGCGGCGCTGCTGGTGCTGATGTTGTTGGTAAGCTAGCCGCCGTCGTCTCTGCTGTTGTTATTGTTGCAGCTGCCGTTGTGGCCGATGCTAGTGCTGCTAGCGCAGCTTTGGACGTTGTTGCCGCTACTGTGGTTGGTGCAGCTGTTGTCGCTGTTGTTGTTGCTGCCGTGTATATTGCAGCTATTTCGTCACCCGTTGATTTAGCTGGTGACGTCACGGTCGATGGCGTGGTCTTCTTCGCCTTCGATCTCTGGACCAGGTTAGGTGCGGGGTGAAGGGGCCTCCTCCTCTTCCCCCTCTCGCTTTCACCATCTCTAGAGTGGCGTGATGAGCTGGCATCGGTCGAGAAGCCAGCATCATCTTCTGGTTGGCCAGCGCTGTGGCCTGATGTACCACGCGTCGATCCACCTCTGCTCCCAGGCCACCCTCTCGGCCTCATTCTCCCTTCTCACTTCACTGTTTGCTTTTATTGTTAATTTTAAAAAAAGGATCACGTGTCTCTGTCACTATCCCACCCTCGGTATTTGAACCGGGGCCTCCCACACCTGGGGTATGCACAACTTTAACTTTTAACTTTAAAATTCATTTTTATTTAAAAAAAATCCATGATCCTTAAAAATAGACAAAAATGATTAAATCTATCTTACTATCTAAACAATTCATGTTCTTAAAACTATCCTACTGACCCTTCACAGGTACTCTAAAATAATCTACACTTACTTACCTATTTGCCTTTCGGCGCCTACACTACTATTTGTTTTTTTTTTCAATCCCTGTGGGTAATCTTTATTGTTTGTTCTTACTGGCCAAGAAAACTTGGAAAAAACTTGGCGCTCTAAACATTTTTTTTTAAATTTTCTTAAAACTAAACTTAAAATAAAATTACACCCTAACCCTAATAAAAACCTAAACTACCTTACTCTATGTCCGTGACATTGCGGACGTGTGTGCAAGGGCGTGTGCGGTGTTTATATGCTAGACATATATAAGTTACACGCCTTTGCTCACCTTTTTTTTTTTTTTTTTTTATTATTTATTTTTTTTATATATATATACATTTTTTTTTTTTTGTCTTACTTAACCTAACTTAAACCAACAGACCGACTATCACATTAATGTTGTGCTGTCAAATGCGGAGATTGGTTCTGGTGTAACCACCAAAAGAAGTGCCGCTCCTTTGCACTCTTTCTCCTATCTCGAGCGGGGATCGCTCTACTGAACCGGAGTTGATCTTCGTGTTCACGAGCGATATCCGATTCATAGAGGAGTCGCCTGTCAACTGTTCGGCGTACAGCGTGGAAGATTATAGGACATCCACTCATGTCCTGAATCAGATTTAACGAATCTAAATAGAGAAAAGCCTCAGGTGGAATAAAGCCGGTGTGGCGTACCCTCTCATGATACATAAAGTTCGGGTAATAAGCCCCGAAGATCAGACTGTTGGTAGACATCATACACCTTGCAATGTGTCGTCGTGTTAAAGAAATTATAAAATTGTCTATTCTTTGCACGTTAGCCCTGTTGTACAGGACTTCGTTGGGATAGTACTTCTTGTACTCGGACTCAGGTGTCCGATACAACCGGAGACAGGTCCTAAGACATCGTCTCTCGAACACCCTCATCTTTTCCATCTGGGAAGTGCTCACACCGAACCATAGGGGACAACCATACACCATGATCGGCCGTATAAGGGCCATGTAGCAGATCACTTTCACCCTGGTATCAAGTTGGCTGCTGTAAAACAACCCACTTGCCACAGCGAAGGCTTTTCTAGCATTGGCTAGAGTCCTTTCTATATGTTTGTGAAAATACAGAAAATGATCCAACCAAATGCCGAGATATCTGACTACACTTTTCACGATTAATGGCTGGCCCCGATGGCCAACAATGCAAAACTCTTTCCAGTTCTTACGCGTATCACTTGAAGCCCTGTGCACCGGGGCACGGAAAAGAATAGTTTCACATTTCAGGAAGTTGATAAGCAACTTCCAGTCATAACAAAATTCAGTTATTTTATTTTAATCCCGTTGCAACAGGGTGTTTATGACTACTACCTTCGGTGCTGATCTGTAAGCCACTAGGTCATCGGCATACGCGATTAGGTGCGGCATAGACCTTAGAAGATCTGCAGTAAATATAGCAAACAATAATGGGGATCCTACAGCCCCCTGTTGTAGACCGTTTTCTACACTAAATACTCTACTTGAAGTTACGCCGCCACATTTCGCGACGAACTTCCTACCTGTTATCATATCATAAATCATGTATAGCAATGGTTTATTTAGCCTTAGTCTGACCAACTTAAGGAAAAGGCCTTCTAACCAAACGGTATCAAATGCCTTTTCCAAGTCGAACGGACAGGAACCCGTACACTGATTTTTATCCATATTCCATTGTATGTCGGAAGCCAACTTTGCAGCAGCATGCACTGTCGAATGCCCTGCCTTAAATCCAAACTGGTTGTCCGGCAGAATATTGTTGTCCTCGACCCATGTCTGCAGAGCTCTAATGACAATCTTTTCAAATGCCTTGCTGATGCAAGGAAGAAGACTTATCGACCGAAGATTAGACGGAATGCTTCTGTCTTTATCCCGTTTAGGGATTGGTTGCACTACAGCTGTCTTCCAATGTGCCGGGTAATGTGCATTACTTAGCTCATTGTTGAACAGTGTAGTGTAATTTTCCACTGCCGCCGGAGGGAGATGCTTGAGCAAGATGTTCGGGATACCATCTGTCCCAGCCGATTTCTTGTTCTTAATGGCTTTAAAGACTCCTTGGAGATCTTCCTGAGTGATCACGATGTGATTTACATCGTTGGCGACGGGATTATTTGCCATATTTACGTCATCGAATCTGGTGAAACCAGGATTCTCAGATCGCCATCGACTGATCTCCTCACGGAGATAGAAGTGATTTACCAAGGCTCTGTTCTCTAGATCGTGATTTGTCCGTCTGACTTCGTTGACCTTATACACTTTCTCGAAAACAGCGCCTATGGTATTAACCTTCTCTTGGGGATCTTCGACCACGAAGAATTCGTTATCTAGCACGGACTCATCTGGATCTATATCAACTGATGTCAGTAGTTGTGCGTTGTCATTTGTTCTCGGAAGTCGGACGATGTCATTTTTATCTTTCCTCCTGAATAATTTATTTACTTGCGGGAACATACCCGGGTTGTTGGATCGTACAGCCCGGATTTTATTGCCCCAATGCAAGCTTATGGCAAGATTATAATTTATTTTTATTAGTTGTTGGAGGTTTTTGATCTCTGACTTCAGAGATCTGACTTCCGGACTTCTCGGATCTGTAAATCGTCTGTGCAAGAGTTTGAGTCTAGACAGCAGTCTACTTTTGTGCACGTGAAGTGCGTCGATGGTGGCATTCCGATAAACATCGCAGTCCTCTGTCGGCACAATCTTCGGTATTGTTCTGTCCATTGTACGCACTATGGCGTCGTCCATTTGTTTGAGGTACCCATCAACCTCCTCGTTCGATAGGTTTCTGTTCTTTGGCGGATTGATCGCACTCGACCGGAGTTCGATGGTTAAAGCCCTGGAGAAACGTGGCCAGCGAGCCTTATTGTAATTATAAGGATTCCGCTGGACATATTCCCCCAGATCAACCACCTCGTTCGGGAGTTGAATAACCGCTGAGAAAGCAAGATGATCACTATCGTACTCAATCGCGGTTAAACAATTCCGTGTGCTTGTGTCTACACCCTGTATTGTCAGTCGTCTGTCAATCAATAGTAGATCCAGATAATTCCCGCTTCTGGGAAATGAAGGTATTTCGGTTGCAAGCAAATCAGCCCTCAACTCATCATGCCCAATCAACCAGTTGTTCAAGGCGATCCCCCGTGCGCAATTCCTATTGCATCCCCAATCTTGATGTCTGGAGTTGAAATCTCCTGCAATGATATAATAAGTATATTCCGAGCTCAGTCGGAGACAAGTGAAGAGAGTTTCGAGCTCTGGAATGAAATTATGTTCGAGATTGTTATTATCCGGTGCATAGAGAGTGATCACGTACAATCGCTTACCACCAGAGAGTGGAATGCGTGCGATACACGTCTCTAGCAAACGAAACCTACGCGCTTCATTGCTATACATGATATTATGATCAATAGTTTCCTTAACTAAAAGAGCGACTCCGCCTCCATTATGGGTGCGGTCTCTCCGAATAATATTGTAATTATTATACCTGAGGGTGTGCTTTTGGTTAAGCTTAGTTTCGCTAACCATTATCACATCAGGATTGTGGTCTCTCAACAGTTGGCCGAAGGAAAGTTTCCTGTTGGTCCCTATTAGTGAATTGACATTTATCGCAAGGATCTTAAGGTCGTCAGCTGCGCGTGCAGCCATTATATTGGGGCCGTTGTGGCTTGTTCGCCAGACAGTCTGGAGTAGATGACATCTATTCTGGCTACCTGTTGAAGGAACTGCTGTTCGTGCTGTTGTGCCGGTCTTCTACCTGACGCCATTTGGGCATAGGAGATGGCAGGCGTAACAGCGGTGGTTGGAACGCGAGGCACTGGCTTTGCTGCCACCGTTGGCTTGCATGCCCGAACCTCCGGCATCTAGCACACTGCATCGTGTGCTTACTTTTTTTTAATGTCTCCCACTTAATGACAACAGTCCCCAAGTGTTTAATTCGCTTGAGGAGCTCTTTGTTGCTATCGGGAGTTATCTGGACCAGGAACATAGGCAAACGCCTATTCTCCCTTCGTGCCACCGCAGTGACAAACGGCTTAACTCCTACTATGCGGAGATCGTCGCTCTGCGCCTGGCGCAGCACAGCGAGGATTTCCTCCGGATCCGTAGAAGGATCTAAGCTCTTGAGGAGCAGAGTCTGGAGTTTTTCTCCTTTCGGGGTGTACGTGTAGTACTCATTCCCCGCCTTCTCCAACGCCTGCCTAATTCATTCGTGCACTGCCATATAGTGCCTTTTTCGCTTGCTGCTGCTGTTGTTGTTTCTGATGTTTCTGCTGCTGCTGTTGTTGTTGCTGATGTTTCTGCTGCTGCTGCTGTTGACCCTGCGTTTTTTTTGGCGACTGCTGGGTGCCTTTTAGCAGCGCCTGTGGTATGTCTGGTGATTGTTGTTGTTGCTTTTGCTGGCATTGGCTGTCCAGCTGTTTTTGCGACTGTACGGCTTGTTGTCGCAGCCGTGCAGCCGCCTGAGCCGCTTTGCGCGCTGCCAACTTCTCCTTCATTACTTGGACGACGGCTGCCAGTTCCGCCTCCTGCTGCTCTATTTTGCGTTTCTTCAAGCTGAGTTGGAGCTGGCGGCTCTCGATTCGTGAGAGACTTTGCTCAGCCTCCAGCTCTTCATCCTCTTCGTTGGCGGAGAAGGCCTGGTACCTGTTCCCCAGGCCCAGGTATCTCCCTTCTCCTTCTGCTGACTCGTATATAATCGAGTCGGCTAGTGTAGCCGCCGTTGCTGAAAGCGGCGCTGCTGGTGCTGATGTTGTTGGTAAGCTAGCCGCCGTCGTCTCTGCTGTTGTTATTGTTGCAGCTGCCGTTGTGGCCGATGCTAGTGCTGCTAGCGCAGCTTTGGACGTTGTTGCCGCTACTGTGGTTGGTGCAGCTGTTGTCGCTGTTGTTGTTGCTGCCGTGTATATTGCAGCTATTTCGTCACCCGTTGATTTAGCTGGTGACGTCACGGTCGATGGCGTGGTCTTCTTCGCCTTCGATCTCTGGACCAGGTTAGGTGCGGGGTGAAGGGGCCTCCTCCTCTTCCCCCTCTCGCTTTCACCATCTCTAGAGTGGCGTGATGAGCTGGCATCGGTCGAGAAGCCAGCATCATCTTCTGGTTGGCCAGCGCTGTGGCCTGATGTACCACGCGTCGATCCACCTCTGCTCCCAGGCCACCCTCTCGGCCTCATTCTCCCTTCTCACTTCACTGTTTGCTTTTATTGTTAATTTTAAAAAAAGGATCACGTGTCTCTGTCACTATCCCACCCTCGGTATTTGAACCGGGGCCTCCCACACCTGGGGTATGCACAACTTTAACTTTTAACTTTAAAATTCATTTTTATTTAAAAAAAATCCATGATCCTTAAAAATAGACAAAAATGATTAAATCTATCTTACTATCTAAACAATTCATGTTCTTAAAACTATCCTACTGACCCTTCACAGGTACTCTAAAATAATCTACACTTACTTACCTATTTGCCTTTCGGCGCCTACACTACTATTTGTTTTTTTTTTCAATCCCTGTGGGTAATCTTTATTGTTTGTTCTTACTGGCCAAGAAAACTTGGAAAAAACTTGGCGCTCTAAACATTTTTTTTTAAATTTTCTTAAAACTAAACTTAAAATAAAATTACACCCTAACCCTAATAAAAACCTAAACTACCTTACTCTATGTCCGTGACATTGCGGACGTGTGTGCAAGGGCGTGTGCGGTGTTTATATGCTAGACATATATAAGTTACACGCCTTTGCTCACCTTTTTTTTTTTTTTTTTTTTTTTTTTATTTTTTTTATATATATATACATTTTTTTTTTTTTGTCTTACTTAACCTAACTTAAACCAACAGACCGACTATCACATTAATGTTGTGCTGTCAAATGCGGAGATTGGTTCTGGTGTAACCACCAAAAGAAGTGCCGCTCCTTTGCACTCTTTCTCCTATCTCGAGCGGGGATCGCTCTACTGAACCGGAGTTGATCTTCGTGTTCACGAGCGATATCCGATTCATAGAGGAGTCGCCTGTCAACTGTTCGGCGTACAGCGTGGAAGATTATAGGACATCCACTCATGTCCTGAATCAGATTTAACGAATCTAAATAGAGAAAAGCCTCAGGTGGAATAAAGCCGGTGTGGCGTACCCTCTCATGATACATAAAGTTCGGGTAATAAGCCCCGAAGATCAGACTGTTGGTAGACATCATACACCTTGCAATGTGTCGTCGTGTTAAAGAAATTATAAAATTGTCTATTCTTTGCACGTTAGCCCTGTTGTACAGGACTTCGTTGGGATAGTACTTCTTGTACTCGGACTCAGGTGTCCGATACAACCGGAGACAGGTCCTAAGACATCGTCTCTCGAACACCCTCATCTTTTCCATCTGGGAAGTGCTCACACCGAACCATAGGGGACAACCATACACCATGATCGGCCGTATAAGGGCCATGTAGCAGATCACTTTCACCCTGGTATCAAGTTGGCTGCTGTAAAACAACCCACTTGCCACAGCGAAGGCTTTTCTAGCATTGGCTAGAGTCCTTTCTATATGTTTGTGAAAATACAGAAAATGATCCAACCAAATGCCGAGATATCTGACTACACTTTTCACGATTAATGGCTGGCCTCGATGGCCAACAATGCAAAACTCTTTCCAGTTCTTACGCGTATCACTTGAAGCCCTGTGCACCGGGGCACGGAAAAGAATAGTTTCACATTTCAGGAAGTTGATAAGCAACTTCCAGTCATAACAAAATTCAGTTATTTTATTTTAATCCCGTTGCAACAGGGTGTTTATGACTACTACCTTCGGTGCTGATCTGTAAGCCACTAGGTCATCGGCATACGCGATTAGGTGCGGCATAGACCTTAGAAGATTTGCAGTAAATATAGGAAACAATAATGGGGATCCTACAGCCCCCTGTTGTAGACCGTTTTCTACACTAAATACTCTACTTGAAGTTACGCTGCCACATTTCACGACGAACTTCCTACCTGTTATCATATCATAAATCATGTATAGCAATGGTTTATTTAGCCTTAGTCTGACCAACTTAAGGAAAAGGCCTTCTAACCAAACGGTATCAAATGCCTTTTCCAAGTCCAACGGACAGGCACCCGTACACTGATTTTTATCCATATTCCATTGTATGTCGGAAACCAACTTTGCAGCAGCATGCACTGTCGAATGCCCTGCCTTAAATCCAAACTGGTTGTCCGGCAGAATATTGTTGTCCTCGACCCATGTCTGCAGAGCTCTAATGACAATCTTTTCAAATGCCTTGCTGATACAAGGAAGAAGACTTATCGACCGAAGATTAGACGGAATGCTTCTGTCTTTATCCCGTTTAGGGATTGGTTGCACTACAGCTGTCTTCCAATGTGCCGGGTAATGTGTATTACTTAGCGCATTGTTGAACAGTGTAGTGTAATTTTCCACTGCCGCCGGAGGGAGATGCTTGAGCACGATGTTCGGGATACCATCTGTCCCAGCCGATTTCTTGTTCTTAATGGCTTTAAAGACCCCTTGGAGATCTTCCTGAGCGATCACGATGTGATTTACATCGTTGGCGACGGGATTATTTGCCATATTTACGTCATCGAATCTGGTGAAACCAGGATTCTCAGATCGCCATCGACTGATCTCCTCACGGAGATAGAAGTGATTTACCAAGGCTCTGTTCTCTAGATCGTGATTTGTCCGTCTGACTTCGTTGACCTTATACACTTTCTCGAAAACAGCGCCTATGGTATTAACCTTCTCTTGGGGATCTTCGACCACGAAGAATTCGTTATCTAGCACGGACTCATCTGGATCTATATCAACTGATGTCAGTAGTTGTGCGTTGTCATTTGTTCTCGGAAGTCGGACGATTGGAATGTCATTTTTATCTTTCCTCCTGAATAATTTATTTACTTGCGGGAACATACCCGGGTTGTTGGATCGTACAGCCCGGATTTTATTGCCCCAATGCAAGCTTATGGCAAGATTATAATTTATTTTTATTAGTTGTTGGAGGTTTTTGATCTCTGACTTCAGAGATCTGACTTCCGGACTTCTCCGATCTGTAAATCGTCTGTGCAAGAGTTTGAGTCTAGACAGCAGTCTACTTTTGTGCACGTGAAGTGCGTCGATGGTGGCATTCCGATAGACATCGCAGTCCTCTGTCGGCACAATCTTCGGTATTGTTCTGTCCATTGTACGCACTATGGCGTCGTCCATTTGTTTGAGGTACCCATCAACCTCCTCGTTCGATAGGTTTCTGTTCTTTGGCGGATTGATCGCACTCGACCGGAGTTCGATGGTTAAAGCCCTGGAGAAACGTGGCCAGCGAGCCTTATTGTAATTATAAGGATTCCGCTGGACATATTCCGCCAGATCAACCACCTCGTTCGGGAGTTGAATAACCGCTGAGAAAGCAAGATGATCACTATCGTACTCAATCGCGGTTAAACAATTCCGTGTGCTTGTGTCTACACCCTGTATTGTCAGTCGTCTGTCAATCAATAGTAGGTCCAAATAATTCCCGCTTCTGAGAAATGAAGGTATTTCGGTTGCAAGCAAATCAGCCCTCAACTCATCATGCCCAATCAACCAGTTGTTCAAGGCGATCCCCCGTGCGCAATTCCTATTGCATCCCCAATCTTGATGTCTGGAGTTAAAATCTCCCGCAATGATATAATAAGTATATTCCGAGCTCAGTCGGAGACAAGTGAAGAGAGTTTCGAGCTCTGGAATGAAATTATGTTCGAGATTGTTATTATCCGGTGCATAGAGAGTGATCACGTACAATCGCTTACCACCAGAGAGTGGAATGCGTGCGATACACGTCTCTAGCAAACGAAACCTACGCGCTTCATTGCTATACATGATATTATGATCAATAGTTTTCTTAACTAAAAGAGCGACTCCGCCTCCATTATGGGTGCGGTCTCTCCGAATAATATTGTAATTATTATACCTGAGGGTGTGCTTTTGGTTAAGCTTAGTTTCGCTAACCATTATCACATCAGGATTGTGGTCTCTCAACAGTTGGCCGAAGGAAAGTTTCCTGTTGGTCCCTATTAGTGAATTGACATTTATCGCAAGGATCTTAAGGTCGTCAGCTGCGCGTGCAGCCATTATATTGGGGCCGTTGTGGCTTGTTCGCCAGACAGTCTGGAGTAGATGACATCTATTCTGGCTACCTGTTGAAGGAACTGCTGTTCGTGCTGTTGTGCCGGTCTTCTACCTGACGCCATTTGGGCATAGGATATGGCAGGCGTAACAGCGGTGGCTGGAACGCGAGGCACTGGCTTTGCTACCACCGTTTTTGGTGTCCCTCTTTCAAACTTGTTTTTGAGTTCTTGCACTTTTGGGCAGCCCCTATAACTAGCGGGGTGCCCGTTAGTCCTACATAAAGCACATTTGAGGGTGCTCCTGTCCTCGACTTGGTCCTTTCCTAGAGGACATTCTCCACTACTGTGGTTCTTGGCGCATTTCACGCAGCGGAACTCCATCTTGCAGTTCGCCGCGGCATGCCCGAACCTCCGGCATCTAGCACACTGCATCGTGTGCTTACTTTTTTTTAATGTCTCCCACTTAATGACAACAGTCCCCAAGTGTTTAATTCGCTTGAGGAGCTCTTTGTTGCTATCGGGAGTTATCTGGACCAGGAACATAGGCAAACGCCTATTCTCCCTTCGTGCCACCGCAGTGACAAACGGCTTAACTCCTACTATGCGGAGATCGTCGCTCTGCGCCTGGCGCAGCACAGCGAGGATTTCCTCCGGATCCGTAGAAGGATCTACGCTCTTGAGGAGCAGAGTCTGGAGTTTTTCTCCTTTCGGGGTGTACGTGTAGTACTCATTCCCCGCCTTCTCCAACGCCTGCCTAATTCATTCGTGCACTGCCATATAGTGCCTTTTTCGCTTGCTGCTGCTGTTGTTGTTTCTGATGTTTCTGCTGCTGCTGTTGTTGTTGCTGATGTTTCTGCTGCTGCTGCTGTTGACCCTGCGTTTTTTTTTGCGACTGCTGGGTGCCTTTTAGCAGCGCCTGTGGTATGTCTGGTGGTTGTTGTTGTTGCTTTTGCTGGCATTGGCTGTCCAGCTGTTTTTGCGACTGTACGGCTTGTTGTCGCAGCCGTGCAGCCGCCTGAGCCGCTTTGCGCGCTGCCAACTTCTCCTTCATTACTTGGACGACGGCTGCCAGTTCCGCCTCCTGCTGCTCTATTTTGCGTTTCTTCAAGCTGAGTTGGAGCTGGCGGCTCTCGATTCGTGAGAGACTTTGCTCAGCCTCCAGCTCTTCATCCTCTTCGTTGGCGGAGAAGGCCTGGTACCTGTTCCCCAGGCCCAGGTATCTCCCTTCTCCTTCTGCTGACTCGTATATAATCGAGTCGGCTAGTGTAGCCGCCGTTGCTGAAGGCGGCGCTGCTGGTGCTGATGTTGTTGGTAAGCTAGCCGCCGTCGTCTCTGCTGTTGTTATTGTTGCAGCTGCCGTTGTGGCCGATGCTAGTGCTGCTAGCGCAGCTTTGGACGTTGTTGCCGCTACTGTGGTTGGTGCAGCTGTTGTCGCTGTTGTTGTTGCTGCCGTGTATATTGCAGCTATTTCGTCACCCGTTGATTTAGCTGGTGACGTCACGGTCGATGGCGTGGTCTTCTTCGCCTTCGATCTCTGGACCAGGTTAGGTGCGGGGTGAAGGGGCCTCCTCCTCTTCCCCCTCTCGCTTTCGCCATCTCTAGAGTGGCGTGATGAGCTGGCATCGGTCGAGAAGCCAGCATCATCTTCTGGTTGGCCAGCGCTGTGGCCTGATGTACCACGCGTCGATCCACCTCTGCTCCCAGGCCACCCTCTCGGCCTCATTCTCCCTTCTCACTTCACTGTTTGCTTTTATTGTTAATTTTAAAAAAAGGATCACGTGTCTCTGTCACTATCCCACCCTCGGTATTTGAACCGGGGCCTCCCACACCTGGGGTATGCACACTATGTACTAGGCCACAGGCTTGTTGCGGAACCTTGCTTCGGAATTGCACTTCACGCACTGATGTGATTTTTATTGCTGAAAATGATTTTGTTTTGTTTCACTTACACGTCCACTCGCTTTGAATGCCGGAGAGCGACTGACAACCATGCACCCTACACTCAGCGCTACTGGGATCATGTAACAATTACAGGATTCTAGCGACGTCACGACCAATGCCCCATACGCAAACCTCCCGTGACGAATCTGAAGCATATTTCTAGGTGAAAACCTTTCAACAGTAGAAACCCATAATAACATCCTCCTCCCTAACATTAGGAGGTGTTCGACCTTCCATGCCAATCGCTGCAGCCTATAATCTGCTCAATATACACACAATCAACACCACCAATCGTTAATGGCTAAAAGGTATGACAAGCCATAAAGCGGAGGAAATATTGCCATCACTTAATCACAAACGACCTCGCAAACGGCTTACATAGGCCTTAGTGTGGGATGACATTAAAAAAAGGCACACACTCCAGTGTGCTTGTTCAGAAAAGATTTGGGCATGCCGCGGCGAGCTGTAACATGCAGTCTGGCTGTGTCAAATGCGCAGGAACCCACATTCGAGTCGAATGTTTGGGGACAGTTTGAAGAGCAAGGTGAAATGTGTACTCTGCAAGACCAGCGGGCAACCTGCAAACTATATGCCCTAAGGTCTAAGAGATCAGATCTCCTATGCCCACATGGCATCAGGTAGGCTACCGGTACAAAAGACCGTGCCGATGGTGGCTGCGGCCCCAGTGGCCAGGCAACCTGAAGCCAATCTGGATCTGAAAACGGTCCTGCTCTCCATTCATCGCTCAGCCGCAAAAACCGTTCTTAGAGCAACCAGCGCAAGTAGACCCCATCTGCTTGACGCTGCTCGACGAGGCAAATACCACACCAGTCTGATGGCTGCACAGGCAGCCCATAAGTTTGACATTTTCTAATGTGAACTCACTGATCAAACCTGAACGCAAAGTAAATTTCGGTAGCCTTTTGCAAACCCCCAATCCAGACGTGCTGATGGCGAGCGGAACTAAGCTGAACCAGACGCGAAAACTCTGGTACAAGGATTATCATGTAATTCGAAGAGACCGGTCTCAATCCTTCCTTTTGTCATAAGGTCATGTATAGAGAAGTGCAAAGATTTCAATTGCTAGAAACGTGTGTCGCAAGCATCCCTCCAGGGTGAAAAGCGGTTGTTTGTGATCACTATCTACGCAGCTGCCAACAAAGACCTCAATCGGAACTTCATTGCAGAGATCGATACTCTATCACCAGCCTTCGACTTAGCTCGGAGGAAAACTATTTTATCATGGCAGGGGATTTGAACTCCAAGCGTGGAGAATAGGGCACAATGACAGTAGGATCAACCCTACAGCAAACAGAAAACTAACGAAGGAAGAGATTGACTGTCACCTCATACGAATGGACGACGTAATTGAACGGATTATTGAAAAGACTATTCCGAAGTTAGTCAAAGTTGATGACAGCGATGCACACAAGTAGGTTGCTGTCGGGACTTAAGGTCTGGCACAAGCTGTTTACAGATCCACATAACGCGGATGTCGGGCACTGAAGTCGGATATCAAGAACCTCCAACAGTTAATAAGAATAAATCATAGCTTGCCTGTAAGCCCGCACTGGTGCAATAAAATCCGTGCTATACGAAGGGGAAGGAAGAAAAGGAATTTAAGCAATGGCGATCTGAGAATCCAGGTTTCACCTGGTTGAGTGCCGACAATATGGTATATAGTGGCGTTGCCAATGATGAAAATCACATCTTAATTTCGCAAGAAGATCTCCAGGGCATTTTTAACTCACTGAAGAAAAAAAAGTCAGTGGAAATTTATGGAATACCGAAAATTGTGCTTCGTTATCTTCCCGCCGAAGCGGTGCAGATTTACACAACACTGTTCAACAATGCGCTGAGCAATGCATATTACCTCATGCAGTAGGAAACAGATGTGGTGCAACCGATCCCGAAAGGGACAAAGATAAAACTATCAAATCAAGGTTTTTGAAAAGATAGTCATTTGAGTTGTGCAACAATGGGTAGAGGAAAATAAAATCATACCGCACAACCAGTTCGGCTTCAGGGCGGGGCACGAAACCATACACGCCGCATCCAAGCTGGTGTGCGACATTCAGTGGAATGTGTCTGATTGACTTGGAGAAGGCCCTTGATACCGTTTGGTTGGAGGACCTCTTCCTCAAGCTGGTCAGGCTTGGCTGCAATAGGCAGCGGTTGGTTCGCCGATCTTGTTTTCAATATTCACTCAATATTCAATATTCAATACTCACTTAATTGCGTACGGCGACGATCACAAACTGGCGTAAGTTCGTCATTTTGAACCCACAGGGACGGTTGTTAGATGTGAAAAGAGTAGTCAGATATCTTGGCATTTGGTTAGAGCAAGATCTGTATTTTGACGAACATATAGATATTGCTCCGACGATTGGCCTTATACAGGATACAGACTGACGCTCTGTAATCTCTCTTATCGTACGCCGAAAAGTGGATAGGCGACTCCAATACGAACCGGGTGTCGCTCACGCCTACGTATATCTTCCTCGGTTCCGTAGAGAGATCCACGCTCGAGATAGGAAACAGTCTGCCAAAGAAAGGCTGGTGGTTACACTAAACTCAGTCCCCGCCACCGCTGGGCTATCTAAACGACTCGGTAGTCGATCATGGTGGCCATCTTACATTGGTTTTAAGGTAGTTTTTGAAAGAAACAAAGAGTATATGTGTAAAACAAAAAATCAAAAAAAAAAAATTAATAAAACAAAAAATCTAAACCAAAAATTATAAACGTATAAATTATATATGTTAGGCATATACGCGTACATAACATATACGCCCTGTTGCACGCAAAAGTAAGTAAGTCTTAAGTTTTATGTTAGGGTAAGTTAGTTAAGGGAGGTTAAGTAGCTAAGTTAAGTTTAACCAAGTTTTTTCTTAGTTTTCTTAGTTTCCTTAGCAAGTAAATTACAACATATAAAAAAAACTGACGATTCGGACATAACGTCACATAAGACAGGTATAACTTTCAGGTAGCCAAAGACTTTGTCTACCTAGACACCGTAATAAATTCAGACAACGACACTAGCACTGAAATCGAATAAGGAATAACTTTTGTCAGTCGCTGCTTCCTTGGGCTATGAAAGCAATTTATTAACAAAGCTCTCTCTCGAACAACCAAATTGACCCTCTATAAGACCTTAAGTCCCAATTCTGCTATATGGCGCACAGGCATGGACTTTGTCAAAAGCGAACGAAAGTGCTCTTGGTTGCTTTGGGAGGAAAATTCTTCAAATTATTTTCCGTAGCTTTGACTAGTCCCATTTATGTATGCACCTCCATGGCCGACGAGCTGTCTTGTGCGGAACCTCGCTTGGCTAGTTCGTCAGCTTTTTGATGACCCGCGATGTTTCTGTGCCCGGGAACCCAAATAATGGTTGCCTTGAATCTGTTTGCTAACCTAGCAAACTCATCGAGCCTGTGTGTTTGGTGCTTAATGGTGAAGATTTCTGCCTGAAAAATACTGGCGACATTGGGCAGTTTCAAGGCTGAGCATATATTCAGATCTTCTGAAAGAATACGTGCCCCGACTCCGCAATTCATCTTCGAACCGTCTGTGTCTGTACTCACATCCTAGATTAAAATTTAGCATTCACTGACCCAGTCCTCTCTTGTCGGAAGAATTATGTCAACGTGTTTTTTAAATTTATAATAAGTATAGCCCGATTTCTGGGGAGTTCCTCTACTGTCTATTTTTGATATAGTACAACTCTTCTTTATAAAATAGAGATTTTTCAACAGTGCTCACCACTTCGTGTAGTGCTGTTTCTGTTGATTTGCTTCTTAGATACGAGTACTGGGATTTTGAAAGATCTATGAATTTTCGTAGGAGGGTGAGACACAACGACGTACTGTACGACTCGTTTAGCGACATCGTGCTAGAAGAGTGAAGATCCAAAGTCATGTAGAGCAGATGGAAACCAATGATCAGGCCGGAAAGTTTTCGAATCCACCCGAGAGGGATGCCGCTGTAGGCCGCAACCCATGTGACGCACACAAGTGTAAAGGGATCTCTGGCTTGTTGGTTGACGCCCCGGCATTCCCCGGACTGTAGCGCCACCTTAATTAAGTAAGTAAGAATTGCTTTACCTATAAATTCTCAAATTCGAATTTTAGTAACATCTGCAGATTTACATCTGAGGCCCTAGCGTGGCCTCAGATTAAATCGCACTACTGCGATTTAATTTTAGCTTTACGATCGAAGATGTTGAAACCATATAGCCAATGGTGCGCCGATTATTTACTTAATTATCGACTGAGTCAGTCTTGCCGAACAAGATTTCCTCGTGACAAAATGTATAGAACAAATTAACTTTGTTTTGTCCGATTATATATGACTCTTTCACACCGAAGAAATATCAAAATGTTGCAAATGCCCTCGACGCCTTACAGTGGGTCGTGTGAATAAGAGTGTGAGAGTTTCCTCGGCATTTTGGAGGAAATACTCCATTTGTTGTCAATAAAAATTAATTTCGTTAAATTTAACGAAACCCCTCCACACACATTTTTGAGAGATGAATGTTATCTCCGTTTTGGTGTGAATAAAGATGGAACCTAATGAGAGACCTCAAGAGAGAACAAATTTAGAATACGAAGAATAGTGTTGCGGAAGTGTAATACTTTCACGGATTTAGTGAAAATAAATCTGGAATGGAAGACGTTTTTATAAATATTTAAAATTTTATTTGTGCCGACATTTTGCGTTGGAGAAAAATTCCACTTGCCAAAATATAAATCCCTATGTCCACTTTAATTCCAACTTGGATCCCTGTGGATTTCCCCATGGATTTCATCATTCCATGTTATGAAACTTGAATATATACATGTTCTTGAAACTATCTCCCCCAAAATGTTGTTAACTATAGTTATTTGATTTTATTTTGTGTACGTCTCAAAACATAATTGCTAATACTATGCACCCAGCTTTTTATTTTGTGACAGATTTGTGAAATATGGTAATCTTGTGATTCATAAAATTTACCATATCTCACATCATAAGTTTATTTTCATAAGTTATGAACATTAAAATCTTGAGGACGAAATCAGAATTGCATATGAAATTTTCGAACAAAATCAAAAACAAAAAATCAACTACCTAAATCATAATATTCATATGATTGAGTTTTTTTTCAAGGGATTGTTAATACTCTTAAGTGTCGTCAAAAGATTGTGCCTCAAAAACTGGATGCCGAATATGATCACAGAAACATAAATTCCTTCTACATACTTCTCGTGAGGAAGGAACAGGCAGGTCAAGCGGAGAAAAGCCATAATAGTAATAAAATGGTATTACTTGCAACAGCAATGGTCAACATATGCATTGGAGGACAGATTCGACTAGTAAGAGCACTGATTGATCAAGGGTCTCAATCGTGATTCGTGACAACAAACCTTGCCCGTCAGTTAAAGGTTCTACTTGCAAGGTACGAATCAAAAGTCAATGGAATCAACGGACATGACACAGATATTATCACAGCATGCAAACTTGTGATTCAGTATTTTCATTATGAAAGAGTCAACTTGGAAATAGATGATCTAGTTATGCCAGTGATAACATCAAGGCTGCTGACCCAAAAGATACACCCCGACAATTGGCCCCACATTCAAGGTTAAAGGTTGGCTCATCCCTGGTAAGAGCAACCGAAAGAAAAAGAGTTGCGATGGATGGATCGGATGTATTACCCACATTGTTGCCAGATGGATTAGTCAAAGGTCCATCTAATACACCCATGGTACAGAACACAAGGTTCGGGTGGATTCTGTCCGGAGCAATTAGCACTAATCTTGTCTTGATGCTTGTCAAGATACAGCTCGGGCCGAAGGTGGAAAAGGTGAAAGGGAGAGGAGGTACATGTGCACATTGGTTTAAATATCTGCGCATTGTAGTCTATGGGAAATATTAGGCTGGTAAGAGCATTCCATATTCGTGTGGCGCGGCTAAAGAACGGGTCTATATTTAACTATGCGTATAAAAGTAAGCTATGGGTAAACTTATGAGTATTCCTGGAGAGACGGATATTGCAGGTGAATTAATGGAGTCTGTTAAAATAGCGATAAAATACGGATATAGACGAGACTGTCGATGGACGCGCGAATCTAATGACTCTGCAATATTGTTGTCTCCTATAAAATGTATCGCTCGCTTTAGGATTCTATCTAGTAGGTGCATGGTGGTCTTGGGGGCACCTGACCCGATATGAGTGATGTACTCAAGTTTGAGGCCGATATACGCCCTATAAATTAAGCCCAAATCTGAGGGGGTGAAATATTTCTTACATTGATTAAGGAAGCCTAAACATTTCGCAAGTGTTGTGTTGATACACATACCAAGGATGGAAAGTTTTCCGATTTCATAGACACAGGCGCCATTCATGGATAGTGGCTGACTAACACTCGGTTCGCTTAAGTGGCAGACAGAATTGAGTTTTTGAAGCATTAAATTCCACTCGGTTCTTATTTCCCCAATTAATTATGTTGTCAATATCGGAATTCAATTTGATTAATATACGACTTATATTGATTAATTTTATAATCAATCGAAAATCGAAATACAAAATAACGATCGTAGCTCTTAGTCTTCGGAGCGTATTTTTATTTCTCAATCATTTTATATACAAAAGTCGATCGTAAGATTGTTCCGTCTACCGAACATGTGCCCCATCAGTATTTTCTGTTCTTAGGTTCAATGTTCGAGCATTGCACTATTGATGACAAATTAACCTTAGTATTTCCTGTTTTTGTTTATCGTATTTTGCATTAATTAGGTCAATGTTGCAATGCTCGATAATTGTGCTTGAGTTTTGTGCACTGGAAATATTAGCGTTAGCATTTCCAGTTGATGGGGCAATGTTCGGTGTTGGGCTTACTCCTCCCTCCCTACTGTTAACATTCTCCTGAATCACTTTCTGGCAATTTGTGGAACCCATCCCAATGGAACTGCTCCGGCTTGGCAGCCAAGAATTATTCAAGCCAATTTTGATATTCTGCTCCGATGTGAAATGTATTTTAGTGGGGGCGTTCTGCATCGACCGGAACAAATGGTAGTCAAAAGGGGCAAGGTCTGGGCTGTAAGGCGGGTGGCGTAAAACTTCCCATCCACTGTTTTCCAAATAGTTCTTAACCGGAATAGCAACGTAGGCCGAGCGTTGTCATGATGGAAAATTATTGCCTCGTGTCTGGTCGCATATTCCGGGCGTATTTCGTCTATAGCTGATTAATTGCGTTCGGTAGCGTTGTCCATTGATGGTTTCACCCGGTTTTAGCAGCTCATAATACAGCACACACTTCTGATCCCACCAAATACAGAGCATTACCTTAGCGCCATGGATATTCGGCTTTGCCGTTGATTTGGCTGGTTGGCCGGGTTTCACATATGATTTTTTGCGCTTGGGGTTATCGTAATGGATCCATTTGTCATCACCAGTAACAATCTGATTCAAAAATGATTTCCTTTTGTGGCGTTCCAGCAGCATTTCAGACATGCAAAACCGCCTCTCGAGTTCATGTGGAACCCAATTTCCTTGCTTTTGAATATATCCAGCTGCTTTTAAACATTTTGAAATGGCTGCTTGAGTGACACCCAGAGATTTTGCGAGCTCTTCTTGTGCTTGGCAACAGTCTTCGTGGAGTAATGTTTCCAGTTCTTCACCTTCTAAATTTGTTGGCTGCTCAGGACGTTCATAGTCTTCGTTCGCTCAGCTAGCGCAGGTTCACCACAAACTTCCACCAAAATACCATGACTTTCGGCAGCAGTTTTCTTCATATTAGAGTAATGAAGAAGAACTCCCCACAATAACACTTTTCCAAGCACAAAATTCGACAAATTTGTGCGAAAAAAAATTATTGTTGTTTACGCTTCAAATGAATGGTATATACAAAATGGCAAAATGACGTACAATGACAGTAGCTTTCCAACGCATGTTCCAATGGAATAAAACAAGTTACGCCATCTGTAAGCAAACCACACGTAGCTCTTCTAGTGTGAACATATTGTTACTGAATTGCTTATTTCCCAATGTAGTCTTCATATTGAAGAACACATACTTGAACAATTTATTATGTAATTTCACGATAACATGAGATTTCCGTCGTCGCAAGTACTATTGAACTGTTTTTTTTTATATTCAATTTCAATAATTTCTTCATCTGGACTATCCACCAGTTTACAATTTATTTTTATTACACAATTTTAGCTTGATTTTAATTCAAATATATTTGCATCATTCTCAAACTTGAATGATTTATTATTGGTTCTTTCAATATATGCATAATCCTCATCAATTTGTTTGTTGTTTGATCTTTTCGATTTTATTTCAGTCTGATGAAAAATAAATAGATGATCTAGTTATGCCAGTGATAACATCAAGGCTGCTGACCCAAAAGATACACCCCGACAATTGGCCCCACATTCAAGGTTAAAGGTTGGCTCATCCCTGGTAAGAGCAACCGAAAGAAAAAGAGTTGCGATGGATGGATCGGATGTATTACCCACATTGTTGCCAGATGGATTAGTCAAAGGTCAATCTAATACACCCATGGTACAGAACACAAGGTTCGGGTGGATTCTGTCCGGAGCAATTAGCACTAATCTTGTCTTGATGCTTGTCAAGATACAGCTCGGGCCGAAGGTGGAAAAGGTGAAAGGGAGAGGAGGTACATGTGCACATTGGTTTAAATATCTGCGCATTGTAGTCTATGGGAAATATTAGGCTGGTAAGAGCATTCCATATTCGTGTGGCGCGGCTAAAGAACGGGTCTATATTTAACTATGCGTATAATAGTAAGCTATGGGTAAACTTATGAGTATTCCTGGAGAGACGGATATTGCAGGTGAATTAATGGAGTCTGTTAAAATAGCGATACAATACGGATATAGACGAGACTGTCGATGGACGCGCGAATCTAATGACTCTGCAATATTGTTGTCTCCTATAAAATGTATCGCTCGCTTTAGGATTCTATCTAGTAGGTGCATGGTGGTCTTAGGGGCACCTGACCCGATATGAGTGATGTACTCAAGTTTGAGGCCGATATACGCCCTATAAATTAAGCCCAAATCTGAGGGGGTGAAATATTTCTTACATTGATTAAGGAAGCCTAAACATTTCGCAAGTGTTGTGTTGATACACATACCAAGGATGGAAAGTTTTCCGATTTCATAGACACAGGCGCCATTCATGGATAGTGGCTGACTAACACTCGGTTCGCTTAAGTGGCAGACAGAATTGAGTTTTTGAAGCATTAAATTCCACTCGGTTCTTATTTCCCCAATTAATTATGTTGTCAATATCGGAATTCAATTTGATTAATATACGACTTATATTGATTAATTTTATAATCAATCGAAAATCGAAATACAAAATAACGATCTTAGCTCTTAGTCTTCGGAGCGTATTTTTATTTCTCAATCATTTTATATACAAAAGTCGATCGTAAGATTGTTCCGTCTACCGAACATGTGCCCCATCAGTATTTTCTGTTCTTAGGTTCAATGTTCGAGCATTGCACTATTGATGACAAATTAACCTTAGTATTTCCTGTTTTTGTTTATCGTATTTTGCATTAATTAGGTCAATGTTGCAATGCTCGATAATTGTGCTTGAGTTTTGTGCACTGGAAATATTAGCGTTAGCATTTCCAGTTGATGGGGCAATGTTCGGTGTTGGGCTTACTCCTCCCTCCCTACTGTTAACATTCTCCTGAATCACTTTCTGGCAATTTGTGGAACCCATCCCAATGGAACTGCTCCGGCTTGGCAGCCAAGAATTATTCAAGCCAATTTTGATATTCTGCTCCGATGTGAAATGTATTTTAGTGGGGGCGTTCTGCATCGACCGGAACAAATGGTAGTCAAAAGGGGCAAGGTCTGGGCTGTAAGGCGGGTGGCGTAAAACTTCCCATCCACTGTTTTCCAAATAGTTCTTAACCGCAATAGCAACGTAGGCCGAGCGTTGTCATGATGGAAAATTATTGCCTCGTGTCTGGTCGCATATTCCGGGCGTATTTCGTCTATAGCTGATTAATTGCGTTCGGTAGCGTTGTCCATTGATGGTTTCACCCGGTTTTAGCAGCTCATAATACAGCACACACTTCTGATCCCACCAAATACAGAGCATTACCTTAGCGCCATGGATATTCGGCTTTGCCGTTGATTTGGCTGGTTGGCCGGGTTTCACATATGATTTTTTGCGCTTGGGGTTATCGTAATGGATCCATTTGTCATCACCAGTAACAATCTGATTCAAAAATGATTTCCTTTTGTGGCGTTCCAGCAGCATTTCAGACATGCAAAACCGCCTCTCGAGTTCATGTGGAACCCAATTTCCTTGCTTTTGAATATATCCAGCTGCTTTTAAACATTTTGAAATGGCTGCTTGAGTGACACCCAGAGATTTTGCGAGCTCTTCTTGTGCTTGGCAACAGTCTTCGTGGAGTAATGTTTCCAGTTCTTCACCTTCTAAATTTGTTGGCTGCTCAGGACGTTCATAGTCTTCGTTCGCTCAGCTAGCGCAGGTTCACCACAAACTTCCACCAAAATACCATGACTTTCGGCAGCAGTTTTCTTCATATTAGAGTAATGAAGAAGAACTCCCCACAATAACACTTTTCCAAGCACAAAATTCGACAAATTTGTGCGAAAAAAAATTATTGTTGTTTACGCTTCAAATGAATGGTATATACAAAATGGCAAAATGACGTACAATGACAGTAGCTTTCCAACGCATGTTCCAATGGAATAATACAAGTTACGCCATCTGTAAGCAAACCACACGTAGCTCTTCTAGTGTGAACATATTGTTACTGAATTGCTTATTTCCCAATGTAGTCTTCATATTGAAGAACACATACTTGAACAATTTATTATGTAATTTCACGATAACATGAGATTTCCGTCGTCGCAAGTACTATTGAACTGTTTTTTTTTATATTCAATTTCAATAATTTCTTCATCTGGACTATCCACCAGTTTACAATTTATTTTTATTACAAATATATTTGCATCATTCTCAAACTTGAATGATTTATTATTGGTTCTTTCAATATATGCATAATCCTCATCAATTTGTTTGTTGTTTGATCTTTTCGATTTTATTTCAGTCTGCTTCCAAAATATTTTTTTTTGTATTATGATTATTTTCTTCTCTTTTCTTTAACTTGCTGTCAATCTTTTCCATAATAAGAATTGTTTCGTTAAAGGGGAGTATGGTTAGATGCTCGTTTAATATTATTTTCATGGACTCCTTTTAATGGGTATTCACGAATTTTCGGCAGTTCTTTGTGCCTAACGTTAACATAGTTTTTGATAAATTCTACTTTCCTAGTCTCATGGTAGTCTTCCCTGTCTTTGTTCGACTTATTAATATGTAGAATCAATTTTTTTCTTTTCAGTTCTTGTTTGTATTAATTTGATATATATATATATATATAGTTGATGATATATATAAAGTTGATATCAACTTTATGGTTTTGAACATCTATTGGCCTTGCTTTAATTGTCGAATGCGAGTAGTTATAGTATTCAACAGCCTTATACATTTGTTATTTTCTATATTAAGTGACCTGATCTTTTCTGTTAGTGTGTTGTTTAAACTTTCTGCATCGGCATTGCCTACATGGTAATTTGGTTTAACAAAATTAACTTCTATAACTTCATTTTTACAAAATTATTTTGTGTGAATGCTATTGAACATGTTATCACCAACTAACTTCTTAATTTTTCCTTTAATTGAAATGAATATTAATTGTTCCAATTTTCTACTAACGTTTTATGGTTTCTGTTCTCCAGAAAAAAAGCTAAAGGCATGTTTTGAAAATTTATCGATAAAGTTAATAAAATTATTCTTACTGTCAATGTAAATATCTACATGATAAATTCATAATGTTACAGGTGGTTTCCGAAATGTTAAGTTTAATTGGGTTTCTATCGTATTTTGCTGCAGTACATATGTCGCACTTATTAACAACTTCATGAATCAAGACTACCATAGTAGTTTGCAATTATGGCAGAGTGACCTGATTCAACTTTGTGGCATAGCGATATTTGTTCCTCTTCCTCGTTTTTTAGATCTCTTGCAAGAAAACTGCACTTTACAAATTTTATAAGAGCAGCTCGATTAATTTTTCCTGCACAACGTTGTTCAAAGAATCGCTTAGTTCATAATAAATTCCGATTTTATCCCTTATGATATGTCTCCGGACTATATCAGATATTTGATTGTGTATGTCTCTCCTGTTAATGAAAATTCTTTTATTATTAAAAATGTTGTCAGTCTTTACTGCCTTTTTTCGGCAATTATAGTATGGGTTTTAAAGCGATTAACCACAGTTTCCAAAATTGGCATATGGTCATTGCTATTCTCCTCTTCAGAACGGACTGTTGAAATCTCCAAATATTCGTTGCAATTGACACTGTCTAGATATTCTGTATTAACTGGATTTTCGCATAAATGAATTTCGTTGCTGTACAGATTAATTCTGCTAAGGAAATCGGTCACTCTGCTGTCTTTTAGTTTGATATAATCTATTATAATATCATATTCGCCCAGTTGCATCCACCATCGCTGTAGTCTTGGGCTAATATTTTGACCAATATGTCATTAGTTTAAGTCGCCTGTTAAGATTTGGTTACTTCAGGATTGGATAATCTGTTATGAGAGATTTTAGTTTCTCGAAAGCAGCAATCTAACTGGTATCAAGACGTTTATTTTAGCTTTTTTTCAGATATTTTATTATAGGAAATACGATTTTCGCATAGTCCTGTGCATTTGTCAATTTGAAGTTTGAGTCCGGCTAGACGATCCTCGGATAATCCTTAGCGATTAATACTATTTTATTCCCATTAATTTCGAGGTATTTGGTCCAAATTAATTTTTGCGTTCAATGGAGATATAGCATTCTGTCCTATGATTGCATCGTAGTTTCTACCTTTCAAGTCTACTACTTTCCAAGAGAAGCAACCAACCGTGTTAAATTCTTTTGGTATAGGGGTAACTATTTTATTCATTACCCTACTGATTATATTGTACTATTAGTACAATAAAGTGCTGGGTTTTCTAGATGATCCTCGTGGAAATTGGTTATTGCACAAGGTCGAATAATGCTTGTACTCATACTAAATTAACTATGGGGAGGCTATATTTCGAGGACTTTTTTGAAGATTTATTTCGGCTCTTTAAACATTGCCGATTTCCATAGCCTCCTCTGTCCACGAAACTGGAATTGTTATAATTATCTCTTTGTGGTCTTCTTACTTGAGAGGAATTGCTTTCAGACAAATTATGGCTCTGATTGGTATCAGAATTTAAATTTTGAGAAAAGTTATAGGAACAAGAAGAGTTTCTATTTTCCCTAACGACTTTCCTATTTAAACGTGAATATTTTGGGGCTTTATGAAAACTATTCTTTCTCTGATTATAACATATAGTTCTTGAGTCATCTACATTTTCAGCTTTATGCATTCGTGGTTTTTATCATCAAATTTATATATTTCATTAATTTCATAACTTTCTTTTCTAAATACACTAAATAATTCATTTAAATTACTAACATGAACAGCTCGACTATTGTTGTATAATTCTGACGTGGTGAGAAATGTTATCCCAGCGTACTCGCTATGTTGCTCCATTCAGGTTCGCTCCCTAGTGAATTGGATTTGCTGGATACATATGATCTACATACCGAAGGAATGCAGTTGACGATTATTGTTACATAACATTAACGCCGTCTCTACAGTTTTTATAAATGATGTTAGAGAATAGTCGCCTGTTCTCTTGAATTCTCTTTAAGTGTCTGAATTGGTTTTAAGCACTCTCTGGACTTAACTGGAGCAAAGGCTATTGGGCTAGATGTGGGGGTTGTTGTTGCTGCAGTTGTTGTTGTTGTTGATGCTGTTGATGTTGGCTTACTTGCTGCTCCTGTTGCAGGTGCTGTTGACATTGGTTTAGTTGCTGCTCCTGTTGCAGATTAACCTTTTGTAACTGTTGGACCTCATTTGTTAACTCCCCCATTTCTAGTTCACTAAGGTTATGTCTATTATCGTCGAAAAGTTCTCTCTCCTTTTCTTTTTCATTTGGCTCACTTCCCTTGTCACTTTGTCCTCTTTATTTTTCTTTTCGCGATGAGTTTTGAACAATTAGAACACTAAATTCCGTTTCTTTAGAATGGAATCTTAACTGAGTTCCCGACTGCGACACGGAGCGTATTTCGATTCAATTTAAAATACAAAAGTAAATTGTAAGATTGTTCCGTCCACCGAACATCTGCCCAGTCAGTATTTTCTGTTCTTCGTTTCAATGTTTGAGCATTGCAGTATTGACGACAAATGCTTACCTTAGCATTTAATGTAATTAGGTCAAATTTGGTGATTAGATCAATGCTCGATAATTGCACTTGAGTTTTGTACACTGGAAATCTGAGCGTTAGCATAACCGATTGATGGGGTAATGTTCGGTGCTGACGTAACCTACGCTGTCGTTCCAATTCTGTGGTCCAAGAGCGGGGTCGTGAGTCTTGGAACGAATATGAAAAGCTGAGGGTGCTGTCATCAGCGAAGGAATCTATGGGATTAGAAGTAGCAGACAAGAAATCATTTATAAAAATGAAAAAGAGTGTCGGGGACAGAACTGAGAATTAGAGATTACCAGCAATTTTTTGGTATATATCAAAGACTGTCAACTCAAAACCCCTCATTCCGAAATCAACTGACATAAAAAATTCAAAGAAAATTTCACATAGATCTTGAAGGTCCATCTACTTCCGAAACCAATCGTTCAACCAATCGTGGTATACAAGATTGCGCGGTACAACACTACCAGATTCAGTTTAATAACAAACCCCACCTAAAATAAACAATCCTTCCTAGCAAAATCCATAGCTGGTGACATTCAAGTAACTCACCATACGTTCTTAAACCTTTTCGACCAAAGAGGCAAGAAATAACAGATTTTCTTTCTCCCAACACTAAGAACGTTTCACGGTATTCTAGGCAGTCTGAAGGAATTCAATGCTGCCATTCACACACGCCAAAGTTGTGTAACTATTTTTGTTACATTAAAAATCAAAATTAAACAATTAAATAAAATGAGATATAAAACTTAACCACATGTCAGACTCGCAAAAACAATCTATTGAAACGTTAGTAAAAATTTCCGAAAAAAACCAGAAATTCACAACAAAGGTAGTATGTGAAATCTGAAGATCTGAAGAGTTGCCATCAGATTCCTCTGAAGAAATCTGACATGGAAAAAGCCGCATTCTCGATAAACGAGCTCACACGACTCCCATTCGGTATAAAAAAACCCACCCTCCAACTTCCAACGTGCACAGACGACAAAATTCATTAGAAAAACTTGCTACGTCTATATGATGAAACAACTTGAATTGAACTGTTCGGAAGGTAATTTTTAATCCACTGAAGAAGAGATTCATCGACACTATAAGCACGCATTTCCGACAAGAGAGCTTGTGGCCAAACTCTGTCAAATGCCTTAGACAAATCAAGCGCAAGATAAGGTCAGTATCAGATCACCAGTGGACCTGTTGCTGCCGAAACCATACTGCCGACCATTAAGAAGCTTCCACAACTCAAGCGATTTATCAGCGTTTCCATGACCTTAGAAAGAAGGGATGTAAGTGCTGTGGGTCGGTACGAGGTGGGTGACGAAGATTCGCCCTTTTTAGGGACGAGCTGGACAAATTCTGTTTCCAACTGCTCGGAAAGAGACCTAAAGAGTAGGATCGAAGAAAAAGCTTATGCAGTGGGTTTGCCAGCGCAGAAGAACACCTCTTCAGCAGTATAGGGGAGATCTTTAAGTACTCTTGCAACTGTACGAGTGCTGAAGTGGATTTGTCGCATGGTGAAATCAACGCTCTCAAGTACTGGTGCCGACACATTGGAATCTGGATATGCGCCGCAAGCAGATCCGCTTTATCTAAAGAGCTGACAGCTGGGATGTCATTGTAAATGAGCGTGGGAATTGAAGACGAGGCGGAATTCTTTACGTTTTTACAAATGGACAAAAATTGTTGCTACCCTTGGGACATTGTAGCACTGTTTGCCTCAACTTTTGCTCATACGAGAATTTCACATGTCTTATAATTGCATTACAGTCATTTCTGGCTCGTTTAAACTTATTCCGGTTTTCCAAAGTAGGATTTGCTTTGTATATCCGGAAATTCAACTCTCTCAACCTGATAGCCTCTCTATAGCTTGAGTCATACCATGCGCTTGCTTTGGGCTTGATACACTTCATTATAAGAGGAATGAAGGATCTCAGGCCCAGCAGAAGAATGTTTGTAATCATATCAGCAGCGGCATCCAGGTCATTATCGAGGAAGCATAGTGACCAGTTAAAATTCCTTAAGAAGTTGTTTAGACCGCTCCAATCGGCTTTCTCGTACAGCCATACTGTTCTTTTAGGAATTTCTTCTCTAACTGTTTGTGGCGATAACGAGATAATAGTTGATACGACACAATGGTCAAACGAGCCTAGAGGTGACAGAATGTCAATAGAATATTTGTCAGGATGAGAGGTGAGAAACAGGTCCAGGGTGTTTGCAGAATGATCTGCAATGTCAGGTAATCGTGTGGGCTCTTTTACTAGCTGTGTCAGATTACTTACCTCAGCAAAGATTTCATACCTTCCTTCGGATGTTGTCTGGCCGGAATGTCGAAGACAATTATAATTGTCTACATTGAAATCGCTAGCGGATACAATTCTTGAGATGGAGTCGGATAGCGCATCAAATTCGTTAAAAGTTGAATTGCTATCCAGGTTTGAACTATAAATAAAGCAGTAAAGGATTAAATGCTTACGGACATGGAGTTTTAACCACAGAAAATTAAATCCCGGATTGGGAGGTTGAAGTTGGTAGGCTATATCACTACGCACGTAGAAGGCGAGACCGCGGTGTAAAAAGAAAAGCGGCACCAAGCTATATCCAGGCAGGTTTAAATCCGATAAATCGGTATTCTCCCCTACGTGTGTTTCACTCAACGCCAAGACAGCTGGTTTATAGCGGAATAGGTGGACATACACAGCGAACAGATTCACTCTAAGCCCACACACATTGCTCACGTCAACCCTAAAACTTCCCATAAAATATAAAACGGAACAGAGATGAGAATTGTAATTTTCAGATCAGCTTCCCAACAACAATCGATGTAGATGTTATGCTCATACATCGATTGGAATTGGTCCACATATGGCGTCGTATTATGGCTTATGAACCCTTCTGGCTGGCACATGTATAGGTGTTCTTTTAAGCTTCCATTTAAGTATACACTGTGATACATTTGATGAAGATCTAGTTTATATTTTACTGACAAAGCAAAAAGTATACGTACTATGGAATACCGAACAACAGGCGAAAGCATCTCATAGAAATCTAGTCCCGGTTTCTGTGTACAGTCCTTGGCAACCAAACGAACCTTATACCTTTCCATTTTCTTTGTGGGGATCAACAATGATCCATGTGTTACTGGATTCGAGGTTTTATGCTCTGTTTCCATAGCCTGCTTACAGTACTTAGATTATTTGCACTGTATGGGTTTTTCCACAGATTGTGGAATCATCTGAGTATTATCCAGATAGAACAGCATGTTTTTGTTTCAATAATTTTGCCGACTTGCTTCTGCTAATAATACCTTCCACATTGTCCTCAATCTCTTCTACGTCATCTTGATCCGGAACTTAGTTGTGGGTATCTGGACGATCCTCTATTTCTTCCACTGTATCTTCGAAATGATCTTCATTGTCATCATCATCCTTTTTTTTTTAATTTATTGACTTCAAGCACTGGATCATTCGGAGTTGTACCTTGCAACTTTCTTGCTTCGAAAAATGTAACTTCATCGTCATTGGACACTTGGAATGGATCGGGTACCTTTGGATTTTTGTTAAAGGCAGACATGCTGAGAAATTTGACGTCGTGTCTTCATACCATTATATGCAACCACCACGCAATCCACGCAATTTGCCTAAAACTCTGATCTCCCTGGCTTATTATACAACGTAATACCTAAGGAACCAAATGGTTTTAAATGGAAAACGTTACTTTCATTTCCACTCCGGGATTCACATGGTGTCATCGGTGGTAATGATTTTGTTGGCAATATTTATCGCCTTTGCCCACATCATTTCCGGAAGACCTGAGCCTATTAGAATGCATCTGGCCATTTCCACAAGGGTAAGGTTCGCGCGTTCCGCTACACCATTCTGTTGCGGTGTGTATTCAGCTCCGATGTCCCGAAATCTTAGCCTTAATATTCGCGACCATTGTCACAGCGTAGTATTTAAATCTTTCGACCAGTATCTAGTTCTACTCTAGATTTAAAGTTTATAAACGCGTTGAATACTTCAGATTTGTTTTTTAAGACTTGCACGAACATTTCCTAGATTTATCGTCAATAAACGTAACGAAGTAGAGCACCACCTAGTGAACAAACGCTCATGGGGCCACGCACATCGCCATGGATTAAATCTAGAACGTTTTCATTTTTCTTTATAAATTCTTATTTTTTATTTGATAAACGTAACGTGCTTTTTATATTATATACTCGTACATATGTACTGAAAATCACACTCATGTTACTGTCGACGGTTTTACTGATTGAAATAAAGTTCGCTTTTAATTGAGGAACAAATAACATGTCGCAGTATAATTTTATAAAATTTAGTTTCAATCAAAACTTCTACGTCTATCTCTTTCAGCTTTTCAACGACATCGAGGAATACATCTATGTGCTGATAACAGTTTGCGGTATGGCGTTACTTTTCGCGCTGGACCAGCCGGCTAATGTAGGACTTCAAGCTTTTCCCATGCTCCCATTTACGTACGGCAGTTCAACGCAGAAATATATATTTGGGAGAGTCTTCTCGTCCTTTTGCGCCCATATTGATTGGTTCTCCGCTGTTTGATCATCCATTCTGCTGCCTTCGCTGACGTACTCCCAAAGTTCATTGTGGATGAGCACACTTTTCATTTTCACCGCCTAATTTCTCGATATTAAGAAACGAACTTATTTCTTACGAGCTTCGTATGTACATATATCCATGTACGTATATTATTTGTAGAACACTAGCACTGGCAAATTGTTTCTTTTTATTTCCATATATTTTCAAGTTTTTTTTTTACCCATTTTAAAAATTACTAATCAATCACGGACCTGGGCCAATGCTGGTAAGCGAGCATACTCCGAAGCCATCTCAAGTACCATTCTTAGAGTAAAAAGCCGGTCGGTTGTACTTTTTCTGGGACGAAAGCCGCACTGTTCCCCCCTGCATCCCCATCCTGGGCTCGACCATAGCTCTAGAACACGCTTCGAACACCTTAGCGTATACATTCCCGGGGAAGAAAAAAATCCCCGCAAAAACACTTTTTCATGCAAAAAATTCGACATATTTGAGTAAAAAGAAACGCTTCAAATGAATGGCGTATACTGAAATGGCGTACAATGACAGTTGCTTTCCAACGCATGTTCAAATGGACACAAAAATGGAATAATGCAAGTTACGCGATCTCTTAGAAAACGGCACGAATTTATGTCATATATCTATATTACATAATGCTAACGTTCACATTTCCGATTTACAAAACTCAAGTGCAACGTTCGAGCATTGCAACAATGACCTAATTAAGACAAAATACGATCGTCAATAGCTCAATGCTCGAACATTGACCGATCAGATGTTCGGTCGACAGAACTCTCTTACGATGTACTATATGTATATGCTTAGAATTGAATGAGAAATAAAGATCCGCTCCGATTACTTTACTTAGGCCCGGGCGCTAGTTAAGGTTTTATGCACGGGGAAAAGAAAAAAACTATTTTTATTATTTTTTTATTTTACTGGACAACCGCCCACTTTATTGATTCGATTAAAATAATAACAATACATATATAATAACAAATACATTGGTTGCCAACACACGTTGCGACGAACTGGTGTTATTTGCTGAGGTGCTAGGTGTTTGGAGTTGGCAAATGTGCAATGGTTTCTGCTGATACAGCGTCTATTGTGCTATGTGCTTGGGGTTGACGAATATGGTTGATCGAATTATTGTGCATCGGCGAAACAGGTGAAGATAGTATGATAACCTATATTTGACTGCGTTGCCAATGCTAGGACAACATACCTCATACGCGTATTAACATATTTGGTGTTAACATATATCTTCATCAGATAACAATGGAAAAATGTATTTCCATAAGAATTAAAAATATTCATCTAGATCTTAATACACAATATTGTTTAAATAAATATTAACTTCCCATTGAATCTGATAACCATGGGTTTTCAATAATAGGTTTGGTCTGGTAAGATTATTATCAATTATTTACCATACGTATGAAAAGTGTACTACAAACTGTTTGTCTATATGTGAAACATATGTCCTTGTCATAAATAATACCTTTTCGATAAAAGTTGTTATTAAGATATGATGTCTGGTGTTGACATTAATAAAAATATATTTTTAATAATGAAATTTATATCAAAATGCCTTGACACACTCTATCCCCTTTGCTTAATTTAAACAAATATGTTCGAACGCCTAATTTATCTATAAATGAATTTTGAGAATTACAATATTAAATGCGATTATAAAGTTGTTAAGTAAAAACGAAACCGGTTGCGTGTGGCATCAAAGGTGTCTATACACTCTCGAGCGCTTTGTTTGAATTTATTCTACAATATTCAGTTCTGTTCGGAGCTTTAACCGAGAAAGTTCATCTCTCTTCAAGCATACGTACACAACCAAAATTCCCAAACGTGATCGGTCGCCTAATGTTGAAGACTATAGGTCTTCGAAAATTAAATCATTCAAAATGTATTCTAGAAATAACAATTCTAGAACCAATTCTTTCACGGCATTAGCAAATCTACCGACTTCGGACAATGAAGATATCGACTGAGATGAAATCTTAAGTCCCACTGTTTCTAATAGAAAAGCAAACATCCCCTCGGTGTGTGTTTTGCAAAAGACTCTTAGTGAAGTCCATGCTTTACTTCGCAAAGTTCAAATTACCAATTACTCTTTAAAAAAATTAGCATTGGCATTAAAATTAACTGCGGTAGTGTTGTGTCCTACAATAAACTGTGCACTGTGTTACAAACGAAAAATATGCAGTTTTTCACTCAAAACGTTAAATGGGACTTTGCCATAAGGCAACGTAATCGAGTCACGAAGTGTTATAACTGCCAAATGTATGGACATGGCGAGAAAAATGTCATATAAAAACTCAGTGTGCTATCTGCTAGGAACACCACAAAACCAGTGAGTGCACCTCCAACTTAAAATGAGCAAACTGCAATAGAATACACAAGTCTACTGAACTAACATGTGTCAGTCGCCAAAGCTTTCTTGAAATGAGGCAAAAGCTCTCGGACAAAAAGAAAACACAGCCAATTAGAAGAGCACAGACGTCTTTCGCACCTAACATCATGGATTTTCCATCACAATTCATCAGGTAACGTAGGACCTAGGGCTGTAATCACTAACATCCACAAATCATCGAATGCGTGGTCCAAATCTACCAATAACAATACTGTGCAGAACAACCAGGAGCTTTTCTCGCTAGAAGAAATTAATTCTCTCACTTCCGAGATGATCATCTTGCTCGGGAACTGTACTACAAAAGCAGAGCAATTTAATATTATAACACCTTACATTATAACTTGCACCATATTATAACTTGCAATTAAATACTTATACAAATCGAAATAATGAACAGTAGCTTAAACATAATTTGTAGCATTAGTTTCAGAAACTTGGTTAAATTCTAATGATCGTTTATCAAACTCTGTTTAAATGTTATCGTTTGGACAGGGAAGAGAGAATTGGTGGCGGTGTTGCCATAGTTGTGAAACGTCTTATACAACAAATCGACTTCCAATCATAACTACGAAATTAATTGAAACTATTGGTATTGAGGTTCCCTTTGCTAATGGCTTGTCACTAAAAATTTATAGTGCATATTTTTCAGGTGGAAGAAATTCGCCACAAAAACGAACTGATCTCCTAAGTGATTTTTTGAGATTAATAAACACAAATGATCTTTTTCTAATGGGGTTGTCTTAGAGCTAATTCTTGGGGTAATATTCTGGCTGACTTAAACTGTAGACATCTTTTCGATATACTCTATCCTCCTAGTCCATCCTATATACATTATAATAGTAATTGGAACCCATCTACATTAGATCTATTTGTGACGAATATTTCTGACCTTTTTACTCCTCGTATAACACTTAATGAACTCAATTCCGATCATCTACCTGTAATATGTAGTACTATTCTTTACCCAGTGCAATGTTAAAATTATGTCTATGATGTGAAAAATGCCAACTGGAACTTATTTAAAGGTTTAATACGTACGAAGCTAGGTAACTGCTTAGTTCAAAATAACAGCCAAACCCATATAGATCAAAACGTGAGTACGTTTACAAATTCTATTCTGGAAGGCTTTGAGCAGTCAGTGCCTAAGAGAACGAATTTAAGACAGACATCTAATCTGCTATCACACTTCATTCTTCAATTTATTAAGCTGAGGAACATCTGCAGATCCAGATGGAGACGAACAAGGAATGATGTCTACCACATCGAATTTAATAAAAATTAACTCCTTAGTTAAATATGCTATTGGAAACTTCAGAAATCAATCATGGACTAATAGACTATAAAATTTAGAGAAATTCAGTAAACCTTTTTGGAATTTGGAGACGGTAATAAAGAAAAAACATACTTACATTCCTCCACTG
Source organism: Eristalis tenax (assembly GCA_905231855.2). Classification (NCBI taxonomy): domain Eukaryota; kingdom Metazoa; phylum Arthropoda; class Insecta; order Diptera; family Syrphidae; genus Eristalis; species Eristalis tenax. The sequence goes on along the minus strand of HG993125.1, from coordinate 17,582,437 downwards.
AAGGTAGATAACTCTCTTGTACTGAAAAAACCAATGCACTTGCTAACCATTTTTCTATAAGTCATTCGATAACTTACAACATTATCCCACCCACGGACATTAAATCTTCTGTCGAGCAATCAATTCATTTTCTTAATTCACAAACAATAATCAACGATTTCAATGGTATTTCTGTCACTGAACTTATAGACAGCTTAAAAGTTAAGAAATCTTCTGGCCTTGGAGGTGTTAGAAATGTGTGTCTGAAAAATTTTGCCACATTTTGCTCTCACTAAGTTGACTGAACTATTTAATTGTTGTTTTACTTTGGGACATTTTCCAACCCATTGGAAAACGGCCAAAGTAATACCAATCTTGAAACCTGGCAATGACCCTAATCTAGTCGTAAGTTACAGACCAATCAGTCTGCTCAGTTCTCTTAGTAAGTGCCTTGAAAATATCATAAAGAATAGAGTTGTGTCTTTCATTGAGAGTAACTCTATTATACCCTCTGAGCAATTCAATTGAATTTAACAATGGGAAAAAGTACTGGCATGGTAATTTTAGATTTTGAAAAGGCTTTCGCTATTGTTTGGCATGATGTATTGATTCATAAGTTAGTAAGTGTTAATCTTCCGCTGTATCTTGTCAAAGTCATCCAGTATTTTTTGTCTCACCGAAGTTTTAATGTTTCCATAAATGGACATTCTTCTGTAAATAAACTGATTAATGCAGAAGTTCCACAAGGGTCCGTACTTAGTCCAGTTTTATATATCATTTATACATCCGATTTCCCTAACTTGACAAAATGTAGTATCGAACTTTTCGCTGACGATACTTGCATTTATGTATGTATCGATTAGTTTCAAAGTTGAAACTAATCTACAATCTGCTTTGAATGCATTCGAAACATATTGTATTAAGTGGAAAATTAAAATTAATGCTTTTAAGACACAAGCTATCTTTTTTAATACTAAAAGAAAAGATTGTTTATTTCCTAGCAACAGACTTATTGTCAATGGAATTGCGGTTGAATGGAAACCGAATGTAAAATATTTTGGTATTTATTTAGACAAGCGCTTAACATTCAATCTTCTCGTGCAAGAAACAGTTAAGAAGGTTAACACAACTACACGAATACGGTATCCATTTATATGTAGACGTTCTAAACTCAATGTTGCGAACAGACTACTCATTTTCATAGCTATTTTTCATGCTATTATATTTTATGGGTCTCCTGTCTGGGGTAAATGTGCAAAGAGTCACTTACGCAAGCTCCAGATAGCTCAAAATAAACTGCTTAAAATGATTCTGGATTTTCCATGGTTTTTCCCAACAAAAGAATTACATGAAATGGCCAACATTGAAATGGTAGCACAAAGGATTGAAAAAATTCTGTTAAAATAAAATATTTCGTGTTTATCTTCTGACAATGTCGACATCTCTAATTTGGCTTTATAATTTGTGTATATTTATTGTATTTATTTATTTCTTTTTATTTATTTGTTTATTTACTTATTTATTTATTTATTTATTTATTTATTTATTTATTTATTTATTTATTTACTTATTTATTTATTTATTTATTTACTTATTTATTTATTTATTTATTTATTTATTTATTTATTTATTTATTTATTTATGTATTTATTCATTTATTTATTTATTTATTTATTTATTATTGCAATAGCTATACAAATCGCTACAAATCAATACCATTTAATAATAGAACCATTGTTTCATGACTGAGTTTCGCAACTACTTCTCTCTTCGCTCCAACTTTATATGTATTACTTTCTCTTTTTTTTCTCTCGTTTTAATGAATGTTTTTAGTGGCTTTTCATTCTAAATTTGAAAAATTATGTGATATTATTTTCAACAATTGTAGTTATATTATAGTAGTAAGCTACTTTTACCATATCTCTGTAATTCAAAATTTTAATATTGTATGTATTTTATGCCACAATAAATAAAATGTTAAATGTTAAATGTTCTACAATATTTCTCCATTTTTAGTTGACAGACTAATTAACAGGGACATAGTTAATTTTTTTTGAGCTAACCCCTTTAACACATTTAAACAAAATAGTAGTTGGTACGAATAGTTTACTCGTACAAAAGCTGTCAAGGGGCAGTTGATTTATAAGAACTCAAGCAAAAAGATCAACTTTTAATGTTTGAAAATCCGAAATAAAGGTGTCATTTACTCTGTCACCATTTATGACTTCTTTGCAGTGTTGAACGTTAGTAGCAGACCAAAGGAATGATAAAATATCATTTGGGGATAATTTGATATGGCTGATGATTGCAAGTTGTTAGTCCTTTGGATAAAGTCATGTTGTGTCATTGGTGAATTTGTGGGGTAAGGTTTTCTACACAAATTAAAATGTGTAGTGATTCCGAATTGATGCAACATTTATTTTATTAATACAAAACAAAACAAAAAAAAGAAGTATTGCATAAAAAAAGAAAAAAGGGAAAGAGTGACTCCACAAAGGAGCCCGATAGCTTTCAATGGTTGTTTTCGTTTGCACTACGTATAGGTGTGACGTATTTTCATACTTCGCTTTTTTATAGAGTGATGCTATTCCAATCGTATGTATATGTGTCCTCAATATATAATTTAATTGGCAGTATCACATTCGAGTGTGTACCTATCATATGTGGGATGTGGGATTTGTTTGGAGCTTGCAAACTGTAACCATTTTAGAAGCTTTTAAGAGGAATTTAAATTCACATTAACATTAAAAAATATACATACGTATATATATGATCAAGTTAATATAATAATGTACAAATGTATTATATTATTATTTTACGTAATGTATTATATTACAATTCAATGATAACGGATACAATAAATTACGCCTAAATAGTTATATATTTATGTAAGTTTAAAAGTATGTAATATGAACGTATATTGTTTCAGTTTAGCTTGTGGTATAAAAATTATGTTTTTACTTACATTACAGGACTAATGGAAGTCCAAGCCATTATGAAGTTCTTTCTTGACCAGCGTATGTTATTTGTGGTTTCTTTGGTAACACTATCTTCGCCGACAATAGATTCATTAACCGCGAGTGTATATATGCAATACAATATGTAAATACACTCATCTACAATACAAAACAAGTTCTAAAACAAGAACACCACTTACCACTCTCAGTATATATATGCGTATGCTATATATATGTGTTACCACATACGCACATCTTCGTCGTAGAACCACACAAAGCAGTAATTTTAGTAGCCTATAACAAGGAATACGAGCGTATATCAATGCGGTTAGCCAAATTATTTTCTTAAGTTAACCGCGAAACATATAATATAGACACATTGTGTATCTACAATATATAAATAATTATATCTTCACATGTTTAATAAAACTGTGCATATAGCCACGTTTTGTTTAGACTAATACATTAGGATACTAGCTAAGCAAAGGGTATCCGATCGGGAAAATAACCATCAGTTAATTTTGACTGTCCAGAACAAAGGGTGCCCAATATTTTTTCATCTATGTGAACTGTGACATCCATGAACACTGAAAGTGGAATTATCTAATAGTAAAAAGTTACTAACTATTGTGATCTGAAAACAGGAGGCATTAATGTTGAATTGTCTCGGCCTCTGAAATAAATTATATATAATATAAAGACACACATACTAATGGACCAAAACCATATTTAGCGTGCATTAACGATAGTTCTCAGCATCTTATTTTGAAAAGTCTGTATAATGTTCAGATTGCTTGCTTTGTTACAACATTAAAGTTGTTCGCCATACGTTCGAACAGGTTTGAGGATTTGCTTGTACACAAGCAAATTGTTGTCAATTCTCAGCTTGGAATGTTTACCAATAAGGCAGTACATATCTTTGCATTTCATGCCAAGCTCTGCACGTTTCTTTTTAACGTGCTCATTCTACTTGGGTTTTACGTCATCGTCATCCCGAGATATTTAGCTTCATTACCAAAAGGTATTTGGACTCGCTTTAGGAAGACTTGAAAGTTATTGACGTGTCTATGAGTAAAATGGACTGATTTGCCATCGTCCAGAAGTTCATGCATTCGTCTATCTGCTCTAGTGCACGTTGTTATTTTGTTGTAGACTTTTCAATCGTTTTGGATGTTAACAAAATGGCGATGCCGTCAGCAAATGAACCTTATGTCTAGAATACAGTAGTTATAGCAGAGAACACTCCCTTGCGGTATATCAGCATTTATTTTTAAAGGCAGAGTATTCATTTCCAAGCGTTTCGCGATATATTCTATCAGAGAGGTAATTTGGACAAATACTATTTTTTATCTGCTCGGAAAGTGACCCAAAGGGTAGAATAGATAAAAAAGATGACGTAGTGGTTTGGCCAGCGAAGCAGAACACCTCTTCAGATTTGTGCACGTCGTTGCAAGAGTACTTAAAGTATATAAAGATCTGGTATTTAAGTACTCTTGAAACTGTCCGAGTGTGGAAGTGGATTTGTTCCATGGTGATATGGTGGGTAAAATGTGGATAAACGTTCACAAGTACAGGGGGAGACCTATTAGAATCTGGGAGCGTTGAGCTGGCTGAAAAATACGATACGGCGAATTGGGCTTGATACTCTTCACTCTATGAGGAATGAAGAATCTCATGCCCAGCAGAAGAATGTTTGTGATAATATCAGCAGCGGAATCGAAGTCACTATCGAGGAAGCATAGAGATCAGTTTAACTTCCTAAAGAACTTTTTTATTCCGCTTCAATGGGCTCTCTCGTACAATTCCGTTCTTTTAGAAATTTTTTCTCTTACGACATGGAGATTTAACCACAGAAAATTCAATTCCGGATTGGAACAGAGGCCGTATTGTGGTTGGATTTTGGAAGCTGCATTACTTCGCACGTAGATGGCAAGACCGCGGTGTAAAAAGAAAATTGGCACCGAGCATTGACTACAAAAATCCGATTTAGAACATCATTTCACAATTTTGAAAAATATTCATTTTCAGTTTTTGTCAACAATTTCAGTCTTCATTTTATACTACACAACAAATGTTTAGCGTTCAAATTAGTATAGTACTATTGTTAGTGATGTGGTAAAAAATACTAGTTTTAACCCCTCTCCAAAATATGGTTAAGATTTCGTGTTTTGCGTAGATACTCGTACCTCCGATACATTGGTGAAAAAATTAAAGCTTCAAAGAAAGACCATGAATTGAGATATATACGTTATAGTGTACGTATATCTGAATTAGAATTAATAGTTTAGCTTATAATTTTCGCTTTTCCATGTCCAGGTTGTCAATAATGCCAATCTTGACCGATTAAATCAAATAGATGCTCTCAGCTAAACTTTTGGGATTATTGCCTTGTATAGAGTTTAACACGTTGTCGTCGAAATTAACTCGTTGCAGTATCTGCTCAATGAGTCTTATAATATTTTTGACAAACGGGACAATTTTGTAGAATAGTTTGATAAACGATCTTAATATACGGCAAAAATGTATGTATGTATATGTATTGTGTAAAATATGGTAGTACGGATATGAAAGGACTAGTACGATAGTATGCAGACGTCGAGAGTAGCATGAGTACTCCTATAGTAGTAATTTTTACAGCACTGCTTCCATCGCATGTATAGGAAGAGTGTCAGCTGTTTTCGAAAGCTGTCACGCAGATCTTTTCCCATTGATGATACATTACAAACTTAATCCGTGATTGGACTTCGCCATGGATGACTTGTGTGTCAGTTGTACATTAGAACACCAGTTAAATGCACTACACATGTTAGTGGAGTCCCATTGAAGCAGCCATTGAAGCAGCACCATTGAAGCAACATCATCGACAGCTTGGCAGGCGCATGGAAGAGCATGGACACACTTCAAAAAGTCACCTAGTTGCGCTTAGGCATGGCTAGAGTTGCACGGGCATATTTCGTACTTCGAAGTTCACTCCAAGGAATAATCGTGTCATTAAGCGAGTAGTGGGTAAAAGACCATTTACAACTGGCTAAGATGAGTAATCAACATTGACAATCTAATAATACCTAATACATCCATAAAATGTAAGGAGAACAATAGTTCTAAAGGGGTTCAATGCTACAAACCGAGGCCATAACACAAAGACTTTTATCGAAGCAGTGAGGTAGGTTTGTGGAAGTGTTATGGTGTAGGCCTTTATGGCGTCATCATAATATGACATTCTAGGAATGCCAGCAGAATACCAAGGACAAATACAATTCCGTTTCTGTAAAAGATAGAGGAGATAAACATCTTCAAAAACATCTTCATCGGCACATTTCTTTCTTCAAGTAGAGAAACGAATAGTGAAGTTAGTTCAATGAACTACTACGACCACCGATTGATATTTTGTTACCATAAACGAACGCGATTGCTTGCAATTTACTTGATACAACTTGATAAAATACGAACGGATGAACACAACCACTTGAGAGGTGCCATTATGGACAATATACCAATGATATGGGTAATGCATTTATCTTATTTTCAAGGTACCAGCATTAGTAGCCCAATTACGTACGTCATCACGGTTATTCAAATTCGTTAATTGCTATAATATAAGATAACACGTATAATAAATATATATGTTACTACCACTCCATTTTTTGACATCAAATTCCATTGTCATGACATCAAAGCAAGTGTGTCCAAACAAAAATTGAAATCACTGATTGATTTAATAGAAAAACATTCTGTTTTCGGTTACACAATCTGTATTCGATTTAGTGGCAAAAGCGGAATTTGACCCTGGTTTGGCTTGAAGTTTAAATCCGTCCAGAAGAAATTGATCCCTTAATTCAACGAGAAATATTTGGCACTTTCGCTCATGTTCACCATATACTTCCACGAAAATACGATGTCTTTCGGCAGCAGTTTTCTTCATATTAAAGTAATGAAGAAGAACTCCTCACAAAAACACTTTTTCAGGCACAAAGTTCAATAACAATAGCTTTCCAACTCATGTTCCAATGGAATAATAACAATGAAATAATGCAATTTACGTCGCTGACTGTTTTGCCAGAACACCCTCTAGATTTGGTGCTTGAGCTTTAAGTTCCCGACTCGCCCTCCTAATGATATCCACTCCAATATCCTTCCTCCCAATCTAGGACATGTATGTATCCACATTCCCGCCCGTGTAGACATTTGAGGTGAAACTTCTGACAGGAAGTTTTTCCACCCGTTCAAAAGATCGACAGATCTAGATCCCCTTAGATTCGACGACTGGCAGCTTGAGACGTTCCATGTCCGTTGCATTCTGGTCCCCACACGCACTTGTTACTGTATTGCGTGACTTCCTCCCAACCCCAAAGCGGCTCACGAGGCCACTGACAAGTTGCTTGTAGTTCCTTCGGGCTAAGTCCTACCGACTGCCGGCTACGGAACTGTCCGTTAGTCAAAAGCTAACATTAATTCAAAAATTAAAATATGACGTGAGCGTCCGTTGGTATTATTTTTGGTAACTGCCCATTTTATCGTAAGACGAATCCGAAAATTTTCCCGTTATCTACAACACATCTCGAGAAATGCGTATCACTTGTAGTGATAAGAATTGTGTTTTTTCAAATCGGGTTTTGTGTTGGCAATTGTTTTCGCAGCAATTTAATTATATATAAGGTAATTTTATTATGTAATATATGTGGTAATTTTTTTTTTCAATGTAATTTTATTTATGAATCGAGTCAATAATGTTGCGGGTAAGATCTGGCTTTATGACTTTTTTTAGCGTATAGAGTAGCAATTTGGCTTTTTAGAACATTTGAAATTTATTATTTTGAATTCCTATGTTTCCTATGGTTTAGGAAATTCCAATGACAGAAAAACACTGAATACTGAAACTCGAGCCGAATTAGGAAAAATTAGGATTGAGGGACTTACACCCCTCTTCTGGCAAACCTCTGATGTGTCGTAAATTACAACTACCTCACAAGAGCATGATGAGTATCAAATTATGAGGTTTTCGCATTCAGAGCAAATCACAGCTTTTGAGCATCTCAAGAACCACCAAAATTATTATCTTCTCATGAGCACATCACAAGGAGGAAATTGACACAAAAACGTTTAGCTTTACATTTTTCTGGTCCTACAATGAAAGGATTTCACATTGTCCTCTCAATGTAGAAGAAGAAAAAAATAAAAAGAGAGCGAAAAAACAAATTTTTGACATGAAAACGAATTCACCAAACCATGGTAACTATTCTTGTGTGTTTCCTTGTGAGGATTTGCTAATACCAAATAGCTGAAACCTCAAAAGGTAGATATTACAGACATTAATGCGTTGTAACCACATCACAACCAAAATAGGGGTGTTAAACTTGTTCCTCCTTTTCGCAGGCGGCAGCTCCCGCTCGAGCAATCTCATTGCTTCGTCCGGGTAGGTGCTTTTCGAAACTATTTCAAAACGTGGCGAGATGACCCTCCCATAGTAAAAAAGCTAGTTTTAACTACTCTACAAAATGTCGTTAAGATTTCTTGGTGCCAAAGTTATAGTAGTTTGCCCTTTGTTTCGCACAAAACCCCAAGTTTTTTTTTTGCTTTCCTTTTTTGGCGATAAACAACACGTTAGGCATGTGCAGCGTTTGAATGACCACAACGGACTGCTAGTATCCATATGTATATATGTACATATTAACGCGGTCTTCATTTTCCCCATGCTTAGTAATGCTTTGATACAGCATTTTGCTATCTAAATAAACATTCGACAAGGTGCATTGAGTTGATACGATTCATATGTGTACAGACATATGTACTTATGTACATTGCCTTTCGGAAAACAAAACCATACGAACAATTCACGTCTTTAATTGGAAATGAAAATTAAAACTATACAGCAGAAGAATATATTAAGCATATAATAATTATATATACAAATTAATCGCTATTTCCTTTGGTCATGTCATTCAAGTTACGGCTTCACCGATTTCATTTATCTTTTTTTCTAAGTTTTGTAATACTTTTTGACGTTTTCACTAAGTTACAAATATTGCGAGTAATGAGCCTTTACAGACAGCAGTACAAACAAATATTTATAATCGGATTATGATGACTACTGATGCTGAATGTCACCTTAATTTTGTCTGATATTGTTGTAATATCATTTTTCTTACTTTTCTTTTAATTCAGTATTCGTTATAAAATGTTAATTTAAAAAAATTCTTCATTTAACTTTCTGAAACCCTTTACCAATTAGTTTTGAATTGACTATTTAGGAATGTTACAAAAGAACACAGTACAAAATGTATCCATTGTACTATATGTACAAAGCCACAGCAACGGGTGGCCGGATAAGCTAGTATGTATATAAAAACTTTCATATTTACATTGGCCTATTGTTAAGATGCTTGCAAATTTATATAGAAAGAAACTTTTTCCTAATGGATTTCCATAAGCCACCTTTCAACTGTACACACGACAACGGAAGGAGCAGCTCTATAATCTCAATTGCTATTCATAATAACAACAATTGAGAGCACTTGAGATGCCGACAGACAAGAACAACCATTGAATCATCGTCGGTGTACAGTTTCTCTGGTAGCTTCGACACCTCCCCCCAAGGAAATATTTCCAAATATAGCTCGGGTGAATTTCTTCTTGAATCCTCTTTACTTAAAATCATCATAAGAGGCATCAAATGCGCGCAGTTGTGTTGATTGGTTTTGGATGGATAAGAGGGCCAGAACTATCACTATATATCGATGTCTGTAAAATACATCGTTCACCTTTCTGCTCACATTTCTTCTCTTAACTTTAATTGAGAGGCCATCCTAACTTCTTTGGTGCTTCGTGTAGTATAATTCGACTCAATGAAATTGGTAGATAATACGCTTGATGGGTAGATCCCACAAATGGAGAGCATCCATGCAAACTTAAACGCATTTGATCCCTTTGTATTAGCACCCATATCAGTAATTTGATACGGCTTATTCCATGAAAGTTGTGCACAGTAATAATATGAATGAAGGAAAGTTTCCGCATTTTATCAATTTTGATTGTTACTTGAAAAAATGCAAAAAAAAATCGCTTGGAATTTAGAGTCTTTAGCTCTACTCTCTGTTGGGAGAAAAGAAAATATTATATTCTATATACATTTATTGGCTCCTTATATTTACACACACATGTAGGTATATAGCGCAACAGGTAATGGTGAAAACGTTGAAAATTCTTGAATAGAAATACGAAAAATTAGAAGCGGTAAGGAAAAGAAGACGCGATGTACGCAGATTGTTACCAAATAGATGGAGAGATCAATTAGGAGTTTAGCCATACCTGCAGTAATTGAAAACTCACAGAAAGTGGTAAATTGTCGAATTAAAGATGAAACATTAAAGTTTTGTATAATTTATAGAAAGTTCTTACGGGAATCTTATATAAAATCGATTAATCTCGGGTATGGATATTTTACCTTTGCGTAAAATACGATGCTGGGAAATGATGAAATGCGTGTTGTGATATGACGAATGTGAATTATACAGATATGTAGCTATTTTTTTTCTTTTTAAATTGCTACACATATATTAATTCAAACTATTTTGAGAGGAAAATATAACGGGAAAACTACGATCCGAGGATTATATTCTGTCTTAAATGCTGAGAGAAATGTACAACCCCTCGGCAGAATGCTACATATAAAGGCTGATTTTTTAGCTATTATCTTTTTGGCAACACTAGTTTAAGCAGCTGACGCACGTTTCGTGTTTTGTTTCACTGTCAAACATCTTCAGTTTGGTCTATAATTTAACCATAAATCGTCTTACAAACGAACAACGCTTGCAAATTATTGAATTTTATTATCAAAATGCGTGCTCTGTTAAGAAAGTTCATCGCGCGCTTCTTCCATTTTATGGTGTGTTCAGCGACGAAGCTCATTTTTTGCTCAATGGGTACGCAAATAAGCAGAATTGTCGATTTTGGAGCGAATATCAGCCAGAAGCATTGCAAGAGCTACCAATGCATCCAGAATAAGCCACAGTTTGGTGCGGTTTATGGGCTGGTGGCATCATTGGACCGTACTTCTTCAAAGATGATGCGAATCGTAACGTAACTGTGAATGGTGAGCGCTACCGTGAGATGATATCCAACTTTTTTTGCCCAAAATGCAAGAGCTTGACTTGCATGACATGTCGTTTCAATAAGACGGTGCCACATGCCACACAGCACGCGCAACAATGGACTTATTGAGAGAAGAGTTCGGTGAACAATTTATTTCACGTTCCGGACCGGTTAAAAACACCGGTAGCGATGGTCTAAGAAGGAGTGATCTTAAGAGTGATTGACCTTTAGAGTGACATATGTGTCATTGCTTCTCCATAAAACACGAGTTAGAGTTAGAGTCACAACCAATTATGAGTTTTTCATTGTGGGTGAGTGCAAGCCATACGTTTTTCCTGTAGTCCCTAAATGGCGGTTGGTCATTTAGTTAAAAACACCGGTAGCGATGGTCTAAGAAGGAGTGATCTTAAGAGTGATTGACCTTTAGAGTGACATATGTGTCATTGCTTCTCCATAAAACACGAGTTAGAGTTAGAGTCACAACCAATTATGAGTTTTTCATTGTGGGTGAGTGCAAGCTCAGTGCAGAGTGGAAGCTTGCATGATAGCTTCCGCTCCTTTTTTTATTTCATACAAATCTTTATAAATAAAATTCTTCAAACAAGTATTAACAAATGAAATTAACATGAAAAAAGTTAATAACACTCTGTTGACGAGTGACAAGTGGAGAGTGATCCGTCAAACATCAATATAACGTAAGTGTAGGTTGAGGGGACATGGAGAAAAAATCATTTCAAGCTACTACCACATGCTCCCCTAATAGGGTTGCGGGTCTAAACCACGCACGAAAAATCTCCAAGTAACTCGATCCTCCGCCATCGACTCCAATTCATCAAGAATTATGCCAAAGCGTAACCAGGCGAGTTTTCGGACATGTTCACTTGCACTGCTGTGTTTCTAACCCTATCCCGGTGAGTAATTCTCACAGAATTTGCCACTAACTCTCCCTCTCTTTCGGCCAATATACTAATTTCATGACAATAGGTGGGAGTTGGAATAAATACTGAGTTGAAAACTTGGCTTTGAAGCCAAGCTCGGCCTTCCTGATTACAGATCTACCAAAATTACAATTCTACAAAATAATTGTAGATGGGCAATTCATTCTAAGAGTGGAATTCTGGTCGGTTGTACTTCTACTGGGACGAAACCGCACTGTTCATCCCCCATCCTGGGCTCGACCATAGCTCTTGAACACTGGAGTAATCTCTTTCGTACCTCTTCTTGAAAAATGGAAATTTAATTGTAGCAGTATTAAGTATAATATATTATGTATAACAGTATAAATATTAATGTGTAAGTATAGTAATGTAAATATTTCAGAAGTAAAGTATTAAGTCTGTTAAATAAATCAAAACTAAGAGTCATACGATTAACTTTAAGCAAAATACGAATAGCGTGCTTTTGCTTAGTAATTAATGGGTTTATTTTAATTAAACATGTACCACCCCAACACGTGGGCTCATATTGGAGCTTTGATTTAAATAGTCCATTATAAGTTAATTGCTGGATAGAGAGGCTATAATATAGGCTAAGATGATACATTGGTCGTACAGCGTTAATATAAAAATATTTGCATAGATAAGAGGTGTGATCCTTCTAATTTAACTTGCAACCTACAAATGATACTTAAATATTTGGATTGATCAGCTTTTTATATATTAAATCAACAAACAGAAGAACTATTTGAATCATCGACTGAGATTTTATCCAGTTGGTGATGTCAATTAATCAGATTATACTTAGTGAAACTACGCTAGTGAAAAGTTAGCTATATTTCTTCTGATATTTTCTCCAGAAATGTTGAAAATCATAAATCAAGTTTTATTACTTATGGTAAGCTTATGAGAACAATCAAATTTGCGAAGAATTTCCAAAAAAATTGATAATTTTTTCTGCATAGTCTTAAAACAGCATTCTCAGTCGGCTTTCCCATTCTGAAAAATTGGGAATTACTTAAGAACCTAATTTTGTCTTAAAAAGATAGAACGGTAGTTGTTGAGACTTGTGGTTTCAACTTTTTATATATATGTATAGCCAGTTGAAGAGCATTTGGAAATAATCCTTTCTGGATGCTAAGGTTATACGTTATATGTTAGGACATTAGAAACATTATCTGAAATATTCAGTTATTAATAATATCGTAAGAACATTGACATGATCTAAAAGCATATGTATGATTAATATTAGAATTTACATTTGAAAAATGATTGATGAATAGATTTGGAATCATTATTTCAAGAAGTACCCTCCATTATAGAAATATCGGTCTCAGGTTTTTTTCTATTAAGTATCTGGTATACTGTCCCATTCCTTTTGGGAGTAACCTGTGCTTTCTAGAAGCTTTTTCGGTAATAACGTTCCAAACAACGGCTTATGTTTCGAAACTCATATAAAAAATAAATTTTAAGGGCCGATGTTGATTTTGAATAAAACACAAATTATTTAGGAAATTATTGTCATTTCTTTTTATTATGATAATATTGATATGGTTCAATTATGTATGGAACAAAATATCGGCCAAATGGCCGCCGCGACCTCCGCTGCAAACCTCCATCCGATGGTCCAAATAACGCTGAAGCATAATTGAGGTTCTATGTCGTTAATGTGCAATAAACCGCACCAAACAGTCACTCTTTGTGGTTGCATCGGTTTTTCGACAATCACTCTTGAATTATCATTCGCCCAAATGCGGCAATTCTGTTTACTGACGAATCCACTTAGGTGAAAATGTGCCTCACCACTTAAGATGATTTTCTTCGACAAATGCACGATATGCATTTTGATTTGAACGCCCATTTTTATAATAAGCCTGAATAACTTTAACGCGTTGCTCGATTGTGTATCTTTCCATGGTTCAAATTGAGTTAGTCTGAAATTGAAAAATGTCAAATGAAATGCAGAAAAAACTCGACGTTTAGGTGTGGTTCACATTCAACATCGGCCCTTAAAATAACCTAATAACCGCCCTGTATATTAAACACTAATTGGTTTGCTCCATAGGCATTAACACGTCCGCGTGGCGTATTTAAAATGGCCACATTCAACCGTTATTAAGAAACAAATTAAGAAACAAATAATTATTAAGAAACAAATAATTCGCACGAAACGATGTTCAAGTCTTGACAGTGAAAATGGCACACACATTTTATATACAATTTACCAAGGACTCATGATATGATATTAGCCAAATTAAGTCTACTAGATCTTGGCGAATTAGATCATATTATCAATTTAAAATGATGTTGTAGTAATACGACCCGTTTGGACATAATGGTATCCAATTGCAGAAAAACGTATGTTAAAATAAAATAGACATGTTAAAACAAAGTTTTGTACTACAAGGAATATCTATAAAATACGTCATCCTTTATACTACTAGTAAATGCCTCATGGTTTATTAAAAATAATGGGCTCAGGTTTCTACAGTATTATGATCACCAAACAAACATTTTTTTACTTGTTACTTGCTTTTGTTTCACCTGCAAAATTTATTTTTTGTTTTTTAATATTTTTTTTTTGTTTTAATTAAATCTTATTGTTTTTTAAAGCAAACCGTGTTTATGTTTTAATCATCTTCTTAAGAAATCTCGAGCCACCCAACCGCACCAGAGTTTCTTATATGCGACACCATCCACACAGATTGCTGGAAGGCGTACGATTGTTACGCTGCTCATGGGTTCATTCATAAAAAAGTTAACCACTGTGATACTGACAATTCTTTAGAATCTCAGTGGCGTATCGTTAAAAGATAATTTTACAAGGACAAAATAATAATTTATCTGATTGGATAATCGATTGAGCGAAATGGTACAAACAAAAATTATATCAATTTGAAAAGTTGCTTTAAGCTGTCGTGCATGTCTTTGGAGATTTCGGAAATAATGCTTTAGAACGCGGTGTATCATCAGCACCACGTGGTTTGATTGAAAAATATATTAAAATTTAATAAATAAATTAAAAAAAAGTTCATAACCGGAATAGCAACTTGGGGCCGATCCTTGTCATGATGGAAAATTATTGCCTCGTATCTGGTCTCATATTTCAGGCGTTTTTCGGCTACTATTCCGCAGTTTTCTTCATGTTCAAGTAATGAAGAAGAACTTTGACATATTTGAGTGAAAAAACAAAATTATTGTTGTTTACACTTCAAATGAATGACATATACTGAAATGACGTACAATGACAGTAGCGTTCCAACGCAAGCTCCAATGGAATAATACAAGTTCCGCCATCTCTTAGCAGACCAGGCGAATTAAGTTATGTACCCAATAATATAACTTAAAAATAAGTTATAGACCCAATACATTAATAAAATAATACAGGTATACAGAACAACACTCTCAGATTAAGAAGAACAAAACCTCACGAACTTATAATTTGAATACTATGGCATTCTAAAAAGTGGACAATTTTATACAACATTGTTCCGTGTATAAAATAGAAAGGTTTAATTTTTAATGGATTTGGAATCAAAATTATACAGTGAAACCTCCTCATTGGGTCATTAAATGAAATTGGAGACATCTCCGAAATGAATAGCTCTTCCTGCATACACTCGTTTTTTTCATGTAAGTGAACCTATCAATTGGATAATGGGGCAAAGATTTCGTTAGAAAAACAAAGCAAAGTGAGGTAGAAATTACAAATGTCAGAGCTGATTGTGTGGAAGTATACATCCAAGTATGTACGTGGTATGATATGTGATATCTCAAATCGGTTCACCTCCAAATTGGTTCACGTTTAATTTTAGTCCCTTGGAGTGCGCTATTTATGAGGTTTCATTGTACAATAAATGTGCTTGTTTGAAAATTGTTTGCTTCGTGACAAAGTATTGGTTTTAAAGGGTGATTTTTTAAAAGCTATAGGAACGCTTTTCAAAAAAAACAAAACACATAAAATTCAGAAAATTGCATGAAATCTTTATTTGAATCCATATAATTGGCTTGAAGATCATTTCATGCAAATGTTGACTTTGACTGCGCCTCAAATGGTCCATCTACTTAGTCCAATTTTGGCATACTCTTTCCAACATATCGGCCGGTGTCTCACGAATAAATGCTTCAATGTTTTCTTCGAATGCGGGCTTGTCTGTATAGAAATGAGCTTTAACATAGCCCCACAGAAAATAGGCTAAAGGCGTTAAGTCGCACGCCCTAGGCGGCCAATTGACCGGTCCCGAACGTGAAATAAAATGTTCACCGAACTCGCCTCTCAATAAGTCCATTGTTGCGCGTGCTGTGTGGCATGTGGCACCGTCTTTTTGAAACCAGATGTCATGCAAGTCAAGCTCTTGCATTTTAGGCAAAATAAGTTGGATATCATCTTACGGTAGCGCTCACCATTCACAGTTACGTTACCATTCGCATCATCTTTGAAGAAGTACGATCCAATGATGCCACCAGCCCATAAACCGCACCAAACTGTGACTTTTTCTGGATGCATTGGTAGCTCTTGCAATGCTTCTGGCTGATATTCACTCCAAAATCGAAAATTCTGCTTATTTACGAGCTGACCATAAAATGGAAGAAGCGCGCGATGGACTTTCTTAACAGAGCACGCACTTTGATAATAAAATTCAATAATTTGCAAGCGTTGTTCGTTTGTAAGACGATTCATGGTTAAATTATAGACTAAACTGAAGATGTTTGTCAGTGAAATAAGACACGAAACGTGCGTCAGCTGTTTAAACAAGTGTTGCCAAAAAGACAAAAGCTAACAAATCACCCTTTATATACTCTTGGAAAATAATCAATATATAGTTGTACCATACAATACTGAATTTGAATTACTATTTACTGCTTCATTCCAGAAGCAACAGGGGGAGGGGGATTTGTGGTCAATGCCCTAAATTAAAAAACCAATTACCTACCTTGTGACTGTGATAACACATACTCGTAGGTATACTCTTAAAATGTGTTGTTTTCGTAAAATATGTTGTATTCGTGCAGTCAAGGCGATCAGTCGTGCCTTTGCTGTTTCCACGACTCTTATAGTTCTTATAGTTCTTGCAATAATTCCTCTCGTGTCTACAATAAAATCGAACAATTGTTCAAATAGATTTTTGATTTAAGGGTATTTGTCTTGATTTCCTCTTCAAACAAAAAAGTTTAGTCCCTATTGGTGACTCGGTCGAAAACAACAGGTAAGGTCAACGCATCGTCGAGCACCGATTGTCTGCATTACAACATAATGTGTCCGCGAACCGAATGAAGGCAAACAGTCCACACTCCCCGAAAATTGTCTCGGCTTCCATATCAAGCCGGTCAAAACATCGACTGCCACTACCCTCGCCCCGCTTGGAATCGGAATCGACTCTCTCGCTCTTCCGTAAAGCTGGGGCCTCCCTCCCTCACCACTGCTTCGACTACTATTGCCGCTCCCGCCGCTGATGCCGCTTCTACTGCTGGTAATTTTTCTATGACATATCTGGTTGGTATGGGAAACAAAATTATGGATCTCTTTCTCGCTGCTGGTGATTATTCGAATGATATCATCGCCCTTACAGAAACATGGATGGAATTAGATCTGCTGAACTTTTTACTAAACAAACTGATAGATAATATAGATGGGAGGGGGAGTTCTGCTTCCCGTTCGGCAATGCTTTAAAAGTAAAGAAATTGCATTGCTCAACACATCGGGTATAATCGAACAAGTTTGCATGTGCTTAGATTTCTATCTATCTAAAATAATTTGTTTACATACCTATTTTGGTTTCTTATATTCCTTCAAATGCTGATAATGAAATTTATGGTACTCATATAAAAACATTACTAATATTATTCATCACTGTAATAGTTAGTTTTTTAATTGACAGTTTGTTTGCTGCTAATTTGTGTCAATTAAATACATTTTGTAACTCTATTGGAAATGCGTTAGACATAGCGTTTACAAGTGAAGAGCTTGAGACTTCCTTGAGCCCAGCCGATTTTCCACTACTTAATAGTAGTATTTTTCATTGTATTTTCGACGGTTCAATTAACTTATCTATTTTAAGTGCTGTGTCTGCGGACATTGATAGTGTCAGGTAGGATTTTGTTAGAGCAGACTGTCATGCTATTAATAATTATTTATCCCCTGTTAACTGTGCGGGATACTCTTGATTCGGAAAACTTAGACATTGTTTTAAGCGAATAATTAATGACGTGATTTCCAGATTTGTATCAACTAATCGAACTAAACGCTCTACTAAACCTCTCCATTTTACTAAAAGCTTGTCTAGGTTGAAGAACGTGATGAGTGTCTAAACTAAGCAAAGTTGATTTCACAACTGGTAATATATTCATGCAGAAAAGAATACGATTTTTTGAAGAAATTTGTGCCTAGACAATATATGTGCTAAAGCCCTTTGATATTTTATCAATGCCAAGCCAAAATCTATTGGGTTACCATCTATAATGTCATATGCAGGAATTGCTAGTGACGACTTAAAAAAAATATGTGACATGTTTGCTTCATTTTTCCAAACAAATTTTATTAATGAGGTTATTGATTGTAATTAATTGCCTGCCTGTCAACCAATCATTTATATTGGGTTATTTCCATAACTGAAGAAATTGATATGAAATACTTACTGAATTGTCATCACTAGAGTGGAGTTGTAATATTGCACCCGACAACATTCTCCCTTTGCCTGTTAAAGCTTGCAAAAATACCTTAGTCTACCCTCTAAGACAGTATTTAATATGTCTCTTAAGATAGAGAAATTCCTCTATTGCTGGAACCATTTCTATATTACTAAAATTAATAGATCTGCGCCAAAAAGAATAATTCAAAATTATAGACCCATAGATAACTGCAACCGATTCCAAAAATATTTGAATCTGTAGTTCAGACGAAACTTTATACATTAGTGGACAACCCTATTTTTCAACACAATGTAAAACAACAACAAATCTTCTGTGGGCACACTTTATTTCATCAGTTTGAAATTTACGTATGTGAAGTAGTTATGGAAGAGAGAATGCGTTCAATATTATACAAAATTATACACGGATATGACAGTCATACCTTTTTTAATGTTTTTCATTATATCCAACTATATTAATATAATTTTGCAGTAATTAAACATTTTTTCTCAAATTAAATTCTTCAAATAACTACCTTTCCCTTTACAATAAACGAAAATATTCAAGTACATATTTGTAAATCATTTACAACATTTTTGTCTTCATTTAGCTTGATTAGATTTTGCATTATACGTTAACCCATCTGGTTGTTTTTATTTCCTATAGGTCTTGAAATTGCCACAGGTTTTGAATCGCTCGACTCTAGATTTCCTTCTCCATTTGAAACTGGTTGTTGGTTTATTTTAAAGCTTTATGGTGCTTCAGAAGAGTTATTCTGTTTCGACTTTTCAATTTAATTTCAGTTTGGATTTTGTCTCATATCATAATGGAATGGAATTTTATTTTTTTGAGGCGTTACAGTACCTGAGTCTATACAGTGTATTTGGTCGATGTGACGCTTCCATAGACGCCCATCATTTAACTTTATAATATAATGAAGCACTTCAATTCTGGTTCCAAATTGATATTCAGAATTTCAATTATAATTGCTAACCGAAACTCTATCGTTGACAAATAATTTGACAAAAAAGTTCTTAGGAATTTCTTTTGTGTTTTGATAAAAATGTTCTTTAGGTAGCATTAAATCAAGGCGTGATGTATAAATAAAAATATGACAAAAAACCAACTAGAATTTCAGGAATACTAATGATTGCAAAAATATTGCATAGTGCTGCATCTTGTTTGCCGAAAGTATTGGCCATCCCTTGCAGTTGCAAGAATTTGGGTTAGAGGCTTAATGTCCGTAATCAAAATTATTGCCAATTATTTATTAAAACTGCTGTATTGGCGAATGCGTTTGAGAGGCAAATTGTATGGGCCTTTCAATATCATCGGGATATATACGGCTCAATACAGCCCCAACCCCAAGTGGACTGCACTAACGGCAACCTAGGGTCATAGTAGTAGTTTGAAACACTTTTCACAATTAGTATCCCAACTTAATTGATTCCTGATTGTTAAATGGATACAAAATCGTAGAAAGGTTTTTCAAGACTATGCCGTAGTAATTAACTAGCCCTACATATGCTCTAGCTTCAACTTTTGGGTCTCGGTATTTCAGTGATTGCATCGATTTTCTTTTGCATTTTATGTATACCATTACGATCGATCTTGTATCCCCAATATTAAATTTAAATAGTGATAAACTCACATTTTTAAAAATTAAATCTAATATTATATTTGCTAAGGCTTGATATAACTTTTTCGAGTCGTTACTTAAAGTACATATTTGAAACATGAATTTGGTTGGTCGATATAAACCACGATGCTTACTTAACGTAAGAGGCTCACGATCATGAGGATGCAATTCTAATTATAGGTACGCCTTATTGAGATCTATCTGCGTAAGTTTGTCTCCGCCTGCAATGGACGCAAACAGTTCTTCGACTGTCGGGAAGGATAGTTGCTGAACTAAAATTTGCGGACTCAAAGAGTTTTTATAGTATCCACATAATCGTACTTTACCTTCTTTTTCCGAACCGGAACAATAATAGTAGCCTTGATGTTTCAACATTCTCGATAATGCCATTTTTCTCTAGATCGGGTTACTCCTTTTGAACTGCATGTCGCAATGCAAAAGAAATTGTCCTCGCCTTTATAAAAACTGGATTCGAATTATTACGCAGAGGTATACGAGTTTTAATTAATTTTGGCCATTGTATTCTCAAAAAACAACGTTTATGTTTGTGTCACAATATCTTACCAGTTTCATATCTGGTGCGTTTAATTCCTCATGTTGAAACATTTGTTTATTGGTGATTATTGTAACCGAGGAGCCACTGTCAATTTCGAAACCTAGTATAGAGTTGTTAACATTTAATTCAATAAAAAGTTAATTTCTACAAATTAATGTTTCTACATCTACGAAAAAATGGGTCCTACCGACTGATCTCCAGTTTGATGGTCTATATAATTGATGTTGTTGTTTGGTGCTGTAAAGCAAACTGTTCGTAGATGCCCCTTGATTTTGCAAAAAGATCACGTTGCTTTGTGCTCTTTGCTTCCACATCGATGTCTTCGGTTTCCCAAATTTTGTTGTTAGATCTCTGCTCCCCCCTGGGCTGAAAACTCCATAGTTTTTGCAGTGGTCAACACTGTTTGTTTAGTATTCTAGGACTTCTTATTCCGAAATCAAATTGATTGCGTGGCGCTGTTTCCAAATAGGTACCAAAGTCGCAATGTAATGCCGATTTCCGTAGAGGTATGCAAGACTCTTCCACAATCTCTGCGTCGTTTTGCTTTCGCAGCTGGAAACTGTAGTTTTCCATTATCTCTAATGGAAGTGGATCGAACATTTCAGACAGAACTTTGATTACCTCGGAATAGGATTTTTCTTTAGAAGTAGGTGTATTTTCTTTTCTTGTCGTTCTACCCATCCTTACCATTGGGTTTTGGTTTTGTCGTATTCGATTGATTGATTTCCATTTCTTTTATACAATAAATTTGCTTAATTTAACATTACAAAATAACTTAATTCTAAAGACATAATTATGAAATACCTAACTATGTCCCACTTAACGTACGTCGCACTTTAAGTGTCGATATAACTGCTGACATGAACTTAACAGACCCAGTATATCGGTGTATCGGTTGATGTGTCGTTGGTTTGGTTGTGACCCAGTTGTGTCGTCTGGCGTCAACAACGTGTTTGTATGAATATAACAAGATGGCCATGTGAACACTTTGTATGCGGATTGAATAGTTTTTATGTACGTAGTTTTTATTCTTATCATCATCATCATCATTTTCTGACCCGCATGCTCCACAAGTCGATCCTCCGCCATCAGGAGTTATGCCAAAGCGTGACCAGGCGAGTTTTTGGACTAGATCCAACCACAAACTATACCTCCGTGCAGACCCTCAACTGCGCAGAATGTCTACAATAAGGGCAAGTATGTAGAGAGAGCCCTACATTCCTTAATAGGAACAATTGAAAAATCTTTTCACTCACATACACTTGTTGCATTTGTTGACGTAGAAGGTGCATTCAACAACATCGAACCAAAGGAAATCTCTCTTGCGCTTAACAACCTCGGGATCGGAAAGCCCTTAGTGGCATTCATCTATCAGCTACTCACCAGCACCCTAGAAAACAGATCTCGTACTATTCACTAGAAGGTGCGAATTTCCTCAATTCAGCGTGGGGTGTCAACCACGCTGTGCGGCAACTACAACTAACCGCCAGTGCGAAATTTCTGAGTCTCATCATCGACAACAAGCTAAGCTGGAAATTCGACATCTAGGAGAGGGTCAAGAAGGCTTCTACTGCCCTGTTCAGCTCATCCATTGGAGTTTGTTTGGAGTCTCAGTTTGGTGGACAGCACTAAATACACTAATACTAAATACACACTCAATATACTCCTCCATATTTCACCACTGGAAACATTCAGTAAACAGGTTGCAGCTAGTGGTCCGAACTCTCCTTCGGCCACTCAACTAAACGAATTCAACTTTCTCCCAGGGACAACGACCGCCTTCTACCCTAAGCTTTCTTCGAGAAGAAATTGTCCACCTGTATTCAGTCCAGACTGGACTGGATATCTGATAATCAGACGCTGGCTGATCCCCTGCGCATCTTCCTGATGGGTCGAAGACAGACGAGGGTGTAGGTGTTGGGGGGTATTCTCACGTTAACATAGCTTTCTCCCTGAAGTAACCTATCCTAACCTAGTCTTACTGTTGGCCGAAAGTTTCTATATCTAAATTCTAAATTCTAAATTTTATCCATAGACAACGATGTCGTCAAGATACACAAAGTACTTAATACCTTACAATCCAGACAACACATTATTCATAAGCCTTTGGAAGCTCGCCGCAGCGTTCTTTAATCTAAAAGGCATCCGTGTAAGTTCGAAGTGCCCCTATGGCGTATTAAATGCCGTCTTCTCCGTGCCTTTTCATGCACGAGAATCTGATGAAAACCCGAGGTAAGATCAAGAGCTGTAAAGTACTTTGCCTTCCTTAATTGATCGAATATCTCATTAATGTTTGGCAGATTATAGTTGGCGGCTATTGTCAACTCGTTTGGTTTTCGATAGTCAATAACCATCTTCCACTTTTTCCTGCCACTTGCATCCTTGGAACGATCCAAAGAGGAGAGCTCCATGGTGAATAACTATTTTTGATAAAATCCTTTTTTAGTTTCTCTACCTGACTTCTGACTTCCTCATCATGTATTTTGGGTACCGGTATGTTTTTGTAAACAACGGCTGAGTCCCTTCGACTGATCGAATCTCATGCTTCATCGCATTAGTACAGGCCAGTTTTTCATTTTCAACACTTAACACATCGCTGTATTCTTTTATAATGGCTAGTATGTTTTCTTTTTCCTCCTTATTCATATAGTCAATCCTAACATTCCCGCAGACCATAACTTCTCTTTTATCTTTTACCTCAAATTCTCTTAGGTTCTGCCCTACAATTTTAAATTGACTCATGTTAAAAGTATATATATAATGTTGACCACAGTAGCCACGCAACAACCATCCCTACTTTTCACTTGGTATAAAGCAAAACGGTTTCCTTTTGACTGAATGCACGTCGCGTCGTATGTATAATGCTTGACTTTTACTTATTTTCGTTGTATTACATTTCTTTTTTTGTGTTTTCTAATAATTTAGCATAATTCCAGTAATAAAAAAAAATAATGTGTTTAGACACGATTCAATTAAATCACTCGCGAAAGTCAGGCTGGTGTTTCCGACTGGATTTTGTCACCATTATTTCCGTCTCTTCGTTTAAGTGATCGCCCCATGAAATTCTAAATACAAGCAAACAATAACCGAAAAAGAATAATATAATTTTTTTATGCTTACTTTAACTTTATTAAATATACAGATTGCAAAGTACAATGAACGCGTTGTTATGGTTTCGATGATAAAGAAAAACTCCGGTGCGAGTCTCCCTTGCACCTGTATTTGTATTGTTTTCTAATGATCGTAGTGCAGCATCAGCGTCTGGTAATTTCATGGGAATTATTGTGGACATGCACTGATATAAACTTGATACCGTTTGTGGGAATATGATGAGGTGATATATATATCATGACAATATGTTATTATTTTATAATTTTTTTTGTTATTACTAAAAGTATCTTAAAGGCCCGCTGATATTGTCGTTAAAATTACTTTACCTTGCCTCCAAAATTCCTAGTCATTTTATATCTTTTGTAAATGACCATGATTTTTTATTTTGTTTATTATCATTCTCCTTCGACACACATTCTTAAAATGCGTTGCTCAACCACGCTAATGCAGTTCCTTCATAATTCAAAACTATCGATATCACAATAAGTCATTGCCGCTTTGCCCGAGCTATGAGCAGTGCATAATCAGCGTGTGACGTATTATTCACATACTCACCTTCATACACACAATTTGCTGCGGAGTTCACTTTAATCGGTGACGCGTTGCAATGGGATATGATCATATCATTTATGGATTCTATGGCGAAAAAATTATGCGTTGACAATGACTTAGTGAGCGACTTATTGGGAATATTGTTTTGGTTGTGTGAGCTACAGTGTGATATTCATGGGAAGAAGAGTGGAGTGTGGAGAATGCGAGTGGAGAGAATGTTTAGATTATTTATACATATTGGTGTAGCAAGTTTGGAGCACTTTGACTGTATCACCTTTCAATATAAGCTACGTAGCTGAGAATTTAACCCGCGGAACTTGAAAAATCGAAACCCGATTGGTACAATTGTTTTTATTGTTTTTTAAACAGTATCAGATATGGTTCTCAGCTCGTTTTAATATTGCTCGTTCTCTGCATAAACGACTTCTTTCGCTAGCAGTGATTGCTGTGCCCAGTTTTTGACTTGCACTCGTTATTGTACACTCAATATATTGTGATCTTGCCATGATTTACTTTTGATTTTTTACTCCTATCTGTATGTACTGGCATCCGCCGCACGCTTTTGCGTTTTTTCATAATGACTAATAACATACAATGGTATAATCTTTTGCGTGTACAGTTCTTGTTTACAGAGATTCAGTTACATTACCATACTACTAGAATATTAATACAAATTTTTAAATAATATGTCATACACACACAAATTGAAGGAAGAGCCACTAAAAAACCTCCACTGAATACTTAATTTTCGATAGAGGGAAGACAGAGGCGATTTCAAAAATTTAATGCTGCTTGAGACCTACTTTAAAGAGTAAGGTAGGTAATTAAGTAATAAAAACAAAATTATCACATTATTCAACTGCACTGGCATCCGCCGCAGCCCTTTCCGTCTCTTCATAGTGACCAACAAATGTTCACTTATTTCGCGATTCCGAACACCTAAAAAACCGCCGGTTTTAAAAATTTTTCGTAGCAAAATTTCATTACAGAATTTGTAGACACATTTTCAGTGCTATAATCTTATAATCATTTTCAGTGATAAATAAATTAGGAAGATAGCCTTGCTACAAACATAATCCGAAACAACGATTTGTTGTTTTACATTTCTAGCTTAAACATTTTTGTTGTTTATGATGTCACACAGCGGTTAATACCGTTTCCAGGAATCTTTTTCTTTGTTTTGATTTACAATTAAAAAAAAGTAAACTTGGACGCAGTCAAAAATTAAATGTGAACAACAACCTCTATCGAAAATTCTATGAGCCGAACTACAAAAAAATGCTTTTGCATATAAATCGAGAATTAAAGAAAAACATCTCAGCAAATAAGAAAGCTACTTTATAGATCATTAGCCATCGCAATGTCAAAATGTCTCTGTAACTGAATTAGAAGAGCACTTCAAAAACATACTGAATCCGGCAACTTCTTGCAATCTACCCAATGCAACAATAAAAACAATGTTCTGGATCCCAATTACGTAAGGGGAAGTTAAGTAACTGCAAAGGGAGTAAAGGACCAGGGACATATGCTACTACTCGAATTTTTCAAATATGAAAATAACCATCTGATTGGACTTTTCACAAAATTATACAACCGCATTTTTAATACAGGAGTCATTCGACTTGACCATCCTTAAGAAAGAAGACGACAATATAGCAGAAAATGACCGTGAGATTTCATTTCTAAACCCTTCGTTTCTCAGTAGATGTTTTCAGGTTTGGATATAACACAAGGAGAGTGCTGTCTGATTTTTGAAATAATTACTCCACACTGGATCAAATCTTCAGGTGCATAATCAAGAAAAAACGATGTACGCAAATACTTATTCAGGAGTTTGTGCTGGAAAACATATGTCGGATTTGAAAAACATCTAACAGCTTGCCCATTAGCATTCGTTATGTTTATTGATCACATAACAGATGTTTTTTGTGGGGGTGTAACATTTGGCGCAACACCCATCAAAATCCTGCAATATGCAGAAGATTTAGTACTAATAGCGGAGTCGGCAGAGCGCTTAACAGGCTGCACGAATACTGCGGAGAATGGAAACTAACAGTGAACATAGATAAGTCCAAGTTCGTGGTTCCATTAGTACGGCTAGGAAGAACTGCCTGGAGGATAAATACACAACCCTGAGAATAAACTATCAGATATTTCAAGCGGTTTCTATATCAGTCTTGCCCAGAAATGGGGATAAAAAATGTACGATACTGTGGAACAATTGCCGCGTTTATTTATTTTTTCTAAAAAAGATATTTAAATTGCCTCAATGCACCCAAGTAGTATTTTCTAGTTGAGAAAGTTCCTAGTTGAGACTTCACTATCCTTGGACCAGGGAAGGTTGCCTAGACGAATAGCAAAGTTCATTCTAGACGCAAAAATACTTTGGTTTGAAGAATGCAAAGGCTGGCACAATCTTGCGGATACGTCCTCAACTTAAATTCTGGAAATCGGCGCAATTGGAAAAAGAGGTTGTATAAATTATTAATGCAGTTGGATGAAAGCTTAGAACACATGGCAATATATGCAAAACTTAACCCCAACCTTTGCGAGAATAACACGTAAAACAAAAGCCTTCAATGAGTAATCAACAGGATCAAAGCTAGCTACCAATGGTAGTGGACGATCACATGAGTGTTAATAACCCATCGCAGTACGCATACAATTAAATGCTCGACACACGCAACCCGGCTACTACCACAGGCTTTAGAAACGAATAGAGCTTTTAAAGTCCATTGAGATCCGAAAGCCTAAGACTGAGGGCATTAAATCTGCGAAAACTAAAAATATTAAAAAAGAAGCTAGAAATCTTCTCGACAGCGCAATCAAAGACAAGATGAATATCAAGAAAAAAAAATTAATTAAATTGGGCACTGTTATTGATGAAACAGACCGGGAAAACTGATTTTCCAGTAACAATGGAAAGTAAGAAATTTGCAGATTATTTACCCTTCCTTTCACACAACCGAAAATTAATGGCAGCTATACAACTTCAGAATTTATCCCTGTTCCCATAGGAAAGTCGCGTATTTGACGAATATTTTTAGTTTAAACACTCAATTAATTTATCGAGATTCAACACTGTTGTGTTTGATAAACTGGAATTGATGAATGGACTTTAATGGAAATATACAGAATTAAAATAACGATGAATAACAAATTATTGATAATACTAATGATGAAAAAACAGGATAATTATTGAGAAATGAAATAATAATTTGCAAAGAATGTTATTAGCAAAACGCAATGCCTTTATCTGCTTATAATTAGATGTAGACGAAATAAATGTTGTAAGTGTTCATGAAAATACTACACCTTCTAAAAGTGACTTATTAATGATTACGATGTTTTGTTAATGCCACAATAATGTTTACACCTTATAAGAATATCTTGCACTTGGATAATAATGTCAAGTGTTGTGAACTTCTTGAAATAGCCACTGTTACCCATATAGAAGAAAATGGTATACAACGCAATCACCATCCATTGAATATTCTATAACATAACTCGTCCGGAATTCATTATTGAGGTCGTACCTCAAACGGAAACGTCAGTGGGCCATTGGCTCATTCGAGTCCTATAAGTCCCCAGGCGTTGATGGCATTCTACACACTATGCTGTCGAAGACCAAGGATAATATCGCATTGATATTAAAAGATCTATTTATATGCAGTTTAATCCACGGACAAATCCCTTCCGCGTGGAGGCAATTTTTCATACATAAAAGATGCAAGACCAGACACTGCACATCGAAGGACTATAGACCAATAAGCCTTATTTATTAACACATATATTCGACGAAACTTCAAGCACAACATTCTCCTTTTAAACCTATGCCCAGCATGGCGTTGAAATTGCACTGCACGAAATCGCCAGTATTATTGAAATGTCCGTAAACGTCAAAGGAATACTTCTTTGCAGCCTTCAATAATGTAGCAACCGAGAATATTAAAACTGCACTTGAGATGGCCAAAGTTGAGCAATCCCTTAGCTCATTAGTTGTAAGTCTGCTCAGTGAAAGAATCATTAATGCAAGCCAATCAACATGAACAATTCCATCAACAATTGCTTCTTTCCTAGCAAGTGGAAAATAGTAAAAATTGTCGCAATACCAAATAAGGGGAACGCTGCCAGTGTTTCAGGATACACGCCTTTATCATTCTTGTGCAATATAAGCAAGATCCTGGAGAACCTGGTATCATCTCAGTTGAAGGCAGCAAGTCAACAGAGCGGATCACCAAAAACATCTACACGGCAGATCAACCACATCCAACTGACACAGTGAAATGCAGATGACTCGCTAACTTATGCTAGCTCGACGTCACCACAGATAGCCGTGCGAAGTATCGAAATCGAAACAGCGATCAAATTTGACTACTATACCAAACGTGGTATTCGTATCGCTGAGAAATCGGTACATATGTGCTTAAGAAGACCATCCAAAGGTGGATGCAGATCAGCAGCCAATTATCGAAGCATAAAGGTAGTGATCCCTAACGGTACAGAAATATTTACAAACGAAAAGGTTAAGTATCTTAGCATTAACTTCACGGAAATGTTGAAGTTCAACACTCACTCGAAACTGCCCTTAAAAAGGCCAACCTAGGCTTCCATCGAATCTATCCCTTGATTCGCAAGCAAAATGGATTAACCCAGAGGACAAAATTATATGCTATACAAGCAGCTTATACGGCCGATCTTAACGTGAGGCTTCCCAATATGGCCAGCTTGACGAAGCTCGCAATTATCGAAAGAAAAATACTGCGAATATGTGCCGGAATTACCTTCAAAAGGGACCGTTAAAGGCACCACAACAACAAAAGGCTTTACGACCAAGCACGCGTCATCCCTCCGCAATAGTATATGCTGACACTTTTCAGAAAGCAGCTACTAGAAATCAACAACCATTCTAACCAAGAAATCAGGAACCTGAGAAACACAATCCCTGGACAACGCAAACTCAACGCGTTAAATCTGCTAAACGAGCAGAACTTTCCAATGACGTCGAACAACGAGCTGCATGAATTCTACCAGAGCAGCGATAGTAATCACCATCGAGGCTAAGTCGGCTAACACATCACCACCTCATCCCAAAAGGACCACCATGGACACACGGACTTGAACAACCCGATTTAAGCACTAGCCATTGTAGGACATACAAAATAAACAATAAATCGACAATAATAGTAAACATTAATTTAAACAAAGTACATCAGTTGGGTCGCTATTGAGCCCCATATTGAGCCAACACCCTAGCCCTTAGTTTGTTTTCAATTGTAAAAATAATTCCGTTCAAATAAATTTCAAAACAAAAATCAATACAAAAATCTGTGTTTTTTTTTAAATCAGTACACTGATGTTGAAAACAAAAAAAAAAAAAAAAAGAAACAAATTATTAGCGTGGATACTAAAAGGTGAATAAGTTAAATTTAAAAATATAAGTTGTCAACTAGATCTGCATCATAATGTGTTTGTAATGTTGAGTGTACTTGCGGTCGACAAAAGTGCGTTATTCCAAGCCTTAATGGAACGCAAATCTATTCAAGTGCTTGGACTTGATTTATTTTGGACTTCTATGCGTGTTGCAAATTTGAGTGTTCATGCCAACGAATAGGTGATGTGTAGTGTAGTAAAGCTGCAGCTTAGTGCTCTGAGTGTTCCTTGATGAATAAGTAATTAGTGCATATCAAAGATATTTGGAAATGAACGTTAGTAAACGTCTTTTGATTATTTACTGTGAGAAACAAATGCATATTTTTTGGTGGTTAAATTTGATGTTGATTTTGAATAAAACACAAATTATGTAGGAAATTATTGTCATTTCTTTTTATTATGATAATATTGGTATGGTTCAATTATGTATGGAACAAAATATCGGCCAAATGGCCGCCGCGACCTCCGCTGCAAACCTCCATCCGATGGTCCAAATAACGCTGAAGCATAATTGAGGTTCTATGTCGTTAATGTGCAATAAACCGCACCAAACAGTCACTCTTTGTGGTTGCATCGGTTTTTCGACAATCACTCTTGAATTATCATTCGCCCAAATGCGGCAATTCTGTTTACTGACGAATCCACTTAGGTGAAAATGTGCCTCACCACTTAAGATGATTTTCTTCGACAAATGCACGATATGCATTTTGATTTGAACGCCCATTTTCATAATAAGCCTGAATAACTTTAACGCGTTGCTCGATTGTGTATCTTTCCATGGTTCAAATTGAGTTAGTCTGAAATTGAAAAATGTCAAATGAAATGCAGAAAAAACTCGACGTTTAGGTGTGTTTCACATTCACCCTTTATATTAAGGAGAAAGCAGGCGACGTAATTATTTGTTTGTGTTTATGTGTTGTGAATTGCGCCGCGTCGGTTTGTTTTTAATTTTATAGCTATATTTTCTGAAATGTGAAAATGTATTGCTAGTATTATTATGTTTTGGAGAATTTATAATGTGTTGTTACTGGTACTGTGTTGTATCAATAGAATTTATCAATGTTTGAAGTGTGGATATGTACATGCATATGTACACATATGAGATGTTGCTTATCATTTTCGTTAGTTTTCGACGTTTTGTTTTATTATTGTGGATCTGAAGGTAGAGTGGTTTTTTGATTACTCTGGAATGTGTTCTCCGTAGACCACAATGCACGGTAAGGAACACATGAGGAAATAACCTGGCGTGAGTTGAGGCATGCTTCTACTTGGTTCAGAAGCGCTGTCAACTCTTCATACGTAGACACCTCCGTACCAAAGACCCGTTTCATATGGCATTTTATGGATTTCACTCCTGCTTCCCATATTCCTCCAAAGTGAGAGGAAGCAGGATGAATAAAATGCCATTTTATCCCGTCCGTGGCGGATGTTTCGGCGATTTCAGACCAGTTCAATTTGGCTTCATCTAGTGACTTCTTCAGTTCTCTGCTGGCTCCTACAAAGTTGGTCCCATTGTCACTGAAGATTTTGGAACACAAACCTTTTCTCGCGGTGAAATGCCGAAGTGCTGCTATGAAGTCCTGTGTCGTGAGTACACTTACCAACTCGATGTGTATTGCCTTTGTGGTTAAGCAAACAAATATAGCGAAGTACCCTTTATACTTCTTCGCATTCCGACCTCTTCAGGTTTTGACATCGAACGGTCCCGCGTAATCTACACCGGTGTGCGTGAGTGGTTGAGCCACGCGAACTCTGGTTGCTGGTAAGTTACCCATTAGTTGCTGTGCAACTTTTGTTCAGGTATTGATGACCCCGTTGACGCATGTTTTAAATTGAAAGGTCAATTTGAAAGGACAAGAGGCCATCGGTGTCCGTAAAAGCACGTAGAGACGTTGCTAAATTGGTCTTGTTTTCGGAGCCATCTCTTTTTGTACCATTTTGTGTAACAGTACACTGGTAGCATGTAGTTCTGCTGGAGACAGCACGCTGTAAGTTCTCGGATGCATGGCGAGATCCAACCAAGAGGGTCGAAGAGTCGGTCGAGAGAATGATTGTCTTCGTCGGTTCTGATGAGTCGATTTGTGTGGTCTGAAAAGAGAGCCAATCCTCCACAGGAAACCATTTTATCCCAAGAGCTAGATTAATATGAGCTAAAGCGTTAAATTATAGTGAAAAGTTAACTTCCCTCTCTTCTGCAGGTACATCATCGAGAATTTCAGCAGCATTACTTGCCCATTTACGCAAATTGAACTCTCCCGACAACAACAAGTTATTGCGTCTACTTAACGCTTCTTGAATTGTGTCAGTTCCTGCAAACAAATCGTGCACATAAAGGTGTTCCCTAACCATAAGAGCGCCTGCAGGATAATTGGATTATTCATTCTTTGCCAGTTGATGTAGGGTGCGAATTGCAAGATAGGGTGCAGAAGTAGGACTGTCAAAGGTGACAGTCGATACTTTTGATGGGGTCGGTGTCGCAATCACGCCAGAGTATTAACTGAATATGAACTGAATCCTTGGGCTCAACACTTATTTGGCGGTATATATTTTCAATGTCCGCATATTTGTGTCGTCCCCATCCAAGGACAATGTCTTTAATATCACTCTGCGTTTTAGGTCATGTCAACATGTGCTGGTTAAGTGGCGTTCCATTCAAAGTTTTAACTGCAGCATCGAAACAACTCGGAGTTTTGCGGTTGCGCTGGACTCCTTGAAGACAGCATGGTGTGGAATGAAGAAGTGACGATCTGCTGAGAACTTCATCGTTGGCGTCGACTTCCTCCATATGGCCGAAATGTTAGTATTCTTGCATACACGTTCTGTATTCGTCCTTGATTTTGTGCAGCCTCGGAACCGTTGTTCTAATTGAACAAACCTGCACAACTCACACTCTTTTTCTTCTACTGACTGATACGATTTGTAAGATGTTTTATCAATCTCCCAGAATTTTTGAAGCTGTCTGCTGAAATCAACTGCTTCGTGAACGTTTCGAATAGTTGGTGTGGTTGATGAACTTTGTCCATCAAAATCCAACCAAACAATGTGTTCTGGGCAACTGTTGGTTCGATCAGGCCTCGAAGCACGACGTCTAATTGGGAAGCAGATCTGACCTTTACTAGTGTAGTGGCCAATAATACTTCTGTGTTGATATTTTGTGTCGCTAAAAAATTACTACTTACCTACTTGCGGAGGTGTGTACGAGTCAGCCGTTGCTGAAAGACTTGTTTGTGTGCTATTTCTATTTAACACATTAGGCGCTGGAATTGAAGTGTGGTGTGATGTGTTTAGTGTGTGTACATTTGTTGAATTGGTCTATTCTGTGTATTGTTGGTATGTGCAGAATTGCAGTTGCTATGAAGTAAGGAGTGGTGAGATTGTTGGCAGAAAAAGCACGGGACCCTGCTTAGGCATTAGGGTGCTGCCACAGTAAGCCAAACAGTTCTCACATACTCGTATCCTCCGTGAAGTATTCTATCGGGACGAGATGTCCATATTTATGAAGCGACCGCAGTTTCGCACAGAGTGTACCACTTTGTTGCAGACCTTGCAACTATATTGTGCTTTTTGTGCTTGTTTATTAACAAGAAAAGTGATAGCCTTTTTTAAAACTGGCTTACTAAGCTTGCTGCTGTTGTTTCGAATTTCGGCAGTTCCTTATCTGTACCTAATCTTTCCTCACATAAATGTTGAGTAATTATTGGTAATTTCTTAGTAAGCACAAAAACTATTACGTCCCAATGTTCAACCGGTATACCGAGATTTTTCAAAGTGCGCCTACATTCTATGTGTCTACCACCTTTTGCTAAGTATTTGTGATCATAGAGTGTGGGATGGTTGGGGACTCTCACTTAGTTGTTATGTACGGTGCGGCTGTGTCATCCCTCTTGTATGCTCAATGCACCACACCATTGAAGTTTTAGTCCTGTGTTCCTTTACATTTATCTGCTGCTGTTCCATACACTTGTAAGCTCCAGTTCTATACACTTCTCGGCTGCTGTTCCATACACACATTGCTGTTTATGAATAATGCATAAACGTATAGAATAAACATATAATAATAATGCAACAAAAAGAATATCGATAAATAATGTAAAAAACTATATATACACGTTCTATGTGCAAATATTACAGCAAAAACGAGAGCATGTGCAGTGAGAGCAAAGTTTCAACACAGTCAATTTGAAATGTTCTTATCCAATTGAATCGAAGAATTATTGAAAGCAAGTAATGAAAAATTAGTAAACAAATTAATTAAATAATGAACAAAAAATATCAAAATCAATAAATCCGCAACAAGCCATGGTGCACTAACGATAGCTCTAAGCATCTTATTTTGAAAAGTTCAGATTGCTGGCTTTGTTAAAACACCAACATTATATGCCATACGGCCAAATATCTTTCATTATTTGCTTGTATACAAGCAATTTGATATCAATTCTCAGCTTGGAATGTTTACCAATAAGCCAGAACATACTCGTATCTCTGCATTTAATGCCGAGCTCTGCACGTTTGTTTTTAAAGTTAAGGTCATGGGTCATCCCGAGATATTTAGCTTCATTATAGCGACACTATTTAGGAAGACTTGCAGGTTATTGACATGCCTGTGACAAAAATTAATTTGAAGTGATTTGCCTTCATTAAGGACCATTTCGCCAGAATGTCATCCATTCGTGTATCTGTAATTTACTGTTTGAGCTGTTGCTAAAATGCGGCATCGTCAGCAAATGTGCCTAGACCAGCGTGTTTTTCTTATGGTAAATCACTGGTATACAGTAGGTATAGCAGAGGGCTAAGAACTCCGTTGCGGTACCCAATCGAAGAACGAATGAAGCAATTGAGGATTGGATTGAAACGTCTGATTATTTGCTAGGATTATAAATTGCTATCTTGCTAGGATTATAACTTGGAATCAAAATTTTGGTTCATATAAAACAACGGGTTAGATAACGCCAACGAAATATTTTTTTCTGTTTTTCTTTGGTGTTTGTGTTTCGTTTCATTAGGTGTGTGTTGCGCCATAAGAAAGAAAGCAATTATCATCAGCGATGCTGGATCGCAACCGTTTTGTTGCATTATTGTTCGCATACTATGGCATTTATTTTCGACAACCACCACCAAAACACTTCATAACAAAACTGCGCGTTTTTGCTTTATCCAGTGTGTTTTGAACCTATTAGACTCTATTCTGAGATCAACCATTGGGCAGAGAATATCAGTTCGCGTGATCATTCTAACATTGACGAGCTCATTCAGTTCTATCAAGCTTAATGCAACGCCTTCCAATCGTGTCAACTAAATCTGCGTCTGTCTATGTCGCGCCTAAAAATCATCGTTCTCTCCGTTCGCACGTAGCCGTAACTGGTAACAGGAATTAGATTCCCAAGTGCAAAGATCTTCATCATCTATCGCGATGTCCGAAATTTTTATCGTTACATACGCAATGTTGTCATTAATATATAAAAAACAACAGAATCGCTTTGTTTTAACTGCCTGCGGAATGGACATTGTGCAATTGCCGGTCAACATTTCTATGCTACGTTTGCAAATCACGTCATCATACTATAGTCCATTCCGATGAATCCAATGGAACCAAGGCGAATTCGGTGCAACATGCGCCAGCATTCAATTCTTCGATGTTATTATCCGCGTATCAACTATCATCGAATTAGACTCCCGGGCCACAATCATCACCAATTGTCAACAATCTGTCCCCTTGACTCGGTTCGTACAAATCGAAACAAATCATTGTACCAATGACACTCGCGCCAATTCGGGACTCTGTGGGAAACATTGTAATAATGTGCCGAGTATTGCTCGGTTGGGAAACTCGGTTGTCCTCGTGCTCATGATAAGCTTCCGATTTTTAGGACTCTAATTCATAGAGGCAGCCTATACTCAGCCGAACTAACTTCGAACCTTCACCAATATCACTGGATGCTTCTTGTCAGTCTCATCTTGAGAGCGTGACTTTAGCCGAACTAACATTTTGTGTTCCATATAATTCTTGGTGCTGACACACTGCGGAAAATCATCATGGGTGAAGAAAAAGAATTCACTTTGTTTAATGGGGTATTAAACAGCGTTGGGAAAATTATCGGGCAGAACTACATCACTTCGAATCCGTTCGAGATCCACGACATATCTTCTCTCTGCAATGGGATTTCGACCTACACGGATGTTCGGATGCGTCATCGTCAGCGTATGCCGCCGTCATTTACACCAGGTACAAAAGCGGTAATTTAGAGTATCGCGTTCATCTCATCGCCAATAAAATAAAGGTGGCACCATTAAAGTTGGCAACAATTCGGAGCTTTGTAGTGCATTTCTTTTAATTCGGTTAATTCACCTCGAAAACCTCTCTCTCCATAAAATCCGGATGCATCTCTGCTTGGTGTGACTCGGGATTATCTTGCATTGGTTGTAGTAAAACCCTAGTCGTTTGCCAATCGCGGACCCACAATATTAGAGAAAAGTCTGCGCCATTGCTGGCAGTACACCTCGTCTGAGTCGAACCCAGCTGACTGTGCCCCGGGAATAGTCCTGCCGTCTGCTTTTCCTTCTCATCATTTCTGATAGATAGGCCCCCACCCCAGGCTCACAGCTAACCGTAATTCTTGGCCTTGAGTATGTCATAGTCTATAGCTTGGAGGTACATTTACACCCAAAATGCTCATTAATCTCAATTCCCAAGATGCTCATTAATCTTAATTCCGAGAAAGAAACCGTCCCTGCACAACGATTTTGGTTAAGCAAAAAAATTAAACAGCCAAACACTTTTCCATGATCACATCACATTTTTTTTTGGAACAGACAAAACTAAAGTGAGTCCTTCACCTCATGCTAAAGTAATATTACGATTCGCTTACTCGATCGCTGTAGCTTACAGAAGGAAAATGAACGGGAAAGATAATATTATAGAGATAAGAGAGAAAAGAGAACAGAAATGAAAAAAGAGGGCACACAAAAAACAATAACGATCCACATATTGCTGGCTTGGATTTACTCTTTGTCGTTTCTTCTTCGGTTCGGAAGAAGTACGTGCGGAACATGAGGCTTTGGATTCTGTAAACATGAAGTGCATGCACCAGCACAGCATAGCAAACAATGCTTGGCTTCGTGTTTTCCATGTTTGATAGAGAGAGACGTGCACATGACATGACATAGCAAATATCGTTGGATTGATTTCTGTTGCTATGCAGTCGGCAAGTAGAATGTGCAACTATGTCTTTACTCCTCGCCTCATGTCTTGCTTCTTGTGATAACTCGGAGAGACATGCTGCTAACCCTTTACACCTCGAATCACGTTCTGCCTCTTGCGATAACGCGGATGGACTTATGTTGCATGTAACTCTTGGTCATTTGTAGTATATATTTGACAGTATATACCTCGAATTCGTCGATGCTCTCTTTCGGAAATTTTCGTTGTTATCGCGTTTATATCGCGTAGTTGCTACTTGCCGGTTTCGTAATACTTGTCGGTATATAAGACGTTTAGTTGAGTGTATTGGCGCATGGGTCAGTTCAATGCTTTTTCTGTCCTGGAGCTCAACAATGCAAAAAACAACGTCATTAAACTTAAAAGTCATTAAAGCTTAAGGTATTGACCTTAAAAGCGGCATCAGTCCACCTAAGCGTTACAAGGCGTTACCATAATCCAATCATCCTACGAGTATGTCGTAAACAGCTGATTTTATCTCTCATCGTAACGGACTTTCATCATAGCTATTTCCATCGTGAAGTTTACGAATCATTCTACATCGCCCGTCAACATTTTTGGATATTAGATAGCCGCAACCTGTCGGATTCGTTCCTCTCGCCCTTTCACATATTCGGGTTATGACTTTGCTGGACCAAGCACCATAAAACAGTCAAAAACATGTAGCGCTAAAACAGCCATGGCATATATCACGCTTTTTAGCTGTATGGCAACAAAGGCCAGCTCCAGGGCGTATATGTTATGTATATGCTTAGCATATATAGTTTATATGCCGTGGTGCACCTTTTTTTGGGTTTTTGTTTTACATACTTTTTTTTTGTATGTTTTGTTTTATAATTTATTTTTTTTTCTTCATAACTACGAGTACCTTAAAACCTATGTAAGCTGGCCACCATGGTCAACTACCGGGTCGTTTAAAAAGGCCAGCTGTGGCGGAGACTGGTTTTGGTGTAACCACCAGTAAAATTGCCTATCTTTTGCAGGCTGCTTCTATTTCGAGCGGGGATCGCTCGACTGAACCGAAGAAGGTCCTCGTGGGTGCGAGCAACATCCGGTTCGTATTGGAGTAGCCTGTCCACTGTTCGGCGTACGACATGGAAGATTACAGGGCATCCGTCTGTATCCTCTATTAGGCCAATCGTGTGTAAATGTAGGAATGCTTCGGGAGGAATAAAACCGTTAAGACGCACCCTTTCGTGGTACATAATATTGGGGTAGTTAGCCCCGAAGACCAGACTGTTGGAAGATGTCATAGCTCGTGTAATGTGTCTTCTGATCAGCTTAATAATAAAATTGTCTATCCTATTCAAGTTTGCCTCGTTGTACAGGACCTCGTTAGGATAGTACTTCTTGTACTCAGACTACTTTTCCATCTGGGAATGACTCACGTTGAAAAACAACGGACAACCGTACGTCATAATTTTCCGGATGAGGGTCATGTAGCAGATTACCTTCACCCTGGTATCAAGTTGGCTGCTAAACAATCTCCTTGCCGCAACGAAGGCCTCTCTGGCTTTCGACAAAGCAATATCTATAATTTTGTCAAAATACAGACATTGATCCAGTCAAATGCCAAGATATCTAACCACACTTTTCACAGCTAACGGCCGTCGCTACCGATCAACTATGCCGAACTTGCGCCAGTTTAGGCGAATATCCCTCGACGCCATGTACAACGGGGTCCTGAAAAGGGTAGTTTCACACTTCAAGAAGTTGATAATCAGCTTCCATTCGTCGCAAAATCGCTGAATTTGTTCGAAGTCACTTTGCAACAAGATATTTATTACTTCGAACTTCGGACCTTTGTTTCAGAACTCGAATGACAATCTTTTCAAAAACCTTGCTTGCTGAATAGCCGCGAAGAGTCCGCAGTGATCACTTTCGTACTCAATAGTAGCCAAGCAGTTCCGTGTGCGTCTTATTACATTGTTGCTCGCATACTATGGCATTTATTTTCGACAACCACCACCAAAACACTTCAAAACAAAACTGCGCGTTTTTCTTCGTTTTCATTGGTGCGTGTAGTCTGATAAGAAACAATGGTTTGTTGTTTCATGAATCACAATAACACATTCTGCTGTATCCAGTGTGTTTTCAGCCTATGTTGGTGGTCCACCAATTCAGCGTGATCGTTTTGACGTTTACATTTGATTTCAGCAACAACAGTTTGTTTTTTCAGCGGACGTCGTTAAAAGGTTCCAACCGAATTGCATAGACAATAATCAAACAATCCGCACCACCGACATACAGCATTATCGATTGCTAACTGTCCCTTATGGCACTATTATATAGACAACGGACGTTATGACGCAATTAGTCTCACTGATGTCCGGGGCCAGCCTGCAACTAGAGTTCCAATTGCTTAGAACTACTCTCTACAGTACCCAAAGAAGATTGTGAACAATCGGCTATTGATCGTAAAGCATCAGACTCTATTAGAGATGATTTCACCTTTATAGCGTGCAGTAATTGGACCTCACAATAACTAGGCTCATTCTTCTGTCGAGGTAGCGAAGAAATATTATTCACATTGTCTGATGCCACATACAGGGTTGGGCAATTTATCGGGAAAATGTACATTACTTCGAATCCGTTCGAGATCCACGTCAAATCTTCTCTC
Source organism: Eristalis tenax (assembly GCA_905231855.2). Taxonomy (NCBI): domain Eukaryota; kingdom Metazoa; phylum Arthropoda; class Insecta; order Diptera; family Syrphidae; genus Eristalis; species Eristalis tenax. The sequence goes on along the minus strand of HG993125.1, from coordinate 17,542,721 downwards.
TGCAATGGGATTTACGAGCTACACGGATATTCGGATCCGTCATCGTGAGCGTATGCCGCCGTTATTTATACCAGGAACAAAATCAGTAATGGAGAGTATCGCGTTCATCTCATCGCAGCTAAAACAAACTTGGCACCATTAAAGTTGGTAACAATTCCTCATTTGGAGCTTTGTAAAGCATTGCTCTTGAATCGGTCAATTCATCTCGCAAACCTCTCTCTCCATAAAATCCGGATGCATCTCTGCTTGATGTGACTCAGAGATTGATTGCATTGGTTGTCGTAAAACCATAGTCGATTGCTTATCCCCGATCCACAATATTAGAGAATATTCTGCGCTATTGCTGGCAGTACACCTCGTCTGAGTCGAACCCAGCTGACTGTGCCCCGGGAATAGTCCTGCCGCCTGCTGTTCCTGATGGACAGGCTTCCCACAACTGGCTCACAGCTGACCCTAGTTCTTGGCCTCAATTTTTTTTGCCTTTGGCATCATAGAATATCATAGAACCAATATTAAGATTGACGCTCTAGTTGAATAATCTTACGTTAAAAGCAATGGGTTATGGGCCTCATTAGACAGTGCGTGATCGGTTCTCCCCAGCATAGTTCTCAGCGCTGGCTAACGAAGCGCAACCCCTATAATTACAAGAAGAAAATGATTGGCATCAGATACAGCCTACTGTAATATGCCAGAGCTCTGGTGTGCCCATTTGGCCTGAATATTAGTAGTATGCGCGAGTTTGGTGGCCGGCGTGTCCCACTCTGCAGCCGGTAGTGCTTAGCCCAAAGGAACTACGAGCAACCCGTCAGTGGCCTCGCGAGTCGTTATGTGAATGGGGAAAAGTCACGCCACACATGAACCAGTGAGTGCAGGGTGGGTATATCTTCGACGCAGAAACGGGTGGAATCTCTTCCTGTCGGGAGTTTCACCTCAAATGTCTGCACAGGCGGGGTGGGACACTAACCAGTCCCAGGTGGGGCATTGGAGTGCATAGGTGTTAGAGTCGGAATCCTAAAGGTCAAGCTGGAGAAGTCAACTTTGGCTCTAGTGCTGGTGTATGCTCCAAATCTAGTGTCAGAGTACGCGGATTTCCTGGATGAAATTGATGCTGCCGCCAATGGGGTAGCGGAGATTGATTCCTGTAACCTGATGGGTTGCTTAAATGCTGATGTGGGTGCAGATATAAAGACATGGGGAAGTGTGATTCGGACTAACGGTGATCCTCACCAGAACACGAGCGGAGAAGAATTATTGAACTTTTGCGATGGGAATGACATGTCCATAAAGTACACCTTTTTCAAATCCATAAATACGAGTAGATGTGGTACCGTCAGTTCGCAGCCAGGGAGAAATACTGTGCTTTGTTCTAACGACACCTCTCCTTAGCCCGGCCCCTCTCTAGAATGAATAAAAGGCCTTACCACATTAATGTGAGTCTCTGGCGCGGCGGATCATTAAGCTACTCGTGGGAACACAATTAAGCCCAAAAAACAAAAAAATGGTAATTAAATGCGAGATAAAAAAAACTACAGAGGGTAACCTCAGAAGTAGCAGCGAGCCGTGTTGAGCAGAGGCTCGACAGAAACCAAATTAGTGCTAAGCCTGAAGCGGCCAGCAAGGGTGTCGGAAGGAAGATGCACCCCAACGCCAGCCAGAAAGCTCCGGGACCCCTGGAAAATCCGATAGACAAGGGCACGCAAACTGCCGATAAGGCAAGCGGGAGTAAAGCTCCAACTTCCCTACCTCTAGCTGAGGCAAAAAAAGAGAGATGCGAATTGGAGTTTAAGAAATCTGGGACTCCTCAATCCTCTAAAGCCGATGCAAAGAGAATGATGTGCTCATCAGCAAAGAGAATGATGTGATTGAGTGTCGACTGCTCCGGAAACCCTGGTGGATTGGATGATCCACTCTGGAGGGGGCTCAGTAGTGCTGAATTTAGTTGGTATCTGCGCTGCCCGGAGAAGGGCCTAGTGCCTGAGGAAGCGATGAAAAAGGAAGACGAGCATACGGCCCAGGCTAGCTCGGAACCTCCAACCTCAGAAAAAGGGAGAAGTAGCTTCATTTCTCCACACATGCCAACGGCATACAATAAACGGCGGGTGTCCCCGAACCAGCACAGGTCAAAGGCGGGACCCACAAAGATAACTGCTATTCAACTGTTGCAAAAGCTGCGCGTGCCAGCAGAAAGTCCACGGGGTCGACGGTGTCCGAGAGGTTGGTGTGCCGAAGACCAGAACAGCCTAGAGGATGCCTTGGTTATTGAAATGGCTCAAGAGTGGGAGCATAAGTTCAAATTCCAAATTTTAAGGATATAACTAGATTCTATTCCAGTACCGTTTATTTCCAAAAGAGCACCGTACTGGAGTACAAGACTTCACTTGATCTCCTCGAGGCCCGAAATGAGGGTATAAACACACAATTGTGGAAGGTGCTCATACGGTAATGACGGTACTGGGCCTCGGTATTGAGTCGAAAGAGGAGATGCGTCATCTGACCAAACCAAATCCAACTTCGGAGAGCAAAGAGTCTGCCAGACAAAAGATACTCTACAGGCGGCAACACCCACTTCCTCCGCTGAGTTTTGCAAATGTATATACTTACTCCTTGAAGAAGGAAGCGGGGCATCTGCCTCGAACGCAATAGCTCAATGCTCCACCCAACCATCTTTAAAGCGGCCCAGGTAAACATCCATCATGGTATTGCGGCATCTGCTGTAATAGAAAAGCTATTCACTACTGAAAATCTGGGATACGATCTAGTTCAGGAGCCGTACATCCTGAAGGGGACAGTCAAAGTACTGACATGTAGGAATGCTAAGGTAATTGGGGTTAACAGGGTCACCAACCCAAGAGCAGGGTTGTTTTTCTTGTAGAGTATGCTGCAAGGGACCTAGTGTCTATTCAAATGAAAATAAATATTGCAAAGGGGGGGCAGAAAACCTTCATTCCTGCCTCAGCATACTGTGCGGGAGATGTGCCGGCGGTACAAACATCTCTACAACTGGTGAAGCACTGCAATGATGTGATGCCAATGCCCACAATACTATCTGGGGGATCACCTCCACAAACAAAAGGTGTGAGTGCCTGCTAGAATTTATTTTTAGCTCATCACTTATCACTTTTGTCACGAGGGTTATGCACGAGGTATTAGACCTGACTGTGGGCAGTCTGTGTCTTAGTAACCTAATCAGAAGCTTGGAAGTATCTAACGAACCATCTTTGTCTGACCATGGAATAATTAGGTTCGACCTCTTCGATAATCTGGACCACATTGACATCAGTAGAGCTCCGACCCACTTTTCAGAGCTAGAACATGCTGTAGAGAGCACAACAAACGCTATCACAATAGCGCTTGAAGCAAGTTTTCAATTAAACAGGGACTTTATTGGGAAGAGCACCATGCGGGAGCAATAAATTATCCAATCTGCGGGCCAAAACACGCAAGCTGTTTAATGCTGCCAAACGAGCCGCAGACTGGGAAAGTTTCACCTCCTAGAAATTTCTGCGAGACAATAACAAATACCCCCGTAGTAGCTAGACTACATAAAGTGCTGTTAAAAATAGGGGAGATTCAGATGTCTCTAAAGAAACATTATGACAGCTACACTAAAAATGATGAACAGTTGGCCAGACTTCTACGGAAAACCAATTTTCTGGGCAGTCATCAAAACACTGACGGGTCTGAAACCAATTTGTCAAGACCGGGCGCTGTGGACTGGAGAGTTGCGAGAGAAATATTCTCCAAAGGACGCCTGGAATGGGCAATAAGCTCGTTCCAGCCATTCAAATATCCAGGGGTTAATGAAATTATACCAGTCAAATTTCAAAAAGGTAAAAGCAAACTGCTTCTATACCTCACTATTATAACTTGTGAGGTTTTGCATTAACTATATGTTCTCTGCATTACTGTCAACATGCGTACAGAGATGACAGATCAACAGAGACTATGCTATACCAACTGAAAGAAAGTATCGAAAGCGTCCTTGAAGCGAAAGAAATAGTTATATATGCTTTCTCAGATATTAAAGGAACATTTGACAACGCATCGCATGATGCGATTATTAGAGCTTTGCAGAAAGAGCTAAGAAGAAAGTAAATCGAACTGTATCGAAGTGTATGTACGAACTTCAGAGTACCAGAACAGTTGAGACGCATACATCAGAAGGTATACTGAAAGTCAACCCAACAAGAGGATGTAGTCAAGGAGGAACAACACAAACTGGAAAAACTTAAACAAAGCACAATACTGGAGGTAAAATATCTAGCAGTTATTTTAGAAAACAAGCTCATCCTAAGATGGTTGTACATAGCTATTGTTAGACCAACAATTACATATGGTGCAATAGCATCGTCCAAAAGAACTAATTTGATCAGTGCAAGAGAGACACTCAACAAAGTTCAAAGCTTGGCATGCTTCTGCCATGAGAACTTGTCTAACTGCCGCCATGGAGGTGTTATTGGAGCTGACTCCAATACATCTGGTGGTCGCAATATGTGTAAATAACAATCAAGGCAATAGCAAGAGAAGGGATAGGAAAAGTCAGGTGCATTACATAGAAACAATTCGATGCACTAGTCAAAAAGCTTTCACTCCTGGACATTCCTAAGGTTGACGCGATCAGGAAATTCGCTTTCCAAAAGGAGTTCACCATTAAGCTCAGCACCAAGAAAACACTGCAGCAATGAATCCATAATCCACAGACTGGACTGGAGACAGATGGATCCAGAACTGATGTATTACGAAATCATGGGCGAACGTACCAGCATCTTTCAAGCAGAAGTCTACGCCATAGACAGATGCGCTCAGATAAATCTTGACAGCAATTATACCAACTGCGACATAGCAATACTTCATACTTCATTGTACTTTGGATACTGGTGTCCTTTTACTTTGCGTATATCTTTAAATGTTCCGCTGACAGCAGTCGTAGATAGAACCACTCGGTCTGCATGGGTCATCTGCATATAATCTGCCCAAGCTGTTTAATTTGAATAGCCCGGGCAAGAATCAATTGGAATGCCTTGCTTGATATTCATCCATAATATGTGTTAACCTTTTCAATGGTCTCACTTGTTTTGTAGTTGGACAGTCTTCGTGTTCATGGTGTGTGTTGACAGGAACTGTTTTACAGCTTTTGTAACAAGTCATTTGTAAGGCCTTTCAGCCTGTAGTATTTATGAAAATATTCCTTTATATTGCATGTGGTTTCTCACCATGTACAATTGTCTTTCCATTCATAGCATGTGGTTCTCACCATGCAGAAATGTCAAAGGCAATCACTTCAATAAAGACACTTGCATTAAAACCACGTGTTTTCTTTAATCGTTCAACGTACATACATATATTACTTGGCGCAGTTGGTGAAGCTTATTTATTAAGTAATATTTTATATAGAAGTTTAAATGAAAACTGAAAAAGGTTTAAAGCTCATTTTGCTGTGTATGCAAGGGTAACAAAGAGAGAAAATTGAGGTATACTGTAGGCCACGTAGGAATATTGTCTCTTACCGATTTCTTTTCTACACGAAGAACTCTTAGATCAGTTCTTGAAAGATATTTCGGCGCTCGTAGAGAATTTCTGCTTTAGAGCGGAGAATGAGGCAATGCTACAAGACCGCATAGTAGTCGGCATAGGAGGTAGTAGTCGGTTATAGTGATATTGCTTTGCATGCATGTAAAAAATGTAAGATGGTGGAGATGAAGTGGGGTAGAAAATCTAATAGTTGAAAATATGTAAATCATTACGAATTTGTCTCGACCCCAAGAAGCTTAACGAATCTTAAATCTTAACGATTTTAGAATGGCGATGCCGGAAATGAATTATTTTTCACTGTTCTCGATTTCACTGAGCGCTTTTGGTAGGTTGAACTGACGGATGGATCGGAAAATCTTACCATTTTCAGTACACCGTTCAATGTGCTTTTATTTGGAGTAAAAATTGCGAACGAAAAATTAAAAAAATGTAATGCAAAATACTTTGGAAATCTCCCAGTAGTATTTGCATACATTGAGGATATAATTGTCGGAAGACAGACTTTGAGTGAACATTATCCTAATCTTGACGCAGTTATTGAAAGAGCTAGGAAGTTTGGTATCAAGCTTAATCCGAGAAGTTTGTAATATCGATAGCAATATTTTCTGAATGCCCTGTAAGGCCAGATCCTTAAAAAGTAATGTTGCACCGCCCATTTTTCAAGAAGAAATTCAAACTATTCTAGGCACTATCAATTATCTCAGAGATTTCATTCCAACCCTTTCTGAGCTTACCCACCAACCTTTAAGGAATTTGCTACGTGAGGACACATATTTATGGACAAACAAATTTACTGAGGCTTTGAATTCGACTAAAAAATTATCTTCCTCTACCATGTTGCATAGTTTCAACTCTAATGATACTATTGTCATTCAAGCAGAAGCGTCGAAATCTGGTTAAGGCTGTTGCCCCTTACAGGACGGAAATCCTATAAGTTATGCTTCAAAGAGTCTCTCCGAGGCAGAAAGACATTATGCACGGATAAAAAATAAGAGTTTCTAGCTGTTGTATACGCCTGTACAATGTTATATGACTTTATTTATGGATGAATATTGACGAGTTAATTTCCTTTTTAGAAAAACCTCGGGGTTCAAGCAATTTATCACGTATACAGAGGATGCACATTAAATTACTGAAATATGACATTTGCCTCAATTACATTTATGGGAAAGATTTACTTATTGCAGATTTACTTTCGCGTGATTCTGCAACAGATATCGACGTAGACTTGCATCAGTTTCTGCAAAAAGTAGTTCCCAGTATCAGCATGAGTGATGCTGTAGAAAAATATACCAAACAGAGACAAACAAGGATGGCCAAAAGCTAAAAACAGGTTAGAGGAGGGACTTACGTTTTATTTGAGCATATGGATAACTTGTATGAAGAAGACGAACTGATATTTTTTGATGCCCGAGTTTTCGTATCTAGGACCTTAAGGCAGGTATAAACATGAGATGTCGGCAAATAATAAACATGAGATGATTCCGCGTGAAATAAAGGATTATTTTTAGATTTAAAGAAAACTACTACTTAGTCATGATTGACTACTACTCTAGATGGATTGACAGGTGGAAACATTCTCTGAAAATTGTTTACTTTCTTTGTTTGAGTACCGTAGCTCCGTTACTCCTAGTGTGGATTTTGCACCATCCCAGCTTTTGTGAAGAAGTTTATTAAGAACAAAACACCCGGTCTAAAATCCGTCAGTACCACATGTTGTATATAACGAAGCTAGAAATGGCACTTAACAAGCAAAAGTCAGGCAGGCTATTTCCTATAACGAAACCGCAGATAAAGAAGAATCATTATTAGATGGAGACCTGATCAGCGAGTTTTTCTACAGTATTTATTATTTTGCCCTCACTTGAAAAATTGTAAATTACTTAATTTAGCTTTTGTTTTCTTCGCCACACATTTCGTACAGAATAGTTTCCAGTAGCGTGCATTGTGGCGTAATGATAAGATATGTTGGTTTCAATAACAGCCGACACAAGGCTTTGTTTTGTAATAGTGACAAAAATGTGATCAATTGTTGAATAATATTGGTTAGGACCATGGAAGCTATAACGTCTAAATAATTCATGATTCGGTGTCATTAGTTATTTTCAAGTTCATACTTGCATCACGCATAACAATTACCACTTTCCGCTTGGAAGATCATCTAATTCCTTTAAAAATTTTGAGATATGATGAAGATCGCGTAAATATGTTTTTTCTCGTTCATGGCATCTATTTATATTTGTACACTTTCATAAAATAAAGTTTCGTCATAAATTAAAATACTACCAAAATTATTATTTTATTTTATGCCAACCTTATCAAATGCGAATTTTGTTGACATGTACATGTTGATTTTGCCAATTTGGTGTGTTTGCTCTTATTTCTTTCAGTCCGCACTTTGACCTTGCATTTTGTATTATTTATCTTCTGCACTCATATTTTGAAGATTTATTGTCGATTTTTTAAGTCTCATTTATTTGTTCAGTAGACATCTACTAAGCTTAAGTCTGAATTTCCGAAGAGAGTCGAAATTTTTTTCTCGAAAATGATGATACGTTACGATTGCTCGAGTTTCCAGACCAGAAAACGCAGACCACGTAGCCGGCAGCAGCAAATGTCCGATATTCCGGAAAGCGCTGTCACAAAAAACAATATGAAAGTGATACAACTAAATCTAAATCACAGTGCAGCCGCACAGGCAATTCACGAAGGAAAGGCGGACGTGACAGTTATAAGTGAACCGTATAAATCCTTGAACTGTAGCACTACAGGAAATCGGTCAACTATCCAACTACTTCGTAGCCGCGAAGATAAACGGAATTCACTTTTATAGCTGTTATGCTCCGCCCAAGCTAGCACTGGAAGAATTTGATAGTGTACTGGACGACATCGCAGCAGATGCATTAGGTAAACACCCAGTTGTAATCGCTAGGGACTTTAACGCTTGGGCCACAGAGTGGGGCAACTGACACACGAATGCGCGAGGAAGAGTCCTTCTGGAAACACTTGCACTTCTAGGCGTAAACATGGATAACACTGCAAATACCTTCCGCTGGTAGGGCTGGTAGGTCGTCAATAGTCGACATCACCTTTGTGGGTAACTCTCTCACAAACAAAATAACATCGAGAGTGAGCGAGGATTATACGCACAGCCACCATCAGGCTATTGTATTGGAGATCGCTGAAAGAGAACGCAGCCAGCGTCCAAATACAAACAGGGCCCTAGTGGAAGGACGCCCTTTTCGACAAGGAAGTCTTTGAAGAAGCCCTGAGAAGTATATATGTGGATAACCATGCATCCGAAGAGACACTTGCAGCACTGTTTAGACGGTCCGTAACTACAGCATGCGACGCAGCGGTGCCTAGGAGGATACCCAGCAAAAGGAGTATTCCTTGTTACTAGTGAAACGCAGATATCCACATGCTACGGGCGAACTGTCTCAGAGCCTGAAGGAAATAACAACGATCCAGAAATAGGCTAGATATCCAGGAGTGGCTTCTGGAATTCAAGCTAGCGAGACGTGAGTTTGAAAAAGCCATTGACGAGAGCAAAACAAGGTGTTTCAAAAAACTATGGAATGAGGCCGACATAGACTCCTGGGGTAAAGCATACAAAGTGGTTAAAAAAAAACTACAAGGCAATTGATGCTTCTATCTCTTCCCACGGCGACAGCCGTTCATTAGCACCATTATGTTGAAGATCATCACAGAGGGTATTCCTCTAATTATGCTACAGAAGCTTCATAAATCTATCTCGAAGGTAAAATATAAGAAAGGTCCCGGACTGGATGGGATCCCAAACAAAGCGGTCAAAACGGCCATCACGATTAGACCAGACGCTCTCCTGTACACTATGGGGGAAAGCCTGCATAACGGGGTCTTGCCCACGCATTGGAATCTGCGGCACTTGGTGATAATACCGAAAGGAGATAAACCACCTGGAGAACCGTCATCGTATTGCCCAATATGTTTATTAAACACATTAGGCAAGATACTCTAACGAGTTATCTACGATAGGTTACTGGCGGTTGCGAAGAACAATGGTGCATTATCAATTCACGAATACGGGTTCAGAAAAGGACGACCAACGGTCGATGCCATAGAATCTGTGATAAAATCGGCCGCGGAAGCCATTCAAGGAAAAAGATGGAGATGGGGAGAGAGAAGAAGTATTGTGCAGTAGTTACGCTAGATGTTAAAAATGCTTTTAACTCGGCGGGCTGGGCGCACATCAAAGATCTCTAATTGCCATGAATACGCCACATTATTTGTTGAAGATAAACAGAAGGCTAATGTACAACACCGAGGATCAGTCCTCGGACCTGTATTGTGGAATATAATGTATGACAGCGTTCTACGACTAACGCTTCCCGAGGGAGTACGATTCATCGGCTTTGCCGACGACATTGCTATTGTCACAGTGGCAAAACATTATAGAGGAAGTAGAGGTTGCTACGAACACAGCTACCTCCGCGAAAATGCATCACGCACACAAGAAACGCTCTCTCGAATGCTCCCGAACATTGGCGGGCCCCAATATGCACGCAGAATCCTACTCTCACGAGTAGTAAGTTCAGTCCTGCTGCTCCAATTTGGGCTGGAGCTCTTGCGGTTGGACAACTAAGACGGATTATGACACCAGTCTATGGGCTCTGTGCAATAAGGGCAATCAGCGGATTTAGAATTCTTTCAGATGACGCAGCGTTCGTCATAGCACCTGTCGACATTCTGGCAGACGAACTTCAGAGGGTGTACTGTAGACAAACTAAGGACCGGCAGCAGGCCAAACTCATAAAGATGGAAGAACAGGCAGTTTCAATAGCAATGTGGCAAGCCAGATGGAACGTCTCCACAAAAGGAAGCTGGATGCATGGGCTCACTCCCGTTATCCAAGACAGGAGATTGTAACTACCACATCTCACGGTTTCTGTCTGGACACGGCGGCTATCGAAAGTATCTACACAAGTGTGGACATGATAGATCGCCGCTGTGCCCAAAATGCCCAAATGATGAAGAGGACGCAGAGCACGTAGTTTTAACTGCGGTCGATTTGCGCATATGTCCATGACAGGATCAGCCCCGCAAAGTAATACCTAACGGCAGTTCCGCGGGGAGAGTGGTAGAAGAGTGCTGGGTGTGGTTTTGGACGTATGTGCTAGGAAACAGGAGAATAAATGCCGTGAATCGAAGTAGAAGATTCCACATCCATTGGCGCAAACCATACAGAAACTAAAAAAAAGTTGGACACACTTGGAATGTCTTCAACTAAAATCGGATCATCACCGGCAACCAAGATCAATCGCATGCTCAACGAACCCACTTTGAATCGGTTGTTTTTGGTCCAGCATCGATCGTATCGTCGTCAGCGTACCCTCAGTGCTCAGGTCTCTGAATGTGAACCAACTCTGGATGAACTTGTTTGGAATTTTTGGAAGATCAAAAAGGTGCCCGAAGAGTATGTTCATGATGACGAATATGAATGAATCTTCTTTTCGACTCATTATAGAACAAGCGATGGCAGGTATGTCGTGCACATACCTTTTGGCAGCGACGTACATAAGCTTGGAGACTCCTATCATCATGTATTACGACAGTTTCATTGTCTTGAATGTCGACTTTCTGCGGACGAAGATCTTCAAGAACGGTATGTTGCATTCATGCGAGAACCCTGCGCGCTCGGTCACATGGAATGTGTGGAAACTGCATTCATCATCACGCAGTGGCTAAAAGTTCCGTGTCGTGTTTAATGCATCTGCTCGAACATGTACTGGGATTACACTAAACGACATCCAACTAGTGGGACCAACGGTACAGGATTCGTTGCTTAACGTCATTTTTTGTTGTCGCCGCTACATCATCTCTGTCCGAGCAGATATAGAGAAGATATTCCGCAAAATTCTGGTGACTCCGCAACATTGACAATTCAAGTGCATATTATGACGGGAATTTTCCGATAAGAAAATCGAGGTATCCAGCCTGAGTACAGAGACCTATGGAAATTCATGCAGTCCTTTGAAACGCAATTCGGGTGTTACGCCAATGTGTCCTTGACAATTGTGGTGAGGTGGCTGATTGTGGTGGCATCAGTAGCACAAGACGCCATTCTTAGCTCATTCTATGCTGACGACTGCTTAGCTAGCTGCAATTCCGTACCAGAGGCAGTGTCGTTACCAACCAACGTGGATAAAATTCTCTCGGCAGGACACTTTAAACTTCGCAAATTGAACTCGAACATCTTACAACTTCTTCGAACAATTGACTGTGGGGTACATCCAGCCGCTGAACATGTCATTGATCCTGCAAAAACATCGGTGCTGGGTTTGAGGTTGGATCAAGTCAGTCAAGAGGCCAAATTTTGTTGCCGTTACGGGTCACATTGGGACTGCAAAACGCTAGGTATTATTTGTGGTCAGACTCGAATATTGTGCTTTGTTCGCTTCGCACGCACCCAGCACTGGTGAAACCATTTGTCAGTGTCTACCGATGATGGCAGACGAAATTGCATTCCTAGAGGACCTGCCGATCGTTTTCGACAACCCAATAACAGAATAACTCCTACAATAATTTTGCTCAGCATCGTCTGGATTAACCTTCAGCACTTAACATGTGCCTAGGAAAATCTGCCAGTTTTTCTCAGGGATTAAAGCAAAGTATGTGGGCATGAGCCTCCAGGAAAACCTCTATAACCCATTTTATATCAATTAAAATGGTAAGACAAGAACTTGTATACTTATAAAAAAATCTTATTAGCGATGTACACAACAATATCCCCTTCGCCTCTGCCTATTTAGCTCGCGACCGAGTGGCACCTCCAGAGGAGGTTGAGAGTTTGGAAAGCTGACCCAAGCAAGGAAGGATACCTTACTTATCGGTTGCGACGCCAGAAGTGAAACAGTGAAATCAACGAACGAGGTCAGGTTTTGAATTCATAATTTTCAATTTTGCAGGATTCACGTTAAGGCCACAAGAGTGAATTGTAGATAGATCCCCCCATACATCAGGTATGTAGTCACGTGCAGCGCCATTAGATTCAGAATCGCGGGATGTTGGTCAGCGAGACCGTATGTCCATAGCAGAACTCTGGAACGCCTGCCTGAGCACCTAACCCCAGCTCCCACGGACTACATTACTCGTACTATAGACTTCGACAACTCGGCTCAATGCCGATTTCCATCCAGAGAGGATTGGAAAACCCAATCATTCGCCTCAGAATACGAAATTCTGATCGACACAGATGGGTCTAGACCACTTTGTAGGCTCAGCGATCTTCTCCGCAGACTCCAATATCTCCAATTCTAACCACTCTCTCGAACCGATCACTCGAGTATCTTCTAAGCTGAAGTACTGGCAGTCAGAGAAGCGTGTAAAACTCTCAGTACTACCTACCCTTATAGTAGAAGGGCAGCGATCTACAGCAACAGCCAAGCAGCAATCTGCTCAGTAACCACTTCCTTTAAATTGGTGCAACAGTGCAAGGAAGAACTTATACATGCCAGTACCAGGTGCAATAACAATCTTGTCTGGGTTCCAGGCCACAGCAACATAAAGGGAAGTGAGATTGCCGACGAATTGGCTACAGCAATATAGAGAGAAATGAGATTGCCGAGGAATTTGACGAACGAATGACGAACACACGAGGAGCTTCCGGTAACGCCCCCACTGAGCTGGTGGCCCCCAAGTTAATCACCTGACATATACACACATCATCCAGAAACACTTCCTGTCCTTAGCGAACAAGAACAAATTCTCTGGGAAAACCTGGCCATACTACATGAAAAGAAAGACTGATGACCTCCTCAATACAATCATTTCTCAGTACATCCTTAAGACTACACTTTGCTATTATAACTTATTTATTCATCTCAATAAGGCCAAGTATCGGCGAAAGTAAGACGTTAAGTCAGCGGGTTTTTAAAAATTTTTTTTTTAAATTCGTAGAAGTGTCTTTTATATTAAATCTACCTCGTACTGTTTTTTCATAGCCGTCTTGTGTTGATGCGGTGTACTTAGTGTATTTTCTCTAATAAAAATTTAACTAAAAGTAAAAATTCAATTTTCGTAATTGGTGGTCGACTTCATTGATCACAATGGCTGGTACACCGAACTCTGCGAACTCTCTTCATAGATCTCTCCGATCGGCAAACAAATCGGGAACGTCTCTTAAAATATCAAGCTCTGAGGTCGTTCTAAATTCAATAAACAGTCGCTTCGAATCTCTAAAGCAGGATTTATTAAACTCTATTACTGCAGTCGACAACGAACTAAAATCTGAAATCAAATCTTTGGAAGAGTATATGCTTAGCGAATTGAAATTGCTTAAATCAGAATTTAATCAAAAACTGAAATTAGTTAAAAATAACTTTAATGTTCAATGTCAAGCTTTTTATAAAACAATTCAATCTTTGTTACCAATGTGTGATAACGAATATCTCATCAATACTTTTAAAATGCTATGCTCTAAAATCGATGCTAATTATGCTCCCCCTATTTCCATCTCCGCCCTGAAAAACAACTCAACATCAAGTGCTTTCATTGTGAAGCTCCCGCGAGAAGAAAATAAAGTGTGTATGTTAAAGGGTCTCTCTGCCTACAACAAAGAGAGCTCACATCTCCTTTCTCTTCTTGACCTCGGCTTGAATAGCAACAAATTCGTTCGTGTATATGAACGCCTGACAAAAGTGAATCATGAAATCTTTCGAAGAGCAATGAAACTGAAGAGCGACAACTTGCTTAAAACTGTATTTACGCGTTTTGGAAGAGTGTTCGTGAAGAAAAATGCAAGAGATAATTCAGTTGCAGTGTCTATCATTTCTGCATTAGTGTCAATCACCTCAGCAGACACTACTCATTCGCCCTTTACATCCACCGTTACTGCCGTTGACCGCACTTCGTCAGGAGATGCTACTTGGAGTCAAACTTAATTTGAATCAGCTGACTAAGTTGTCAACTGTCTTCACTCTGTTTTTTGTTTGTTTTAATATGCTGTACTTTGTCTTACTAGTTCATATTTATTATTTCTAATATATTTTTATTTTTGCTTCTGCTTTTCATTTCTAATTTGTGTCTGTATCTTTCAAATATTTATTTTTTTGTTCCTATATTGTTAATTATATGTCAAATTTTCTAATGATATGGTTTCGTGTGATACCTTTTGAAGGCGGTATAGTTCTTTTCTCATTTTTATTACCTCTTACCTCTTTTTTGTATGAACTTGAACCATGCTGATAAAATCAGAACCGTTCTGAATGCAATGTGTCCGTCAAATCAGGTAATTAAGGTTTGTCATTTAAAAGTCGAAAGCATTCGAGCAAAGTATACGATCTTGTCTCTGAATCTTGGCTTAACTGTGATATTCCGTCTAAAATGGTTGATTTTCCTAATTTCAAATTGTTAAGATATTATCGCGTGTGTGTAAACGTCTACTAGGTCTGTAATTCAATTTTTTTGCGTCGAAGTTAGTGCTCTGAATGTGAATTGCTCATGGTTGTTATGTACTCACCTTCTAAATGTTTTTACTACTGCTACTACTACTACTAAGCTTAGAAAAACTTGAAGAAACCTTACTAAAATTAGAGCGGTTAAAGAAGCTGCGCAACTCCCGCAGCCATAATAAATCCAGCTGCTACAACAACAACAGCAGCAACAGCGACAGCAAGAACATGCCCAATCTAGCTTCGCAACGTCTTCGGGCTTGAATTATCATGTTATTCGAAGAGATCGGCCCCAATCCTTACAAAGGGCGGGGTTGTTTGTGATCGCTATCTATGCAGCTGACAATAAAGACCTCAATCTGAACTTCATTTCAGAACTCGATACTCTATTCACGAGCCTTCAACTTAGCTCGGAGGAAAACCATTACATCAAAGCCGGGGTTTCAACTCCAGGCACATAGAATGGGGCAATATATTACATGATGACACGGGATCTCCTTTGTATAACTGGTTGGTAGAGCACAATATTGGGTTCAAGCTAGATGTGCTTGAAACTGATATTCATTCATTCAATAATTTTTTATTCATATTCTCTAAGTTAGTTTCAATTTAAAGGTGTATTATACATTTACAATTTATCGATTTGAGATTAGTAGAATTAATGTTTAGAAATATTAAAAATATTAGGCGTGTTTTAAACATTAAATCTATAACAGTAAAGAAAAGAGAAAAAAAGAACAGAATTCATTATTAATATTCAAATAAAAGAGCAGAAATGTTATTTAAACAATATGATCTAATTGATTATCTATCTGATTGTGGTCAAATTCAAAAAGCCATGTCTTCATCTTATTATTAAACAATTTGTTTGCACGTAATGACTTCAATTCAACAGGCAACTTATTAAATTATCTACGTGAAACAATGCAACAAGTATTTCTGAAAAACGTAGTGAGACATTTTGGAACGTTGAAAAAAAGGCTGTGGTTTCTTCTCAGATTGTAGCGATCAGAATATCTACTATTCAGGCAGCCACATCTTAAGAAGAACATTTTCAAAACTGTGTGGTAGTATAAATGCCTTAAAGGATGAATTATCAAGTTTATAAATAACGGCATGGTATAATAGTATCTACTTTTATTGCATATTTTTCAAATTACACATTTTTGAATAGTCAATAAGTTTGCCATTTTAGAGCGAGAAGCACCACCCCAGCAGTAAATATCATACTGTAGTTTTAAATGGAAAATCCCAAAGTAAATCAATTTCAAGACCTGTAAGGAACATGTATTCTTAAGATGGTAAAAAATACGCAACGTAGAGTAAAAGTATTGCTTCATTGACAAAATTTGTTCAGACCAATTCAAATCATTATCGATGATTAATCCTAGATATTTAAAATGATTAACAAAATCGATCATAAAACAAACACAGTCACGTGGTAAATGAGCATGGAAAAGTATCCTTTCCTTATTCATGTCTACGTTATCAACTGATTTCAGCTTACTACACTTAGAGGAATGAAAGACAATATCAATATCCAGTGGCAGTTTAGGGATAAGACTAAGGCACATTAACTTTGTTTTATTGCTGACAAGCATTCTGTGCTCCCGAAACCAACTTCGTAAGATATCTACATCGTGGTTGATTTTCGCAATTAGATCGATTCTACTGTTTGCAAAAGCTGTAATATTACCTTTCATGTTCTGACTAAAGATGGAATTTATGTAAATAAGGAAAAGAATAGGACCAAGTACTGACCCTGGCGGCACTCCTATGTTTATGTGGATTGAATTGCTAATTGCACCTGGTACCTTAACCATTTGGGTTATATTATGTAAACAGAACTCGAGTCATTTGTAAACAAATCCTCTAAAGCCTATTCTATACAATTTTCTTAGCAGAATAATATGAACAACCATATCAAGGGCTTTAATTATATCAACGAAGAGATTTGTACAGTTTTTATGTTCATCTAATCCTTTGAAAATGGAGAAGTCTAACAAAGCATCTTCAGTAGATAATCCGTGTCTATAGCCAAATTGTTTTGGACTAAAGAAATTATTACTTTCCAAAAATGGTAGAATACGCCTTTTTATTGTTTTTTCAAATACCTTTGAAATACATCATTCATCTAATCCCTTGAAAATGGAAGAGCAGAAGTCTAACAGAGCATCTTCAGCAGATAATCCGTGTCCACCAATTTGTTTTGAACTAAAGAAATTATTTCTTTCCGAAATAGTAGAATAGAATACGCCTTTTCAAATACACGGTCACAGTGAAATTGGTCTATAATTCGCATATCTTTTGGATTATTCGTTTTATGAAGCAGAATTACAATTGCGAATTTTAGATTATCAGGAAAAACTCCTGATAGTACGCTTTTATTGGATATATGGGCTAGTAGTTGATACTACATTCAAGCCAATTTTCTTCAATATTTGAATGGATAAGCCATCCACACCACGAGAATAAGAACCATTTAAAGGACTATTGTTTTAATGACTTCAAATGAAGATATAGATACAAAAACTGACTGGTACTCTGGTATTTTATTTAAATTGGAACAGCATTTGCAGAAGGGACAGAAGCCAAAGCGACCGTACCAAAATACCTATTGAATTCATCTGCAATAGTGTAAGGATCAGATATTTTAGATTAACCGTTATTTAAAATAATACGTTTCTGTCTCTTTAAACGCCGACTAAACATATTGTTTATTGACTCCCACTCTTTTCTTAAATTCCCCTTACGTTTTTCATATTCAGACCTGTAGAATTCATCACGACGATTTTTTATATCTAGGCTTTAGGCTGATGTTTTGAGGATGTTTATAAGGTTTCCATTCCAAGTTTATGTTTTAGTTTAATTTTCTCTAAGATATTTCCACGCCTTAAGTCTTTTGTGAGATCGCCTAGGTATAACGGAGATACTGGATTCATTTATATATGTATTTAAAGATTCCACAAAAATTGTATACGCACCATCTTCACTATATACCTGTTCCCATCTTTCTAATAAAAGTCGTTGGTTGAGGATATTATATTGAATAATGTAGAAATGAAGTATACATTTTTTTTGCGATGTGACCTATTACCTAACTTCTTAACCAAAATACCTGTCATAAAACGACCGGTGATTTGTAGGTCAAGGTTTATTTCCACACAAACATTGGGCGAAATATTCAAGAAGCGGACAACAACATGGTCTTAACAAAATCCAGTCAAAGGTCGTGTAATGATATTTATAATTGAATTCATCCCGTATTCAGCCAAGACTGTGCAGTAAGATTCGGTTATATCGCTTTTAGAAAACAAATCAAGATACAAATCACCCAGTAGTATAAGATCCTTATAGTTCTCATTGTTTAACAACCTTGAAAACCCTTCAACAAACATTTCTAAGGAATTGTCAATTGGACTGTCAATACCACAACACATTTTCAAAATATCAGCAATTATGCAATTACATTTTACAACAGTCTCATTGATTTCATCTCTCACAAAAACATCAACACCACCTGCAGCATAAAAATCATTTGGGACAGCAAAAAATCTGTAACCCGGAATGCTGAAGTCATTAATTTCAGAAGAAAAAATCCAAATTTCGGTAACAAAAATAAAGTCTCGCTTTCTGCTGAAAGTCTCAATATGGGCGACTAATATGTCAACATTTTTTCTGAGGCTTCTGTTATTTTGAAACACAATCAGGATCCAATATCGAAATCATAATTAAAAAAGTTGCTATTACTAAGTGTATCAAAGGCACGATTAATGTTAGTTTGATCTATATTATCAAAGAATTCATTTCATTTAATTACTTTATAGACTTAATCAAATTATTAAGTTCACCAAAAGATCTTATCTCAGTAATCATGCCTCTTTCCACTTTCATTAGTAAAATTCTACCGCTTTTTATCTAAATATATTTAAAATTCTGTTCAGTAGTTGCTACATAGAGTGCCCTATTATGTTTTTTTTTAGACTATCATTAATATATACATCATACATCATTATCTTTTTCATTAAAGAGAGAATTCTTAAGATTATTTCTTTGTTTTTTTTATTTTTCATAAATAAGAGAGGATAGGTGGACATAGATGATGTTCTTCTGATTATTTATGCTCCTACCACTAATAGCTTCCCCAGACGTTCTTCGTTGTTTTTTTTACATAGCACTTCACGCCATCATTCTCAGGAATGATGATATTAAGAGCAGTCTTGAAAATTTCCTAGAAACGGGTCCTGTTTGGATCTATTGATGATCGACAGAATTGACGATACTAGGCGTGGAAAGAAGATCACGGAACTGTCTTACTGCGGTAGAGTACGAAAGTGATTACTGCGGGCTCTTCGTGGCTATTCAGATCCTGAACAAGGTGGAGGAACTGGAGGAGGCACCAATTTAATTCCAAAAATATCCACAGAATTACGTTCGAGTGGAATCATTCCCCCTACAAACAGAAACCTGTCTAACGCGGAGGTTGGTAGGTATCTCATACATATGAACGGTGTAATTAAACGTACGATGGACAAGACCATTCCGAAGGTAGTACATGTTGATGACAACGATGTTAATCGAAATGCTACCAACGAAGCACTTCACGTGCACAAAATCTGCAAGACTTAAGCTCTTGCACAGGCGGTTTACAGATCCGCAAAATGCAGAAGTCAATGCACTGAAGTGTATAAGGATAAATTATAGCTTGGCTATAACCTTGCACTGGGACAATGAAATCCGGGCTGTACGATCCAACAACGCGGGTATGTTCCCGCAAATAAATTGAATATTTCGAGGGAAAGATCAAAACGACATTCAGGCCGTTAGACTTCATAGGATGACAAACAATGAACAATTACTTACTTCAGTTGGCGTCGATCCAGATGGGGCAGTGCGAGACTATGACTTCTTCGTGATTAAAAAGTGAACGCTATTGATACTGTGTTCCAGCAAGCGTATACGATCAACGAAGTTAGTAGGCCGAATCAAGATCCGGAAAACAGAGCCTTACTAAACCTTACTAAACCGATCCCACAATCCAGGGCTATAATTTGTGTAGGTTCAGTGTCTATAATTTGGCACATAATGGCCGTCGCGAATAATGAAAATCAAAGATGACAACTTGGTATTGCGTTATATGTAGTGATAACGAAATACCAAGTTGTCATCTTTGAACCGTACGCTCAACTGAAGAAGCTCTTGAAGTAGATTATATGTATATGTTTTGTTTCATTTTGTGGTACACATTTTCCTTTTATTTTGAAAATTTAATTGTTGATCTTTAGCCCATATTGTGAACTATTTCTGTTGCTCCGAACGACCTTATATTGAAGCTTGAATTCAATCTGCGACTGGAAATCAGGAACGGGTTTGGCTCTGGAACCGTGCAGATGAGTAAGCCGTTCAATAACGGTGTCTCAATTTCTGGTGGTTGCACTTTTACTGATGCGCGACACATTCCAGCTGAGTCCTGATTGAATTTGAGGGCACGACAATATGGACATTCTTTCGCAACAGCACCAATCAGAACGTTTGGCTGACCGGAGACATGCTCGATGCACTTGTTGGCGTTGTTGGTCTTTTGCTCTGTATGTGTCAATTACGAACCGTCGCATGTTCAAACGCACATTTTCGATATTTTGTTAGACTTATTCGTTTGTTCTTCCTGCTCGCGTCTTTGCTGCTTTATTCTTTCGAGTGCCCAAAAGGCCCCTTGCGTCTTGCTTGCATTGTTCACTGTAACACCCACACATATGGATTAATTGAATTGCTGTACTTACTGATGAATAAAGGTATTCTAAAAACTTATTTGTTTAGTTTATTTTGCGTAAAAAAGAATTTACGGGATTAGTATTGCACATTCTACAAACCTTGTCACTATAAAAATAAACAGTATTACAAGCGGAAAGAAATAAAGTTTTTAGCAATAGATATAATATGAGGAAAACGAATAAGAAAAAACCTCCATTACCAAAACAACAAGTGTATATACATAATTTTATCGAACTATATACACATATAATAAATAAATAAATAGGTCAATAAATAAATAAATCTACAAACGCATGAACACACGAAGACAAACTCTCTTCTCACTCGAAGATGAACAAAATAAAATACAAGAACAAACAACAGAGTTCTTAAAGTGTATTTTCTGGAGGGAAATAAGCGTATTAAATTTAAATAGCAAGTGCGTTTACAAGAGGATTATCCGCAAAAGAGAAACGAATCTTAAGTTTGTCAGTGAATGCAGGTCACTGTAAAAATAAGGCCAAGTTTCACATAATTTTTACGGTTTGTTTTGCGCAACTTGAGGTCTTTTAAAATGATATTTAGCTTAATCACCACAAACCGTTAAAATTGATCGAACAATGTCTTTGTATAGGATTATCTTATTTTCAATAGAGAGATAATACTTCTTATTGATAAATATGTATAATGAAGTGATTGCTAAAAAAAATACAAAAAAAACTTTCTGGATAGGGATACCATAATGGCCGCGGTATGAAATATACCCCTATATGCACGGAATTAATTTTTAAGACTTCGGATCCGCTAATTTTAACAAAGCGTAGTATCCGGGGATAAGCACTCAACCCTTAATCCGATGAAAGTCTATTCTCACACATAAAGTATGCTACAAGAAACCACTTGTTTATAAGTGGTACCTTGAATAAAAAATTCATTTCAGTTAACAATCAGTTACTTTTTTCATTTCTTTTAAGTGATTTGCCTATGCTAAGCATTTATTCAGTGTATGGAAAATCATCCCAAGTTATCCCCATTCTTGAATTTTGACTGCAAATAGGTACGTCATAACATTCTTATATTTCGTGTAATGCATATGCATCGTTTGGCAATTTGCCAAGCCATGAAAATTTAGCACATGTTTTTATTGGCCTGTAAAAACTGGCGAAGAGAGAGGAGAAGCCACAGTTATGTAAATACAACACACATTGTCTGCTTAAGATTTTTCTTAGAATTTATTCTTCTTCCTTACATGCTACTTTATTTTTCATTTCGTACAGTATGTGTTTCTGCATACTGCAAATGTTTGCATTCATTATTCTGCAACATATTTCTGCTTTAAAGCACAATACTTTGACATATGTACATTAGCATAGTTATATTTTAATGTTCACAAAAATTAACACAATCACAATTATTTTTTACAGTTATATTAGTTTCTAGTGAACAGTGTTTAACAATTACATAATTCCATATGTATAATCATACAATGTATGAAGATTACACCTTAGCGACTACGCAGAACACAAGAACAACAACATTCCATTCGCAATAATAATCTACCAAAAAAACATGGCAAGGCAAATAATACTTATTGAACCATGTGAATTACAATCAAGCTATGCCCCCGGAAACATAACAAATCTAATCAATATCCTAATCCTAACACATCACACGACAATTAATTCTTATCGATTTGAACTAATTTTTTCGTAAACAGTATTATATATATTATATATATGCATTATAATATAATATAGTATCTAATTGTTTGTGTATACGTACATGCTCTGTACGTTGGCACAAAATATGTGGTCGATTTTCATTTCACGATATTAAAACGAAGTTTCTTTGAAATGTGAAATTTAAAATGTGAGTTCGTGAATTTTTTTTCTTTCCTGATAAATTTTACAGTCAACGCCACTCTCTGAAGAGAGCGATAAGATTACGACAAAACAATTAGAAACAAGTTATTAACTGTAAAAAGAATGTATATATGTAAATATATACGAAACGTATGAATTACTAAAGCCTTAGGTAATGTGGAGCCGCCCAAATATCTTGTTTGCATATGATAAGAATTATCTGTATACAATATCATGACATATGTATATGCATCATGAATTCGTAAATTCATACATTAATTCACAGGTACATATAACGCTGCATATAAACCAAAAACAAAAAATAAGAAGAATTTTAAACAAACAATTCTCCTCAGTATTTTGTATACAGTACTCTTATGGCATTAATTTCTCATTCAATGTTTTCTATTTGTATGTTCTATTAAATACAATTACTTGTAAATACGGATTATACTTTAATAGTTAAACATTTCGGCATGTACCTTATGTGTATATAATATGTATAATTTAGTCTGTGTTAGCTGTACATTTTTTTGCCTTTGAAAGAAAAAAAAGATAATAAAAATAAATTTTGAAATACTCCACAGAATCTGCAGAGACCTCCTTCTGATGCTCCTTTCCTTAGGTGCTGCTGAGTTTACAGTGCCCTGTTAGGATACAGAGATTGTTTTTGCTCATTCTGATACATGCCTCACACATCTCCCGGTTATGTTGACCCAAGAGTTTCTTGGCCTGGTTCATGCCATGAGAGTTGTTCGTTAATTCTCGTTCTTTTACATGTCGTCTATCTTCAATAGCGCAGAATGGTGTAAGGGCTAAAAAGATTCCGATGCTCCTTTCCTAGCGAGGGAGTTGGCCATTTCATTGGCCTCTATCCCTGTATGGCCATTTATACAGCAGTTTTACTCTGTTTCTTTTGCTCAGCTCTTTAAGCTTCTGTAGGCATTCTCACATAGGTTTGGATTCGATTGTATTTGAATTTCATTCAAATTTTATTTCAAAATTCAATAAGGCAAAAAACACAAGATGGAAACCTCTAGGCTCCGAAAGATCCTATCAACCTATTCAAATGTATCGAGATACTTAAAAAAAGCCGATGATACGGTAAGGAATCTCTAGAAAGGAATCTCTCAAGCTACTGGCAGTTGCCCAATTCTCAGAGCATTCAACAAATTGCTTGAATCCAAATTAATTAGGAGCGATACCCACTCTAAATCCAGAGTCACTGATAACAAGTCACAGGTTATTGTGGGCAATTAAAGGCTTCAGTCCATACAAATCACCGGCATTATCATAGCTGAACTTCAAGAAACTTGCGAAGGGATTAAACCATGGCTGGAAATCATTTTTAGAGGCTACCTAGCCTTGTGTTGCATCCCGAGCAGATGGAAACAAATAAAGTACCACACAAAGGATGGCGATAAGCAGTACATTATTACAGCAGGAGATCTACAAGAAATCGAATCTCGGACCTCTCCTGTCTAACATAATGTACGACGGTGTATTGCGACTGACGTTGTCAGAAGGAGTCAAAGTCATCACATTCGCTGCATCGTCGCATCGTCAACGTAGCTAAGCACATCCACAAAGTGGTGAGTGCGTCAAACGAAGCCATCTTTAAAATCAAAAATTGGCTGAAAAACGCTGGCCTGGAGCTTGCTGGCCATAAAACTGAAGCTGTTCTTATTACCAGTCGCAAGAAAGTGTAATACGCGCGTTGGGAACTAAACGATAAAATCCAGGGAGTCACTAAAATACCATGGTATTATGCTCGATAACAGGCTTAGTTTTAAGACAAGTATACCAGCAAAAAGGCGTCGCTGATGCAAGCAGTTCTCTCCCGGATGCTGCCAAACATCGGTGGGCCTGCATATTCCCGTAGGGTACTGATATCTAGAGTGGTCACTTAGGTTTTCCTATACACTGCCCCCTTTTGGGCGGAAGCACTTGCAGTGGACCAACAAAAAAGAACATTTATTATACAAGTGGACCAACTTCACCAAATTAAGATGAAGCCACAAGCTCATACCAACCATAGAACAAAGGACATCAAGGCAGACGGTGACTGTATCTATTCAAATGCCGCAAGTACCTGTTCAAATGCGGACACGGACAAGTCCAGAAGACACAGTCAGTTACATGACTCAATCAGATCAAAACTGCATGCATGCACTACGTTTGAGTAGATAAATGTAGTGCATGTGCGGGAAACAATCAGAAGGGCAGATAGAGTGTGGGTACTAGAAGTCATTTCTGGCGACTGGGCATAATTGCTAACCAGTCTCGCGAAGTAATACCTAACGACATTTGCGCGGGTAGAGTGGTACAAACTCTTCAGGTTGGTACGTAGGCGTATTACCAAAATCGATTACTTGGATTTTGCGAAGCGTGCATGCAATTGTCACTGGGTGTTAGTATCTTTAGGAGATTGACACATCCACAAAAAAAAATGTGTATACATATAGTCATACATACGTATATATATATGTATGTAAGTTTATGCATGAGGTAGTTCTGCCATTAAGTTTTTTTTAGTAACTTTTTTTAATTTTATGTTTTTAATTTAATGTCCGTGTTTTGCTTAAATATATGCGTTTAGTTTGGATCGAAAGCCATAGAATACGTTTTAGCTTATGGTGCCAGTAACTAGTTTTAAGCATTTTTGTGTAGTATTTTATTTAATAATAAAATTATAATAATAAAAATAATAAAAATTAATTGAAAACAGGTGAATGTAGTGGGCATAGTATGTGTTCTAGAATGAGTTGCCAAATAGGATGTCTGCCAAGACACTTGTATGGAGACTTGGATTTACTGGTGGTTGTTATAAAACAACACAGCTCCTTTCTCTACGTTATAAAATTTATTCTTGGCGCACACTTCCTTTCAGGTTTACTTAAAAAAAATTTAAAATCCTTCAAAAATAAAAATTTCTTTCACCACTTCAACAGCTGTTTGTAGTACATTTTATATTGCCGATCACGATATACATAAGTTAAGCAATATTACTGCCCACACCAATAGACCAATACATAGAACATATCCGTAGTTGACATTAATGCCCCCACACTAGAGGAAAAGAGACCTACTAGTATATTACCTCCCTTTACAATAAATCTATTCTTTTCCTTTGACTACAAATAAATACTCGAAGTCGATCACTTGTGCTTGTTTATTAAGCTTATTTTGTTCAGTTTTTGTTGACTCCCAACAGTATGTCTATTGACACAGTGTGGTCCACAACACACTCTCCAGTCTCTAACAAGGTTTCTAAGCCTGTGGCCGCCGATGGTGAAGTCTTAACTCTAGTAATAAAAGTGTCAATATTACCGACATTAAATTTGGCGAGTGACAAGCTCACAACAAATTGTAGTAGGTACTTACCTCTGTAGTTTGTGTCGGTGCTCCCCCAGATGGAACTACGTTCATTGGCGTCACACGCGATAAGTACTGGTAGTTGGAGCCTGTTGCAGTGCTTCACGAGTTGCGGCATGTGTGCTGGTAATGCCGCCCATCTCCACCACAGTACGCCGATACCCGGACGATCGTTCACTGCCTACATCCTTCTACATACTATGCAAGAAGAACATATTTAATATCAGTATTAATAAGAATGCAGGATTGGATATGGTACTCTAGTGTCCCAAAGTACTTTTGAATTCCTGCACGTCAGTATTTAGACTGTTCATTGCAGGATGTATGACTCCTGAATAAGAATGCAGCCCAGTGATGAACATCCTTGCTATTACAGCATATGCCCAGATGATATTCACCTGGGCCGCTGTGCCCTTTTTGGAGTGGTTGTTCCATTCCAGCGGGTTATCCCAGAGGAGGTATCAGTTTAAAGTTGCGCCTTTTACTCGCAGCCTTGGTCATAGAGGATTGTGGTGTCGCATAGTTTTGAACTTTTGACTTAATATAAAAAAATAAATAATAAAAAAATAAAAAAATAAATAAAAATACTCAAAAGTACCGTCGAGCGTTTAGAGTCAAAAATAATACAAGGCGATTTTTTAGCTATTATCTTTTTGGAAACACTGGTTTATACAGCTGACGCACGTTTCGTGTTTTGTTTCACTGTCAAACATCTTCAGTTTGGTCTATAATTTAACCATGAATCGTCTTACAAACGAACAACGCTTGCAAATTGTCGAATTTTATTATCAAAATGCGTGCTCTGTTAAGAAAGCTCATTTTTGGCTCAATGGGTACGTAAATAAGCAGAATTGTCGATTTTGGAGTGAATATCAGCCAGAAGCATTGCAAGAGCTACCAATGCATCCAGAAAAAGTCACAGTTTGGTGCGGTTTGTAGGCTGGTCGCATCACTGGACCGTACTTCTTCAATGAAGATGCAAATCGTAACGTAACTGTGAATGGTGAGCGCTACCGTGAGATGATATCCAACTTTTTTTGCCCAAAATGCAAGAGCTTGACTTGCATGACATATCGTTTCAACAAGACGGTGCCACATGCCACACAGCACGCGCAACAATGGACTTATTGAGAGGCGAGTTCGGTGAACATTTTATTTCACGTTCGGGACCGGTCAATTGGCCGCCTAGATCGTGCGATTTAACGCCTTTAGACTATTTTTTGTGGGGCTATGTTAAAGCTCATGTCTATACAGGCAAGCCCGGTTCAATTGACGCATTGGAAGTTAACATTGAAGCATTTATTCGTGAGATATCGGCATTTGCTTGAAATAATCTTCAAACATTAAATTATATGGACCGTACTATCGATTCAAATAAAGATTTCATGTATTTTTCTGAATTTTATTATTTTTTTTTTGGAAAACTTTCCAATAGCTTTTAAAAAATCACCCTTTACAAAAACGGAAAGCTATGCAAATTTTGGGTATTAGTGTCCGGACTCTACAAATAACTACAAACAAACCATTTTTGGAAATTTACATAGGTACAAATGTTTCAGAGACAGAATTCCCAATGTTCTAAACAAATCCATAGAACGAGCAAAACGATTTCCATTATGGAATTTCCTTACATGAGACTTTTGTAAGGCAGGTAGTGACTGAAGGTTGCTACGATAAGCACCCCCCAACAGCTAATATCATACAATTTAGCTCGAACAAACCATAGTACGCCTATTTTAGAGTCTTGTTATATAGGATTTTTCTGAGAAGGGAAAAGCTTCGAAAGAATTGTATGCAATGCGAAGGTCATTCGCAAAAACTGAAACTTTTTCTCAGAAATGTTGGCTTAAACAGAAGCCAACATTTATGTACACTAAAAACTGAACCTTGAAGAACTCAAAGCTTTATAATTGCTGGATTACTGTAAACTTCCTGTATTTTGGCTAGTTGGGCCCTATCTTTTAGATACGACTCAAACCAGTCGTAAATAATGCTACGAAAACCTATGCAAAAAAGTTAGCTTAGAAGAATATAACCATGTCAAAAGCTGTAGAAATATCCACAAAAATATCACCAGAGCATTGTTAACTATCTAACAGAATTCCAATTCCCTGAAACCAAATTGAGCTTAATTAAGCAAGTTTATTTTAGCGAGATATGCTAAAACTCTATCTAACCGCCTTGTCAAACACTTTTGAGATTGAATGTTGTGATGATATAGGCCTATAATTGTTTATTTCATTTTAACTTCCTTTCTTAAAAACAAATAGCACGTTGGCAAACTTAAGTTTTTCAGGAAAAAATGTCTTTTCAAACGCTTTGATTAAAAATATGTATCAACTACGTTTAGTGAAATGTGCTTGAGTAAATGATTGGTGATACCATCATGTTCACATGAATTTGAATTATTTAGCGAAGCTAATGATTTTGTAGATTTCTAGGTCATTGATTTCCCCAAAGAAGAAGGCAGTACTATGTAAATTCTCTTTCATTAAGTGCGATTTAGCACAGCAATAAAAATATGAAGAACCTACGTTTGCGAATGGTACGTGACCAATACCTACAAAATATTTATAAAATGCTACAAAAGGTACAAGGAGAGGTGCTCTGCATCCAGGGTTCCGGAGCGCCTTAAAGGAATTCCCTGGAAAAGCTAACCGAGGAGAATAAACGCTCGATAGCTTGAGCAACTAGGGTAGTGAAAAGCCATACAGGGCGGGACACTACCCTAAACACTACGTCCAAACGAGCCAGATCGCTGGAGGCATCACCCTCGAAGTCCAAAAGGCAGAAATCGAGTGGTGGAAGCAGCAACATTGCCAACAGGCTCAATAGGCCGTATAGTAAAGTGCTGAAAAGCAACATCACTTATGCCGTATTAGATAAAAGTGATGCTGATTGTCAGCTATCAATGAAATCTATCTTAGCCTGGTGTCAGAAAATGGATGTGTGGCTCCAGTAGCACGTGACACTGGATGGCACCAGGGACACATCAAGCTAGTGTCCTTCACAAGCCAAAGTTCGGCTGACCTTTTCAAATCAGCCATTAACAAACTGGGAAAAGTTTGGAAGGGTTCGCGGCTCTAGGTGATAATGAGGGATCAAATACCCAGTAGACCTAGTACCCGCACATACCTTCCGAGAAGCACCTCGGATCCGGAGAAAATCCTCCCCTTTATAAGTATATGCAACCCAGACCTTAATGCGCACAATTGGAGGATTGCAAAGTTGGAGGAGCTCAAAGGAGAAACCAGGGCTGCAATGATAGTGATCAACAAGGAATCACTGGGCCCCTTAGGCAAGTTGGAAGGTGTGATTCACTACGGCTTTGGAACGATCACCTTAAAGGTCTATAAGAAGAACGGGAAGGAATCCACAAGAGCGGATCATCCACCTCTACTGACTGAGGCGACTGAGGGAGAGAAGGTGTGTTCTGCTGATAAGGAGCCGGCACCCTCTACTTCATCTGTCATTGCGGGGGAAACCCCTTCAACCATAATGGTACCGATGGAGGTGGAGGAGGAGGGTGTTGGCCAGCATGTAGCAACTCGTCCAAGGCAGCTCAGGTCGTGATACTGACTCAATCGGCCGCTCTTAGAGCTAGAGCCCGCCCAATAGCCAAGAAGATTTATTCTTCGAGTCGACGAGGCCAACGAAACAGTGGTGGAGAGACTGTATGTGGAGGCTACGGACACGTTAGTCATGCCGCGGGTAACACAGACTAATCTCCACGGTAGGACAGCTTAATCTATACCACTCCACCTCAGCCTCGGCCGTTCTTCTTCTCCCTGTCAATACCCACGGAGAAGATATCATCCTGGCCCAAGAACCCTTGGTGGTCAATGATATCGTCAGAGGGCTCAGGATTCATCAACCAATTCTTTGTAGGAGGTGCACATATTCTTTCCAATCACTGTGATCGCGACTAAGTTACTGTTACGGTTCACATCGGAATACATGGCCCATGACCATGCCGAATCTACTCCATCCGAGAAGGACGATCACTGAGGCGGAAAGAACCAAAACCGCGCTCATCCTGGGTTGTGATACAATTGCCCATCACACGGTATGGGGTAGCACGGACATCAATGAACTAGGTGAGTACCTACTTAAATATCTTATAAGTAGTAAGTTGGATTTGTGTAATCAAGGCAACGAAACCACCTTCATAACTAGGAATAGACAAGAAGTATATTGCAGACTTGGAAAGAAGACTATATTGTGAATGGAATCAGAAACTGGAGGGTATCAACCGACCACTCCTTTTCTGGTCATCGCTATATGGTGTAGAAATTACAGAAAGACCAATTGGGACAGATGCAGAGAAATTGTGTCGGCAGCTTTGCCGAATGCCAACATCTCCATCCCGAACAACCCCACCGATCTTAACCACTCGGTGAAGAACCTCACCAAAACTCTCAATAACGCAATGGACGCTTCATGTCCTGTCAGCAGACAGAGAGATTAGTTAAAACCTCCCTGGTGGAACCAGGAAATCAGCCGTTTGCGTAAAGAGTGCCGAAAACTCTTTAATAGGGCGAAAAGATTTCGTGATGCTAAGGACTGGGACTCCCACAAGGAGTCTCTCAGCGCATTCAAAAATAAACTAAAGATGGCCCTGGGAGCTTCTTGAAGACTCTTCTGTGGACAAATTTAAGACGCCTGTGAAGCATCTAGGCATAGAAAAGTTCTAGCAGCATTGCCCAAATCACCCAGCTTCCTACAAGAACCGGACGGGAACTGGACCTCGCCCAGTGTGGAAACCCTAAGTCTCCTTTCCCAGGCAGCTACTCTATCAGATCAGATAAACAAGGCGTGTCTCCTTCCAATTCCCCTGTAAATCTATTAACATCAATCGCACAACTGTCATGTAGGCGCTGATCAGCTTTAAACGCTTTAAGTCAGCGCGACCTGATGGCATCATCCCTGCGGAACTCCAAAAAACAGCGAACCTTTTTCAGAGGTTGCGTGACACTAGGCCATGTTCCCAATTCTTGGAAAAGGGTAAAAGTAGTTTTATCCCAAAAGCAAGGAAATGCTCTCATGTCAAACTTAAGGACCTTAGACCTATCAGTCGCTCTTCTCTTCTCCTGAAGACCAGGAGAAACTAATAGATCAATATATCAGGTAAACTATCCCACCTGCGCAGAATGCCTATAATAAGGGCAAGTCTGTAGAGACAGCCCTACAATCCTTAATATGAACAATTGACAAAGCTCTCTACTACAAGGAATATACTCTTGTCATAGAAGGTGCATTCAATAACATCGAACCAAAGCTAATCTCTCTTGCGCTTAAGAACCTTGGGATCGGAAAGTCCTTGTTGGCTTTCATCCATCAGCTACTCACTAGCAGGGTAATCCAATCTAATCTGGGAGATGCTACGATCTGCAGGGGAGTTTATAGAGTTACCCCGCAAGGTGGTGTACTCTCGCCCCTTCTTTTGAACGTAGCGGTTAATGAGCTGTTATTTATACTGGAAAAGGCTGGGTGTAAGGTTATTGCCTATACGGACGATGTTGCCGTAGCTACAACTGGCAAATTTGACCCTACCTTAAGAGACATAATGCAGAATGCCCTCAAAAAGCTAGAACCATGGATACAAACATGCGTCCTCAGTGTTAAGCCCCCCAAAAACGGATCTCGTACTATTCACCAGAAGGTACAAAATCCCTCAATTTGACGCCCCAACGCTGCAGCACTTTACAAATAACCGCCACTGCGAGAAACTCAATATTCAGGAGAGGGTCAATGCTTCTTCTGCCCTGTTTAGCTTAAACAAACCATAGGCTGCAAATGGGGATTATAACCACGCATCATCCATTTGACCTTCATCTCAATTGTCAGACCGACACTTCTGTATGTGGTCTCAGTTTGGTGGATCGCACTAAACACAGCTGTCAACTGCACGCTACTCAATCGGGTGCAAAGCCTGGCCTGCATGAATGCACTCAATATACTCCTCCATCTTCCATCACTGGAAACTTTCAGCAAACAGGTGGCAGCCAGTCCTGAGACTCAAAACGCTCCAACTGTGTCCTGGCTCAAAAACAGCGTGATATCCAAAAGAGATATCACCATCATTCAGAACGCTCACCGGCGTCATAACAGGGCACTGCATAATTGGCACCCATGCTAGTAGGTTGGGGTTCCTTATAATGACTTCTGTTGAATGAAGAGGAAACCACAGACCACCTAAATCGCTTTGTCACAAGCACCAACTGATTTGGAGGAGGAGGTTAGGAGGAATCAATCCGTGTGGTATCACAACGGGCCTACTCTGGCCGAGGTGTTACTGCCATCTGGAGCCAGTAACTATAACCTAGCCTAACCTAACCTATATATAAAGCTCTTGTGTAATTTATTTAACTAACATTTATATAAATATTGCTTCTATAATTGATATATAAATATCTTTAACAAATAATGATGAGCTCAAACTTTTTTCAGCAGTTTCCTTAGGCTTTATAATATTTGTTTTTGTTTCTAATTGTGCACAACTGACATCCCTGTATTCCCGAATGTTTATATTGTTCTTAATCACGCATTTGACATAGCATTTTGTCAGTTGAGGAAACAACAAAGCATTGGTAGTTTCTCCCTGCGTTCAATGGCCATGAAAAGCTCGAAGTGGTGGGCCTGTTGTGCAGAGGGTGGAGAAACGGATCTCTCCTGAAGACTTCCTGGGTGAGCTACGTAAGTTGAACTTATGCAAGTTTACCAAGGAGGAATTTGGAAAGGAGGTCTGTCTTTCCACCCCTTGGGAGGCAGGTAATGGTCGCCTTAATGCTGTCCTAGGTCCGCGAGTATTCTACTCCGAGAAGAGAGTTGCTATATTAAGCACTTTTCATTTGTGGTGAAGGAGAAGTCGTTGGTGCAGTGGTGTAACGGGTGACTCAGCCTGGATCACTTTGCATCCAGGTGTAGACAGAAGTACTCTGTGCTGGCGTTGTTGACAGTCGGGCCACTCTAAGCGCGATTGCAGTTATGCCATTCATTGCCGCGATTGTGATTTCAGAGGATACCTCGCTGGGCACTTTATGCTAAGTATGGATTGTCCAGTCTGTGCTGCGGCGGTTACCAGGACGAGTGCGAGGCACTAAAAATGTCAGTTAAATTAATACAATTTAACTGCCAGGATGCTCGAGTAGCCATGTTCGAGTTAGGACAAATACTGCGTAGCTCGCAGTGCAGATTTGCGTTGTTGCAGGAACCTTACACTGTTGCTGGACATGTGAGGGGATTGCCTGCGCACATGCGATCCTTTGTGGACGACAGTGGTCATGCTGCTGTGTGCACTGTGTGTTCTCCGATAGGCTCAAGCGAATGGGGTGTGTGTGTGAATGTTGAAGGTAGCTTTCGTAGGATGATTTTATGCAGCCTTTACTTTAGGCATGCCTTGAACATTGAACCGTACCTGGCATACTTCGATGATTTGCTACGGCTGATTGCGAATAGCACTGCGATTTTCGGCATTGACGCTAATGCAGTCTCTCCTTTGTGGTTCAGTAAAATGACAGGACGCACGTATCAATTTCACATTACCATCAGGGTGGAACTTCTAAGCAAGTGGATAGCCGTCAATCGCATTGCTGTTCTCAATCAGCCAAGTGACCTGTATACTTTCGATGGCCCAAACGGGCAAAGTGATATTGATGTGACCCTGGCAAATTATCCCTGAATTGGCCTCCAGTAGTTAGAGCTGGCGGGGAAAGTCTAAGATACGTGATGAAGTCAAATATCTTGGTTTTACCATCGGAGAGAGGATGAACCTCGTTCCTCATCTTGTTCAGGTGTGAGCAAAACTCACATCTCTTGTGCGAGCAGTCAGAAGGGTGCTGAAATGTGACTGGGCGCAAGTCCTAGTGTAGTCTGCGGTTAAGTGCTTCCAGAGCTCCCGATCTACTGGCAGGTAGGACTTAGTCCGCAACCTCCATGAACTTGCAGATGGTGGATGTTTGGGCGGGAGGGGGGCCGTGCAGGTCTCATCCTGACCCACTCGGATGCCATTTGGGGGTTCTCCCCAACACTGTAGCTGAGTTTCTACTTGGTACCATTTGGGCTGGAACTGTGGTGAGTTGTTGTGTGGGGCATGGGGTGTCTATTCATGTGGTCGGTCAAGGGAGTGCATAGCGACAGGGGTCTATGCGTGAACCAACCTGTTCTTCGATTAGCAGTAGTTTTCTTGTTGTCCTTGTTATAGATTGGCCGGTTTGCCTTCGTTTTTCTGGGGTTTTCGATAGGTATGAGTGCATGTGTTATGTACTTTTTTCAGTAGTGGTGTTGAACGACTTGGTGAATGCAATTGCATGCAATTCGACCGCTGGTCACTGCCTCGACCACTGATTCGATGTGCGTCCATCTAAAAGGTTCCTAGGCCTTTAGTGTTAAGGCACTAAGCTAGAAGTGACCTTCATGGTTGCGAAAGCTTGACCAGAGGCTATATTCTGGTACCATGGGAGATAACTGGCTCCCAGCCTTCTGAAGCGTCACTAAATTGCTACTGGGATGGTAAGTACTTCGAATTAACCATGGTGACATTATGATCTTGATACCCTTCGCAATGGTTGCAGAAAACTTTTTAATAAAGCCAGTGCAACTTGAATTGATGCTGACTGGGATTCCTATAAAAGAGGTTTCAGTACCTATACATATGAACCAAGAACAGCCAAAAGGTTATCCTGGAGACTCTTCTGTGGGAAAATCGAGGAAGACTCTGAGACTCCCAGGCTGCGGAAAATATTGGCATCATCTCCCAAAATGCCCTCCCTGATGCAAAGGGCTGATGGAACGTAGAACACTTCCCGGGCTGTCGTGATTGTGAAAAATAAACTGGAGCTCCAACCAGCTCCCTTAGGGTGTTAAAATACTGGCACTATCCCAGCAGAACTGCAAATCACTTCCACCTGGTGGGTCAACATTTTTTAAGGATGTTTAGAATTTGGGCACGTACCTAGAATTTGGAGACTAACATGGTCTTCATACTCAAGACTGGAAAATGTTCGCATTTCAAACCAAAGGATTTAAGACCCTTAAGTCTATCATCGTTTCTATTCAAGACACTAGAAAAATGTATCAATTCGACACATAGTCACTGATAAACTTTCATTCTCTCAGTATGCCTATAGCAATGGGAAATGTGTGAAGACAGCCCTGCACTTGTTGGCACTATGGAAAAATCGCATAAGGAACTTACACTTACTGCTTTAGTTGACATCGATGGAGCCTTAAATAACATAGAACCCGACGCAATAACCTCAGTACTCAACAGACTCGGGGTCGAAAAGCCCATAGTGACTTTTATTCACGAGCTTCTCTATCACAGAGTGCTAAGCTGGAAGCTTGAAGATACGACGATATGCATATCAATTAACAGATGCACACCGGAGGGTGGTGTACCCTCCCCTCTACTGTGGAACATAGTGGCCAATGAACTGCTTGCGACACTTGAACGAAATGGGTGCAAGGTCATTGCCTAAGATTTTGCAGTATCCGGAAAGTATGTATCCACGATCAGGGATATTATGCAATCTGCTCTTACCA
This sequence comes from Eristalis tenax, assembly GCA_905231855.2. Lineage (NCBI taxonomy): Eukaryota > Metazoa > Arthropoda > Insecta > Diptera > Syrphidae > Eristalis > Eristalis tenax. Next base: position 17,507,227 of record HG993125.1, on the reverse strand, counting down.
AGCTAGTTAAATCTACTAGCGAATGTGGCCTTGGCGTCTATCCAAAAAACCGACCTGGTCCTCTTTATGAGGAAGTACAAAATCCCTATCTTCGACCCTCATACACTATATGGAACCCCCAATGCTAAATGACAGTGCAAAATTCTTGTTTCACTGGATATTTATATCTGTAGTCAGAGCTATGCTGTTGTATGGCGTCACAGTGTGGTGGACCGCACTCGAAGAGAAAATCAACCTCTCACCACTCGCTAGAGTACAGATGATGGCGTGTGTATGTTTTAGAGGAGCGTTAATGATCACTTCCTTCAAAGAACTAGACTTACTTCTAATCGCTCCTACGTATTTCAGACTGAAACATACACATGTCATGACTAAAAAACAATGTTTTATCAAGCACACATATCGTCATCTGATCCGACAGCCAGGCAGCGATCAAATCTCTGGAATCTGTCACGTTCAAGTAGAAGACTTCCCTTAATTGCCGGCTTACTCTTAACGAGGTGGCCAAGTATTTCAACATCCATCTCATGTGTGCGAATGGACGTCAGGCACAGCATACTTCATTACCAAACAACTCTGGCCTATGATTGATCCCAAAAGATCCCTTATCTGGATCAGATTTAGCATCCGAACTTACGCCTCTAAACTTGGCCTTCCTTACAATGATTTTTGTAGAAGCTGCAGGAACGAGGACGAAGAAGGAACCCTTGAACACTTGCTATGCAGCTGCAGTGCTCTCTCATCCCGAAGATTCAGACTTCTCGGACCACTTCCTAGACAGTCTGACTGAAGTGAGCAATATATGAATCAGCCTTCTTCTTCGCTTTATTAAAATCACAAACTGGTTTGCGGAATAGGTACAATTACATCCGCGTGGTAACACAAAAAGTCTGTTCGTGGCCTAGGTGTGCCTGCTGTCTTTTTGCGCAGCAGTCAGCCACTTCTACCTAACCTGACCGCTAGGATCCTTCAAAAAGTTCGTCAGCTGAGGAAAATATTGGGTTGTGGTCCATGTAAATTGTATATGCAATTAAAGCTGCAATATTGATTAAATTGTATTGACCAAAGGCCATCTGTTTGTCTTTCGTTTTGTGGTGTATTCTGCCCACAACTTGTCCGTATTATCAACACCACCTTTGGTTTCGTTGTAAAACATTATTATTTTGGGCTTTGTTGTGACATTTTCTCCAGCATTTGTTGAAGAATGCATTGTTGGAAGCATTACCACAGCTTTTTTCTTCTTTGGCGAGCAAAGAGTAGCTTCTTTGTGAAACGCAAAGTTTGTGGAAAACATTGGCCGGTCTTTATGCAGCAACATAGTTGTTGGGAGAAAACGCTTATTTTTTTAACTGTACCCATGAGCGTCATTCATTCAATTTACGAGGCAGTTGGAAGGACGTAAAAAAGTTTACAGTTGTAACAATCTTCCCGGAATTTGTATATTGTCCAAAAAGATTCAACACAGTTTTTTTCTCCAAAATTTGTCGGGCGTTCTTCTTCAGCTTGTTTTCCGGTGTAAATTTTGCCATTTAGTGAATAAGACGATATTGAATGGCGCGTCCTAAATAATTATATGCCGTATTATTCGGTTTTGTTGGCATGTATTGTGTAAATCGCATACGACCACTATAACCGTAAAGTTATTCATCTAACGTAATACTTTCGCTTGGTTTACAGTTTTTTTTTTCGAAATTTGAAAGTACGTAATGTTGTCCTTAGGACGCGAACGGCAGCTACTTTGTAGAGTAACAACGTTCTGGGCGAGTAACATCGTTATCAAAAGCGTAAGAGTATTTTTTAAACTGTCTGGCGACACTGAAGCGCTATCAATGGAAAATGGTCAATCACTCACTTCTTCTATCTAGCCCTGTAGAGCGAACAATTTGGGCTTGTACTCACCACTTCCTAAAAAAACCAGCTGTGTTGATGCTGAGTGAAACACAGATAGGTGAGAATACCGAATTATCGGAATTGCACATGCCTGGATATAGCTTGGTACCGCTTTTATTTGTACACCGCGATATCGCTTGGTAACTTCAACGTATTCGCAATATGGCCTCTGTTCCAATCCGAAATTGAATTTTCTCTGATTAAAATTCCATGTCCGTAAGCATTTAATACACTACTGCCTTATTTATAGAAGTCCAAACCTGGACGGAAATCAACTTTTAACGAATTTAATGCGCTATCCAATTACATCTCAAGAATTATCCCTGTATCCTAGCACTGAAATAGCCATTGCCGCAAAATTGAATGTACACAATTCATATTGGCTTCGACATTCGGGCCAGACAACATCCGAAGGAAATTGTTTGCAGAGGTAAGCAATATGACCCAGCTAGTAAATGAGCCCACACGAATACCTGACTTTTTCAGATCATTCCGTCATCTGTTGACATACTGTCAGCTCTAGGCGTACCATTGTCTCGTACCAACTAATTTCTCGTTATCGCCACGCACATATAGAGAAAAAAAATTCTAAAAGAACGGTATAACTGCACAAGACTGCACTGGTGTGGACTAAACAACTTCTTTAAGAATTTTATCTGGTCACTATGCTTCCTTGATAGCGGCGTGGATGCGGCTGCTGATATGATCTCAAACATTGTTTTGCTTGGCATGAGATCGTTCATTCCTCATAGAGTGAAGAGTATCACTCGAGCTGAAAAGAGGCTATCAATATGAGAGAGTTGAATTTCCGGAGATACAAAGCCAACCCACTGAGGAAAACCGAAATAAGTTGAACCGGCCAGAAGTGCAAAGCAAATATCAGACGTGTGAAATTCGCCTTCTCTATGAGCAAAAGTTGAGGCAAAAAGTGCTACAATGTCCCAAGGGTAGTAAAACTTTTGGTCATTTGTAAAAAACATACAAAATTCCGCCTCGTCTTCAATTCCCATGTTCATATATAATTACGTCCCAGCTTCTATAGACAAAGCCAATCAGCTTGCACTGCATTTTGCAGCCAGCTCACTACTGCCAGATCTCCACCTGTATTTGAGAGCGTTGATTTCACCATGGGACAAATTAACTTTAGCACACATACTGTTGCAAGAGTGCTTACAGATCATCGACGTGTACAAATCGGCCGCCCCGAATAAAATTCCCCCTATACTTCTGAAGAGGGCTTCTTCTGCCCTGGCAAAACCACTGCGTAAGCTTTTGCAACTATCCGGCTGTTTAGGTATCTTTCCAAGCAGATGGAAAATAGCATTTGTCCACCACGTCCCTATTAAGGGCTAATCTTCTTCAACCACCTCATACCGATAGCACTTACGCAACTTCTTTCTAAGGTCATACAAACGGTGATAAATCGCCATTTTATGAAATATCTTGAATCGCGGAAGCCTCTTAATGACCGGCGTTTACGGTTTTCTCAGCAACAGGACCACTGGTGATTTGATAGCTTATCGCACCGAAAAGTGGAACCAATCTTTGCACAATGCAGGCGAGGGCAAGATCATTGCGCTTGATATATCTGAGGCATTTGACAGAGTTCGGCATCAAACTCTCTTGTCGAAAATGCATGTCTATATTTTCGATGAATCTATTCTTCTGTGAATTAGAATTTACCTTTCCAACCGTTCAATTGAAATTGTTTTGGATGTGTTCTCCCCAAGGCTGTGCTCTGTCTCCGACGCTCTTTCTCATTTTTATAAATGATCTCTTTTCTGCTACTTCTAATCCAATTCATTCCTTCGCTGATGACAGCACCCTCAGCTTCTTGTATGTGTTCCAAGACTCATAAACCCGCTCTTCGGCCGTAGAATTGGAACGGCAGTGTATGTTAGGCACATTGAATTCCGATATCGCCAACATAATTAACTGGGGAAATAAAACAGTGTGGAATCTAATGCTTCAAAAAGTCAATGCTGTCTGCTGTCACTCAAGCGAACCCTTGTTAGTCAGCCATTATCCATGAATGGTGATAATAGCGATGAAAACGGAAAACTTCCCATCCTTGGTATGTAGCACCTCTGCTGGGCACCAAGCCATAAGGAAATAACGGGAAATTGTGAAAAAGGCAATTTGAAAAATATCACCACAAAACTGCCAGTTAATGGAACTTCATGTGACAAAGGCCCTGAGTTATTCGCGTGAGTCGCCAAAGATTAAATCCCGCACATTAGTTCTTAGTTCATCATTGTGTCGGAAGAACTACAGTCCATCAATCGACCGGATGCACGTGCCACTTATGATGTCACAAAACATACTCACAACACCTCCCATCTTTAAACTAAACAATAACTTTGTAAAGTTATAATATTTATATTTTCTATTCTATTCCTCTATTTCGACGTCATTTACTATAAATACTCTTGATGTTGGTCTTTTTAAAACAGCGCTATTCCTATCATTTCCATAATAATTCCTTTCGATTATAGGATATCAAAATATAGAAAAGATCAATGTCAGTAAAATAGAGACTCCTCCTATTCAGAAGAATGCCCCTTTGGCTTAAGGTGGAATCGATTTTAATTTTCGCGATATAAAATATTCGTAATTTTTTATTTCAATTGTGAAATCTTGGAATTCTTTCAGATTTTTTTAACTTTAGTTTCCGTGTTATTACATTATTTAGACATATACATCTTAATTTTTGTACAACAAATTTCTGTTTCGTTGGTACCAATTTTAGTTTCTGCTGTTCAAATGTTCAATTTTTACAAAATTTATGATTCCAATACCGTACAAGGTATTTTTGTTAACCTTTTTTTCATTTCCTCATTTATATTTAAATTTTGTATTTGCACTTAGAGCATAAAGATACACATTTTCTTGCAATTTATGAAATCATCACTTAAATAAAAGAGTTTTTATTTTCTTTTATAACGAAATACTTATTATTTTGCTTAACGACATACATTGAATTTTTAATTTTATAAGGCGTATAAATCATTTCGTAGACATCTGATTTATTTTTTTCGATTGTTGGACAGATGAAATGATAACTAATCTATTGCCTTTTAGATGATATACTGGTTTAATTTCTTCTAGTATATTGTTGTATGATGATGTAATAACATCTCAGTTTCTATCAATGACAACTTTATTTACGTTTTTGGCTCTATAATTACGGGATTGATAATATTGTCCTTCAAAAATAGAATGGCTTGAGTGGTTTGATCAATTACTAGTATAGAATGCGTAAACCTTTATTTTAAATTCAGTAAAATATTCCCCGATCCTCTCATAAACACAGTCTTTATTTACAGTATTCGCAAGTTTTTTGCATCGGTTCTCTTACATGTCTGTAATAAATACCAATTGTATGTATAGATTCCCGTCTGAATTTAGGGGTAGTGTTTATGAAAAGACATACATTCATTATGCCTCATAATGTTTGATCCTTCCTTTGTTATGTTTCTTGTTTCGTCTAATAATAACATAATCATCTTCAACCTTAATGATTTTGTAGGGGCCTACATATTTCTCACTCCTATAAATCGAGTGAGAGTTATCATTTTCAACTAGAATTAGGTCGTTCTCTGTAAATTCCTTAATTTTAGGTAAAATTCTGTTATCATACATTATTTTGGCTTTATTTCACATTAATTACAAATTTCATTTAGCTTCTGATTTCATTCCAAGCAATTTTAGTTGCAGTTCATGAGTATAATCAGTTGAGGTTTTGTACTATGTGCTATCAAAGGCACTTGGTGTATTAACTTTTCTTCCGAATAACATTTCGTAAGGTGTAAATCTTCCATTATCCGAAAGGCTCTGGCCATAGTGTCACTTCTTTTATTTTCTATCGTTACGTATTTGATAAATTTACTTAGATCATCTTGGATAGTAAGGCAGTAGATTGTATGTTCATTTTCAGTATATGGCCCAGTTAAATACAATGCAACCTTTTCCAAGCAATGTTCAGCTGAAGACACTATTTCATAGGATTAAGGCTCGGATGTCTGTTAATCTTTCGTTTTTCGGATGGTATACATTTTCGTAAATACTCTATTACATCTTTTTCCAAGTTTTTCCAATATACCTTCTCTTTATTTCTGGCAATTGAGACTTTTAGTCCGCCATGGCCTCCTATTAAACCATCGTGAAATTAATTTATTATTTCTTGCTGTTCATGAGCATCAGTAATAACTTTAATTCCTATGTTATCTGTGTCATCAATTTCGGGATTACTGTTTTTTTTTTTTTATTAGTTTCAGTGCTTTGAGAATTTTGTAAAATCCCGTCATAAATTCGTTTTAGAGAAATACTACAGCTTTTGCAGATAGAAGAGTCACTTCCAAAAATGTCTCTAATTTTATCTTGTACTTCTTTGCTAAAATTTGCTTTTTGAGTAGGGTATAGTAACACCTACACTTTTTTTTTACTCAATGCATAGTCTTATTCTTCTAAAATCAAACTCCATCTAACCAATCCTGTACCTGGTTCTGATTTTAAACTTTTTATTCTAGATATATATTATGGCCCATACAATGCTATAAATTCATTCTCAGTGGTGCTGTAATTGAGCGCTGTTTATTAGTTCTGCTTGAAAAATGCATTGGTAATTCTTTCCCAAAATGTCCTTGTGATAGAACCGCACCAATTCCGAAATTACTAAAGTATGTCATAATGACAAATTCTATACGAAATTCAGGGTTCTGTAATAATATATGTTCTTTAAGCAATCATTTCAATTCCTTAAAGCTTTTATAATGTTTTTCATCGACACCAATTTCACATTTTTCTTTAATAGTTTGACATTTTTTACGAGTTTCCTATAGTAACCACTCATTAGCTAAGAAGCTTTATACTCCCTTGGAAGTTGTAAGATTCTGTAAGTTATCATTTGCTTTTACCATTTTTAAGTTTGGAAGTTAACCCTTACTTCTAACCTTTTCTTCATAAGTTCTCATTTGTCTGTCTGTATCTTTAAATTAGCTTATTTCAACATTCAAATGGCGTTCCTAAGTCCTTCATTATGCTCTTTTACATTAATGCCACATACCACTATGTCGTCAATACAACCGAAAACGTTGTTTATCATCCTTTGAAAGCAGGATGGTGCAGTTTTGAGACCTAAAGGCATTCGTTAGACTCAAACTGCCCACAAGGTGTAGAGAAAGCTCCTTTTTTCTCGACTCCCCTTGCTTGAAGGGATATGATGAAAAACCGATTTTAATTAGTATAGTATAGAAATAGTAGTGAAATAAATTTTATTATCAAAATGCGTGCTCTGTTAAGAAAGTTCATCGCGCGCTTCTTCCTAAAAATTGTGTTCAGCGATGAAGCTCATTTTTGGCTCAATGGGTACGTAAATAAGCAGAATTGTCGATTTTGGAGTGAATATCAGCCAGAAGCATTGCAAGAGCTAACAATGCATCCAGAAAAAGTCACAGTTTGGTGCGGCTTATGGGCTGGTGGCATCGCTGGACCGTACTTCTTCAAAGATGATGCGAATCGTTACGTAACTGTGAATGGTGAGCGCTACCGTGAGATGATATCCAACTTTTTTTTGCCCAAAATGCAAGAGCTTGACTTGCATGACATATCGTTTCAACAAGACGGTGCCACATGCCACACAGCACGCGCAACAATGGACTTATTGAGAGGCGAGTTCGGTGAACATTTTATTTCACGTTCGGGACCGGTCAATTGGCCGCCTAGATTGTGCGATTTAACCCCTTTAGACTATTTTTGTGGGGCTATGTTAAAGCTCATGTCTATACAGACAAGCCCGCTTCAATTGACGCATTGAAAGACAACATTGAAGCATTTATTCGTGAGATACCGGCCGAAATGTTGGAAAAAGTATGCCAAAATTGGACTAAGCGGATGAACCATTTGAGGCGCAGTCAAAGTCAACATTTGCATGAAATAATCTTCAAACATTAAATTATATTGACCGTACTATCGATTCAAATAAAGGTTTCATCAATTTTTCCGAATTTTGTGTGTTCTTTTTTGAAAAACTTTCCTATAGCTTTTAAAAAATCACACTTTACTATGCTTAATAATGCCATCTTCAGGTAATTGTTTTACTTTTTTTTCTCACTTCGTTTTTATTTATCATTGGACATCGATACGTTTTGACGTTAGTTGGTTTTTGAGCTCTTCGTCTTCTAGACTAAAAATATCAACTTGTTGCTTAACTATATCTTTCAGTGAGTTTATCTCTCTCTATATTTCTTTTAACATAATCGATTCTAAGTTTAGGCCATAACCTTGCAAACCTATCGCATTTTTAAGATTCTCTTTTTACAACATTATCTACATAACATTAGTGCCGTGGTAATGCCATACATCCTTGACTTTTATCTGCAGAGTCATCAACACAACTGATGGGCAATGATCCGAAATATTTATTTTTATTAAATAGAGATTTGAATTCGTAGAACATTGTGCAATAGCATTATCGCCCTCTTTACTATCCGCTTAAGTTCATTGTAATTATATCATTGTACATTATCTTTGCTTCTAAATCAACACAAAACATAGACCTTACCAAAAATCCAATTCCAAGAATTCCATCATAATGCTATATAACACCTTCAGCGAACTTTAAAAGTAACTTAAAAAAACTTTTAAAAACTATATCAATTATTTTCATACCCAACTGTAATTTCAGCGCTACCAATACGATTCCTTGCACCATGTTTTATTATTAAAACTCACATCCTCCTTTCTATTTAATACGACTTATGCAAGCACCTGTGTCAACAGGAAATTTCATCTTTGCAATCATATTTTAGAATCACATGACATCATTTCGGTAACATTGGAAACACAAGCCTCATTTATTGTTCCTCTGATCGATAACTTGTTGTTGCATTTACATCGTGTCTTCTCTTGTAAAAATAATGTTTCTTATTAGAATTTTGGTTTAAAGGGTATGATTCTGTTGATCTGTATATTTATTGTTGTGCTCAACTTCTTTTCTTATTTGTAACTGCGAAATCTTGCATAGTCAACGATGAATCTTCTGCTAACGTAGTTGGTCATTGGCTGATTTCGAAGCTTCCTATATCTTCTTTTAATCCGTTTATGAATGCGTTATCCATTTCCCTCTCTATCATTTGCGATTGCCTTTCAAATAATCGATGGTCTTCATTGTTACAATATATATCTGTATCCCCCGCCTTTGCGAAGTTGCGACTCGCTGTATATACTGTACAATGGATTCGTTTTTGTTTTGAACCAAACGAGTCATCTCCTAATGCAAATTCATTGGAGAATATACTTTCTTAAAAACCCTATTTTATTCAATTTTTAGCTCTACTCAGGTGTTAAACTACTTATTCATATGAATAATTTCGGCTTTCTCTGTTATTCTCCTCTTTATAAAGGGCAATAAACTTACTCTCTCCGTAGGTGATGATAGTTGCATACCATTATTTACGTTGGAAATAAAATTATGAACTTTGTTCGATTCGCTGTAGAATGGAGTAATTAATTTGCATAGTAGTTCTAAACTCATTTCTTCTGAATTGCATGCCTGTTATAAAGTCTATGTTGGTTAGAATTCAATCCATGTAATTGATTTCGACAACTTTTTCTGTGGATTTCTTAGGGATGGCTCCCTTTGAAGCATTGCTTTCTATTTCATTTAACAAGTAATTTGCTTCTACCTAACTAAATTGATTAATTTTCTTTTCTGATTCGTTTATTTCCATGTCTCTAATCTTTTCTATCGCATCTTCGATAACTGGCGAGATATATAAATGTGCCCAACATTCTTCCTCCATTAAGAGTAGGAATGATCTACGACTACACGCTTTATTTCCGTAATATACTAAACGCTCTTCTTTAATTCCATTAAAATCGATTTCTATCTTCACTAAATTCGAAATTATCACATCAGATGTCGCCATTATTAGTGTATACAATTATTTCTATATTATTACAATATATGTTAAGGTAAACTACAATCACAACCAGAATATTCTTATACTTTCTACGTATATGTTTGTATTATTAATAAACACGTCTAGAATTACAGCAATAATATCTAGTAATTGTAATGATATGTACTCTTTCTTTCACTTTCCGCAATTTGCAGGATTCACTTCACTTGACTCTTATTAGATTTGGGTTTTTGTAATTTTCCCGAATTTTAGATTGTTTTACAAACTATCAATGTGAACCTACCAATGTGAATTGCACATTGGTTTTTAGTTACTTTAATCTAGAACTGCAGTCCATCGACACATAATAATACTTACAACACCTAAGCCACCTGAAAAGCCAGACATTATCAGTAAACAAAAATTTAATGTCAGTTGGAAGATCACGAAGATTCACATGCCAAATCTCTAAGCAAATGTGACTTCGTCAGGATCCAAAAAATTGCATAGCTTGAACTTCTGAAAAAGATTCAAAATTGGCACTCTAGTGGGGATAATTACAGGACACTGCCTATAAGGTCTATTCGCAAAAATACTAGGGCTATTCTCAAATGACTTTTTCAGCAGCTGCCTGGATGAAGAAGAGGAGGAAAGTGTAGAACACCTTCGCTGTAGTTGCTGTAAATCTGGCTTCGTCACGATGCAAAAGATCGGATAGTTTGACCTTCTTAAGAAGGTTCAAAATTGGCACTCCATTGGGGATAATTCCGGACACGGCCTATTAGGTCAATACGCGAAAAGTCTGTGGCTATTCTCAAATGCATTTTTCAGCGCTGCCTAGATGGAGAAGAGGAGGAAAGTGCACAACACCGTCTCTTTGTAGTTGTCTTGCACGCGCCTATCAGGGAAGCCATAATGGGCTCCTACTTGTCTAATAATCTAAGCGAGCTTAGTGTAACATCGGATAAATCATTACTGGAATTCACTGGCAAAATTGGCTGGCTGTCATAGTATCCACGCCGACCTAATCCCTTGTTTTTTGGCGATGTAGCAGTACATCGAGGGTGGTGCACAGCGATAAAACAAGAGAGGAATCTGTAGATGATGTATACTGTAACTCACCTGTACAACCCATCCGAATACGGTATTCGACATTGTCTCAGCACCGTTCAAAACATCAATAGGACTTTCAACATTGAAAAACGGGTCAGCCAATTCCAACCGCTAATGTGTGGTAACGTTGAAACATCGAACATGTGAGATGGCTCAGTATGGTTAGTACAAATGCATTAATGAAGAAATAGATTGGATTGATACGAGAGTATAATTTCATCAGTACACAACCCCTAGTGTTACTGGCTGCTGTTAATGAAACACCACAAATCGGGATTCGAACATGCTTGCGTGGTAGTCCGAGTCTCTGCGCAACGACTCCGACACAAATGAGTCCTGTGACCCCGAATTTTGAAGCGCCCCTCAACTAATCAAATTCCCGACCTTGCCTTTAAAATTAGCCAATAATGTTGGAAGAACCGAATTGACGATTGTCGCATTGAATGGCTTTGTTAAGTAGTTGACGGATTGGAAACAGTGCTGACTATTGCGAACGATCGACGATTAACACTGTCCCAAGGATTAACCAGCGAATGGAGTTTTGATTTGCACTGACGACAACGAAACATTCAGCGGCGTGGCGTATACGAAGGCAATTAAATAACAGCGAATGACTTTTTACGAAAGTACGACGAGAATCAACATCAAGAGATACACACTTAGCACACTGTGGTAAAACATGTTTTTCTTTGCACTTTGGACACTGTAAGTTTGATTAGTTAGTTTCGACGCACGAATTTGTCCAGAAGTAATTATTCGCGAACCACCTGCTTGCCAGGCCGATTGACATAATACGAGTGCATCACATCTCAGCTCCAACAACTATAACAGCCCTTCAAATATCACGTCATCATGTTAACCGATGAACTCAGTCCATGCTTTGTGCAAAAATTATGTAATATATATATACCAGTATCGACAAACACCAGAAATAATGTTTTCGTCATAATATAATGAAATTTGAAACACGTACGACAAGCTTTTCTACGAGTAAGTATATAAAGTATTGTTACATTTAGCAGAAATGAGTCTACGTACAATTAATTAAATTGTCCACAAATACGGAGGGATCGAACCCTGGATTGTGATGAATGAAACACATAAGTTATCTACTCCCGAATTTACCTACCTACCTACACACGAATTTATTTTGCAAACACTGATTTACTTCTTATACTTTATTACACTTTAAAAATCACTATTACTCTACTCAGAAACACTTTTCTGCCTTTCAGGCTGAATCTATTAACACTTTTGAACACGCTGTATAAATTCCCAAACGGAACTGATTCGCATTGACCACCATTCTGATATTTATACTCCCAGTATTGTTTCTAGATCCTTATGTCGCCATCTGGCTATGGATTCCCCTCTCGATTATGTACATAATGGTGGTTTCTTTTTCGGAGTTATGATTGATTTTCCCAATAGGTGGCGGTGTCGAAGATAAGTTTAAAAATCTGGCTGACAGGATTGTAGGCTGAAAGGTGCTTTGTGTTCTAATCATCCCATGTCACAGTATGAAGTATCAAGTATAAAGTTCCATACAAAAATCATTTTCATTTAAAAATCATTCATATGTTGAAATGCACTCAAATCGCAGAAATTTCATACGTTTTCGATATAACTAAAATATCATAATCACACATGTAAGATAGATGTAAGATAAAATGTAAATTCCATTGATAATTTTATCAATGTAATCGTTCAAACTATGTATTGTATTGATACAAATATCAAAATGAGAAAAAGTGTCTAAGACAGAACAGAGGCTTGGGGAACACCAGCATTTATTTGGTGGATATTAGACTTGAACCCATCCAAAACAACCTGAATTGAACGGTTCGAAAAGTAATTTCTAATCCATTGAAGAAGAGATTCATCGACACCATAAGCACGCATTTTCGACAAGAGAGCTTGATGCCAAACTCCGTCAAATACCTTAGAAATATCAAGCGCAATCTTGCTTTCGCTTTCATTGTGCAAAGATTGGTTCCACTTTTCGATGAGATAAGCTATCGGATCACCAGTGGACCTGTTGCTGCTGAAACTATACTGCTGGTCATTAGGAAGCTTCCGCAATTCAAGATATTTTCTAAGCTGACGATTTATCAGCGTTTCCATGACCTTAGAAAGAAGGGACTTAAGTGCTATGGGTCGGTACGAGGTGGATGACGAAGATTCGCCCTTTTTAAGGACGGGCTGGACAAATGCTGTTTTCCATCTGCTCGCAAAGAGACCTAAAGAGTAGGATAAATGAAAAAGCTGGTTTTGCCAGCACAGAAGAACACCTCTTCAGAAGAAATGGGGGAATACCATCCTGACCAGCGGACTTGTGCACGTCGAAATCTCTAAGTACTCTTGGAATTGTACGAGTGCGGAAGTGGATCTGTCCCATGGTGAAATCAACGCTCTTAAGTACAGGTGGCGACACATTGCAATCTGGCAGTGTTGAGCTGGCTGCAAAATGCGCCGCAAGCAGATTAGCTTTGTCTAAAGAGCTGACAGTTGGGATGCCATTGTAAATGAGCGCGGAAATTGAAGACGAGGCTGAGTTCTGTACGTTTTTTTACAAATGACTAAAAGTTTTTGCTACCCTTGGAACATTGTACCACTTTTTGCCTCAACTTTTGCTGATACGAGAATTCTACACGTCCTATAATTGCATTACAGTCATTTCTGGCTCGTTTAAACTTATTCCGCTTTTCCTTAGTAGGGTTTGCTTTGTATATACGGAAATTCAACTCTCTCAACCTGATTTTTACAGCTCGAGTCACACCATGCGTTTGCATTGGGCTTGATACACTTCACTCTATGAGGAATGAAGGATCTCATGCCCAGCAGAAGAATGTTTGTGATCATATCAGCAGCGGCATCCACGTCATTATCGAGGAAGCATAGTGACCAGTTAAAATTCCTAAGGAAGTTGACAGAAAGTAGCTGATACGACACAATAGTCAGACGAGCCTAGACGTGAGAATGTCAATAGAACATTTGTCAGAGTGAGAGGTGAGAAACAGGTCCTCGGTGTTGGCGGAATGATCTGCAATGTCAGGTACTCGTGTGGGATCATTTACTAGCTGTGTCAAATTATTTACCACAGCAAAGATTTCAACATACCTTCCTTCGGAAGTTGTCTATCCCGAATGTCGAAGCCAATTAGAACTGTGTACATTGAAATCGCACGCAATGTCAATTTTAGTGCGGGGATACAGGGATACAATTCTTGAGTTGGAGACGGTTAGCGCATCAAATTCGTTAAAAATTGAATTGCTATCCAGGTTTGGACTTATATAAATAAAGCAGTAGTGGATTGAATGCTTACGGACATGGAGTTTTAACCACAGAAAATTAAATTGCGGATTGGAACAAAAGCCGTATTGAGGTTGAAGTTGGTAAGCTACGTCAATACGCACGTAGAGGGCGAGACCGCCGTGTAAAAAACCGGCCCCAATCTATATGCAGGCGGGTTTAAAGCCGGTAAATCGGTATTCTCACCTACCTGTGTTTTACTCAGCGCCAAGACAGCTTGTTTATAGAGGAATAGGTGGACATACACAGCGAAGAGATTCACTCTAAGCCCACGCACATTGCTCACGTCAACCCTAAAACTTCGCATAAAATAAAAAAAAACGGAGATATTCTAAAAAACCAACTCCGACTGGGAATGGTAAAGCAGAGATGAGAAGTGTAATTTTCAGATTAGCTTCTCAACAGCAATCGATGTAGGTGTTATACCCATACATCGATTGGAGTTGGTCCACCAACAAATTACACTTCTCTCCGAGGCCGCGGGGTTTACTGTTTTTACGCTTAATGCACATATTTTTTTATATTTCATTTTGCGAAATGCGTTGCTAGGTTTATTTTTTGTTGTCACTTTATTTAATAAATAATTAGAGAACCAAGGCTTAAGCTTATAAATAGGTTTTTTGTGGTCAGGGAACTTGAAATGCCAATATGGCTTTTGAAAGTGGTTAAGAAGTTAGAATATGCAACCGATACGTCACTACAGTTATAACATTGTCCCAGGACTCAAAACACAACTTGTTACGAGGCTTAATATATTTTATTTTTGGCATTTGGAAACATTTCTGAGTAGGCCTAATGGTTTTGCATCTAACATTAAGTAAGCCGGTAGTGGAATGGTCAGTAATCAAAAAATCAAAAACACAGTATTCACACTCTAAAGAAGCAAAGTTTCGAAAACGTCTATAAATACGGTCAAAGCAAGTACCAGAATCAGGCCTAGTAGGTAAATTGATGATGTATGTCAGGCCATTTAAAGATAATACAGAAAAATAATTAGATACCATAGAACTATCATCTAGCCGACATTAAAATAACTTACAACCATAAAGTTTATGGATTCCTCCCTATCTAACACAATTGAAAAATCATTAAGAAACGTCGTCACACTAAACATCTGCAATTTATAAACACATAAAAAGACAAACATTTCATTATTTATTTTGATGGGCACCCTTTAAAACTTCTGCACTAGGACACTTAACTTGGGAAACATTGATAATTTTAAAAGTGTTCTTTATAAAGAAGCCAACGCCACCTGCCGCGTAATTTTCGTTTGTTTTAGCATAGAAATTAAAACCAGGGAAGAATTAGTAATTTTCTTCAACCTCATAGATACATATCTCAGACACGAACACAATATCCGGGACACACGCAAATGAGTTAATATGTATATATATATTTTCTCTCAAAAATTTTAATATTTCGATGAACAATAAAATAATTTGTCATTGCAATAAGAACTATGAATGAAAACAAACTCAAATGAGTGGGATATCACTAAATGATCTGATCGAGATAATTCTTCCACCCTCCTCTTTTCTTCATAAAATTTGTTTTTTACTAAACCATACGTATTTTACTCCTTTTTTCTTTGCTATTTCTTTAGTCTCCATTAAAAGAAATTGCGTGTAAAGAGTAAGGGAGTCGTTGACAAATATGCTGCTTCCTTTGTAGTTCTTACTGTTGCTTCTGTTTACATCCGCGCTGGAGAAGTCAACCGCTTGAGAGATGTGTTTGTTTTTGTTCGTCGCCTTTGAGCATTTTATGCGTTACTTCGTTCCCAGGTTGTAGAACTTAACACTGATGATTGGCTTAGGCTGGGATTTTTTATGTAACAACTCATAATTTCACTGTGAGCAGTATCAATAGATATGGCCTCACTGAAAATTAGTTTTGCCTCTTCAATTGCATTAGTGTCATTGATATTTGTGACACCAACAATGTTTATAGAGTTCACTAGCGATTTTTGTTGTTGCCAATTTAGTTTACACTCTAGATTTTGCATCATCACAATTATTTTTGCAGAACAATTGCGATATATTTTTTGTTTAGACACTGGACAATTCATTTTACCTTTAGAGCTTATTTATTGCGATCTGTGACCCGCCCCTCATGTGTACCCCACGCAGAATAACACACGACAATTATCCACCTACCTATTGGAAGTTTGAGAAAGTTACTGCAACCCATGCTGGCCTAGACAGATTGGTGCGAGAGGCAACAGTCCGCACTAAAAATGGAACCTTCAAGAGGCCAGTGATGAAGCTCTGCATCATTGACGAAACTACCGACCAATATCAAAGCTTTCAACGATACCAAAGTGATTTGAAAGCATTGTAAAAGAAAAATTGTATTTTCTTGTAAAAGAAATCATTTCTAATAACCAGCGTGGCTTTATGTCCAACTAATTTATCATTATTTTCAAATTACATTTATTCAAATTTAGAAAATCAATTATAAGTTGATATACTTTACAGCGATTTCTCCAAAGCCTACTGTAAAGTACATCACACTTTTGCTTTTAAACAACCTAAAGGCTTTGGGATTCCATTGGTCAATGTTAGAGTGGTTTGCAATTACTTAAAGGGCAGGAAGCAATTGGTAAAGATCGATAGTTTTAGATCTCGAGTTTTAGATCTCTATCCTAATAACCAAAAATGTGCTCTACTGCTTTTACAATAATTGATTTTCGATCATATCTTTACAATTCCGCAAAAAACCTTTCGTATGTATGTACAAACGTATGTACGAGGGGCGGTATGTATATATAATATATGCTCGTTATAATATATTCTGAATATATTCTCGGTATCGATATGAAGGAAAATGCGAATTCAATTTAAATTGTTTTTATTTTTCAATATAATCTCCCCTAACATCAATGCATTTATTACATCTTGATATAAGCTTTTTTAAACCCTCAAAAAAATAAATTTCCTCTTTCTCTGCAAAATACCCATTTATTGCCGACTTGAGTTCTTCATCATTCGAAAATCTTTTTCCACGAAGACATTTTTTCAAATCCGGAAACAGGAAATAATCACTAGGGGTATGGACTATAGGCTGGGTGTTGGATTTCTTCGAAACCACCATCTCGCACAGCAGCCTTTGAAACTCGCGCCGTGTGAACAGGAGCGCTGTCATGAAGAAGCAACACACCCGCTATGAGTTTACCCCGTCTTTTCTATTTAATTTCCTCCCGCAAATTATGCAAAGTGGAAGCGTAGGATGTGGCGTTGATGGTTTCACCTTTTTTTTGTACTCAATGAGCAAGATTCCCTTTGAGTCCCAAAAAACTGTGGCCATGAGCTTCCCGGCAGACGGAGTGACTTTGAACTTCTTCGGGGGGTTGTTCCTTTTTTATACCACTGGACTCTTGTCTGCCTTCAGGGTCATAGTGGTGGACCCATGTTTCGTCACCAGTTGACCTTTGAAAGGTTAAGATGGTCATGAAGAATGGTGTGAATGGTACCAATTGAAAGCTTGATGATCTCTGCCATCATTTTCACCTTTATTCGGGCATCCTCAAGAACAAGTTTTTCGACTTCATTGATGCTTTCTCCCGTACAAGCAGTAGACGGGGCGCCGGAGCGGGGGTCGTCTTCAATGCTCTTTCTGCCTCTCTTGAACTCACTTGACCATTTCTGCACAGTTGATAATGAAGGTGCGGAACCCTGGTAAACAGCCACCATTTCTTCATGAATAGTTTTTTGACTTTTTCCTTGCTTAGTGAGAAATTTAATTACAGCGCGATGCTCAATTTTCACCATCATCGTCTCAGTTGCCATTATGATTCTGTTTAACTAGAGATAAAACGCGAATTAATAATCACATTTACATGAAATTGTACACGAATGCACTAAAATAATAGTTTTACTTGATAAATAAGTCAATTTATATATACCACCACAGCTTTACCCCGCTACCGAGAATATATTGAACGCCCCTCGTATATAAATCAAATCTATTCATAATTTTCATTGATTCCAAAGTCTATTGAAAAACAACATGTATTAAAGCCTTTACAGAAGAATCTCAGTACATATGTATGTACGAGCTAACAAAATCGCATTCACCATCTTTCTAGCAGGTAGTGTTGTCTCTGTTCATAAACTGGATTTGAAAGGTACCTCAGGGGTGAGGTTAAGGTGAGGATAGGAAGGAATTTACTCAGATATATATAATTTACTATTATATACAATACTGTTCATTTATAAATAACACGTCAAACACGTCAGATTGGGTAGGACGACGATGGAGATTTCGGAAACGAAGTCACCGAGACCTTCAATGTCAAAACAAGGATTTAGGCTGTCACGTAAGTTTTGCAACATCATACATGAGAATGATGTATGATGTCCCCTTCGGGTAGGGGCAAGAATATACCCTCGGATATAAGGCATGCCTGTCGTAAGAGGCGACTAAAAGCTACCGTTTGCTTTAGGACAAGCAAACAAAAAAAATGCAATGAATAACAACAAAGAATTTACAAACATCTAGCGAGGTTCGAAAGTCTCGAAAAGGAAAACGCGGAATTAAGGACTAGACTCGCTGATATGGAAGATCTCTGTAAAGAACTAAGAAATGAACTTAGTCAATTAAGGGCAGATAAAATTGAAAATCAAAAAAAAGCCCAGCTCGAACGAATCAAAGCTTCGACAAATGTGAAAGCATAGACAAAATTTATGGATTAAAAACTATTCTAGATGTGACTGTTAAAATAGAAGCCTTGCGCAAAAATACGAATTCAGTACCACAATGCAAACTTTGTCATGGATTCAACCACACTCAAAAGTATTGTCAGAAAGATCCGCGATGTGTCAACTGCGCCGGCGGACATCTGTCGACGGATTGTAACGAAAGTAAGACTACACGAGCTACTTGTATTAACTGTGAAGAAAATCATCCGGCTAACTACCGCGGCTGCGAAGTAGCAAAAGAGCTTCAGAAAAGACGAGATAAAATCAAATCGAAACTCCGTCAACCACCAAAATCGGCAACAAAGGACGTAGTTCTAAAAACCGTACCGAAACCAACTGTGACTCGATCGAAAACTGCTGAAATAAAAGGGCAGACTCAGCCTGCGTCTTCAATAACTCAAAAAATGAAATCAGCTAATGTGAAATCATCACACGTCGGAGCAAAAACCTTCGCCCAAACAGTAGCATCTACAAGTGGAAAAAGCTGCGAAGAACAATCAACTCCCGCTACAAATATATTTAATAAATAATATTTTTAGAGAAACTGGACGAACAAACCAGAACGAAAGGCTAATCGACCTCGAAAATAAGATTAACAGCAAGCGTACCTTAACATGAATATGTCAATTAAAATTTTAAATTGGAATGCGAATGGTCTGCTACAAAAAATTGACGAACAAGAATTATATATCAGAGAAAAAGATATCGATATTTGTCTGATCTCTGAGACACACTTGACGAAGCAATCGTGTGTAAACTTAAAAGGGTACTGTGGTTACCATGCCTACCGAACAGGCAAGAGGCGGTTCATCCCTGTTTATACGCGACAGTATAGATCATTTAGTAGGGATAAGTATAGAATCTGATACTATACAATTAAATACGGTTCGTGTAAAAAATAAACATTACTCATTTAACGTCGCGTCCATTTACTGCACTTCGCGTAGTATAATTGATCAAAGCGAGCTCGAGCGAATTTTCCACACTCTAGGCCCAAATTTCGTAATTGGTGGAGACTTTAATGCGAAACACCCCTTTTGGGGATCAAGATTAATTTCACAAAAAGGCAGAAATTTATACAGAGCTGGTATGAAACTAAACTCTGATTTTTACTCGACAGGAAAACCAACCTACTGGGCATCGGATGTTACAAAAATACCTGACGTTGTTGATTTCTTTGTCATAAAAGGTGTTTCTCGAAACTACTTACGAATTGAAGAAAGCTTTGATCTTAATTCAGATCATTCTCCCATTGTACTGTGTAAACGATACCCTTGTAAAAAAGGAAGTTCCACCTACGTTAACAAATAAACGTACGAATTGGCAAACATTTAGAAATTATCTACAAGATAATATCGAACTTAGAGTACCGCCGAGAATAGCATACGATTTAGAAATAGAACTCGATAAATTTATAGAAGTAATACAGTGCGCTGCGTGGAGCAATACACCTCTCGCTAGAAAAACGACGATAAAACATGTATTGCGATATCCACCGGAAATACGAGAATTAGTAAAAGGGATACGTAAGGCTCGTAAGAAATGGCAGCAGCAACTGTCTAACATTCTGAAGGCGAAAATTAAGTCGTTTAAAAATAATAACCTAAATACCTACTTGACAGGCTTGTCAGGGAAAAAGGATGCCCATTACTCACTCTGGAAAGCAGCCAAAGGCTTAAGAAAACCTCAACCACATGCTGTCCCAATTCGGAAAAATCAATACGAGTGGGCAAAATAAGATAAAGAGAAAGCGGATCTCTTCGCAGATCATTTGGAAGAAACGTTTAAATCACGCGACGGACAAACGTTTCCTGGAAACTCCTACGGTTCAAACACAAATAATGAACATTTTTGTATAAGAAATGCTACTTTGACAGAACTTAAGGAAGAATTGAAAATACTCAAGCCCAAAAAAGCTCCTGGTTATGATTTAATCACAGGAGAAGTTCTGAAAGAATTACCTCAGAAAGCGCTTCTTATGTTTATCTACCTAATTAACGCTGCGCTTAGATTAGAACATGTCCCTAGTCAGTGGAAAGTGGTATACCCCCAACAGACAAAAAGTCTTATAGACAAATTTCACTGCTTCCGATAATGTCTAAAGTGTTCGAACGAATACTACTCAGATGTTTAAGCCCGGTTGTGGAAGAAAGGCGACTTATTCCTAATCACCAGTTCGGTTTTAGAAGCAAGCATTCAACTATCGACCAAGTACATCGAATAACTGATGTTATAGAAAAATCGTTTAAACAAAAGCAAGTCTGCTCAGCTGTATTTCTCGATGTTTCGCAAGCCTTTGACAAGGTTCGGCACGAAGGTTTGAAACACAAGCTTCGTCAGTTCCTCCCGAGAAGATTTTACACAATTTTATCGAATTATCTAACTGATAGAATCTTCCGTGTGAAATATTGGAAAGAATACTCCCTATTTAAGCCTATACAAGCTGGAGTACCACCAGGAAGTGTCCTTGGTCCCCTCCTTTACTTACTTTATAGCAGCGATATACCGCAGGACGTAGGCACCGTGCTAGGCACATTTGCTGACGACACCGCCATTTTAGTAACTGCCAAAACGGTCGAAGAATCAACCAGAAAATTACAATGTGCTCTAGACCGGATACACGAATGGACGAACACTCAGCGAATTGAGCTTAACGAAGCTAAATCCGTTCATATACATTTTACGTATAAGATCGTGAATAACTTGCCCATTTTTATAAGTAATGTTCAAATACCCTTCGGTAATGAAGCGAAAAACCTCGGAATGACTCTCGATGTAAAGCTTAAGTGGAAGGAGCATGTCAAAAAGAAACGTGAAGAGCTCCAATTAAGATACAAAGACATGTACTGGCTTATTGGAAAATATTCCAAGCTAAGTATTGACAACAAATTGCTTATATACAAGCAAGTGCTAAAACCCGTCTGGACGTATGGTATACAACTATGGGGTTGTACCAAAGAAAGTAATAGAAACATACTACAAACATTTCAAAATAAAGTGCTAAGGGCCATCGTCAACGCACTCTGGTATATACGAAAATCCATCAGTCCATGATGAAATTACGAATTTTGCTCGTAAGCATAAGCGTCGTCTGGAAGGGCACATAAACTCTGCTGTCCTTCCAATTCTCGACGAAACCAACGCTTTCCGCCGTCTTCAAAGGACTAAACCCCTTGACCTAGCACAGTGAATTCAACCCGCGCTTAGCTGCGGTGATAGCAAGAACTCTCAATGGAGAATTTCTTGCCAAATGCGCCTAAACCAAGAAAGTAAAACTGCTGGATAAGTGTAAGACTTAGTTGTAGTGGAAATATATTTTATTATATCGCTATGTGGGAACGGTCCCCATAGTGTCTTTTGAAGATTTTCACCTACACTCGCAAAAAAAAAAAATAAATATTATAAAGAAAGTTGAAAGCAAGTACGCAGTGTAATACAAAAAATGTGGATGAAATTGGAATTCTAAGTCCTCTCAGTTAATTTTTATTGCCTTATGGAACATATCAGCCACATATTTAGCATGGTTTTTCTCTCTTTAAGATCAGTGGTCAGAGGTGTGTACGAAGCATAAAGTTACTGTAAGAGAACAGATCTCTTCACTTTAGTGAAAATACAATAGGGCTATTGCACATATATGTGCCTTTTCAGATTTTAGGTATGTCTACGCACGACACCAGATGCAGGATTTTAGAATTAAGTATTAAACGAAAATAGAGTACACTATGCAAACGCACGAATAAATATTTGTAAAGCGGTGTCCTGCTCTATTCGTGCAAATAGATCGCGTAGGTGTTAGCGTGGTGCGACAAAACCCATCGAATAAATTTTCCCGGGTTCTCTCGTTGCCTCAAGGGACACCCAAAGGTGGTTTTCTATGGGTGCTAGTCCTCAATGAAATTCTATAAAAACTCAGATACTCGGGCACTATGGCTGCCGACGTTCTTATAATTGCCCGTTGCAAATTTCTCCCGACCCTAAGTGAGTTAGTCGAACACGCAATAACCACTCTCCTTATGTATGAAAAATCATGCGGTACTGGGATTAACCCCCAAAAAACAGAGTTGATCCTCTTCACCAACAAAAGGTGACATCAACAATTTAGCCTTTCGATCTCCCAAGAATTGAGTGTACAATACTTGCTCTAGGGGTAAGTGCCAAATTGTAAAACATGCACTGCTCAGATGAAAAGATTATGGTCGTGTTTTTCAAGCGGAGGTCCTGGCGGTCAAGGAAGCGGCCAAAATGATATCATTGTTGGAAAATACCACCGGGTGCCTTTTTCTGGGTCCCAGGTCATAGGAATATAACCGGCAATGCGCTAGCAGATGAGCTTGACAGGGAAGGGGCAGAAACCGAACCATCCCAGGCAATCCCATAGTTTGATCCTCGTCTATCTGACAGCAAGGGGAAAGTGGACAGCAAAATCATGGAGTTTGCTAATGAAATGTTTAGTTATCTTCCCACATGTGAGACCTCTCATATGTTATGGCCTCGGTTCAACAGCACGAAGACTGACACACTCCTCCAGTGAAGCAGAAGGTTGCTGCGGATGGTGGTCTGAGCGCTAACCGGTTATAATCATCTAAGATTTCATGAACACAACATGGGACTTACGCATGACACCGTATGTTGAGGCTGCGGGGGCGAAGAGGAAACTGAAGATACGTCTCGGGATAGTTGACACATTGTACCAAATCGCAATCCAATGCGGGAACCGCTGATCTCTCGAAGGTTATTGGACCTTCCCAAAAAGCATTAAGATCTGCGTTCCGCCTCCAGGGTTCTAGAGCGCCTCAAAGACATCCTTCAGGATACACTCTCCGACTCGAAAAAAATATCCATGGTCTGAGCTATAAAAGTAGTTCTGGCCCTGGGCGAGGAAACATCTACTAAGGACTCTACGTCCAAGCGGGCCAAATCGGCAGAATTGTCGCCCAAACGCTCGAAGAGTTAAAACAGGCTGGCAATGCCTTTGGCACCAATGAGGCACATCCGCCGTATTATTATTTTACGCCGTCATCGATTGGAAAGATGACGACCGTCTCTCCCGCCAACTAGAGGTATATAGAGCGCAGCATCAGTCTCAACTATTTGAGCCTGATTGACGAAAACGGTCTGGCACCCGCCACCTTTGATGCCGGATGGCATCAGGTCCACAAATTGACGTTGCGCATAGGTATACAATACCCAGTAGTCCCAGGACTCGTGCCTGGCTACCTGCCATACCCTCCGATGCCACCTCCATTCTGAACATCATGCAGGCTTTCAACGCGTATTTTCCGCATAACTGGAAGATTGCCAAGCTGCCGAAGCTAGACGTCAGAGCTGCAACTGTTATTATAAATAAGTAATATCTGGCCCTCTTGCAAAAAGCAATTACCTAATCCACTATGGTTTCAAAAGGAGTTACGCTCATGGTGTGTAAGAAGGATGAGGAGGTCCAGGAGAAATCGGTGCATCAAGCCCCGATGCCCTTTGTTCCACTAGTCAGTTACAAGCTAGCCACAGAGGTATTCATGGAGGTTTGATGTACTGCCTCGGAGGAACCCAAGCCTTCTACATCGACCGCCATCAGTAATGATAATGTAGCGCCGACCATTTTTACCCCGATAGAGGTTGCGGTATAGCGAACCCGTCACAAGAAGTCCTCACTTATCCCGGAGAATCGGGATCGGGATGCCGATAGTATCGGGCTTTCCGATCTCGGTTCAACGCCGCACAATAACGAGGAATCGTCGATAGAGCTCTCAGACGGGGAGAACATAAGGTGGTCGAGAAGGTAACCGCGATGGAGGTAGTGGATGGGGAGTCCGAAAGCCATTCATCGAGTGAACCAGGTTAACCGTCAACCCTTCACTGCGGTTATGGCCACTCTTACTATCCGCCTCAGCCAACAGTGGGAGAAACTAGGTCTGGTCCAGGAGCCTTGGATCAGAAATTATCTGATCTGTGGGCTTGGGGCTAGAACTAGAATCTTTTCCTTGTAAGAAATAAGGGTAAGCCAATAGCCTGTATTCTTGCAAAGTCCTTACTAAATATTTATCTTCTCTCCAACTACAGATATATGATATCGCTACATTCATAGGTCTTATAAGACACGAAGTTAAGTTGGAAGATGAATATCCAAGAACTTGTCAAGAAGGCCTGCGCGGCTTCTTACTGCTGCAAAAGGACCATTGGGTGTAAATGGGGACTATAGCCCCGAATGGTTCACTGGATATTTAAGTCAGTAGTCAGGCCCATACTATTGTATGGTGTAGCGGATGGCTCCGTTTTAGCGGAGCGCTGAAGACTACCTCCTCTGAATCACTGAACATACTACTTAACCTGCCAACGACAGACGGCATCTAGAATATCAAGAACGCGGAATAGCTGGAAAGAACATAGAGCTTTCAACGATCCTACGCAGGTTTAGCTCTATACACATAGAAACAGACCTCATTATACCTAAATTCCTCTCCGAGAAAAATTTCTCAACCAGCATATCACCCTGATCTTACTGAGAGTTTGATCAGCAGACGCTGGACGGTCCACTGCGAATCTTCGCTGATGGATCGAAGATGGAAGGAGGTGTGGGGCTAGTGTCTATTTAAATTAACTGAACATCCAGATTTCCCTACGTCTACTAAATCACTGTAGCGTCTTTCTAGCTGAAACTATAGCGATTAAGTAAGCTCTGTCTTGGCTAAAAACAATGTAATGTTAGGCATAGATATCGCTATCTGTTCTGATAGCCAGGCACCGATCAAATCTCTGGACTTTGTCACTTTCAACTCTAAGACTTCCCTCAATTGCAGCATAATTCTTAATGAGATGGCCAAGTATTTCACCATCCATCTTATGTGGGTGCCGGGATAATGTGACATTCCAGACGAATTCGATAGTAAGAGCACACATTCTGTACTCTTCCTGGGTGGAGATCCACCCTCCATGCCTACCGCTACAATAAAACATCTGCTAAAACTTGAAATGCTTGCTCAAACAATCCGCGACATCAGGCACAGGGTGCTTCATTACCAAACAAATCTGGCCTATGATTAATCCCTAGCTTGATAAGATTAAGCAGGATGAATCTCCGATCTCTAACTGGCGTTCTAACAAGGCATTGTGTCATCGAAACTCACGCCTCTAGACTAGGCCTTCCTTATAATGATTTCTGTGGAAGCTGAATGAATGAACCGTTGAACACTTGCTATGTAGCTGCAGTGCTACATAGCCCACATCTTTGATAACCTGGCTGATCTGAGCAACTTTCGATTAAGCCTTCTCCTTCGCTATATAAAAAGCACTACTTGGTTTGCGGAAAAGGTATCCTCAGATCCGCGTACCTATGATTGGCCTAAGTGTGTCTGCTTTTTCTCAAAAGATATGCTACAGAGTTTCGACCAAGGCCGAAACCACGCAGTGGCCTGTAATGCTCGCTTTGAGTACACTTTTGATTTCGGGCGAGGAGATTTTGGTTTCTAGGCATAAATTAGTACTCCTCACAAATATATTTCCTGGACATCACTGGAATTTATTAAGGGAGGAGAATATTAGTGTCGACTCGTCTCATACAGATGATAACGTCACAGTAGTGGAAAAGCCTAAGAATGGGGGTGGTCCAAATAAATCTGCACCACTCGAACGTAGCTGCTGCCAATATGGTGATCCGTCTCCTAATTTGCGGAAAAGTGTTGGATCTTGAAATAGAAAAACCACGACCGCTCGTCTTAACGTTTTATTTCAGAAGAAGACTATTTGCACAATAACAAGAGAAAAAGTAAAGTGGGCAGTGTTGCCATTTGAGTAATGTACAATTTGTATTAGGAAAGTATCTTTTTCAACAAAGTCCCTCAAATTCAAATTATTGTAAGAAAAAATACATACTTCAAAATCGTTTATACAATTAATGGACAATGATTACTGATAAGTAAATCCTAACATTTTCAAAAAATGGGAATGTTTATTCTTTTTTAAAATTTTTGTTAGTATGTCGGCAATCATATTTTCTGTACTTATATATTTCAAATTTAAAATTGATTTTTCATGAACTTGTCTTATGTAATGAACCCTTATATCAATATGCTTACTCCTTGCATGAAATACAGGGTTCTTAACTAGCTGCTGCGCACTGAGGTTGTCGCCAAATAATGCTATTGACTCTGATACTAAGTCCTTGAAGCCAACATCGATAATCAGGCTTCGCAAGTACACAAGTTCTGTTGATGCAGATGATAAGGCCATGTATTCCGCTTCGGTGCTGCTCAAAGCAACAGTTGGCTGTTTTCTGGACTCCCATGACACCGCACAGCCCGCCAAGAAAAAAACGTACCCAGTACAAGAACGCCTGTCGTTGCAATCACCGCCCCAATCAGCATCAGCGTACCCAGTTAATTTAGCACCAGATTGTCTGAAAGAAAGTTTAAAGCTTATGGTGTGAGACAAGTACCTCAGCAAAGGCCGTGCTGCTGCAAAATGCTCGCTGTAAGGATCCATGTTAAACTGTGATAACTTTATCACCGAATGTGATATATCAGGTCGGGTTGCCATGCTAATAAAATTTAGTGAACCAATAAGGGACTGGTACACCTTGACGTCAAGTTTGGAGCAATTCGGACAATTTTCGCACTTGCTTAGTTTTGTTCCTGGGTCCAGTGGTGTGCATACCTTTTTACAATCATTCATTCGGTATTGATTTAAAAGATTTTTTATTAATTGTTGTTGTCCTATTTTTATGTCCCTATTAAAAGCCCCTATCACCATCTCTCTCGAACTCAATGCCCAAGAAATAGTTCAGCACACCCTTATCCGTAATTTCAAATTCCGCTTTTAACTTTTGCTTTATTTTGTTAATTTCATGTTCTTCTTTAAAAGCCAACAGAATATCATCGACGTATACTATTAAGAGATTCATGTGCCCATTTATCTCCAACATATAGACACAACTGTCATAAGAAGAACGAACGAAACCAAGGTAAGTTAATACTTGGTTTAATTTCAGGTTCCACTGGCTTCCAGATTGTTTAAGATCATATAACACCCTTTTGAGTTCGCAAACCTTCTGTGGATACTTTTTGCTTACAAAGCATTGCGGCTGTATCATATACCCATCTTCATTTATTTTTCCGTTTGGGTAAGCGCATGTGACGTCTAATTGATGTAATAATAAGCCGTATTCTGCAGCCAGTGCAATCACCAAACGAATTGTTGAATATCTTGTAACCGGGGAAAACGTTTCATAATAATCTTCGCCGTATTTTTGGCTGCATCCCTTTGCTACCAGACGCGCTTTGTACCGCTAAATTTTACCAAATTTGTTTTTCTTTAGATTAAAAATCCATTTAGATTTAATTGCATTACGGCCAACGGGTAAATTTACTAAATCCCAGGTATCATTCATAATCAATGAATTATATTCTGCCCCCATAGCATTGACCCATTTTTCTGATTCGCGGCAATTTAGAGCATCTTCTACGGTTTCGGGATTGTCTTTATTATTTCCCTCGACATTCAAAATAAAACTCAGTGAATTTGACTTTTTTCTGATGCTGCTCGTGCTGCTTCGTTCCTTTCTGTAACACTTTGTGCTCTGGACCTCCCACTTCTTAATGAACTAAGTTGCACATTTCCACTAAGGTATTCTGCTTTTCCTCTTCTTGTCCTTTTAGACGCAAGGACAAATATTGTTAGAACTAATTACAGCAGTATCCACATTGTCATCACGTGGAACGTCCTTGTAACATCTATTGTGGACTCATCTTCTGCGGAAACATCTGTAACCTCCTCTTCCTTTGGATGTAAAACCTAGTTTCAGTTTTACTAATATCTTCTTCTTCAGCAATTTCCGCAATATCATTCTCCTCACCCCCTTTTATATTTGTAACTAAATTATATTTATTAGGGTCATTTGAGGTGTATTGAGAAATACAGATTTTTGGAAAATCTTCAATAAATTTCACATCGCGACTTATTTTAATCACTTTGTTTTCGCGATCATAAAGGCGATAGACTTTAGATTCGGCAGAATAGCCCACCATTATACACTCTATACCCTTTGGAGAAAACTTTGAATTACCTGGTCGCTTATTCAGCATGAATGCTTTGCACCCGAAAATCTTAAAATGTGACACGTTCAGTTTTCGTCCAAACCGCTGGTGAACGATTCCTTATGTAAACCGCTGTTTTTATCGCCTCTCCCCAAAAGGATTCCGAGAGACTCGTTCCTAAAAGCATTGAACGCGCCATTTCGACCACGATCCTGTTTGCCCTTTCTGCTACCCCATTCTGTTGTGGGGTGTGTGGACAACTTAAGTGATGTGTAATACCACACTCATTTAAAAATGCATTAATTGCACTATTTACATATTCTTTACCATTGTCTGTTCGTAAACTTTTAATTTTGTTTCCCGTTTGTTTCTCGACTAATTTTTTGAAATTTTTAAAGCACTGCAGTACCTCGTTTTTGTTCTTTAAAAAGTAGACAAACATCATGCGGGAATAATCGTCAACAAAGAATAAAAAGTATTTCGCACCGTCATTTGACACATTTCTCTTTGGATCGCAAATATCGGAGTGAATTAGATCTAACGTGCGAACTGCCCGATTTTCCCGATTCTTAAATGGCAAAGCATAGATTTTACTTTTCATACAAATTTCGCAAATTATATTTTCATTAAAGTCTTTTACACCCTCACCTCGGATCATTTTTTGGTCAATTAACTTCTTTAGGTCATGAGCATTCAGATGACCGAAGCGTTGATGCCACAACTCACACGTTTTATTTGCATGCAAAAACATATTTTGTTTGTATTGTTCAAAGAACACATATACATCATTGATCTTACGTGAGTTTATTAATATTATACATGAAGTATCAATTATGCGCGAATTATTTTCATTAAATATAACTTTGTTACCAGCAGTTGTGGCTTTTCTAATAGATATGAAATATATAGAT
This sequence comes from Eristalis tenax, assembly GCA_905231855.2. Classification (NCBI taxonomy): domain Eukaryota; kingdom Metazoa; phylum Arthropoda; class Insecta; order Diptera; family Syrphidae; genus Eristalis; species Eristalis tenax. The sequence goes on along the minus strand of HG993125.1, from coordinate 17,477,372 downwards.
ATGAAATTCATCTTTAATTCTGGCACAAATAATACGTCTTTAAGGGTAATTATATTACCATTTGAGTTCAGATTAACGAGCGAGTTCAATTCGTTCTACGTGCGCATGCAAAACTGAACATTTTTCTCTTTTGAAACACAGATGACTTGTTGAGCCTCTATCCATAATCCACATGCTGTCATTGTTCTTTCTGCTGATAAAAAAAGAGTTTAGCATAGCAAAAGAAGATGATGCTGAATTGAGAGTACCCTTTTGTCTCTCATTACAATATGCGGCTATGTGACCACGCCGTTTGCATATATAACAGACCCCTTTAAACCCCGCATTACGATCCCCTCCGTCTGTCTTTGATCTGTGCTGTACTGTTGCTGCTGCTGTGTGAGGTTTTTTCTTTTTGTTTCGTATATATAAAGCATGCTCACTGTAATTATTTGTTTCACTACGCCCGCGCCGGTGTCCCTCTTCTATGAGTTTTATCTTTAAATTGTCCATAGACGGGAGCTGATCTCGAGACTCGATCGCTTCTATGAAGTTTTCGTAGCTGCCTGGGAGGCTAGAGAGTAGGAGAATAACTAAAAATTCGTCTTGCAACTCAATATTTATTTCCTCTGCATTAAAGAAATTATCTGGATGTTGCTCCACATTTGCACCTTCCACCATTTTAATATCAAGTAAATGCTTGAAAAGCGTTACCTTTCTTGCCTGGCCTTCCGGCTTATGTACTTTCTCCAAGCACTTCCACGCCTCTGCAGACGTTTTACAATTTTTAATGTAATTTAATTGCAACGGCTTAACACACAAAAATATTGTGGGAAGTGCCTTTTGATCTTTAACACACCAATTGTTAACTGCTGACGCTCTGGCTTAACACTAAAGCTCGCGACAAAGTTCCATAAATGAACGAATCAGAAGGCTTTTAACTAAAATTTTCCAGGAGTCATAATTAGCTCCGTCTAATTTCTCAATTTGATATATTGAAGACGCCATTTAAACCGCGTGGAATCTGGGCCCATAACCTTTGTTGGATCTTGAAATAGAAAAACCACGACCGCTCGTCTTAACGTTTTATTTCAGAAGAAGACTATTTGCACTATAACAAGAGAAAAAGTAAAGTAGAGAATGTTGCCATTTGAGTAATGTACAATTTGTATTAGTATCTTTTTCAACAAAAAGAACTAGACCTAATTCAGGAACTCTAGCTCAATAGTGACAATCGAATATCTGGATTGAGAGCGAAAGTATTGTATCAAACGAACTCGGGTATATTGAGAACAGGCATTCTAGCTAAATGCAACTTAAAGACTTTTTTCCTCCCACGGTATAGCGTGCCAGAAAGGAAAGCGCGAGGGACCGTTGCCAGCTGATCACATCCAAAAGGCAATTAAAGTCGCACAAGAGGTCAAAATCCCGCTTGTGATAGGAGTGACATGAGAAACCTTTTGTTTTTATTATACAATTAAACCTTAGTATCTGTAATGTAGGCTTAGAGCTAACCTTCATAAACAGAATCAGGCACGAAGTCTTAAAACCTTAGCTTCTTATGAAAAATTTAATTTTTCATTCTGTTTCAAAATGGGTAGTAGCTGATCGAGACCTCGTTACATCGAATTCCCAGTACAATTCTAGTCAGCACATTCCGAAATCCAACAATGAGTAAATGGATCGCGCTAGCCCCGCGGGATGGATACCTTAGCGTGGTGCGGGCGCTTGAATCGGCCCTCAATGCCTTTCTGAAAGGGTAACTCTGACCGACATAGCACAGCTATAGACTGAAGAGGGATGCCGCGAGCACAATGAATGAGAAGTCGACGTACTAAGTCTATCACCCCATTAATACAGGGGCTATGTGAACCATGCCTACTATATAAAGTTCGCAGCCAGGGGGTAATACTGTTCTGTGTTATTAGCCGGGTCACTCTCCGGAGGATAATAAGTCTTATCACTAATGCAATGCTATGACGTGGTGGACTATTATTTCCTTATCAACTTGTGCAATTCAAAACAAAACCCAAAACAAACGGTGAGCTAAAAAAAACCTTCTAGCTGAGGCAGGAGAGAAGGGAAGTGAGTTTGATTTCTTCGCCCATAAAAAACGAAGGGTGGCCCCGAAGCAGGACAGGTCAAATGCAGGACCAACAAAGCAAACTGCTACCCTGGAGCGCAGCTATGTAACCGTAGCAAAAATCGTGGGTGCTAGCAGAAACTCCACGGGGTAGACGGTGGCCTAGAGGGTAACAGTTCTTCCTTGTGAATTTCCAAGGTACGAGTATATGCTGTGTGACGGAGACCTGCTTATTGAAATGGCCTGAGGATGGGAGCATAAGCTCAAATTTCAAGGCACATATTTTAAGCAAGGGATTCTACTAATAGAATGCTTAACACAGCAAACTGCTGAGAGGTTAAAGCCAGTACCACCCGAATTAGGTAATTGGAAAGCAGTAGGTTTGACTACCAAATGTGGAAAGGATATACCTCGATTCTATTCCATTACCGTTTTTTTCCCAAAGAGCGCCGGACAGGAGCACAAGACACTTGCTCTCCTCGAGGCCCAAAATGAAGGTATAAATACTAAATTCTGGTAGATCCTGTATGGTTGTATGGTCGGTCGTCACTTTAAGCATGGAAGCAATAAATTATCCAATCTGCGAGACAAGAAACACAAGCTGTTAAATACGGTTAAACAAAATCGAAACTGGGAAAGCTACAGAAGCTCAGAAACTTTAGAAGAAGTTTAGTTTTAGCTTTAGAATAAAAAAAAACCCCAGCAACTAGACTGCATAGACCTCTGTCAAAAACAGAGGAGAGTCAGATGTTCCTACAGAAACGAGATGGCAACTGCACACAAAATGCGTTACAGAGGGCAAGACTTCTACTGGAAACTCACTCTCCGAGCAGTCCCGGGCTTGTGGACTGGAGAGTTCCGAGGAAGATATTCTCCAAAGGATGCCCGCAATGGGCAATAAGCTCGTTCCAGCAATTCAAATCTCTAGGGGTTGATGAAATTATACCAGCCCAAATTCAAAAAGGTAAAAGAAAACTGCTTCCATACCTCACAAAAATAAATAGAAGTTGTCTAGCGCTAGGATATATACCAAACCAGTGGAGGAGGGCGAAGTTAGTGTTCACTCCAAATATAGAGAAGGAAGACCCAAGCCTACCTCAGTGTTAGAGAACGATCAGCATTACATCATTTCTATTGAAAATGATGGAGAAAGCTGTAGACAACTACATAAGGATAGTTGTATTAACAATATCTCCACTGCATCACTTTCAACATGCGTACAGAGCAAGCAGAACAACGAAGACTGCGCTATAAACTGACGTGCTGATAATAAAGTCATTATAGCCAGAGGCAGGATGGAGGAGACCTTATGTGATATCATCGAATGGGGACTAAAATTACAAAAGAGTGGTTCTGCAATCTGGGCTAAATCTAAGTCCAGCCATCCAAAACCTATAGCTATTGTTAGACCAACAATAACATATGTTGCAATACTTCCAAAAGAACCAACCTGATCAGCACGAGAGACACACTCAACAAAGTTAAAAGTTTGGCATGCCTCTGTATTACAGGGACCATGAGAACTTGCCCATCTGCCGCCATGGAGCTTTTATTGGAGCTGACTCCATTGCATCTAGTGGTACCAGAATGCACAAATAAAACAATTATGCGTACGGCAAAATAAGGGATAGATCGAGAAGTGCGCTGCACTAGCCAAGAAGCTTCCACTCCTGGACTTCCACAATCCATTTGGAAGTGTATTTTTTTATGTATTTATTATTTTTATGTATTATGTATTTATTTTAAATACATAAATCTTTTCATTATTGATGGCCGTCACACTTAAGGGAGATGTCATTTTAACAGGTTCCGCAACCAAATGCATGTCATTCACATCTAAGGTTGAGGTTCCAGGAATTGATTCCGTAAAAAAGTGTTTCTTATTGATAAGCCTTGCCATAGGTGTTTTGTGAATGCTTACAGTTTGATTCATTTTGCATTTAATTAGTAGATATACTGAAATTGGTATTACTATTAGTAATGCTATAACTATTACATATTTACATACATTTATGTATATGCTTATGATATTTAAGTTATTTTATTTCTTGGTATTCTTGGTTCTTTCAAATTGTCTGTTTGTTGGATTACAATTTCCTTGAATTAGAATTCTTTTTCCTTCTTTAGCTTTATAGCATCAAACAACAATTATTGATAGGTCTCTAAATATTCTTGGGTTGTCAATAGGTATATCATTAATATATAGTGTACACTTACGATTGATTATTAATATATGTTTTTCTTTTGGTATTTTAAAGTTGCAATTACTATGAAGTGTGCTTATATTTAAGTTCTTAATCATTAGTAAACCCTCTTACAATTTCTTCAGTTTCATTGACTTTATTAATGCATGCATCTTTACATAACGTGAAGGGTTCAAGTTAATTTGCATCTGTTATGTGATTTTTATGTAATAAAATTTCGGTTTTTAATGTTAAAAATTTGTGTATTCTTTAGTTTTAACTCTAATTGATTACTGTCAGGTATTGGAATGACATACTTGAAACGATATTTTATCTCCATTTTTCATGACTGGTGTAGTTAACTTTTGAAGTTTTTCTATATCTCTATTGTACATATCTCTTTTATTATTTGTTAGTATGCTAGTGATCATTGCATTGTGCTTTGCAAAATTTTTGTAGTTTTGTACGGCAAGGCATTGTACCTCGGTCCGGATTTCAGTTTTTTAGAAATATTATTTTTATGTGACGATTTTTCTCTATTATTTTATTTTCCATTATTACCTGAAGTCTTATCTATGATATGGCGGAATTTCCAAAAGGATATTGCTATTCCATTCCTTATAAACCTTAACATGTATAGTCTTACCTGAAACGGTCCAAGGTACAAGACGGGAATGTACCTTGGTTCACGAAGTATTGGCGGGATTTCCAAAAGGATATTACTATTCCGTTCCTTATAAACCTGAACATGTATACGCTAACCTGAAACGGTCCAAGGTACAAGACGGGAATGTACCTTGGTCCACGAAGTATTGTACCTTGGGCCGAAAATATTATTGAATTATTTCCTATACTTTAAAAGTGAAAGCGTTAATTCCTTTCAATAAAAAGTAAAAATGGTACCATTCTGATTCCATTTCAGATAGCAGCAAAAAAAAAAAAACACACACACCATTAACATAAAGTTTTTGTTTTTGTTTAAAATGTTTTTATTTCAAAAAATATTTTTATGTAAAACAATCTAACAAACAAAAATAACAAAAGACTTCAATATTACTTAAAAACGTACTTTAAAGGAACAACATAAAAGAAAAACAACAAAAATAACAAAAGACTTCAATATTACTTAAAAACGTACTTTAAAGGAACAACATAAAAGAAAAAACAAATTTATCACTTCAATATTATTTAAAACTTACTTTACAGGAACTACATAACAGTTTTTGTTTGACGAAATTAAAAGGCGTTGTGATATTAGGAGAAGAGTCACTAATACATTTGATTCGCATTTAGCATCCAAAATGACACACTTAAGGGAGATGTCATTTTAACAGGTTCCGCAACCAAATGCATGTCATTCACATCTAAGGTTGAGGTTCCAGGAATTGATTCCGTAAAAAAGTGTTTCTTATTGATAAGCCTTGCCATAGGTGTTTTGTGAATGCTTACAGTTTGATTCATTTTGCATTTAATTAGTAGATATACTGAAATTGGTATTACTATTAGTAATGCTATAACTATTACATATTTACATACATTTATGTATATGCTTATGATATTTAAGTTATTTTATTTCTTGGTATTCTTGGTTCTTTCAAATTGTCTGTTTGTTGGATTACAATTTCCTTGAATTAGAATTCTTTTTCCTTCTTTAGCTTTATAGCATCAAACAACAATTATTGATAGGTCTCTAAATATTCATGGGTTGTCAATAGGTATATCATTAATATATAGTGTACACTTACGATTGATTATTAATATATGTTTTTCTTTTGGTATTTTAAAGTTGCAATTACTATGAAGTGTGCTTATATTTAAGTTCTTAATCATTAGTAAACCCTCTTACAATTTCTTCAGTTTCATTGACTTTATTAATGCATGCATCTTTACATAACGTGAAGGGTTCAAGTTAATTTGCATCTGTTATGTGATTTTTATGTAATAAAATTTCGGTTTTTAATGTTAAAAATTTGTGTATTCTTTAGTTTTAACTCTAATTGATTACTGTCAGGTATTGGAATGACATACTTGAAACGATATTTTATCTCCATTTTTCACGACTGGTGTAGTTAACTTTTGAAGTTTTTCTATATCTCTATTGTACATATCTCTTTTATTATTTGTTAGTATGCTAGTGATCATTGCATTGTGCTTTGCAAAATTTTTGTAGTTTTGTACGGCAAGGCATTGTACCTCGGTCCGGATTTCAGTTTTTTAGAAATATTATTTTTATGTGACGATTTTTCTCTATTATTTTATTTTCCATTATTACCTGAAGTCTTATCTATGATATGGCGGAATTTCCAAAAGGATATTGCTATTCCATTCCTTATAAACCTTAACATGTATAGTCTTACCTGAAACGGTCCAAGGTACAAGACGGGAATGTACCTTGGTTCACGAAGTATTGGCGGGATTTCCAAAAGGATATTACTATTCCGTTCCTTATAAACCTGAACATGTATACGCTAACCTGAAACGGTCCAAGGTACAAGACGGGAATGTACCTTGGTCCACGAAGTATTGTACCTTGGGCCGAAAATATTATTGAATTGTTTCCTATACTTTAAAAGTGAAAGCGTTAATTCCTTTCAATAAAAAGTAAAAATGGTACCATTCTAATTCCATTTCAGATAGCAGCAAAAAAAAAAAAACACACACACCATTAACATAAAGTTTTTGTTTTTGTTTAAAATGTTTTTATTTCAAAAAATATTTTTATGTAAAACAATCTAACAAACAAAAATAACAAAAGACTTCAATATTACTTAAAAACGTACTTTAAAGGAACAACATAAAAGAAAAACAACAAAAATAACAAAAGACTTCAATATTACTTAAAAACGTACTTTAAAGGAACAACATAAAAGAAAAAACAAATTTATCACTTCAATATTATTTAAAACTTACTTTACAGGAACTACATAACAGTTTTTGTTTGACGAAATTAAAAGGCGTTGTGATATTAGGAGAAGAGTCACTATTACATTTGATTCGCATTTAGCATCCAAAATGACGTCCCAGGCATTTAATTTAGCAGCTCTTAAAGACTTTTGTTTTTGTTTAGATGGAGCCATCATCATCCGAAGAACTACTGTGACAAATTTTTTTTTTAATTGTTGTCGCAGATTTTTTTGTTTTATTTTTTTTTTCAAGTCTGCTATTTCCTCTTTTCCTGGGGTATTGGCAAGAATTCTAGTTTTCCCTTGCCTCCGTCCTCCTCATCTAACTAACTTCCTCGGTGGAGCCTTTGGATAAAGTAGATTTTCTTGAGGAAAGAGGATTGTATAAGTAATAAGTAGTAGCAGGTAATAGTCACAGCCACCTCCGGAGTCACATCTGGAGTTTGATGGCATTTATAGGCCATAGTCCACTAACTTGAAAACCTTGTTATATGCTCATACTTGAAAATGCTTGAAGATATGACTGACAAATTATTGTTGTGATATATTATTTGTCATATATTATTATTGTCTTTCCGGGATTGTTTAACAACCACTCATTAGCAGCTTGGTGGTAGAAGGTCTTGTAAGCCCCGTAAACTGCTCTATCTAGTCGCTGCAATTTGTTTGATGTGTGCGCTTTAAGAGTCAACAGAACGGCATTATTCAGTTTCGCCTCAGTAATAGCATCAACAGAAAAATGGGTATCGTGATAAGAAAAATTTCTGTTTTTTTCTCTGGGGTTATTTTAAATTTACTTTAATCCAATTAACATCTGATTTTTAAAGTTGAATCTCGGCAAAATGAACATCGGAAGTACATGATTTCCCAAACCGTTAATTGCAGCAATCATTGTCACATTCACTCATCTTTCGCCTGATGTTACGCTACCGATTTGTTTCTCTCCTCTCCGTGCCAGAACTTTTGGTGGAATGGAATCTGGGGTAAATTTCAAGTCAAACAGTCTTTATAATTTTCGAAAATAGCTTGGTTGTTTTGCTTATTGAAGATTGATAAACTAGTTCCCTCAGGCTTCCGAAGAACAATGCTTTGATGATTATAAGCCGGTATTTTCCTGCTTCATTTTCTTCATACCAAATCTGAAACATATTTTTTGAGTTGGCTTTTGCAAACTCAAACGCTAGTTTTAACAACTCGTTTCTAGTAAGCCCTTAATGCAGCTTCGTAGCTTTTAAAACATACTATTCTAAAGCTGTTTCTTCACCTGCAGTAAACAGCTGTCGACAATTAATTTTGCTTTCGTAAACAAATTAATTTTTTCTGCCATTTTCATGTTTATCAATATGACGAATTAGAGTAGTTTTAGAGATATTAAACGTTTTTGACGCTGAGTACGCACTTTTACCATCTTTAAGTACTGCGTCTGCAGCTCACTTTAATACTTCAAGGTTTGCAGGCTACCTTTTTACACCTAATTTGCTTCTTGGCATATTTCTCTGAAATATAGAAAACAAATTTTACTTAACAGAATCTAATAAAATGTACATTGGACCGGACCAGGGTAGGTACACGCGCTATCATAGGTCCAAGAGACACTAATACCCTTTATCCAAGAAAAGTACATTTTAAAGTTGTATTCAAAACATATTTATATCATAAACATATACTGAAATCGATTGAAGCAGCGGAAAAGAGACAGAAAATTAATCAACTTCAGAAACGAGATAAAAACATTACTCATTTCACTGAAAACTATGTTTACATTATTTTCTGGCCGACCCGTGCAGCTATACGTTCAAAAAGAAACTGAGAAGAGAAATGAACAAAAGAGCAACATTTCACAGAAAACCCTTTTTTTGTGTGGTTTGTATTTTTTGAAATTTGGCATTCGGAAATTCAATAACAAATCCTGATGATACCTATGTATGTACACATATATTTATTGCACGCATATTTTTACGTAATTTTATATTACTATTTCTGAAGCGTCACTGAAGACAGACGGAGTCCTCTTTAAAGCAATAAAAAAATGATAATAATGAAGTGAACATTTTGTTTCCTCTGGAATTTTCAGGCAACGACAACGATATTCGATATTGATTATTTTATTTTGCCTCCTGTGAGGATTGACTGACAGTGGTCGAACAATAATTGAAACTCGCGAAAATAGACAAAGTGCAGGCGTCGAGTGAAAACAGTTGTACGCGTGCTGTATAGAGGCAACGGGAGTTTCTTACGGTGTTAAATTTTGTTAGCGACGCATCAGACGATTTACGGAACGGTATATTTAAAAGCAGTAAATTGACGTGTGACGCTCGACAACTTGGAAGGCCGTTAATAGGTAATGAGGAAGAAGGCGAAATGGAGGCGCATACGACACTCTTTAAGAAAGTTGAAGATAGGTGGAATGGCAGGCTGATGGCTGCAATCGACGCATCGCGTACTCCAGTACTGCCACCGTCTGTTGCTAACACGGTGAATGCGGTACGTGGTCAAACAGGCGAGGCACACTATGTGCGACTGGAGAAAATAGTCATTATTGAATTCCATGGAGAATTCATTCGGTGGGTTGCATTTCGCTACATATTCGAGGCTTGCTACATTCGCAAGAGTATCTTTCGACCGCAGCAAATTATACGAGGCTAATGAAGGCATTAAATGGCACGGCTGATTTTCTACCCTCAGATGACTCCGAATCAGCTTGGAAAACCTTGAAGGCACGCTACGATAATAATCGGCTTATCGTTTCAGTGCATCTCAACATTTTCCTCTACATGGAATCACTGGAGAAGAAAACGGTATGGCAATCCAGAGACCATAATCGATTCCAAAGGCTTATGTGAACAGAGGCGCTACACAGAGGCCAACACGTTCAAATTTACCAACAGCAGAGCATGGTCACTGCTAATATTGTAATGGCAATCATTACAAAAGAAGCTGTCGAGTATTAGAAGCGTTAGCCACAGCGGAACGATTTGGTAAATTAATGGAGACTAACTTATGCAACAATTGTCTCACACCAGGTCACGCAATCTGCAAGCGTGACCAGGCAAACCAGATAAGGCACCTTCTGTTGCATCATTTGTCGAGAATGATCACACGTTATTGGAGACTTATTTACTGGATATTCGAGGCAACCGCATTACAGCACGTGCGCTATGTGACCCAGGCTCGCAAATATCTTTCATCACGGAGCTATGCCTACAGCATTTGAAGAGGCGAATGAGGCAGCTTTCAGATCCACATTTTGGAAATCCAGGCAAAATTGATCTGCTGATTGGTGAAGTTATTTGGGGTCATACTGAAGAACGGGCTCGTCAACGGCGAGGCAAATCAACCACACGCGCATAATACTCATCTTGGCTGGGTATTTTCCGGCAAGGTTGATTTAGTGCATTGCAATTTGGCGCACGTAATGCATACCATAGGCGACAAGCACATGGAGGCAATGCTTATACATTTCTGGCAGTTGAAGGAATCAAATCTACCGGGATGGCAATGATCAGTCAACGGACGAAAGCGAGCAGCATTACGTTGCCACGGTACAACGGCAGGAGGGCGGACGGTGTGTGGTCGGCATACCGTTCTTACCGAATGAACAGTAACTTGGCGATTCACGGCAGTTCTATCGAAACGAGAAGCGAAGACATTCCAATCCCAATGACGTTACAGGAAGGCAATGATTGTGATGGGTCGCAGGCATATTATATCCCACATCATGCACTCACAACTAAATTTCGGGTTGTGTTTAACGCGTCGGTAAAAACAGGCAAGGGAGTATCTCTCATTGATACGCAGTACGAAGCAGTACGAGATTACATTTCGATATAACGGACATTTCGGAAATGGAGTATTTCCTTTGGACGGACTCACCCATCGTTCAAACCATACGTGGCAAATCGGGTGAGTTTTATTCAACAACATAGCAAATCGGCGGCATGGTATCATATTCCAACTACGCAGAACCCAGCGTATTGCGCTGGTCGAGGACTAATGTCTTCGCAACTACAGGTTCATATGCTCTGCTAGACAGGGCCAAGATTTCTCCGATAGAGTGATCAGTACACTATGACAGGTGAGCCATTATGCACTGCAGATGATTAGATGCAGATGAACGGCACCCGATCATCTTATCGAAGGAAAGCAGGCTGGTGTACATGATTGTTGCTGAGGTGCATCGTGATACACTACATTGCGGTATTCGTAAAATCGTACATCAACAAAATGTATCACGTGTCACTTGCAACGAGGTGCAGTGGTAAGGCAACAAATGGGTGATCTACCGAAGTATCTTGTAACCAGGCATCGTCCATTTCTTATCAATGGTGTGGGTTATTATGAACCATTCCAGATTCGCTTAGGCCACCACGGTCGCGGCCAACGATCAAAACGTACGTAGTTATTTTTGTATGTTAGCCAACAAAGGCGGGACATATCGAGCTGGCTACCGATCTATCTACCGAGATATTTCTCAACGCATTCGCAAGATTCCCAGGCAGGCGAAGAACGTGTGAGTAACTTCATTCGGATAACGGGAAGAATTTTCAAGGCCCAAATCGGCGAATGAAAGATGACTTAGCAGCATGCCACAACGAACACTTAAAATATCAATAGAAGATAGATAGAATTAATTTTACTATCGAGCATCTGTGGTCTTGAGAGTAAAATGCTCTCGCTTTCAAAAGAGGAAAGCAAAATGCAGCTGTGGTGCAGAACTTAGGCTTAATCGGAGCTTAAACTTGCACAGTGAAACTGGGGTCACGTTTCTTCAGGACTGCGAATCTCTTCGCTGTTACCAGGGTAAGTGAGAATACCGAATTATCGGATTTAAACCTGCTTGGCTATAGCTTGACGCAGCTTTTATTTTTACACTGCGGTCTCGCCATCTACGTGCGTAGTGATGGAGATTACCAACTTGAACATATTCACAATATGGCCTCTGTTCCAAACCGGAGTTTCATTTTCATGGCTCCCTCAATAGTGACGTGGATTCCGATATGATCACAGACATTTTGGGCATTTGCTGGGCATGATAACCTTCAGGTATGACTCGAGCTGTAAAGAGGCTATTATAATAAGACTTTGCAGTGCAGCGCATTGAAACGTTGATTCCACCACGGTACAAATCCACTTCCGCAATCGTAAAGTTACAACCTAAACATCCAGACTTGCGCAAATCCGCTGGCCCGGATGGTATTCAACCTATACTTGGGAAGTCTCTTTCCGAGTAAATGAAAAACAGCATTTGTCCAGCACGTAACTATAAAGGGCTAATCTTCGTCACCCACCTCATACCGACCCATAGCACTTGCGTACCTTCTTTGTGAGGTCATGGAAACGGTGATAAATCGTCGGCTTATCAAATATATTGAATCGGGGAAGGTTCTTAATGACCTGCGTTTAGGGTTTCCGCAGCTACAGGTCCACTGGTGATTTGATAGCTTATCGGACCGAAAAGTGGAACCAATCTTTGCACATTGCAGGCGAAAGCAAGATCGTTGCGCTTGATATTTCTAAGGCATTTGACTGAGCTCGACATCAAGCTCTTTGTCGAAAATGCGTGCCTCTGGTATAGATAAATCTCTTCTTCTATGGATTCGAAATTGCCTTTCGAGCTTTTCATTTTAGTCCAGAGAGCGCTCGGTTTAGTTAAAACATCTATTTCACTTAGTTCAAAGTAGTTCAATACTAAGAAAAGTACAATAAAGCCCGTACGACACTAAGTTTTTTCCCTATTTTTTTGAGTATAATGAGAAAATAAATCAGTGCAAAAAATTCACTAATGAAATTGTCATTAAGTGTGAGTGTGTACGCACCAGCCTATAAATTGGAAACAACACAATTGATTGAAAATTGTGATGTAATCAGTCGCTAGCAGCTTGTTTCTTGGTATTTATTCCGTTTTTCTTTTTGAAAACCATATCAAACTACAGTACAAATTATGCATACATTCACCTTAAACACAGACATTGTATGGGCGTTTTCAAAATAATTGCTCTCCTTCCAAAAAATTCACTCAGCTTTTTAAAATTCCCTTTGTATAAAATTATGTAATTTTTGTTAAAAGAATTTTATTAAATTTCATAAAAATATTAGTAATAATTGGTAAATTAGACTGTCTTAGGACGACTGAATAAAATTGTAGTTTCATTTGAAATACATTTGCCTCCTTCTAAGTCGAATTATCCCGGGATAAGAAAATTAGTTCGAGTTATAGGGAGTTCGGCCTAGAGGATGGCTTTTTGTACGGAAAATTGAGGGTAAAGTCAAAATATGACCAACAAATTCAGTGAAAGAACAAGCACAAAAACAGAAAAACTTTAATTTTGATTGACCATTATAAATTAAGAATACCGTAGTATGCATAATTACATTCGAATAAATTAATACTTACCATCAGGAGGTAAATAATATTGGCATGGACCATAAGCTGAAGTAACCTATTTGAAAAGAAACTCGATTAAAAATAATATCGCTTAATTTATAATAAAATAAAATAGACAATACAAATAAAATGACTAGTTAATTAATATAAATGCCCTCTCATTAGCATTTTGCTTTAAGATATATGAAAATCTCCAAACTACTATTATGGTGGTTTGCTTGGTAATGAAGTCTACAGGCGCGCCTCAGTTATATACTAAATCTTGCCATCTTGCAAAGGTTTTGGGGTATACGCATTTCGTACAGGTACAGCTCGCTTTCTTTATCTATACCTTCGGGCCGTGCTGTCTTGGCCACAGACACTTATGGATATAAGTAACCCATTGTAAAGGAATGTATAGCAAAAGGAAGGAGAAAAAGAAGCGCGAGTGGCAGTTCCTTTGTGCCACACCGTCACCCCTAACAACACTAGCCGTCAACCAAACATTGACGATACCTTCTCGTCACACCGTCTCACCAATCACAATTAACACAATATCAGCCCTCAAACGACGCAGCAGATTTAGCATAAGAACCAATATATGTGAAAAAGCGGTGGGGTGGCGACGGGGAGCGGAAGAGTCACAGCATGCACTAACAAGTGCGTGCGGGAAGCCAAAACGGACAACGTCATCGACTTAGGGTAAGCACATGGAACGTTTCATCGGTCAAAGGAAAGGATCTCGAGCGATTTCATTAAGCTGCCAGATATGGTGGGTATGTCTTCGACGAAGCAAAGGAGATCTAGAACTGTAGACATTTTGAACGGCGGGAGTGGCGGTACTCACAAATTCCAGGCTGGCAGGCAGGGTATTCGAGTGGATGCCATTGGGAGGAAGAATTGGGATTTTAAAGCTCAGGCTTGAAAGTTCAACTTTGGCTCTACAGTCAGAGATCCAGCGACATCCCTGGATGAAGTCAATACTGCTCTCAATAGGTTAGCGGAGATGGATTCCTATATCCTGATGTCTGATTTCAATGCTCACGTGGGTGCGGATGATTACACGCATGCGGTTGGAGAAACTACAGAACAGTGAGTTGCTGCTGAATTTTGCACTGCACATATCTGAATGGTTTGAGCGAAGAAGAATGGCGGCTGTTTTCAATAGCCGTTCATTTTGGCGATTGAACAGCTAAAAGTTGGCAAATCTACTGGTATAGAGGAACGCCGACTTGGAATACTTAAGGCCTGGTAACGTGGTGAGACACCTGGCGATTGGCAAGCTGGGGTGATTGTCCCTCTTTTCAAGAAGGGGGACAAACGAGATTGCTCCAACTACAGGGGGCATAATATTAGTACATTGTTGCATATACTTAAAAAGACAAATAACTTAGCGACACAATATTTACAAAGAATATTAACTAGAAGAAGTGATGTTCAACCCTACAATTTAAGATATAATGAAAACTTTATTGTGCATTTTTTCCAAACAACAGAACTCAAATTTTAAATCGTCTTACAAAATTTCAATCGTCTTTATTATCAAAATGCGTGCCCTGTTGAGAAGGTTCATCGCGACATCACATGTGTTCAGCGACGAAACTCATTTTTAACTCAATGGGTACGTAAATAAGCAGAATTGTCGATTTTGGAGTGAATATCAGTCAGAAGCATGGCAAGAGCTACCAATGCATCCAGAAAAAGTCACAGTTTGGTGCGGTTTATGGGCTGGTGGCATCATTGGACCGTACTTCTCCAAAGATGATGCGAATCGTAACGTAACTGTGAATGGTGAGCGCTACCGTGAGATGATATCCAACTTTTTTTGCCCAAAATGCAAGAGCTTGACTTGCACGACATGTGGTTTCAACAAGGCTTATTGAGAGGCGAGTTCGGTGAACATTTTATTTCACGTTCGGGACCGGTCAATTGGCCGCCTAGATTGTGCGATTTAACGCCTTTAGACTGTTTTTTGTGGGGCTATGTTAAAGCTCATGTCACGCATTGGAAGACAACATTGAAGCAATTATTCGTGAGATACCGGCCGAAATGTTGGAATGAGTATGCCAAAATTGGACTAAGCGGATGGACCATTTGAGTCGTAGTCAAGGTCAACATTTGCATGAAATAATCTTCAAACATTAAATTATATGGACTATTACTAAATTATATGGACGTACTATCGATTCAAAGAAAGATTTCATGCATTTTTCTGAATTTTATGTGTTTTTTTAAAAACTTTCCTATAGCTTTTAAAAAATCACCCTTTAGAAATGTGAAAATGGCTGTATATTACTAAATAAACATAATATAATACAATATGACCGAGACCCTCGAGTTAAACTCTTTAGTGTTCTGCAGGAGTATGGAATTGATGGTCTTCTTCTGAGGGTCGTGCTAAATCAACACCTTTCACCATGGGCTTTGGACTTAGCCAAAACTGTTTCTAGTCACCCTCCTTTTCATTGTATATGTTACGGATAAATATTATTTATATCCATTTGCTTTTATATCCATTTCTTCAATTCATGTTATTATATTTGCATTTTAATTATCTGCAATATTTCATATTGCTCTTAAGCAGGCGGTACTACCCCACATACCGTCTGCCACCCACATTTATATATCCGTTTGAATTACAATCACAGCAGAAGAAAGATAAGTAAACCCTCTATAACGTACTGGTTGGTTGTTTTATTTGATTTTTGGTGGTTGTATTCAATTGCACTCACGTTAGTTGGATTGCCTTTTTGTTATTTCATTCGGGTTTGATTGTTTTGAGAATCAATTCTCCCTTGAATCTCTTCCCGTAAGCATACATCGAAGGGAGAACATATTGGTCGCTCGCAGCCGAAATTAACCGGATCGGATATTTTTTGTGAGTTCAATAATTCGTACATGGACGTGGACTATGGATCTAAGTACTACTACATTCGGGCAGACGTGGATCCGAGCCAATCTATATTGCAACAAATGGCAAGTTAACAAGTGTGTTTTTTTTTGGAACGATTGAAATGTACATCGGCCACGTGTTCTAATATAAGTCTCCCAAAAATGACCATTCCTCCAATTTCAAGCATCTATAAAGATTGGCTCTCATTTCCTGATCTGTATCTGGGGTCGGTCCGCAATAAGACAACCCTTACGTCGACACAGAAGTTCCAGTACATTCGGTCCTCTTTACGAGACGATGACACTACTATTATCATATATATACCGGTCAGTGATGCAAACTATGCTGAAGCATTATGCAATGCTCCCTTCAATGAGCACCAGCATCGTCCTAGTACTGCGAAAAGTGATGGCACATCCCGTTTGATCTCGAAACCAATCAAGCTTGGGCAGCACAGTCATCACGAGAACCACTATGCTGTTCTCGTTATCGATATTCTGCGCTATTGGCGAACTTCTGAAATTCCTCCTGGCTAGACTTCTTGACTACCTGGCTCGCAATAGACTACTCTATGACCTACTTAGATTTTATCCGGTTTCAGAGTTTATTCAATTTTTCTTGGTGTAAGTGCAATGAGTTTGATTAAAAGTTCTCTATCAGATGATGTCCAAATGTATAAAACTAGTCGCAATAATACAGTTGTCTTTGTTAATGCTAGCAATTTCGATTTGGTTAGAATCTATAATGGGTCTATTAACAATAGCTTAGATTTGAAAGTCACAGGTGATTCCTATATCCAAAACAATTGTAAATGTGAGTAGCTTGGCATGTGTTTCCATATCGGGAGATAAACTTAACTTGGTTGAATCAGTGACTAGTCATGGGTTTGTTGTCAACTCTACATTGTCTGGTTACGACCATGCAAACAATGTTATTAGACGGATATATGGATGTCACCGTAAGCTCTGGTTGAGTCATAGTTATACACCTACAGACGAAAACTTGTTTCTTCTCCTATCTTACGTCGTATTTCCTATGCTGAAGTTGCTTACTGTAAACTTAACTCCTTTTCCCAACGAAAGCTAGAGGTAGCTCTTAATGATGCCGTCATTAATAGACAATACTTTGACACCAGTAAATGCATATTCTCGCATAACATCATAATGAATAAGACTCCAGTGTACCTGTGTGACAGAATCAATTTTGCTCACTCTCAGAACACGAACTCTAAATTCATCACGTTACCGCTTTAATACGAATATGAAACTCCTTACCGAATAATATTGCAATAATCATAAACGCCAAACGCTTTAAATGTGTCATTCTTCAATTCCTTTCTTCCATCTCATAATGACTTCCTTCTTTTACCAATATTCCTCCTTCACTTCTTTTCTATTGACATTTTCTTTCTTATATAATTGCAACTTCTGGATTGTTTTTAAAACCCTAATTTGCTTATACTTAGTACTATAAAAAACACATGTCTTAATGTACCTTTATTTATATTAATAAACTTTATGGAGGAATATCTCCAACTCGGTCATTTGACACTGATTCCCCACGAAGAAGTGAGTTTAAATCAATGTCGACATAAATAAAAATCGGCAAAGGACTACGTCGGTGCCGCGAGAACATTCTAAAGGGTGGTTAAGATTTAAGGGCCTATGTTGAATGTGAACCACACCTAAACGCCAACGTTTTTTTCTGCATTTCATTTGACATTTCTCAATTTCAGACTAACTCAACTTGAACCATGGAAAGATACACAATCGAGCAACCCGTTAATCATGGGCGTTCAAATCAAAATGCATATCGTGCACTTCGTGATTTTTTCGGTCACTTTAATCGTCCAAATGTGAGTACAATCGGAAAAATCATGCAAAAATTTGAGCAAACCGGGTCTGTAGGAGATGTAAAAACACCAGTGCATGCTCATACAGCTCGTACTCGTACGGCTGAAGAGCCGTCCACCTCAACTCGTCATCGTGCCTAACAATTGCGCCTCTCACGCTCGTCGTTGATGAACATTATTCATAAAGACTTGCATTTACGCGCTTTCAAGGTGCAATTGACTCAAGAACTAAAGCCTCTTGACCATTTCAAGCGTCGTCAATGGTCAGAATGGTGGCAAGAAATGGCAACAGTGGATGATCAATTTTCGAAGAAAATCATCTTCAGTGATGAGGCACATTTTCACCTCAGTGGATTCGTCAATAAGCAGAATTGCCGCATTTGGGCAAATGATAATCCAAGAGTGATTCTCGAAATACCAATGCACCCACAAAGAGTGATTGTTTGGTGCGGTTTATGGGCTGGCGGTATCATCGGGCCGTATTTTTTCCAAAATGATGTTCGCTATCGTGAAATGATAACGAACTTTTTATGGCCTGAATTGGAAGATATGAATGTGGACGATATGTGGAAAGAAAAGGTGTACGTAGATAAGCCAGCAACAATTCAAGAGCTAAAGAATGAGATTATTCGGCACATTAACAGCATAGAACCTCAATTATGCTTCAGCTTCATCGAAAATTTGGACCGTCGGATGGATTTTGTGAACCGCATTTGACAACCCGTACACTGCAGCAGATCGAACGCTACCAGGTGTTGTGACTGATGGATTGGCGTCGATTAAGCGTCTAGATTTCAGATCCATGACTAGTCCGTAAAGTGCAAGTAGATTATCTCCGATAATTGCAATCTTAACATCAGCAACGATGTAATAGCACGTCTTAGACCAAAGTTCAGAATGAGAGTTTTCTCACCGTACATACGGACTGGTGTATTTTTGGTGGCGTAGAGAATCTTCTGTGCTGATGGACTATTGCAATTAATAGGACGTGGTAAAAAATATATGGCGGAAGCAGAATCGACAAGGTATTTTGAATTGTGTTCTTGTCTAACACCTACTACATGTGTGTTGTACTCTTACTGGTTTTTATTTGCCGGCTTAAAAGGTAACAGCGAGTGTAGCTTAAAGGAAAGTACCCGCATAGCTTCTGACATTTCCGGGCGTCCTACCCTAACTTTTGCTGAAATCTGACAAACTTAGGTGTGTTGGCTGGAGTGCTCCTAGGGCTAATGCGATGTCGGGATTGAGGTCTCTGCTTATGGAATGGACTGCGATGGCGCGCAAGACCA
The DNA here is from genome assembly GCA_905231855.2 of Eristalis tenax. Classification (NCBI taxonomy): domain Eukaryota; kingdom Metazoa; phylum Arthropoda; class Insecta; order Diptera; family Syrphidae; genus Eristalis; species Eristalis tenax. The sequence continues at coordinate 17,457,826 of HG993125.1, read as the reverse complement.
GCATTTTTAATGCTGGCACCATTTCTGAAATTAGTTGGAGAAATTAGTTTCCAATAGCTGGACCTGGGAAAGAAGGCACATATCGCCGGCTAGCTAAATAATGCGTTTTGCCTAAGAGACTTGATGGTCGTCTGCCTCCTATCTCAAGACCAGTCAGTTAATTTTTGGCTGCATCATCCATTCGACTCTGAAAACCTGGATTTATGCTGGTGCTTAAATGTCGCATACTAACCTTTTAGAGGTGGTCTTCACACAAAATCAGAGACTGCACTTAGTAGGGCAGGTTCCAGAAAAGCTATGACTGAGTTGAATTTGCTGTTGCCGGAATTGATTCCGTTGTTGTGGAACTGTGCCTCCACTAGCGAAAACCAAAGGGCTAGATCTATTCTCCCCGAGAAGGGAGGCAGACATAAGTTCCTTCCGGCTAACAATTCCCGTACATCGACTTGGCTTTCGGTGCTGGAGTTGGTTTGGATTTTACTCTTTTTAACAATAATATTGTCACGTGTGACGATCAGAACAGCGACCACCTTTGAGTCTGCCAATCAGTCACCCACCTTTGTCCACTAAGCGTCGACACAGCTACCTATTGGCAAAAACCGATTATAACTCTGGTGTTTGTAAACTGTCACGCTGTTTATTTATTTATTTATTTTTGTTTATGAGCCTTAACGTTATAGTTTGCATTGCATTGTTATGTTACAAATGAATAATTGTTAATCACTGCATTTTTGTAAATAAAATCTCTGAGTCACTGTACAATATACATCGCGCCATCCGAAACCAACTGCATCTGATGGTACCGTATTCTCCAGCACCCAATCCTCGAGCTTCAAATCTAATCGGACGATGCACGCACACTTGGTAGCGTATGCATATGGAAATGACCGAAATAAATAACTAGACATAAGCATCTGAAAAAAAAAACATTCCGAAGAGTATTCCCGAAATGATTGTAGTACATACTTATGTAAAAACCGTCACCTATACACGAATGAAATACAAAGAATTATTTACATGATCGATTGAGAGGAATCCATAGCTAGATGGCGGCAGGAGGATATAGAATGTGGCAACTAATATACCACATTAGGGTCTCTATATTTCATTTCACTTATTATTTCAACTTTTATGTACAAATACATTCTTCTTTTTCCTCTCTATTGTTTCTCTCGATTTTTCCACTTCCCTGTTTGCGACGTCAGTGCAACAACCGTTCCAGTACTTACATTGTTTATTCTTTGTTGAATTCAAATTCAAATTTAAATATAGATATAAATGTTTTGAAGTTTTAATGTGAATTGAGACTGTTTTGTGTTATTGTCTGCCAAGGTACCCACAAATTGATGACGACACGCACGCCTCCACCGAATAAACCAGAACCTTCTAGAGGGAATGCTGCAACGCCAACACCTTTAACCAGCAATTTGACAGACGCAGTTACTGCTCCCACGTTCGCACAGTGCACAGCATCTCATATCGACCAAATCAAACGTCTGAAGTTACAACCATTCTAGCGTCAAAAAGAGCAGTTATGGTTCATCGCTATAGAACCGTAGTTTCAGACAAAGAAAATCAGGTCTGACACTGCTACACATCTGTTACAGAGCATATTCCATCCAATACTCCTGAAACGGATAAGTATGGTGTAATTAAGGACGTGGTAATTAATCCCTACTAAATTTCGCAGGAACGTCGTTTTAAAACACTTGTTTCTGGGTTAGAGTTAGGTGATTGGCGGCCATCAGACTTACTCGCCGAAATAAATCGTCTTGGTGGAACTCAAATTAAATCGACATTTGTTCGAATGATCGTCTTCCACAATATCTCCAAATTGCACTGACAACAGCTGATGGCCTTGACAATTCGAAACTGGCACAAATCACAGACAAAACAAGTGAAATTCAGCCTGATTCAGTCGGCCGTCAAGTTATGTCAGTTTCTCATACGCCTTCAGCAAGCGATGCCATAGCTAAAAAAAGTGGAGGAACTCTCTAGGAAGGTGGAGACGTTATCTGTGAGGTAAGCACAAGCCATCGAGTCAAACTTCTACAATAGACATAATTGCTCCCGCAGTTCAACACCTTTATCCCAGAGAAGCCATCCGAAGGATGTTGTAGTTACACCATCAGTCTGCTTTTACCATCGCTGATTTACCTATAAAGCAAATCGATGTACTCAACCTTGTGCATGGACACAGAAGCAGGGAAATACACAACACCGTCAGTAGATTCGTTGAATGCTGGCGGCCAACCAAACCCTCGCCGACTCTTTATTTATGACCGCACATTAGACATCAATTTCCTGGTCGACACTGGAGCTGATATATGCAAAACTCCAGCTTCTTGTAAGGACTAATCAATACAAGCAAAACTTGAACTTTACGCCGAAAGTGGTGGCCGAATACAAACTTACGGTGAGAAGGCTCAACATCGGACTCCGTCTATCAATCCGTTGGATATTTTGCATCGCTAACGTGACGTATCCTATAATTGGTGCTGATCTAATACATAAATATGAACTCCTGGTGGATCTCAATCGTGGTTGTGTTGTAGACCCTCACACAGGTTTTCGAAGTACCGGCTCGTATGCCACAGTTCCTATAACATCCATCACCGCTCTTAACGAATCGTCAAAGTCTTCCAGCATACTTAAAGATTTTCTTGAACTGTTGGGGAACCCATCAAACAGATCCGGTTCCAAGCATTCCGTGCGACACTACATTTCTACTCTCGGACCACCAAGTGTTGAACGGGTACGTCAGCTTTGCCCAGAGCGCCTTAAAGCAGCAAGTGAGGTATTCCAACTCATGGTCGATCTTGGTAACGCTAAACCCTCCAACAGCCCATGCGCCAGCCCACTACACATGGCGAAGAAAACGAATGGCGATTGGAGACCGTGCGGTGATTAACGCAAACTTAACGATCAGATCATCCCAGATATCCAATAGCACTCCTCCAAGATTTCTCTGCATCCCTGTCTGGAAAATTTCCTCTCCTTGCGAATAGATGGCGTTATTTGATGGTTTGCATCCTAGTTATCTCATCTTATATGCGTTATACTATTCACATCACACTACCCACCACCTAAACTTGTTCGTCCCGAACATGATCCAGAATTCCTGCCTGTACGTTGGGGGACGATCGCATTGTGTTTGTAACCTTCGTGGTAGTCCTTTGCTCCTTTCCGGGTGTGAAGCTAAAGGTTGCGCAGACATCACTTGCATGGATAACTTCTCTGGCACCCAACCCCATGCAACTTCTGTTTCGCTATCTCAACAGAAGCTCTTAGAAGTGATGCAGCCATCGAAACGGACTCTGCTTCTACTCCCAGTACGTTTGGCGATCTGACAAAGCATCACAACGCCAGATCAGACAACTCAGTTTCATCAGTCAGTTTACCACCAACATCCAATAAATAAATCATCTCTCAGCGATACGTGTGGCCATCCATGCAAAAGGATATCTTAAAGTGGCCACGTGACTGTGTTCCCTGCCAGCGATCAAAATTTGGACATCATATACATACATTCCCGGCTGCCTTTCCATCTCCAGACGAGAGGTAAGATCAAGTGCATCTGGATCTTGTAGGACCAAAGTCTCACGGATTCAGGTATTGCATGACCATGATTGATTGCTTCACTAAATGGCCGGAGGGCATCCCCATCAAAAACATCACAGCAGATGGAGTAGCCAGCGTGTTCTTCGCTCATTGGATTGCGCGCTTTGGATGTCCCAATTTAATAACAACAGACCAGGGATCTCAATTTGAAAGTGCACTGTTTACAGCACTCGCACAACTAGTCGGTAGTAAACGCATCCGAACTATACCACGCCTTCCCGCTGCTAACGGAGTAGTAGAAAGGTAATGTCGGACACTTAAAGCCATCATGTGCCATCAGAATATACAGCGGACCAACGTGTTGCCAACAGTGCTGTTATTATATTGAGAACTTGCTTCAAGGACGATATTAAAGCATCCCCAGCCGAATACATACATGGAACAACGCTGCGTATTCCGGATGAACTCTTTACACTCGACAGCCCACCCGTGGATCCACACTTTTTTCTTGAAGACTTCGGCATTCACATGAGGAACCTTAAGCCAGCACCTGTGTTACATCACTGCCTGTGTTACATCACTGCAAAACATTTTATTACAAAGACTTATTCACTTGTACATATGTGTTTCTACGAATCGACGCTTCAACGACAGCTGGATCAGTCTTACTCCAGACCTTGTCAGCTAAGTAAGCGACTGGACGAGCGAGTTCTTACAATCAACGTCAACGGAAAAGAAATGAACGCAAATGTCGAACGTCTCAGACCAGCCCATCTTGCAAGCGACGATGTCTTCGAAAATCCAATCGATGTTATTAACCAGACAATCATAGACCACTTCATCAACCTGAAACATCAGAAAATCATCAAAACCAACAGAAGTCGAAAGATGTTTTTTTTGTTGAAGTGAATACCCGGCCAAATATTGGCAAATTTCACGGTGGGCCTACCCACAATAACGGAGTCAAATTAAGCGTTGACCACAGCTCTGAAGAAGTACTTATCACCCCAGTAGCAATTTAGTGACGCTTAAGGACGACCACAAATCTTGCTGAGGGTGAGGCCTATCTAACACCTCTAGCATCCACATACCCTAGATGTTGAAGGGTCCTTGGATGGAATATACTCCCTCGATCTTGGGCAACCACAGCCACCATGATACTCCCACTAGGGGACTTACCACTTGATAGCACAGAATAGAAAGTTAAGAGCCTAACGACACCAACTATCCTTTCCGGGCCAGGTATCTCTCATTTTACCTGGTCAGGCTTTCGCAACCGTGAAGGTCACTTCCAGATAAGTGCCTTAACACTAAAGGCCCAGCAACCTTTTCGTTCAACGAAAAACCCTAGAAGAACCGGTTAGTTGAAGCATAGAACGACTGTCGCTATGCACCCCCTGACCGACGCACTAATTGCGTGGTCGAGTTATTACCGACCACATGAACAGGCACCCCATGCCCCACACAACAACTCACCACAGTTCCAGCCCAAATGTTACCAAGTAAAAACTTAACTACATAAGGCACCATTGCCACAGCAGGAAATAATGTTGGGGAGAACCCCCAAATGGCATCCGAGTGGGTCAGGATGAGACCTGCACGGCCCCGCTCCCGCCCAAAACATCCACCATCTGCAAGTTCATGGCTGTTGCGGACTAAGTCCTACGTGCCATTAGATCGGGAGCTCTGTAAGAGTCGAGTACCACAAACTGAGGCCAGCGCTAGGGGAACCCCTTGTAAAACAGTAGTTTCTACTACAAGGACAAACACAGTGCCATTATTGCCTTCTCAGCCGTCTCCCTTGAGAAAAGTACACGACTAAAATCCTAAGTGTCACCTACGCGCACTATACCCATCACAGAGAGATCCCTGCAGTTAGCATTTTGCGGACACTCGATTAGAACATGTCCCCATTCTTCTCTCGGTGCACCACACGAGTACTCCGGCAAGCTATCTAGAGCTCTTTTATGCAAGAAAGCATTTAGGGAACCATGACCAGTCTGTAGAAAGCCCGCGTAGAGTGAGAAGTCCGGACACTCCCGCCTACACGCATAAGCAACGGCGATACCACGAACAGGTTTGTAAGAACGTACTTACGTGTTTCGTATTTGTCAGTTTCATAATATCAGTAATGGCTTCAGTTTTACCGATTTTCATCTTGATACCTTCCATCGTAAGAATGTGTCCTAGAAATTTCATTTCGGGACAGCAAAACCTGCACTTTTCTGGATTTATGCGCAATCCAAAATCATTCAAACGATCAAACAGGTGCCTAAGGTCTCGCATGTGCTCTTCAAAGTTGGACGATCGAACAATAACGTCATCAAGATATTTGATGGCATAGAATATTATCACCGAGACCAGAACAAACTTGATCCATCAGACGTTGGAACGTTGTTGGTGCATTGCGAAGTCCAATCGGCATGCGATTAGAACGGAAAGTGCTAAATGGGGCAATGAAAACAGTTTTATCCTTATTTTCCTCTTTAACTTCAATTTGCCAATAACCGGATTGTAAATCCACTGTTGTCATGTACTCGGCGGTTTTCGCTGTGTGCAAAAGATCGTCAATGAGTGGGAGCGGACTCCGTTCTGCACCATTACAACCGGTGATGCCCAAGGCGAGTCGCATGGCTCGATGACTAACTGGTTCAGCATCCTCTGGATGTGAGTCATTAGCTGTGCCCTTCTTGGCTCAGATAGGCGGTACGGTCTTAATGATACTGGTTGGTGCTGGCCGGTTCGGATCTCATGTTTCACGCCTTTTAAATTTGCGTATTTTTCCCAACAGAATACTTCCTTATATTCTTCAAGAAGGCAACCAAGTTGATTCCTTTCCTCCGAATGTAAGTGTTGTATGTCGAACATATTGACTTCTAACTTCCTAGGTGGACCAAACAGCTTACTATCTACATCTTGGTCATATGTTGGTAACAATTCCTTAAACATTTCGTACACATCATTCGGGAAGTAAGCGTTATCAGAGTGTTCTTCTTCAACGGACATGTTCAACACACAGTTGGGATTCTAGGTGTTTGTAGAATTGCTGGAAAAGTAGCGATGTCTGGACTGGAAACTTGTACTATCTTGTCGGTGTTGTTGGTGAACGCGATTGGAAACATTTCTTTTGTTGGTCGATAAAATACGCGACCATTTGTACCATTTATAGGAAATGCTATGAATTTTGTTCATTAAAAATATGTTCATACAATACACTTCCTTGTTTTTATAAAAACTCATCACACTGATAATTATAATAATTATATGACAATAATAATGAGTATTGGTGGCGCTACAGCCCGTAGAGGGCCCAGAGCCTGTTTCTCAGCTGGGCTTGTTCTTTCACCCACAATTTTATGCGGACACTCTCTGAACATTGTCAGTGACTCGAAAGAAGTGGGACAGTGAAAGGTATTTTGCTCATACCACGAATCGGACCTGGGTAAAGTTAGTAATAAGATAGTTATATGATAAAGATAGTTATATGTCCTGCAATTTAAAAGTTGAACTTGATTTTCCGCCGTCGACTCTAACTCATCATACCTACTGATGATGGCGAGTTTTTTTTACTTGGTTTAACCACCTCGTCCTGGGTCTGCCCGCCTCGGAAGTCGTAATAATGGGGACAATCAAACTACAAAAGCATAACCCTTTCTATTCGAAGAACCAGCTGCTCAATGTTGGGCCCTCGCACTGCCGTGTTTCTCACCCTATCCCGGCGAGTAATCCCCACAACAGCACGAATCCCATGCTGGCAGCTTGACTTACCTTACTGTCTAAAATAACTATCATATCTTTGACCAAGTTCGGCCTTCCTGATTATAGATTTTCCAAGTTTTTTTTTAATTGCCCAAGCTTTTCCTATCCCTTTACAGGAAAGATCGGCATTACTACTCCCACCACTCATGAAAAAGACAACGAGATAAACAAAAAACTTCTACACCTGCTTCAAAAAGGGTGGTAAAATTTTAAGGGCCGATGTTGATTTTGAATAAAACACAAATTATTTAGGAAATTATTGTCATTTCTTTTTATTATGATAATATTGGTATGGTTCAATTATGTATGTAACAAAATATCGACCAAATCAAACACCTCCATCCGATGGTCCAAATTTTCGATGAAGCTGAAGCATAATTGAGGTTCTTTGCCGTTAATGTGCCGAATAATCTCATCCTTTAGCTCTTGAATTGTTGCTAGCTTATCGACGTACACCTTTTCTTTCAAATATCCCCAAACAAAAAAAATCCAACGGTGTCAAATCACATGATCTTGGCGGCCAATTGACATCGGCACCACGTGAGATAACACGGCCATTGAATTTGTCGCCCAAAAGAGCCATTGTTTCGTTAGCTGTGTGACAAGTGGCACCGTACTGTTGAAACCACATATCGTCCACATTCATATCCTCCAATTCGGGCCATAAAAAGTTCGTTATCATTTCACGATAGCGAACACCATTCACAGTAACTGCCTGACCGGCCTAATTTTGGAAAAAATACGGCCCGATGATACCGCCAGCCCATAAACCGCACCAAACAGTCACTCTTTGTGGGTGCATTGGTTTTTCGACAATCACTCTTGGATGATCATTCGCCCAAATGCGGCAATTCTGCTTATTGACGAATCCACTGAGGTGAAAATGTGTCTCATCACTGAAGATGATTTTCTTCGAAAATTGATCATTCACTGTTACCATTTCTTGCCACCATTCTCACCATTGACGACGATTGAAATGGTCAAGAGGCTTATTTATATATTTTCTGCAGTACGAACTGTACGAGCATGTACTGGTGTTTACGCATCTCCTACAGACCCGGTTCGCTCAAATAAAAATCAAAACGATTTTTCCCATTGTACGCACATTTGGACGATTAAAGTGACCAAAAAAATCACGATGTGCACGATATGCATTCTGATTTGAACGCTTTTTTTCATAATAAGCATGAATAACTTTAACGCGTTGCTCGATTGTGTATCTTTCAATGGTTCAACTTGAGTTAGTCTGAAATTGGGAAATGTCAAATGAAATGCAGAAAAAAACGTTGACGTTTAGGTGTGGTTCACATTCAACATCTGCCCTTAAAATTGCCCTTTATAAAGCATTTTAAAATTCGAATAATTAGTTTTCAAGTCGAAACCAACCGACGCAATATAGAAATTTTAATAAGTTAAGAAGAAACAATAACTTTAACAATTTGAACAGAAATTCAAGTAATTCGGTAAAGCAAATATGTAAAATATGTCCAGATGAATTCAAACAGGACATAAATGCTAGGAAAAGATAGATTCAAATGAATTTAGAAGATGTCTATAGATTCTTATAAGGAATATTTATAAAAATGGATGTATATCTCAATCATAGTGAAGAAATTGTTTTGAATAATACTGAACGAATTCCATTTTTGAATAAGAAAATTGTTGTTGAGGTAAATATATTAGAAGAAAGTCAATTTGAAAATAGTAAATTGGATCAGTTGAATAAAGAAGTAAAGCTGGGTGTTACTGAATAAATGTGTGATGTTAATGAATAAGTATTAGAAATTGTTTCATAAAGATGGTGATAAACTAACAAATACATGAAGTATGGCAATTATATCAAAACAACAGAGAACGAACAAAGTAAGTCTAAACTAATTAAATTTTAATTAAAATATAAAAAAAAAAAAAAAAATAAAAATTAAACTAAACTAAGTCTTCGCACTTCCGGAAAAGCTATGACTGAGTTGAATTTGCTGTTGCTGGAATTGATTCCGTTGTTGTGGAACTGTGCCTCCACTAGCGAAAATCAAAGGGATAAATCTATTATCTCCGAGAACACACACACACATACCTATTGGCAAAAACCGATTATAATTCTGGTGTTTGTAAACTGTCACGCTGTTTATTTATTTATTTATTTTTGTTTATGAGCCTTAACGTTATAGTTTGCATTGTGTAGAGTAAGCTTAATTTTGTTGTTACAAATGAATAATTGTTAATTACTGCATTTTTGGAAATAAAATCTCTGAGTTACTGTACGATCTACATCGCGCCATCCGAAACCAACTGCATCTGATCGTACCATATTCTCCAGCATCCAATCCGCGAGCTTCAAATCTAATCGGACGATGCACGTACACTTGGTAGCGTATGCATATGGGAATGAAGTGCACTACATACAACGACAAATTATAGCTGCTGATGGTCAGTTCCAGGTGGTGTCGGTCACTTGGATCTTGGTCAGCACGCAGTGAACAACAATTGGAGATCGTCGGTAACAATTATCGAAAAATAAATAATTATGCATATTGATAGAGAGGTTTTTTTTTTTCATTCAATTATATCGCTAACCGAAATAAATAACTAGACATAAACATTAAAATTGGTCCTTCTTAGCCGAATTATTTAATTTTGATAATTTAGATTGTGTGTGAACTGGAGAAAACTCGATCAATTCAGAAACAATTTCAAATTCTTTGCGTGAGAATCAGTGTAATTATATTGTTTGTATTCTACTGTCTGTATTTTTAAGAATATAAAATTGTTAGGAATCGCGAACTAACATTGGATACACCCTGAACTTCAGTGCGAATTGTTTCATACTTACGCTAAAAATGAACACTAACGCGATTAAGCTTAAAATCGGGAATGTCAAAGGTCGGTTGTCTCGAGCTACTAATTTTGTAGAGACGATTAATCCTGCAACTAGTTTAGAGGAACTAGAAAATCGGATAAGGTTGGAAAGTACGTGGTCGGAGTTTTCCTTGCTGCACAGTGAACTCTTACAAGATCTTGAGGATGCAGCAGCTCGAAGAGCTCGAAAATGAATTTGGAGGATACGAGTCCAAGTATTTCACTGCTCACTCGCTACTCGGACAAGCTATAAGGGAACTTAAAGGTGCAAAGAACCCAGCAAAGACGATTCGGTTTTAGAAAGCTCGCGCCTCAGCAAACTTCGTTCCTCGAAAAAATTAATATCAGTTCGAATTCCGCGTCCGACGATACGCCAAAAATATCCATTCCCCCATTTTCCGGTAATTATAAGGATTGGCCCTGCTTTCGCGATCTCTTCACCGGGTCAATTGCATAGGATCGCTTAGAAATAAGATAAGGGCTGATGAAGTTGTGCGGAGACTTAAAGCCTTAGACAAAACCGGTCGCGACCCATGGCTTATATATCTGGTGTTGAACAAGCTCGATAACGATACAAGGCAAGTTTGGGCAGTGCATATCGGTTCACAGGAGATAGTACTATTATAAAGGGTGATTTTTTAGCTATTATCTTTTTGGCAACACTGGTTTAAACAGCTGACGTACGTTTCGTGTTTTGTTTCACTGTCAAAAATCTTCAGTTTGGTCTATAATTTAACCATGAATCGTCTTACAAACGAACAACGCTTGCAAATTATTGAATTTTATTATCAAAATGCGTGCTCTGTTGAGAAGGTTCATCGCGACATCACATGTGTTCAGCGACGAAGCTCATTTTTGACTCAATGGGTACGTAAATAAGCAGAATTGTCGATTTTGGAGTGAATATCAGCCAGAAGCATTGCAAGAGCTACCAATGCATCCAGAAAAAGTCACAGTTTGGTGCGGTTTATGGGCTGGTGGCATCATTGGACCGTACTTCTTCAAAGATGATGCGAATCGTAACGTAACTGTGTATGATGAGCGCTAACGTGAGATGATATCCAACTTTTTTTTGCATAAAATGCAAGAGCTTGACTTGCATGACATGTGGTTTCAAAAAGACGGTGCCACATGCCACACAGCACGCGCAACTATGTACCGGTCAATTGGCCGCCTAGATCGTGCGATTTAACGCCTTTAGACTATTTTTTGTGGGGCTATGTGAAAGCTCATGTCTATACAGACAAGCTCGCTTCAATTGACGCATTGGAAGACAAAATTGAAGCATTTATTCGTGAGATACCGGCCGAAATGTTGGAAAGAGTATGCCAAAATTGGACTAAGCGGATGGACCATATGAGGCGCAGTCAAAGTCAACATTTGCATGAAATAGTCATCAAACATTAAATTATATGGACCGTACTATCGATTCAAATAAAGTTTTCATGCATTTTTCTAAATTTTATGTGTTTTTTTTTTTTGGAAAAACTTTCCTATAGCTTTTAAAAGACCCAAAAACCCTTTACAAGAAAAGTTGCTGTTTTAATTTCGGGCGATAATTTGAAAATTTTATATGTAATTGATGGTGTGCGTACAGTGAATAACTTGCAGCAAACAAATAATGCATCAACATTATTAGAAAGGTACAAACATCTGAAGGGAATTACACACAGAAATATATACACAGAAATTCAGATCTTTATTATCAAAAATTTTTCGATAAGGCTGAGCGTTTCTTGTGGAAGCAGGCACAAGAAGAGTTATTTGGTGAAGAGCTAGGCATTCTTAATGCAGCGACTACATTAGAGGAAGCTATCATACCAAAGACATTTGTGCTTTATAAGTTGTCCCTTTATCTGGATGTGTATAAGATGCTTAGGATTTCTGGAAGAATAGGCATCAACGCAGGTGAGATTTGATATCGAAAGGGCAGTCTTATTTCCAAAGGATCACTACATTACGTATCTAATTCCCAACTATTACCATCGGATTACATCAGCACAACGAAACTATCGTAAACGAAGCTCGTCGCGGTTCTTCATTCCTGTCAAGAGTGTAGCAACAAAAAGCTGAACCGTCGATTCCACTAATTGGTGAGCTGCCACCTGCAAGGCTAAATACGTTTACAAAGCCTTTTTCATACGTCGGGGTAGACTCTTTGGGCCGATTTCCATAACAGTGTGCCGTCATTTGGAAAAAAGATGGGGTGTGCTCTTCACCAGATTAACAGTTAGAGCGGTTCATGTGGAGGTCGCTCATTCTCTTTCTTCCAGCTCAGGTATTCAGGCTTTGAAACGATTTGTCGCCAGAAGAGGATTGCCAATACAAATCTATACGGACAACGTTACACATTTTCGGGGCGCTTGACAATTGAATGGTAATAAACTGAGTAAAGGCATAGGTGTGGGAAGGGTGAAATGGACATTCATTCCTCCAGCAGCTCCACACATGGGTGGTTGCTTGGAACGTTTGGTACGGTCGGTGGAAGCAAACGCTCGCACAAATTACTTTCACCAGAAATCCACTCGATTAATGGTGTTGTTCCTGACGATGATGGCCAAAGTTGAGGACATCATAAACTCTCGTCCGTTAACATTTGTCCCGGTTAGTGCCCATGATGATGAAACTCTAACTCCCAATCACTTTTGTTGGGCTCCTCAAACGGTTCAAAGCCATTGGGTGTTATCGTCAAACAAAACTGGATGATGGCTGAGCAGTTCAGTAATTGTTTCTGTCGAAAATTGATTCGTGAATACTTACCGAACCTCGCAAGAACGACGAATTGGTTCCAATCTGCAAGGCCAATTTCTGTCAATGACGTGGTCGTAACAAATTTACGTAGTTATCGATTGAATACTAAAGTGCAGTGTCATCAGCAAATGCTGTGATTCTGCCTTTAAAGGGTTGGATTAATAATGTGTTAATATACATAAGGAATAATAAAATAGCCAAGACTGTGCCTAGAGGGACTCCAATATTCATGTATCTTATAAAACTGAAAGCATTATTACTTTTTACTATTTGATTCCGGTTTTTAAGGTAGTAAGTAAACCAATCATAAATAAAACCTCTGAATCCAGCATTAAAAAGTTTATTGAAAATAATGGTATGGTTTACTATATAAAAAGCCATGGTTATGTCAATGAATAGGCTAGATAGAATTCATTCCTCTTTCAAAAACTTTAGACAAAACCGACAACAGCGAAATGGAGCGATAATTGTTTAGTGGGTGTATACAGGTAGCATCAAAGATAAAATTAGGAACAACATTATAATCTGATTTCCCTACACCAAATATCCAAATTTCAGAAAGAAAGATAATATCTGGCAGATGCTCCAGAGATGTAAAGTGAGACAAAAATGTATTAAAATTAGCTCTCATACGACGAATATCTCGAATCAGAATTCAAATCATCAGCAGTTGAAGAGGGAAACCTTCCATTGATACTATCAATAATATTTGAAGGATAATTAATTAGATTATTGCTCATATTAAACATAGTCTTCAAATCGAATTTTCGACTTTATAAATGTGGTCAAATGATCACAGCAATCCTTGACCAAAACAAATTTACATAATTGTTTGTCTTTTAGCTCTCTTGCTGCTGCTCTTGTTGTTGCTGCTGATGTTGCTGTTGCTGCTGTCACCAATGTTGTTATGTTGAGAACCAAGTGAGAAAGCTCTGTTTCTCCTCACAAACATCTTCTTCATCAAAGCTTTTTTTTTTTTGTGTTGCGGTTGAGAATTATACATACACGATGTTAAGCGATCTTTTATTTGATGGACTAAGTTTGATTTGCATTGTATCCTTCAGCTGCACAAATTCACTACACAGCATTTCAAATGTTATTCCTGGCTGAGCCGTATTGTTGTCCTCCTGGGTGGTGAGAGCTTGGGGACGAAGAGAAGTGGATGTACTAGCTGTAGTTTTCATAATACTAGTGCTCTTAGAAGAAGTAAGATGTGCAGTGAGAATCGGAGCGGCAACCAGTATGGATTTTCTCAGTTGGGTAATACAACTACTACACTTAAAAACTTGATTCTAACTTTTCTCATAAAATTCAATTTATCTCTAATTGCGGCAAATGCCAACTAATAAAATACGACAGGAATAATATTAAACCAATTAAGTATGTTACAAAAACAACAAAAGCCAGAAGCGATTTTGTTCACGTTGATATTTTTCACTACTATAAACAAACATTCATTACTGTAATTGATAAACTACAGAAATCAGATTAAAAATACAGCTATATTAGAAGTATCGAAGTACATTGGACCACACTAAACAGTCTTACTGAAAATGCTGATGCTGAAAAGCTCCATTCGACTTTAATAGAAACAATACAGGCAATAACTGACGGTTTATTTACGCAGAAATAAGTTGATCTTGTAAATAGTAAAAAAAAAATTCAAATATTACAAAAATTAATAAAAAATAGTTTATTGATTTGCTGAAGAGAGAGTTAATGTCAAAATCAGAATGAATGGGGTAGATATAGTTAATGATACTGATACCACCTTACACATTGTAAACCCTATTAAGCCATTTGAACATAAAACATAGAGAAGCTTTTTACGTTGTTGGTAGAGTCCAAAATTGGGTTTTTGGCACAATGAACCATACCAAACGCGAAGACATTCTGGAACATGAAAATTACTGATCAACCATGTATCGTTTAGTAACCTTAAGAAACAATAAAAATGAATGAGCATTATAATGAATCTTCTTCTGATCTTAAAATCATTTTTCATTAGCCAATGAATTTAAATATACAATTTTATCAGAACAGTCAACAATGCTAAAATATTAGAAAACAAAGTAAATCAAATACTGGATAATATAGTGGCTGCTATGGGTAATACTATTCATCCAAGTAGTAAAGCTCATTTTATTTGTTGTAATTACCATTAAAATACCTGTAAATTATATATAAACTGAACGCAAAATTAATTACAATAATTGTACATTAGAAATTAAGCAAAGTAAATTCACCAAAAAAGAAATAATCATTCCGGACAGATATTTTTATACATCTGATACAAATTATGACATTTTTGTAAAACCTGTTGATTTGAAAAATAACTACGGAAAATGTAAAAAGAACTTGGAGGAAATCAATGAATTAAAATATCATAAGAAACTAATATATTCCTCGAATTTGGTATGGGCCTAATTTTATGTTTAAGTATCATTGGTTTTATTGTATTCATATTATTTAAAAAAACGATCAGATTCAATATCACTTGTGAATAATTTGAAGCCGGAGACTTCTGATATAAAGGGTGGACGAGTCTCGAACATTAACCTTACAACCTTGAGTGAAGAGTCGCAACAATTAATGTGGTTCAAAATAGCTTCATGGTAATGAATCTGTTCGAGACACATTCAAGAGCCGTTGCTTCGACTACAAGAGAATAGGACACAGGGCACGCGATTGTAGGAATCATCAGAAAGACAGGTCCTCACCAGAAGACAATCTCAAAGACGACAGTCAGATTCGATGAGAAGTAAAGATGTCTGTAGGCCGGGGTTGGCATAAGCTTAGGGGGGGCACAAGCTGTCTCTCACAACGGATTGCCCCACAATCTTTGTGTCCCGGCTAGGAAGGACTCACTGCCGATGGCATCGTTGCATCGGGAGCATCCCATTCTATTCTAAAGAATCATATGGTGAAATAGGTGGAGCCGTTGTACGGGATACGGCTACGAAATGCTACGGTGATGAAGCGGAAGTACTTGGGAAGTTAAACGAGACAATCGCAATAGGCGGTACGACAATTGAGCACACGTTCCTAGCGGCAAATATAGTTGATGAGTTGATTCTAGGAGCGGGCTTTATGACTTGACTCGCGGGCTGTATGAACACGTGACGGGAAGGGACTCCAGGATTCCTTCGAATTTAGAGTATGACTTCTGAGAAAAGACAGAGTACGATTGTGGGAAGTGGAAGCCGAAGATCAAACACCAGCTACGAACATAGTCGTCGGAAGAACCTTCATAGAAGCCGGCATACTGGGCTGAGGAGCTGAGTCCGTTTCGTTGGCTGCACCGCTTCTGGGAAAGCGAAGAGAGCGACGCAATAGGGGGTCCCAGGGAAGTGTGTATACGAGAGTGCTAAGGGAAATCACAATGGATCAAGTGGAGGACATCACAAGGAGAGTTGAGTCAGCAGAACAGGGTTCCATGGAGTTGGATGCCAGCAGTCATTGGCAGGCAAACTGATATCTGCGTACAGGGACCGTAGTCAGTGCTCTACGTTGGAGCACAAGTTGAAAGGGGCGCATTGGATGCACCGACAGCCAATAAGGGGCCATCGTTTCAGGAAGAAGGTTTGAGCCATGTTCAACGATAGATAAAATTGCGTGCACAGCTTCGACCTGATGATGAAAAACCACGGAGTGACGTTAAAAAGAGTTCTGGAGGTTTTGATGATCGGCAGATGGCGTTGCTTCACAACCCGCAACGGAGCAAAGGACTTCCACGAAGTTTGGAAACACATTGGGATCATCCCCCCACGCACGGGCAGGAATTCTGAATCTTGTTCTGGACGAACAAGTTTAGAAGGTGGGCAATGTGACGTGAATAGTATAACGTGTTTAAGATGAGATAATCAGGACACCAACGCCATCTATACGTTCAAAATAGAAGAACGATTAAGTTTTCCCGTGTTTCTTGTAGATACTGCAAGAATGTATGCCGCCAATTATACACTGATTGATTACAAAAAATCATGTATGCAAGCATCAGCTTGGAAATTCCATAGACTCGTGGCGCCAGTATGATCTAGAAGAACTATTGGGAGGAATAAATATCGGGATGTTGGTCGACGCTAGTCAGTCAAATATTTATTACAGTGCAGTTTGGGATCAGCAAAGAGTTTTGTAGTAAAGTAATAGTGATTTTTAAAGTGAAATAAAGTATAAGAATTTAATCACTGTTTTCAAAATAAATCCGTGTACATCGAGAATAGTGAACTCGAGTGTTTCATTCGTCACAATCCAGTGATCGAATCCTGTTGTGTGGACAATTTAATTAATCTTACGTATACTCGTTTCGGCTAAACGTAACAATATTAATTTTTCAATTCAGACCTTCGAAATTTATGATAATGAAAATAAAAGAGGCCATGTGGTAATTGTCGCGGTTTGAAAGCAGATGCAGACACGAGCAGATTGTTATATAGTTCCGTATATTATTGATTTCATGGAGCAATTAGATGGGTAATTAGAGCGGTAAAAATTTCTTCACAACTCTCGATCTATATAAAGTATACTATCAAATACCAATGGCTCCCGAAGACACCGAGAATACAGGAGGGACAACGTCTTTTGGGTTGTTCGAGTGGAATCTACTGCCGTTCGGTTTCAAAACCGCGACTCAGATCTTTCAGCGGCATATGAAGAGAGTTATGATTAGAGTTCGTTTTAGGCTACATAAATGACTTGCTCACCTTTTCAAAAACAGAAGAGCTCCACCGAAAACACGTACGCGAGGTACTTCAGCGGTTCAACGAACATAGCTTAAAAATCAACGTCGGCAAGTGCACTTTTGCTAAAATAGAAATAAACCTTATTGGGCACACTATCTATGGATTAGGCTGCAAGTCACCCAAGCCATCCTGTGAACTCTATCGCTTTCAATTTCTATCGGCAACATATTCCAAAGTGCGCACACTTCCAAGCACCACTCAATGAGTTTTTAAAAAATTCCACGAAGAACCATCGACCGAAAGTACTCTCGACACCTCAGACAGCAGACGCGTTTAACCAATGAAAAGAGAGCATCGCCGAAACAACAATGCTCAGACACATTGATTCCGATGCGTCACTCGTCCTAGCGACCAATGCTTCTGACACCACTGGCAGCTGGCGCATAACTAATAATTAAAATATACGTAAATCCAACCATCGGACTTTTCTCCTGCAACTTTACTAATGCTCAAACGGAGAGAGAACTTCTTGCGATTTATCTGTCTGCACAGTTTTTCAGACACCTGTTGGATGGTCGACAGTTAGTAATATAAGCCGACTAAAAATGTATGCCTTCCAACAGAAACCAGATTAAGCAGGTGCACTATCCCATATCAACGCAATTTCGATGCCAGCGAAAATAAACCCTCAAAGCTGCACAACAGAAATGTCCAGAACACAAGCACTCTTTAAATAATTCTACTTCACTAAAATTACAATAAATTGCAATAAAACCAGATTGTCTAATTTACTGCCACATTACAAAAAATATTATTCGGCCTTAAATACCAACATTCTTAAGTCGAAGTGTTTTCAATGTCATTCACAACATTTTTCATCCAGGCGAGAGAGCTACGATCGTTCATCTTCCTCAAAGATACGTGTGGCCTCATACTGGATCGCACGCTTTGAATCAGAAATGGACCAAAAATTTTAACAATTGACCAAGGTACTCACTTCGAGCCACTACTATTCAGCAATCAGTGCTAACCAGTATGTGCGGCACCTAGCGAATGTGGAATTCATCATATCATCCACAGTCCAACGGAGTAGTAGAGAGCTGGCACCGTACTGTCAAAACAGCACTGACGTGTCATCCAAACAGAAGATGGTTCCCTTCCAACAGCGCACCGCGAGGACTTCAGACTGCATACAAGAACGACATCAAAGCATCAGACTGTATCCCTTAATCATGAGAATATCTGCGAGACTCTACGCAATTAACACAATTAACATAGATGGCAAACTGAAAAACATCTCCGCCGAGAGTCTCAATCATGGACATCATGGGCAACGAAAATTCTGACGAAGAAACAAAATCATCAGCAAGAAGCAATGTGACATTTGACGTTTAATTTGTCAGTTCGTGACTTCGTCACTAGAGTAGGAAATTTGGTACCACTATGCACACTACATTAATACCACAGCATTGCCGAAAACCTTCAACAGCAACAACTTAACTCCACACAACAACCACCTCACTCTAGAAAGGATTTGGAAGCGTCGGGCGGGAGTATCCGTTAGAACAAACATAAAACCCAGTTTCATATTTAAATAAAATGTTTAATAGAGCAAAATCGTGTGTTTCAATCAATAACCACATATTCATAAAACAAACACAAATCCATACAATTTCATGGTATTATAAGGTAAAATAACTGTCCCGACAGTAGCAAAGCTCAAAGCACAAGTAAAATCAAGAAAGATCAAGGATACGTAGGTTGGACAAAAGTTGGACTAATCGAGTATTTGTCAGTTTGAAATGTTGCGATTACTGCGTCAATAATGATATAAATTTAGCTGTTGCGTAAATCGTGGAGTTCCATGAATCAAAAGTTGTATTAAAATAGAACGTACTCTATAAATCAAATGAAGTATGTGTATTTATTACACATGCATGTGTATAATTGACATTTGTTCGTTTAAATTCGCTCACAGTAGCTGCTACTGTAGTAAACACGCACTGAAATATTTCGAAATGACTCTTCTCAGAAGCAGAAATAATAACCTCCCGAAAATTCAAAAAAAAAAAACATAGCCTAACCTTACTGTCACTCGAAGCATTACCAAACCCTAAGAGGGTTAGCCCGGCTGGGTTAGAGAGGCTAGCCCGGCTGCGTTAGCTTAATCTCAACCTCATTACAAGTTTGAATTTATTGAACTCCAATCGATTCTTTTTGGCACAATTCTGATACATGAAAATTATCAAAATGTTAGCAGGCAGGCAGCAAAAACGCAACGCAATTAACACCCCAGACACGAACAAAACACTTTTTAACATTTGGGTGGTCATTGAGATAATGATGTACAAACATCCAAGGCTTCTTCTCTTCTCAGAATTTAAATAAGAAGAACCTTTATTTAACCTCCTATTTAAATTTTTCCCATTCTTTGGCAGGCTTTTAGGCAACGATTCTCCTTTTCTCTCCCCTTCTCTAGATCTTATTGACCTATTGCTCAACAAACCCCTTGAATACTTAAATCAACCAATCGTCCAAAGTAATAGTCATACCACAAAAATCAAAGCTTCTCTCTAGATTACTAGTGGATAAGCAACAAGGCACCATCTTCCGGAATTCGATTGCAATCAAAAATCTTGTCTTAAAGGCCTTTACGAAGCGGAAAATGGGCACAGCACCGTGGAAGTCGCAAATTACTCGGATGAAGAACAATCAGTCATGGTCGAAACCGCATTTGATGCAGAATCATACAATTCCTTCGATTTCATCGAAATCAATCATTTTAATATGGAACCTGAAGGAATGATGCCCCCGAAGAACATTGCAGAATTAATCAGAAAAAGGAATTGGAAATATTCAACATTTGTATGGAGTATAAGGATATGATATATAGAGAAGGTGAACCGCTAACGTTCACAAACCAGATAAAAGACATCATCACACATCATTGTTAAAATAAAAAATCTGGATACCAACGGAAAACAGAAATGGATACTGGTTGTTGACTCTAGAAAATCAAAGAAAAAACAATATCTGATCGCTACCCATTCCCCGACACTGCTCAAATACAAGTAGGGATAAGTAGGGAAGTATTTATACTTCACAACCCTCGACTTTGCCTACGGATTTCACAAGATAAGTGGACAGCATAGACATAACAAAAAAATGCCGAAAATGTCGAAAAAGAATTATCTGGGCTACTCGATATTTTCGGCCTTCCTTATTTGGGAGGCCATAGACCCCTGGCGTGGTTAATGAGTCGCACCGAATTCAAAAATGATGCGTCTTAAGCTCGAAGAATTTTTACTACAATACCTATAAAATGGTAAATGTGAACGCTGATATCCTAAGTCGTGTCAGAACGTATTGTAGAACAATGAGGATGACTTAGATAGAATTTACAGTGCGCAAGATAATGAAATACATAAATATATATATATATATCGGAAAAACCTCTGAACGCGTTAAGTATACGTGTAGTGTTAGAGGCCACTGACAAAGGTTGATCGATGGCACTCGAAAGAATATGGCGGAATAAACATGGACGTGGTATACGTAGACCAATCTTCGATGAAAGTAAAATGATAGAGATTTTCCCTAGCATTACAAATATAGTCACAGAAACTTTCTATCATTGTGAGAAGTTTAAACTACTTAAATATGATCAAAGGGGATTAGGGCTCTCAGTTCACAGCAATCATCTTCAAACATTTCATGTGATTACAGAGGCTAACCAATATAAAACAATTTAATAATTATATATACATATTTAAATGAAAATAAGAAATATTCCAATCTAGTTTCTCTTGTAATAACAGAATAATGCATTCAGCATCTTTCTAACCTTTATCCCTTTGGAAATATACAACATACCCAAAAAGAGAAGCATATTAACGCTCTAACTAGGACCTGCATGAATCGTCTCCAACTTATATAATCCATGTTGTTCATCTCAACAACAGTACACAAGGCATGGTCAGATCATTGAACCTTTTATAAATAAGAGCCAGATTAAACACCACTACTACTCGTATCTAGATCGATTAAGAAATATCACTAACCATATTAACAAAAACAAGAAACTATTGATAAACACGTTGAGCTAACATCCAAAGTATTCAGACGTGAGGATGATACATTATTAGAGATGCAATTCTTCAATCAAAGTAATTACAATACTGACCTACTAATTAACCACCTTTCCAACCTAGACGAAGCGGTATTTAATATCACACCAAAATGTATAGTAAACCCAGATAAATTAAGGCATAGTCAATATTAACAAGAAACTAAAAGAACAAGCATATAAGTAAAGTACATTTTTTTAAATTAATTTTTATTCTTTAATTCATAGCATTTAGCAGGCGACCAATGCTAAATGTGGCCTAATCTAACAACGCATATATTTAAACAAAACATGGATATTAAATGAAAGACATCAAATTCAGATAATTCGACAAAAAACAACAGAAATGTTTTCTTAAACCTTCTATACTACCTTAAAATAACTTGTGTGATTATATACAAATATATATATATGTACTTAATTATATATACATTGCTAAGAGATGGCGTAACTTGTATTAGTCCATTGTTATTATTCCATTGGAACACGCGTTGGAAAGCTACTGTCATTGTACGTCATTTCAGTATATGCCATTTATTTGAAGCGTAAACAACAATAATTTTTGTTCACTCAAATATGTCGGACTTTGTGCCTGAAAAAGTGTTTTTAGCTGGGAGTTCTTCTGCATTACTTTAATATGTCTGCTGCCGAAAGTCATCGTATTTTGGTGGAAGTTTATGCTGATCATGCGGTAGCTGATCGAAAGTGCCAAAAGTGATTTACAAGTTTTGATTTTGACTTGGAAGACGATGAACGTCCTGGGCAGCTAAAAAAGTTTGAAGATGAAGAACTGGAAGCATTACTATATGAAGATTGTTGCCAAAACACAAGAAGAGCTCGCAGAATCCTTGGGTGTCACTCAAGCAGCCATTTCAAAACGTTTAAAAGCATATATTCAAAAGCAAGGAAATTGCGAAAAACGCACGGAATATGGGACCAGACAAGGGGCAAGAATTTTCCATCATGACCGAACTGTCGTGGTTGAGTCGCCCATCCACAGTTGATCTGCCGATGTGGTAGATGAGCGGCACCGCATTTATATCTTGCATCAGTCCATTTTAATCTAGGTGTAGAAAAGCTTATGGAGGTCGAAGCCGTTGTGGCGTACCCTTTCGTGGCATTGTGAATTGGGGTAGTAAACCCCCGAGATCAAGTTATTGGCCAAGTTCATCGCTCTGGCAGTATGACAACGAATCAACTTCACTAGGAATTTGTCAACTCTTATCATGTTTGCAATGTTGAATAAGATCTCACTGGAATAGTATTTTCTGTACTGGGACTCTAGAGTTCTATAAAGACGAAGCCAAGCCCTGAGACAAGCTCTTTCAAACAAACGAATCTTTTCCATCAAGCTTATACTCACGTTGAACAACACGGGACAGCCATAGGTGAGCATTGGCCGGATGAGGGCCATGTAGCAGATAATCTCCACACTCGCATCGAGTTGGCTGTTGCGAAACAGTCTCTTTGTAAGAGCAAAAGTGCCCTGGCCAGAGCAGCAACTACATGTTTGTTAAAATACAGGTACTGGTCTAGCCAGATCCCCCAGTGGTTGATATTCAACTTCCAGTCATCGCAATCTCTCATGAAAGAATCAAAGTCGCCCGCACGAGATTAGTGCGTACTAGATCGCTCAAGTAAATCCATACAATTTCATGGTATTATAAGGTAAAATAACTGTCCCGACAGTAGCAAAGCTCAAAGCACAAGTAAAATCAAGAAAGATCAAGGATACGTAGGTTGGACAAAAGTTGGACTAATCGAGTATTTGTCAGTTTGAAATGTTGCGATTACTGCGTCAATAATGATATAAATTTAGCTGTTGCGTAAATCGTGGAGTTCCATGAATCAAAAGTTGTATTAAAATAGAACGTACTCTATAAATCAAATGAAGTATGTGTATTTATTACACATGCATGTGTATAATTGACATTTGTTCGTTTAAATTCGCTCACAGTAGCTGCTACTGTAGTAAACACGCACTGAAATATTTCGAAATGACTCTTCTCAGAAGCAGAAATAATAACCTCCCGAAAATTCAAACATGCATCTTGTTCCTATTGGAAAAGACGTTCACAACTTAACGCATCTGTTGGTTCGATTTTGATTAATCCTTGGAGAAATGATAGTCGAGCATTTGATAGTCCGCTCCCGATGATCATGAATTTATTGTCACTGACATACATACACAATTTTCGTACAAAAAAAAAAAACATAGCCTAACCTTACTGTCACTCGAAGCATTACCAAACCCTAAGAGGGTTAGCCCGGCTGGGTTAGAGAGGCTAGCCCGGCTGCGTTAGCTTAATCTCAACCTCATTACAAGTTTGAATTTATTGAACTCCAATCGATTCTTTTTGGCACAATTCTGATACATGAAAATTATCAAAATGTTAGCAGGCAGGCAGCAAAAACGCAACGCAATTAACACCCCAGACACGAACAAAACACTTTTTAACATTTGGGTGGTCATTGAGATAATGATGTACAAACATCCAAGGCTTCTTCTCTTCTCAGAATTTAAATAAGAAGAACCTTTATTCAACCTCCTATTTAAATTTTTCCCATTCTTTGGCAGGCTTTTAGGCAACGATTCTCCTTTTCTCTCCCCTTCTCTAGATCTTATTGACCTATTGCTCAACAAACCCCTTGAATACTTAAATCAACCAATCGTCCAAAGTAATAGTCATACCACAAAAATCAAAGCTTCTCTCTAGATTACTAGTGGATAAGCAACAAGGCACCATCTTCCGGAATTCGATTGCAATCAAAAATCTTGTCTTAAAGGCCTTTACGAAGCGGAAAATGGGCACAGCACCGTGGAAGTCGCAAATTACTCGGATGACGAACAATCAGTCATGGTCGAAACCGCATTTGATGCAGAATCATACAATTCCTTCGATTTCATCGAAATCAATCATTTTAATATGGAACCTGAAGGAATGATGCCCCCGAAGAACATTGCAGAATTAATCAGAAAAAGGAATTGGAAATATTCAACATTTGTATGGAGTATAAGGATATGATATATAGAGAAGGTGAACCGCTAACGTTCACAAACCAGATAAAAGACATCATCACACATCATTGTTAAAATAAAAAATCTGGATACCAACGGAAAACAGAAATGGATACTGGTTGTTGACTCTAGAAAATCAAAGAAAAAACAATATCTGATCGCTACCCATTCCCCGACACTGCTCAAATACAAGTAGGGATAAGTAGGGAAGTATTTATACTTCACAACCCTCGACTTTGCCTACGGATTTCACAAGATAAGTGGACAGCATAGACATAATAAAAAAATGCCGAAAATGTCGAAAAAGAATTATCTGGGCTACTCGATATTTTCGGCCTTCCTTATTTGGGAGGCCATAGACCCCTGGCGTGGTTAATGAGTCGCACCGAATTCAAAAATGATGCGTCTTAAGCTCGAAGAATTTTTACTACAATACCTATAAAATGGGAAATTCAAATGTGAACGCTGATATCCTAAGTCGTGTCAGAACGTATTGTACAACAATGAGGATGACTTAGATAGAATTTACAGTGCGCAAGATAATGAAATACATAACTATATATATATATATATATCGGAAAAACCTCTGAACGCGTTAAGTATACGTGTAGTGTTAGAGGCCACTGACAAAGGTTGATCGATGGCACTCGAAATCCAGTGTTATAGATAGACCAATCTTCGATGAAAGTAAAATGATAGAGATTTTCCCTAGCATTACAAATATAGTCACAGAAACTTTCTATCATTGTGAGAAGTATAAACTACTTAAATATGATCAAAGGGGATTAGGGCTCTCAGTTCACAGCAATCATCTTCAAACATTTCATGTGATTACAGAGGCTAACCAATATAAAACAATTTAATAATTATATATACATATTTAAATGAAAATAAGAAATATTCCAATCTAGTTTCTCTTGTAATAACAGAATAATGCATTCAGCATCTTTCTAACCTTTATCCCTTTGGAAATATACAACATACCCAAAAAGAGAATCATATTAACACTCTAACTAGGACCTGCATGAATCGTCTCCAACTTATATAATCCATGTTGTTCATCTCAACAACAGTACACAAGGCATGGTCAGATCATTGAACCTTTTATAAATAAGAGCCAGATTAAACACCACTACTACTCGTATCTAGATCGATTAAGAAATATCACTAACCATATTAACAAAAACAAGAAACTATTGATAAATACGTTGAGCTAACATCCAAAGTATTCAGACGTGAGGATGATACATTATTAGAGATGCAATTCTTCAATCAAAGTAATTACAATACTGACCTACTAATTAACCACCTTTCCAACCTAGACGAAGCGGTATTTAATATCACACCAAAATGTATAGTAAACCCAGATAAATTAAGGCATAGTCAATATTAACAAGAAACTAAAAGAACAAGCATATAAGTAAAGTACATTTTTTTAAATTAATTTTTATTCTTTAATTCATAGCATTTAGCAGGCGACCAATGCTAAATGTGGCCTAATCTAACAACGCATATATTTAAACAAAACATGGATATTAAATGAAAGACATCAAATTCAGATAATTCGACAAAAAACAACAGAAATGTTTTCTTAAACCTTCTATACTACCTTAAAATAACTTGTGTGATTATATACAAATATATATATATGTACTTAATTATATATACATTGCTAAGAGATGGCGTAACTTGTATTAGTCCATTGTTATTATTCCATTGGAACACGCGTTGGAAAGCTACTGTCATTGTACGTCATTTCAGTATATGCCATTTATTTGAAGCGTAAACAACAATAATTTTTGTTCACTCAAATATGTCGGACTTTGTGCCTGAAAAAGTGTTTTTAGCTGGGAGTTCTTCTGCATTACTTTAATATGTCTGCTGCCGAAAGTCATCGTATTTTGGTGGAAGTTTATGCTGATCATGCGGTAGCTGATCGAAAGTGCCAAAAGTGATTTACAAGTTTTGATTTTGACTTGGAAGACGATGAACGTCCTGGGCAGCTAAAAAAGTTTGAAGATGAAGAACTGGAAGCGTTACTATATGAAGATTGTTGCCAAAACACAAGAAGAGCTCGCAGAATCCTTGGGTGTCATTGTGAATTGGGGTAGTAAACCCCCGAGATCAAGTTATTGTTATCATCATTGAACACGAAAAAGCCGATGTTCGTCATTGTTACAGATCTTCACGAAGAAGCGTGTTGTTAGCCAGTACGCGGTTCTCCAGGTCGGGGTTCGGGCGTACACTTTCGTTCACCTTGTACACTTCCTGAAAAACATAATCAGTATTTGTTCATTGTCCGTCGTTCTAGGGAGCTTAAGACACTGAATATCGCTTTGCTTGCTACTTCTAAAGAATTTGTTTATCCTAGGGAACATGCTCGGGTTATTGGATCGTACAGCTCGAATCTTATTGTTCCAATACAGGTTAGCAGAAAATCTGTCATTCTGTGCAATCAAAGTTGTTGTTGGATGTGTTTTATTGGGATTTCAGTGTCCTAATAACTATAAACCGCCTATACAAGGTCCTTAATCTTGACAGGAGTCAACTTTTTGTTGGTGGAGTGCGTCGATTGTCGCATAAATGAGATCAAATTGTTTACCGTTAGTGAGTTTGTATCTGTCAGCTGCAGTCTTGCGTCTAACAGCAGGGGATCCAGATAAGAAGGAACGACGAGTTCTCTGTTGCTTTCAAACCGAGTCTGTACTCGATACCGTGTAAGCAAAACCAGCTATAGTGCTGGTCCCCTCAGGGAATGAAAAGTATGTTCCCCCAATATCCATGTCAGGCATTTAAGTCCCGTCCAAAATTAAATAGTTACCTCCCGAGTCCAGCCTTAGACATCGAAAGAGTGAATCGAGCTCTTTTTTGGAGACTTGTTTTGGAACTAGGGTTGCTGGAGGAGTTGACCGACATTACATACAACCTCTTCCATTGCCGAGCGAAATTCACACGATGCAGGCCCCCAACTCCTGCAACTTCTTACTTCACTACTATACACTACCTTGTGTTTTATGTTATTTTCAATGAGGAGTACAACACCGCCTCCACCACTGGAATTGGGTTAGTCTCTAACAACATTATAATTACTGTGCTCCAGTGTTATCTTGGTTTTTTTCGTGGGATCTATCAATGAATTCGCATTTACTGCAAGGATCTTGTAAGTTAACTCCGAATGCGCAGCCAATTAAACGTTTTGTTTGGGTCAGCGGAGCACCAGAATTTGGTCTACCCGTTCCTCTAACCGATCCATACGCCTTTTTAATGGGCGATGTCCAATCTGGCATTGGATCGTGTGCTCGTGACACTGAAGGCTGCGGCACTTCTTTCGGTAGTTGCTGGTTTTCCGTGCTCCTCTGGCCAGACGCCGTTTGGGCGCGGGTCATTTGAGGTGTGACGGGTATGGCCCCGTGTGGACCTTTCACTGGGGGCTGCTTCTGCAGAAGCGCTTTTGCTTAGCTCTCCTGGAATTTGGGACAACCCCGATAATTAGTGGTGTGCCCCGCGTTCCCGCAGAGTACGCACTTGAGCTGACTCTTGTCAGCTGCTCAGTCAGTGTTCCCCAGAGAACACTTCTATACATTATGATTCTCGACGCACTTTACGCAAGTAGGCTGCATTTGGCAGTTCCACGCGGCGTGCCCGAACCTTTGGCAGCGGAAGCACTGTGCAATGCCATCGCGCCATCTAAGAAGATTATTTTCTTTAGATGATCCAGCTTACTGTTGGGTGAAAACTGAACGATATATACATAGAGGTAGTTTCCGCCCTCTCTCCTTACCATAATGGTTTAGAAAGGTTTAACCACGACGAACTCGATTCACTCACACACTTAATCTTTAAGCAGTTGGAAGACCTCTTCTGAATCAAGCGTTTTTCGCCTTTTATGGTGAAAGAGAAGAACTCCAACTTCGAGATTTTTAAATACTCTATCAATTCAATATAGCCATCTACTGTCTTGCAGTGAATTGCATACTGATAAGCACCTTTACCTTTACTTATATAAAGGGTGATTTTTTAGCTATTATCTTTTTGGCAACACTGGTTTAAACAGCTGACGCAAGTTTCGTGTTTTGTTTCACTGTCAAACATCTTCAGTTTGGTCTATAATTTAACCATGAATCGTCTTACAAACGAACAACACTTGTAAATTAATGAATTTGAGTATCAAAATGCGTGCTCTGTTAAGAAAGTCCATCGCGCCCTTCTTCCGAAAAATTGTGTTCAGCGATGAAGCTCATTTTTGGCTCAATGGGTACGTAAATAAGCAGAATTGTCGATTTTGGAGTGAAGATCAGCCAGAAGCATTGCAAGAGCTACCAATGCATCCAGAAAAAGTCACAGTTTGGTGCGGCTTATGGGCTGGTGGCATCGCTGGACCGTACTTCTTCAATGATGATGCGAATCGTAACGTAACTGTGAATGGTGAGCGCTATCGTGAGATGATATCCAACTTTTTTTCGCCCAAAATGCAAGAGCTTGACTTGCATGACATGTGGTTTCAATAAGACGGTGCCACATGCCACACAGCACGCGCAACAATGTACCGGTCAATTGGCCGCCTAGATCGTGCGATTTAACGCCTTTAGACTATTTTTTGTGGGGCTATGTGAAAGCTCATGTCTATACACACACACTAACTTTCAAGCATTTATTCGTGAGATACCGGCCGAAATGTTGAAAAGAGTATGCCAAAATTGGACTAAGCGGATGGACCATTTGAGGCGCAGTCAAGGGCAACATTAGCACGAAATAATCTTCAAACATTAAATTATATGGACCGTACTAATCGATTCAAATGAAGATTTTATGCATTTTTCAGAATTTTTTTTTTTTTTTTGAAGAACTTTCCTATAGCTTTTAAAAAATCACCCTTTAATAATAACGAGTTCTGCTGCTGCTGTAGGTTTATTGTCTGCTGTCACTGTTGTGTTTCTGGACGCTGTTGAGTTGCTGGCCGCTGTTGTGTTGCTCGTTGCTGGCAGCTGTTTTGCCTGTGCTGCTGACATTTGCTGCCTTACTGGCTGCTGTTGCATGTCCGGGTGCTGTGGATGATCATCTGCTGGTCGCTGTTGATGCCCAGCTGCGGGTTTATTTTGCTGCTCATTTAATTTAAGCATCTTTTTTTGACCTTCCCCTCCGTAGGACACGTATTGCACAGTTTCCTCCTCCTCGGACTCGACTGCTGTTGTACATGGTCTCCCCCCCTTCAGCCCTTTAGGTGATGCATTTATGTGGCGGCGTTTTCTGTTTTCGTGAGACGTCTTTTTTCTCCTCCTCTTTGCTGTGCCTTCTTTGGACACCGTTACGTAGCTTGGCTTTGCCACCGGACCTACATTGTCCGCTTCTAAGAGCGCGGACCGCTAGTTGTCTTCCATTATTCTGCAGTCACTTATATAAGGGATTTGTAGTGTGCATACAGGAAAAAAAAAGTTTTTATTTTTGGTTCTGCCCTTAGTCGGATTCGAACTGGGCACCTGTAGAGCCAAAAGCACAGTCTGTACCTTTTCGGCTGCTTGACTGTTAATGAAACTTGCAGCTGCTTCAGTCTTTGATTGCTGTGAAATATTGTCTTTTTATTTGTAAGAAATCGAAACACTCGCGTACTGCACTACTCAGAGGTCTGTGAACGACTGAATATAAGTAAAGTATGCAACACTAAGTACAAGACAACTTTGCGCAAAGGAGCAGGTACATACAATTGCCTCCAACAACGAGACGAAGAAGAAATAACCGCATCCGAATGCCTGGGGAATCTCATGAGGAACAAAGTCGCACATTGTCAAATAAATGATGTGGACAAGATCAGAAGCATTTATGCTCAGAGTCTAAAATATACTTTGTACTATGTGTAAAAATACTACTGTTGACAAAACTATAATCAAATCTATTTGCAGCACTCAAGCTACAACCATAGAAGGCACAGCGCTTCTCCACTCTCACAATTGCCGCGGATGCAACGGGATGCTGTACGAAGATGACTCTGAATCGTTCTGGGATGAAGTCCATATTCCACCACCCTGCCATTACGTCCATGCAGCTTCAACAACTGATACTATGCCTAAAGAAATTAAGGGAATTGGACTTCAGAACAGAAGAAATGCTATCAACTCTCGGAACCAGGACATTTCATCTTCACTACATGCCATGTACAGCTGCCGTGTTTCAGACGATTCAAGATTCAAGAAGAAGAATGTCTGAAATGACATGTTGCAGTCTATCGCTTCATCGATTCAGCCCCACTTACGTCACTTTGGCCGTCGCGTCCACTTACGTTGCGTATCCTACATGTCCCCATTTAAGCCCTTGAGAAATCATCATATAAAAGTGCAGCTACTTTGTAGCGGATATAGATATATTTTTGGTATTTTCACTAAAATCGATGTGATTGCATGAACTGCAGACTTCCGCTCCACATAAAGTTCATGCAATCACCTCTGCAAATGAGAAGTCTCATAAAATATTATAATACCGAATTCCGTCAGTTAGTTAAGAAGAAAACTGAATTTTTTTGAGGTCCTGCTCTATTTATGTGGACCATGTGGCATTGTCCCACTGGTTGGAATTTTCGCATCTAAGGAGTTGAATCCGTAGACGCCTGTCTAGGTGCATGTCTAGACTGTACAGTTTGTGTTTGAATATTCTCCTCCAAAGACTGTCAACGCAAACAGTAAAATTCTCACGCATAACTTTTCTCTCGAAGGGACTAAGGACTTCCTCCTCGGCTTTTGAAATTGTCCATGTCTTTGCGCTGTACAGCAGGACTGGGATGATCAAGGTATTACATGAAGTCAAAATGGTCCTTCGAGAGACGACTCTACTACTCAAGAGCCCTTAGAAACAGCGGTTGGCAAGAGTTATCCTGCGTTTTATCCCGATCCGTCAGTACTATTTACTACGGAAGTCCTTGACTACGTCGAAGTTATAGCTGCCTATGGTGACGTTCTGGTCGTATCGTATCGCTGACAGCATGTACTTCGTGTTTCCTCGTTGACTGGGAAACCCATTTGGGCCACCTCTGATACAAATGCTTCATTGACGGCTAACTGTGTTCGACCAGTCGCGCCATCGATAGTGTCGCTTGTGTTGGCCAGTGAGTTTTGCACGACCTTCTCAAGAATGATTTAAAAAAATTCACGTGACAGCGCGTCGTCTACAATCTTTTTTTTACATTTCAGGTCTCTGTGAGTCCGTTACCGACCTTGAGGGAGCAGCGAGAATACTCGTCATCCTGCCCAACCTGACGACTTTAGCAGGAATGTCAAAACTAGATATGTCTATACAACGCTCGTCTCTGTGCTGTCATATGCTGCCTTGATATCTCCACTTGTGTGCACCATCGGTTCGTGGGCGTCCTCTATTACGTTGTCCCACTGGTTCGGAGTCGGAAACTCTTCTGACCGAACGGGTGTTGGCCATGCGAGTTAACTTTTGTGATTTCTAAAATTATACAACAACTGAGTGTCAATCAATTTTATTTTTAATATCATACACTTCGAAGTTCTGAACTGGAGGTTGGAAGGGCAATTTTCGAACTCTTCCACTCTTTAAATCAGAAATCTCTGGCTTCGAATTATTTACAATCGCTATGGAATCTAATTTCGTTTTAAAAAAATATGAATAGAATAACACCAACGTCACCTAAAATTTAAATTAGGCCTATACATACTTATATTCGATGCTTACATTACTTTTATATGATATTCTAATTCGTTGGTCATTCGTTGTCACGCACTTGCTCGAGTAAGACGTGGTGTTTTTTATTATTAATCTCATTTCACATAAAACTAAAAATTAAGAAGCGCGGGCGAAGTTTCAGTAACGAAGATTTTAGATCTTCAAAAACAATTTAAATCGTCATCATCAAGTATAACAAAAAATCAGTGAAATTGTCCATACTCTAACGAAGAAAAATTAAAATATTGGACTACTCCATAAAACCCACTCTGGATGTGTGCCAAAGTTCAACACATCCAGTAATTGCTAGTATCCTCCAAAACTTATTTATTTATTTTTCTTTTGAGTATATATAATATTAACGAACTTATTTATTTACTTGTTTTACAACTGAATTTTTATTGTTATTTGTTAACTTAATTTTTATTAATTAGCTAATTTGCTTATTTATTTATGTGTTTTAAATTTATTTATTTATTGAACTTTGTTACGCAAAAGGTTTTAACATTAATTGTTAAGATGAACAAACTCTGCATAACTAATTAGTTACATGAGTCTTTACTTTTGTTTTTTTGAATGCGTTAATTTATTATCAATGTTCTTTGTGTATGTATAATGTTCTTATAGTACACTTACTATAAGAACATGAACATTTTTACTAAATAATAACTACTTATATGAAGGTTTTTCGTGTTGCATTCCTTTAGAAGTTTCTAGTCAACGAATTTTAACAATTTATGCAATTTTCAGCAGTAAGATATTCAAATATCGTATGTCTGCAAGCTGTGTAAATCAATGTTATCATTATAGACTACTTCATTCATTGAATTTCTCCAAGTTTTTTTTTTCATTTGCTTTAATTTATATTTATTTTTAATTTACAATTATTATATTTAATTTAGAGTTCAGTTTGTATATAATTCAGAGGTATTTTAACGGCAATTACATTAAATAAAAAATAGCTCCTGCTCTTATGAGCTTTATTGTATGAACACGTATATTATAAGTTTTTAACTCTTCTAAAGTAAGCATACTTCGATAAATAATATTATTACTAGCAGCCATTAAATTATCCAATATTTGATTTACTATGTTTTCTAAATAACTTAGTGTTGTGTTGAATGATTCAAGTATTTTACTTCTATGGTTTTCTATTGTTAGTTTAAGATTTATTAAGAAAGAAAATGATTTAAAAATTAATAAGTATTATACATTAATTTTTATTTGTTTGTTAAGGTTTTTAATAGATGAAGGTTATTTTCATCAGTAATTTTCAGATGTTCCAGAATGTCTTCGCGACCGGTATAGTCCATTGGTCCAATAAGTCAATTTTGGACTCTACCAACAACATTAATCGTATCCTCTCCTTTGTCTGTTCAATCTAATTATGGTTCTTATCATATACTCTAGTAATTTTTTTTTTCAGAGTAAAAAGCGTAACGATGAAATGTTGCGGATATGGATGATAGAGATATCCTTCTACCTCTCTTGCCCCTTGATTTCATCTGACAGCGTTTTGTATACGATTTTTGTCCCCTATCTGTGAATACGTGTGAGCTCTTGAGAAAAGTTGGCGAACAGCTGATACCTTTTCCCAACATAGTAGAGGGGTGAATTACAGTTCTTGTTTAAACATTTTTTAGTTGGACGTTATTTTTGTGTTAAATTTTCAACAAGGTATAGGGTAAACGAACGAACAAAGCTTATGTTCACAAAGTCGATTCATTAAGCCCCCATTGGACCAAGTTGTAGCCTGAGATACTAGGACAAAATTAATGAACGCCCCACATAGTAAATGTATTTTTGTATATGAATAATACATAGAAAATGCATTCACACGAATCATGCGCACAGGTAACTAATAATAACAATATTATTGAAACGCTTGCAAGAATCACTTAAAAAAAGTTTCTTTGCTCATTTTACTTTTTGCGAAAGTATTAATTTGACTTTTGAACATCTTCCGCTCAACAATACATAGATCGTTCGCAAATTCGGCAATCTGTCGCCATTTTTCCCACTATAATCCACGAAACGACCGCCATTGCGGTGGATCCATGGTTTGTGTAAAAGTATGTATGAAATACAAGGGAACACCACTACATATCCGGTGTGGACTAGGAGCAAAAATTACCGAAGATGGATATCTCTATCCTAAATTATTTCTGCTTTATGCTAAGGTGGATACCTATATAGTTTAGAATTAATTTGTTCGCTGGTAGCAGTTTTGATATCATGGACTATACTTTTTGAATGTGCTGGTTTATCACCATATTTGTGAAACAATTTTTTGTATTTATTCATTAACTTAGTAAACCTAGCTTTCGTCTTTAGTTAATTCATTCAATTTAATATTTTCAAATTGACTTCCCTCCAACATATTTATCTCAACTATTTTATTATTAAAAAACAATTTCTTCATTATGTATATCTGTAAGTCTCACATGTTTATAAATAAAATTCATTCGTGATAAAAATCCATAGGGTTTTTCTAAATTCATTTGAAGACATCTGATCCTAGCATTTATGTCCTTCTTGAATTCATCTCTACATTTTGTTTTAACATATTAATTCTTTAAATTAACTTCACCATCTACTGTACATACTGTTACATTTAGCCGAAATGAGTCTACGTAAGATTATTCAAATTCTCCACACAACAGGGTTCGATGAGTGGATTGTGACTAATGAAACACAAAATTTCACTACTCACGGTATACAATTTATTTACATGCACTGGTTTACTATCTTGCTTTACTACACTTTGTAAATCACTGCTATTTAACTCACTATTAACTCTTTGTTGCCTTTCAGGCTGAACCAATTAACACTTTGAACAGTATAAGATCCCAAACTGAACTTTACTAATTCTTCAACTGAACTGCACTGTAATAATTTTCCAACTGAACTGACTCGCATCGACAGTCGTCCCCATATGTTTACCTCCCAATAGTTCTTTTAGATTATACATGATTCTTTGTAATCTATCATTGTATAGGTGGCGATATCCATTCTTGCAGTATGCACAACAATTTCGGGAATAATCTTCGGAGTTGATCGTTCTTCCAATTGCGTATAGATGGCGTTTTTTTTTTTTTTGTGATTGGTGTCCTGATTATCTCATCCTATACACGTTATACACTACTCGTACACTATTCGCGTCACACTACCCACCACCTAAACTTTTTCGTCCCGAAAAAGATTTAGAATTCCACCGTTGTTCGGTGTTAGTCGATCTAGATGGACGACTTTCAGTTTTGCTCTGTTGCTGGCATTCCATCTTCTATGATCCTTCCCAATGTGTCTGCAGCTTGGGTGACAGTCCTTTCTTCCGTTGTGGATTGTGATGCAACACCAATTGTCCCTGTTCAAACCCTCCAGAATTAGCTTTGGTGTCATGCATCGCCTTCATTTAGTAACTGTTGAGTTATGTACGGCTTCTGATGCTTCGATGGATTTGATTCATCATTCTTTGAGTGTTAATGAATCTTCTTTGGTTGATCATAGTACTGCTTTTGCTGGTGACGTGTATGTTGTGTCAAACTGATCGAGAGGCATTAAGGAATGGTTTTATGTGTTCGTCCCAGTCTCGTTGATTCTTATCGACCACTTTTGTCAGGTGCTCCTCAAGTGTCCGGTTGAATCTTTCCACCATACCGTCCGACTGTGGATGTAATGGTGTTGTCCTTGTCTTGTGTATGCCTAAAGTCTTACACTGTTCATTACAGACGGCAGACTCGAAATTTCTTCCCTGGTCCGAGTGTAGGTCCGAAGGAACTCCGAAACGACATACCCAATTGTGGAGGAACACATCCGCACAAGTCTTGGCTTCCTGATTCGGTATAGCGTTAGCCTCGAGCCACTTGCTGAAGTAGTCGATTACCACCAGGACGTACTTCTTACCATGTTCGCTGGTCGGAAAGGGCCCGCATACGTTTACTGCTACCCTTTCGAATGGTGATCCAACGTTGTATTGCAGCATCTTCCCACTGCTTCTTGATTGTGGTCCATTTGCCTTTGTGCAG
This sequence comes from Eristalis tenax, assembly GCA_905231855.2. Taxonomy (NCBI): domain Eukaryota; kingdom Metazoa; phylum Arthropoda; class Insecta; order Diptera; family Syrphidae; genus Eristalis; species Eristalis tenax. The sequence continues at coordinate 17,421,370 of HG993125.1, read as the reverse complement.
CTATCACACGCTTGGATCCATTCGGCTTTGGCAACAAAACTTTCGCTGACCATTTCCTCCCACGTCGTTCTAATTCCACGTTCTATGGCCTCGATAATTTTTGATAGATCCGGATCATTGTTTTGCTCCCTGCGGATCTGTTCCAGGGACCGCTTCACCTCCGGTAAGACGCTGAGCCATCTTACAACGATAATGTGTTCATTTTCTTCGGCCCTTGTGAAATGTTTGCACTCTACTTTACAAGGACGTCGCGATAGTGCATCTGCATTGCCATGTTGTCCTCCTTTTCGGTGTTCCATGTTGAAGTGATAGCTCTGCAACCGTTCAATCCATCGAGCGAGTTGTCCTTCAGGATTTGGAGAAGTCACCGTTTGGCAGCATAATCCGTTCTCAGATGGAATTGTTGGCAATACAAATACTTGCGGAAATGCTTTACACTTTCCACCACAGCCAGAAGCTCCCTTAGCGTGACGCAGTAGATTCGTTCAAGCTTGAATAGGATTTTACTGAAATAGGCAATTACCTTTTCCTCGCCATAGATTAGTTGGCTGAGGACACCACCTATGAAATAAGAGCTTGCATCCCTTTCCAGTATAAATGTGTTGCCGAATACTGGACACGCAAGGATTTGGGCGGAACAGAGCAGCTTCGTCAACTCTTGAAACTCTGTCTTCTGCGGCTCCTTCCACACACAGTACTGATTCTTCCTCGTTAACTCGTGCAAGCTATGCTCCCGATTCCCGAAATCTGATAAGAAACGCCGGCGATAAGTGCACGATCCTCCAAAGCTTCATAACGCGTGCAGATTTGTAGGTCTCTGCCGATCTTTTTCTCGTTGGTGTGTACGCCTTCTCTGGTGATCCGATGTCCAAGGTATTTCACTTGAGCTTAAGTCTGGCTCCCGCAATGCATTGGGATACCTCTTCCAGATTGCTCGGATGGTCGTTGAAATCCTAACCCATGACAATGATGTCGCCGAGGTATACCAGGCAGGTCTGCCAGTGTAATCCTCTAATTACATGCTCCATTAGACGTTGAAATATAGCTCGGTCATTGCGCAGTCCAAATGGCAAGAAATCGCCGGAAACCATCTCCTGTACTAAAAGCTATCTTCTCCCGATCGTTTTTGTCAATTTCTATCTGCCAATAGCAACTTTGGAGGTTCAATGTAGAGAACCACTTTGCTCCGAAAAATCGTCTATTCTTGGCAGAAGGTACCTGTCTTTCTCAGTTCAGCTTCCTGTAGTCCACACAGAAGCGTGTGCTGCCATCCCTTTTCTTGACTAATACAACTGTCGAGCTCCATGGACTTGTCGATGACTCAATACGTTGTTCTGTTGCATCTCCTCCACTAGCTCGGTAACCCTCTCTTTGTAAATGGCCCTCTTCTCGGATCGGCCTCGCATCTCCGGTGTTGACTCGATGTTTGACTATGCTTGTTCTGTTCTCATTTCTCAAACTTGACGTAAATATAGAGCTATATTTCGTCAGCAGCTTCTTCACCTTTTGCGCCTGCTGCGATGATAGGATTTTCCTACATTCGGCAATGAATGTACTTAAGTTGCTGTCCGAGGTTATCTCCACATCTCGCTTTGTCTGAGTCTCGCAATTTATTATCGTCGCTACTTCTTGACGATGTTCCATTATTTGGCCTTTCCTGATTCTCTGCGTTTCTTTTCCCAGGTGGAGGACTCGTACCGGCAACAAGTTTTTATCTTCGGCTTCAATGAGTGTTCTTCCCATGACTATGTTCATAATTAGTGTTTTGTCTCTGGCTTCAATTACCCACAACCCACAGTCCCTTTCCGCAACGACCTGGTTGATTCTCGAAGACTTGTCCTCAACTACATTCATTGGTATCTCAGAATTCTTGTGCCTTAGAATACTCCTCTCAAGGTTTAATGCCGGTCCTAATCATAAAGGCATCTCCAAGAGTCAACTCGTGAATTATATCCGCCACTAAGAACTCGTGCCCAACTGTCGTTCAACCCATTGTGATTATATCCGTCAATTTCCCAAGTATGAGTTGAACACCCCCGTAGCTGTGTGTAGACGTATCCCGTACAACGGCACCACCTCTTCCACCAGATCCTCCCTTATGATTGAATGTGATGCTCCCGTATTCAACGTACCTCAAAAGATGCTAACGACAGTGAGGTTATTTTCGTTCCTTCCGAGTCGGGAAACAAAAATTGTGGGGCAATTCGTTGTGGGAGCGATTGGCACATGTGGCGTCCGCCGGCTCAACGATGGAGTTCATCGAAAACGCCAAAACGGATGCCTTTGAAGACGGTATAAAGGATCTCGAGACGAAACGAACAACTTTGTCGTCAACAAAGAGAATCATCCAGGAAACGGTTGCTACTGCTCTGTCCCACGAGGCAGCGGGATTGGCGTGTGTGTCTTATTCTAGAACCCGCAGAGTAGATGTGGCGCCGGAATCTATTCGACGCATTCCTAGTGGCTGATATAGTTGACGAGTTGATTCTGGGAGCGGACTGCGAGTATCAACCAAGTCGTGGCGGAAAGTTACTCCAGGATTAAGCCAAATTCAGAGTACGACTTCTGGGCAAAGACAGAGTACGGTTGTGGGATCAGCACCTTGTGGGAAGTGGAAGCCAAAGATAAAACACCAACTACGAACGCAGTCGTCCGAAGAACCTAATGGAGAAGCAGTGCTGTCTGAAACAGATCCGAAAGGAGCTGGAGAACGATCCGGACCTATCGACAATTTTCGAGAGCATAGAACATGGAGCCAAACCGACACAAGAGGGAATGGCAAGGAAAGGTGCTGTCATCGAGGTTAACTGGGCTGAGGAGCTGAGTCCGTTTCGTTGGCTACATCCCTTCTGGGAAATCGAAGATAGCCCCAGGGAAGAGTGTATATGAGAGTGCAGAGGGAAATCACAATTGATCAAGTGGAGGATATCTGGGCGTCACAACGAGAGCTGAGTTAGCGGAACAGCGGTTCCATGGAGTTGGATGTACCAACAGCCAAGGAGAGGCCATTGTTTCTGGAAGAAGGTTTGAGCCATGTTCAACGATAGGTAAAATTGCGTGCACAGCTTCGACCTGATGACGAAAAAGCACGGAGTGACGTTAAAAAGAGTTCTGGAGGTTTTGATAATCGGCAGATGGCGTTCCTTCGCAACCCGCAACGGAGCAAAGGACTTCCACGCAGGTCACAAACACATTACGATCGTCTCCCACCGTACAGGTAGGAATTCTGAATCTTGTTCGGGACGACCAAGTTTAGGTGGAGGGTAGAGTGACGTGAATAGTATAACGTGTATAATTATTATTTATTTTATTTATACCAACAAAAAAAACCACAAACTGTCGTTATTAAACAAAATATCATCGATGTTTTCGATAGTCTGAAAAATAAATGCGAAGATATGCAAGTGATTAAAATTAATTGTGTACCTTTTATCTCATTTTTGTTTCGAGATGGTGGATGGAGCTAGAGCTACGCAGCTGCAATTCTAGATATATCAGATGACTATTGAATTATCTCTCTAAAAAAGTTCTATGTTTTGGTCTATATCATATGATGTTATGAATCTTCTTACTACTCAATTAGGAGTTATAACAGCTATGTAAGCAATGGATAGAAATTTTGATCTAAAGAAAAGAAACATCCACACTTTTCTCGACGAAGAAACCGTAAGTTCATCTGCTTTGTATAATATTATACTGTTATATTTTTGGTAGTAGCCAAAATAGGAATTAGAAGATATTCATCATAGCAAGTAATTCGTAAAAAACAGGTTTTACAGATAGAGGTTGGGATGAACTACTATTCATTTTACCAACCTAACCACAGCATTACGTTGGTACTCATCCGCTTACTCTAGTATAGTGCACGATTCACAATAATAAATTAAAACACTTTAATGAAAAAAAACTAAATTCTTTGTTTACATTACTGTTCGAACAAGTAGTATTTAAAAATGAGATAAACTGACGAAAATCTTATGAACCTTAAATTTATTATACGCACACTTTTCAGCGTACAGTTCAAAGGCAAATAATACACTTAACTACAAAGTGTGAGATTCAAACCTGTCTGGTGTACTATCGGAATTTTACACTCGTAATTCCAAATATTAAAATCTCATATTGCACGTTCCTAATTCAGCTTCCGGCAAAATATTACTTGTCCCTCGACAAGTTTGCGGCTATACCCATTCTTGGGTATAGGGATTGAGAATTTAAAATTCATCCGGATTTGTGAGATCTAACTGCATTTTTAATATGTTTGCATTATTCATTTCATAGCGGTCTTACGTATGTCGATGACTCCACTGGGTAGAGTCAATGTGTCTGGTAGATGGTTGCGTATGCCCTGCAATGGTAGGACAATTTGATTTGGCGTTATTAACTTTGGGTTTATTTGTTTTTGCCTCAGATCTACCTCCCTCACATACTTCTGTTACACGTAATTTCCACTTTAAAGATGGAATGTTGGGATCTTATATCAATACAAGTGTTCCAGGAGTTCGATTACGGCAGATTCAACTATTCCAAAAATGCTGCTCCATATGCAGAATTTTGAGGAACTTGTTCAGACAACCCATTTTTGTATTCGTAACAATTCGTGCATCTGAGTAATTCAGATCGGATGTCATGGGAGTAGTTGGCCTTGAGTACAGGATAGCTTGACATTGATGACAATGGTCAGAAACTTTTCATAGTTGAGCGACGTTTCATGCGCCGCGTGCGCGTATGTTTTTGATGCAAATTTGCTAACATAAATTTGTTAAATCTTTATTTTTAGGCAAAAATATTAAATTCTTAGCATGTGTCATAAATTAGGCGAATTTTTAGTCTATGCTATGCTGATATTTGAGTATGCGGTCTACTTCCTACAAATAATTGTATCTTATCGAATTGTACGTTCTAACGTTTTACAACGTAGGATTTCTATTATTGACTCGCTCAATCAAACTTTCATAATCGCTTTCCCTAACAGCTTGTGTGCGTCACAGTACTGAGTACAGTACTGATACAGTCTCCAAAAAAAACTGCACCATCTCGTCCTTAGGATCAGCAAGATCTGCCGGTACATTTTGCTTATATCGCCAGTAAAAACATGTGTAGGCATGAGGAAGTTAAATATAATTGTATTTTTTTAATTCACTAACTTGATAAAATTTCTTCTCCAATGCCATTTCGAATGATTCCCCTAATGTTTCATTCGGATTCTCCGTTAACGTACTACAAGTAAATTTTCTGCGTTTTTTCTGATGGATTTCTGATACTGTACTTCAAAATCATGTTGCTCTTTGCTCATTGTTCTTATCGGAGTATTATACTTCTCAGTTTTCCAAAATTTCCGAACCAGATTATCCAATGCTGAGAGTGAGTGCCTTGAAACTATATATTCCTTTGTTGTTGCGTTCACTGTTTAATATTACGCAACATTGGGAGTTCATTTGAAATTTTTATTTGTTCTGGAAGGAGCAAATCAAAAAATATTTCTGCTTCCAGCAGCATATCGATGCGTTGCGAGCTTGTATAAATGGGATCAGCAAGCTTTACGTTAGAGGGTAAATTAAACGAACATGAGTGAACTTCATGAAAATGTTTATATTTGCTGATACGCGGCATGATGATTGTCTCAATTTTTGCATTGTATAATGATTTCCTTGACTTAATTTTAACGTTTGTCACAAATTCTTCTTTACACTCTAATTGGAACTTGTGGCTCTTGACTCCTAGTACATGTATAATGTCCCCCGTAATGAAGCTGATTTGGGAACCGGAGTTTAATGGAGCACGACATGGGATTCGCGTACCGCAGGCGGAGATGACGTTTGCAATTAGGGTAGCGAGATAGACGTGACGTTTACATGACTTTAGATATATGGCTGCATTACCGGACATGACAGGTGATTCGCACTCAATTCGCATTCAATCGCATTTAATTAGGACTTACATTGATTGAGCTACAATTTCTTCTGGTGACCCTGTTGGTGAGGCTGCCGATGGTGTAATAGTGTGTCGTGCTTGTAATCGAACTTCTGAAAACATCCCGAATTTCGGCAAAGTTGTAGTCTGCGAACAGTTGTCTCTCGTTCATCCTGTGAAAGAGATACAAATTGCGATCAATTTTATATTTTATGCTTACTCGAGTTATACATACTGCAATTGAGACTAATCATAATCTCAGCAAATAGATTAGCGTGGCTGACTTTCTTCTGTCGGTTCCAATGTCTGATATTGTAGCTCCACAAACTTGAGGAACTGCTCCATAGTCGGGTTGGTCCTTGGATTTTAAGCTGCTTGAAAAAAGCATGCTATCGCCGCCAATTTAGATAGTTGCACTAGAATCGGTAATTATATTTTTGGTGACTTCATTGGTATATTGATTTGCATGAATTGCATTATCTGCCCTTCCATTTTATCGCACAGCTCCATAATTATGTATACCGATGTAGATTTTCATTGTATTAGTTATACTCTACACTTATCCATGGAGGGAAATATGGACATGTAAACTTGCCGTTTCCTTGCTCTGTGCTCCACAGTCGGCTGACTCAAGCTTCGCTCTTCTGTTCGTGATACTGTGCTACTGTCTAATGGTCCGAAGTATAGGCACGTTCTTCTTATGGATATACTGATGATCCTATGGTTGGTGGTGCTGCTATGGCTGCTGGTACTGCGCTTGCTGTATGACTAGTCGCTTTGTCAGGTTTTCCTTTAGAGTTTCATACACGGATTTAACTTTATCCGATTTTGCGAGGTACTCATGCCTTGTCTCACTACCGAAATTACCACGAAGTTCATTTTCGCTGTTTTTGAATTCTCCCATAAGGAATGCATCAACTGGCATTTGCTCCAAATAATTCGCTGTCTTTATGGTGAGTTCATCCTTTCCATAATTTCGAGCTAGAACACAAATTTCTTCCCCGGTTGTTTTTCGATTCGCCGTTATTTGCTTCAAGGTATTTCCGATTTTATGATCTTACTACTTGTTTTCCTTACTTGATAAAATTAAGGTGCACACATTTTCACTTCTCACGGGTTTGCAAGTCGCTTAACTTTTTAGTAGTGTCACGATCGCCAGAATGTTATAATAAATTTCAGGTTCATAAGCTTTCCGGGAAATTGTCAGGAAACTGTAGAGGGATGAATTATTATCAAATTGAATGTGAATAATCGATAAGATTCGTTATGCAAATGTTATAAGTTCACAAAATTCGTTACATGAAAGTAAGCATTTATATTCTGCTATGATCAAAAATTCCCCATAAAGAGGTTTTTAGGGGATTTCAAGAAATTTTTTAAATCGAGTAAGTCGTTATATTGAATTGCGTTCTATCATGGTTGCACACTGATGCCCCCTACACGGATTACGGGTACCAACCTACACAAAACCCGATTTTACCGAACTTCGTGAAACTTCAAGACTTAGAATTTGGGCTGTCAAGTTTCATCGCCATAGGCCGCCTACTGAGACACCTCTTGTAAATGTTCCTAGATCAATCAGTAGAATATTATCTGGATTTAGCTTTTTGTTATGATAAAGTGAATTCATTTAAAATTAAGGATAGGATAGACGAAGCTACGCTTAAACAAATACTGAAGCAGCAACATTTTTCGGAAAATGGAATCAAGAATAATAATTTTAAATGAAACTGATGACGTTAGTTCGCATTCATTTAAAGACATAGCTAGCAGACTTTCTAATAATTTTGAACAAAAAATGCATGTACTTTCATCCCGCTGTAATTTCCTGTGCCACAAAATGAAACTGAGCCAATCGTACGGGGATTGGATATCTGATCTAAGAGGTTGAGCAAAAAACTGCGGCCTTGTGTGTACTGCCGAGAACTGCAAGAAGTCATATACAGAGTTTATGATAAAGGACATGGTGACATTTTATGCTCCTCATGACCAAGTGAGAACAGCAGCGACGTTAAAGAGAAACCCTACCTTAGAATAATAGCAACGGCTTATGAGGAAACGCAATTAGCTTCAAATATTATAACAGACAAACCCACCAACAAAATCAGCCTCGCGCGATATTCAAACTAATCTTTTGGGGTAAGTCGAATTTAAGAAATTATCTCAATCGTAAATCATTAAGAACTGTAGAGTAAGAACTGTGGAGTCAGTCACGACCGCAGTCACTGCAGACATTTAAAATCCATTTGCGACATCTGTAATAGAAAAGGTCACATGAGCAATATAAGCTTAGCTGATCAGAAGGGAAGGCAGGCAGGGAGGTCAGGTGTAAAGTCCCGTAGGCGCTCAGGCAATAGTGGTCACACTAAGGTGATTTCCAGGATAATAAAAAACAATCGGTACAGTCTCTTTAAAACATTACAGATACAGAGCGCTCAGAAGAGCATGTAGCTACGCTGTCAGTGAATTCGGTAGGAACCGAAGTGAATGGTGGTGAACGAAGAAAGGCGAATGAGAAAGTCAAAGGCATGGCAGGATGTTGTAAACTCTGACAGTAACAGCAGCCCGATGCAATTCATGTTGACACGGGAGCAACATGTTCTCTAGTTGGACATGTCGGGTATGAAGAATTGGGTAGACGGAAATGTTATAGAACAACAAAGGTTCTCAAAGCATATGGCGACATCAGGTAACATTGTTGGGTTAATTAAGGAAAGGTAAGCTGAAAAGGAAAGGTGTGTCAGTTACCACTTTAAGTTGCCAACAGTCGAAGTTGGAAATATCCTGGGTCTCGATTAGTTCGATGCTCTCAGGCTAAGTGTATGTTCTAGTGGCAACGAAGTTGATATGCTGACAGAATATTCAGCAATATAATGAACTCTGCGAAGAGCATAAAGCCGTCTTCAACGACACTTTGGGTGGTGCCGAAACCCAACGGGTCGGTCCGCATTTGTGTTGACTATCGTAGCTCCAGTAGAGTTGCAAAGCAATGCTTTGTCAATGCTTCACACTGGGCACTGGTGTGTAAGCTGTATGAAGCAATTGTCACGTCAATATTGCTGATGGCCTGGTATTTACCATGCTATTGGGAAATTAGTTGCTAGTCGCAGAGCGTGTCAGTTACACACTCATTCACTCCGAGTGTTTAGTAATTGTCCAAGTCCCAGCTCTTCTTGGGAGAGAGTTTATATTTATGTGAACTGGGCTCTCAACGCGTAAGGCGACGATCGTTTGACGATGGCGTTTCGACGATTGTATTACTGCGTGTAACACTAAAATAATTGAATCGTCTGGACGAAGTCGTTCTTGACGATTCACTAATGCTTCACATAACTCAACTGAACTGTCAAATGCGGACGATTAAACGATTGTGATTGCACGATTGCTATTTTTCAATAGTTTCATAATTCGTGGTTGATTGTGTAGTTTTGTTTTTGAAATTTTTAGTAAAAATCGAAGAATAATGCGTCGGCACTACAATGTGTTGTTTTTTGATGACGAGAAAAGTGAAAATTCTGTTGGACTATTGCGAAACGAAGGAAGCTTACAGATGCATCGGATCATCTTTCACTTCCCACGAAATGGTAAAAGTATAAGTAACAATTTTTAAGTAATAAACTTGTTAATTTGGATTTGCATTTTAGTTTTATTAAACGTTTTCGCCTATCAAAAGAGGCGTTTGTTCTAGTGCTGGAAACGGTTAACCCCTATTTTGAATAACGTTTGCGCCGTATTGCACAACATATGTATCTTCCACAATATGGACAACAATTTTGCACATATATCGTTGGTACTTTCGTTCCTGAGTAAGATGTGGTTTCCCTTTTCAAGGGCTCCCTGTGTGGTCAAAATGAGCTCGAGCAACGAAAGAAATAATCAGAGCACTTAAATCTATCTTTGCACTTGAAGGGCTTCCGAAAACCCTCGTAAGCAATAACGGTACCCAACTTACATCAAGAGAATTGCAGGATTTCTGTAAAGTACATTCCATCCACGTCGGCGCCGTTTCGTCCGGAGTCTAATGGAACTGCAGAAAGAATAGTTCGGACGTTTAAATCTTCAATATAGAAGATTTCAGATGAGGGAGGTAATGAAGAGGAGGCCCTCTAAAATTGCTTATTATCATATAGAGCATTGCCTAATGAAACGAGAAAGTCTCCAGCGGAATATTTGCACTGTACCATTATTTCAGCAATGTTATCAGACGTTGATTGTGATCGCAATCCGAAAGCAGTAATTAAGGCAAGCAATTTTAAGCCTGGGGATGCGGTCTACGCCAGAGATTACCTAAAACGAAACCGATGGATAGAAGGTAAAGTTGTGGAAACGTTAGGGCGACAAAAGAATTTGGTGAAAACTGAAAAGGTTTCTATTAGAAAACATCAAAATCAGCTGCTGGAAATTTGCAAATAAAACCAACCCGATAAATAATGATTTGAATTATAACTCAAATAAACACACTAATTCATTCAGATTACTGCATGTTTGGTCTGCTAATTATGGCTGTTCTCATGAACAACAAAATCATCAATCTGAGCTCAATGTTATTCTGCTTTCGACCCAAGTCCATCAAAGGCCAGTTCAAGAGGAAGATGTTCCGTCATCAACTCAGGGTCATTAAATTTCTAGTGAAGAAAATATCCCGTTTCCTAAGTTCGCAAATCAAACAGGCTGAGGAAACCTCCGGTAAGGTTTGATTTTGACTAAGAAGGGGAAATTGATGCACGCTACACGGATCATGCGTACAAACCTGCAGAAAACCCGATTTTACCGAACTTCACGATTCTTCACGAATTTGGGCTGTCAGGTTTCATCACCATGCATATGTTATAATGTGGTCAACAGAGATATATTATATCCACATCTAGTGTGCCAATAAAAAGCAAACAGAGCTCTCGGAATAAAGAAAAAGACTCCAGACTCCAAATTAATACTCAATAATGTCTCTTATTGTCACTTAAAAATAGACTAATTCAACGCAATGGTCCACCAATATAAAACCTCCCATTACCTTGATGCTTAAAATGTAATGTCCCACCGGCATGTGCCGAGCCCATGTATGCAGTGGCCTATTGCCCGGGGGTTGCTCTAATCCAAAGATTAGAATTCCGAACGTTAAATATATGGCATAGACTATAAAGTGAATCCGTGAAGTAGCTCCATATCAAAAGATTGGATTAAGTAAAGTGCAGAGATTCGAAAATGCAAAAGATCGAAATAAGTTAAGTGACTAAAAATACAGTCTTGGTGATACGGTGGCGACGTGGAATTCAATATTTCGCTCTCCTCTTTTGTAAAGTGTATGCTGTGAAGAAATTTAGAATATAACAAACATCCCATTATAAAAAAAGTGAACCTATTTAACTGATAGTAAAACTTAATGCCAAAAGCAGTTAAAAGAAAAGAGACATTTAAACCCTATCAAGAACTACAGAAAGAAATTGAGACGAATCCTTCACCAGTCGCAGCACAACCAAATCCAGCACCGCAATACTAAATACCTGCGAAGAGCTGATAAAAGAAGCATGTTTATTCTACATGCTCGTAAAAGTTCAGCGGAAGGGATAGCTATGAACTGACATCATTCTTACGAGAAGTGGAACTGTTCCTACCACTATTCCAAGGAGATCAAGGCATCTACAATTTTATACTGCAAAGAAGTGTAATAAATAAAATTCAAACTTTAGAGTAAGAGAAACGTACCACAACCTTCATCATCATTCCTTTAGCTGCAGGAATAATAATAATGTGAGTGAATATTTTAGTAAACTTAAAGATATGTTAGATAAACTTAATTCTAAGTACAAATTGACTGAATCAATGGCGTTTAAAACATTTATAAATGGTATAGATACAATTTCAGCTCTGAGAAGCGTTCTTTACTTTGGAAGAGAACAAAATGATTAGGCAAAATAGAGCCAGTAGAAATATAAATTATTTCACTCCAAATAAAAAAAAATATACATATATAGAAATAGCAGTGGTACAATTCCGATCAGGTTAGACAAATTTATAACCACAACTTTAATAGAAACTCGGAGCAGTTTAGAAATATTAATAAAAAAAATTAAAGTATCAGAATTTTTGTGGAAATTCAATACAGTATAGAAATAACAATTATAGGAATTCAGCACAGTTTAGTAATCGAAATAGAGTAGAGCCGATGGAAGAAGTTCATTTACAAAGGAGAGAGGTAGGTTGCAGCCTCCAGTACATACTTACCAGTAGTAGAATTAATAATAGGTAACGCAATAACAAAACTAAGCTCAAATGGCTTATAGATACTGTTTCGACGACAACTTTATTAGACAAAAATAAAATAAAACAATTCAAAATATACATAAAATAATTAATTTTAATAATCTGAACGGCCAGACAATAGTATACTCTGAAATAATAACAGAATTACCTTTAGAATTCGATGAATTCATCGGACTAAATTTGGAAATCCATTTGTATTAAAGATTCTTCAGCGTACAGATATGAATATCGAAGGAAAAGAAAAATTAAAAGGCATCTTAAAAGATAATAGTGATTTGTTTTCTCAAGAAGGTCAAAAGCTTTTCCATGCTCATGAGATAAGACACGAAAGAAGAACGGAATGTAGTAATCCCATTTATTAAAAAGGAGGTATCCCCAAATTCATGAAGAAGAGATAAGTAGGCAATTAAGGATAATACCTAAAAAATCTGACAATTCAGTCAGAAGAAAGTGGAAAATTGTCATAGATTACCGTAAACTCAATGAAGTTACGGATGACGATAAGTCCCCGATCCCAAACATAGGGAATATCCTAGAAAAATTAGGTGGAGCCCAATATTTTACAACTCTTAAGCCAAGGGTTTTCATCAGGTTTTAATCAGAGAAGAGGGTCGAAAGAAAACAGCATTTTCTATACCAGTAGCGCACTATGAATTCATTAGAATGCCGTTGGGGCTTAGAAATACTTCAGATACTTTTCAACGTCTGATGAATTCAGCCCTTAGAGAGTACATCAATAAGATCGGTGTAGTATATGAAGAATTTTATAATTAACGCAAGGAAAAATGACAAAAAAACAATATTCGATTAGAATGATTTCGCAGCTGGTTGATGTAGTTTTAAAAACTTTCTCCAGAAATCTGAGGTCAATCAAAGGTCAGCGAAGTCCAATATGCCCCCGAAGTGTACGCGTGCGGGGTTATGAAATGCCAGTTGATTGATTTGCTAGTGAGTTCATCTGTTACAGCTTCTTTAAAATGGGTGGACTGCATGAGATTTGATCAATTCCTCAAACTGTTATTGGCACTGAGAAAATTAGTCCCATTGTCGTTGAATATAGTGTGATATCCATGTCTGGACACGAAAAGCTCCTATGAAAACGCCCGAAGAAATGTCAGTTACGCAATCTAGATGCAATGCCTTCGTCGTCATGCAGATAAATAGCGATACGTACGCTTTATATTGCTTTGCTCCGCGATCCTTCCAGGAACGAATTATACAGACTCGCAATCAATGTCCGCATTACCAAAAGCTAGTCCCGGTTCCAACAGTAGACGTGGAAGATTTGACATCAGTTGACTATATGGTTTGCTGCGTTGTCTTATGCAGGTTACACATTTATACATTTTTATGTGATACTGCAAAGCAAATAGATATTGAAACCCGCATGCAAATTTTTGTTATGACACTCAAGTACAAGATAAACTAAACGATGGTTTCTGCAGAGTGTTCCTGGATGCATTTGATGAAATAAAATCAGCATTTGGAACCTTCCGCCAACGCGCAGTATACCGTCTGAGTCAATAAATGGATTGACAAACTTTATTTTCCAAGCTTATTACGTTGAATACTTTCTATTTCAGACGGAAACGAGAGGCGCTGAGATAATTTAATGAGTGTGTTATATTCGTGTGATAATATTCTGCCATGACGAGGGAATATTTGTACGCTATCCTTTGGTAATCATCTAGAGCATATGTCCTCATCAGGGTTTGCAGCTACCAATGACGATGTTTCCGTAAGTTTTATATTGGGCAACTCTGAATAAACAATCACAGTATCCCGAAGAAATAAAGGCCCCCTCCTCCAGAAGTCCAATTTAGGCAAATAAAAGGTGGTTATTCTTTTTTAACATTTTTGTTGATTTTGAATAAAACACAAATTATTTAGGAAATTATTGTCATTTCTTTTTGTTATGATAATATTGGTATGGTTCAATTATGTGTGGAACAAAATATCGGCAAAATGGCCGCCGCGACCTCGGCGGAATACCTCCATCCGATCAAATTGAGATAGTCTGAAATTGAGAAATGTTAAATGAACTGCAGAAAAAAATTTGACGCTTAGGTGTGGTTCACATTCAACATTATTTCGGCATTAAACCTCGTGTTGCAAGATCAGCAGGGTTTTCGATAGATAGCACATAATGCCATGCAGATGTAGGTAGTTGGGCTACTGTAATCGACAGCCTGTTATCAGCAAAAACGTTTCGCGGTATGGGATAAACGTGTATCCAATGTAAAACCGTTGAGGCGTCGGTGTAAGCGTTGATGTTGTGAATCCCGGGGCATTTATAACCTTGCAATCGCGTTAACCGTGGCCGTGCCGTAGCCTTCAAGCCTTGGTAACGACACGATTGAGCTGAATTATATCCGATCTTAACTCCATCCATTCTTCTTAGCAATCGCCGTGGTAACGACACGATTGAGCTCAACAATCCATCCATTCTTCATAACAATCGGGTGGGGACGAACATATGAGACGAACATATCTGAAAGTATCTCCTTTTTCGTTATTTGAGACTTTAAAAGCGGTAACGACAAGCTACATTTGAACGAATCTTTGACCGTATCCCACATCCAACCCAATGTCTTTACTTGCACTCTCCGATTATTAGATTTGTAGATAGCAGATATCAAATCTGCAGAGCTAGATGCCCATTTGCGTGGTTCAAATCCTAGCCCGTTTAGAAATGCATAAATCTGTTACAGGTGTCATATGTCCCACATTCCCGCTTTAGGTTGGTATCCAAAGAGAAACGATTTTCCATCGCAATAAGCCTCCTCAGTTTTACAGTTTTTGAGTCACCAAACGTAACAGCACCGTCAGCTTCGATAGCTTGATCCTCATCAGGCAAAAATTGTCGGGTATCCGCAAGGTCTTCGACTTCTTAGAATCGGCGTAAAAGTTCGTTCCAAATCCACAGCGGTATTGGATACGTTAAGAGTAGGGGGTTCGTTTGAATATTTCGTCGCAATATATCGATTTTGCCCGGAGTGCAGCAAACAGGATACGCGAGCTTTCGGTTCTTAAAAAACGAAAGCGTAGAACTTGGCAAACAAATGCTAGGAATATCACATGTTAAAACTGATATGATGATTGCCTTCGTGTTAGATGTCTCGTTGGCATTTGAAGGGTTGCGTATTACGAGATTTACCGACCTGTTTATACCTTGACTGTTTCAGTCATGACTTATGGCCGATATAGGAATAGTGTGTTATGTTTTCCCGAACATAGCATTTACATTCCGAAATGTCATGCTTTTCGCATTAAGTTTTTCGAAAAAATATATATGAGAATGGTACTCCAGTGATCAACCGGCTGCTTCAGTACACGCATTTATAATTTTATTCATGTATGTACAAATTGATTTAACTCAATTTGATTTAAGTGCGGATTATCAAATAGATTATCTAAATGAGATACGATAATGACACTCGGCTTATCATAATGGGACTTAATTAATTCCCATGTAGCGTCGAAGTTGAGTTGCTTGGAGGTAGATGTGTTTTTATTGAAGCTGCATCTCCCTTTAAGATAGTTTGAAATTTTTTCTACGCCCGTTATGGAGTCCTTTGACTGAACAATGGCCATGAAAATATCTCGGAACTGCACCCACTCATCAAAACGACCCGAAAATTCCGGTAGCTTTATTTCAGGTAACCGAGAACCTGCTTCGATGCGTGTTATATTAGCTAAACTTTTGACGATGTTGTTTAGAACACTCTGATTTTACGTAAGCGTTTTTAATGTCTTCGAAAATTGCTTATTCCAGGCGAGCCGTTGATAGCACTTCGCACATACAATACCCGTAAGCTGAGCGTGCACTATACAAGCACCAAGGTAAAAATCTTTAATCCATTGATCTACACGCGCCAGGTGAGTTTTTGCTTAAAATTTAGTGATGTTCTTCGACCGAATATGAATTAATTCTCGTAATTTGCCCCTTAATCGCGGCTATTTGACTTTTTAACTTATCCGTTATGTTGCGTGAACTTTAACCACCTAACTTCACCAAACTTAATTTAGCGCAAGGGTCAACTAAACTACAGTAACCGAACGATTTGTTCCGCAAATCTAAAGGGTGGTTAATAATTATTGTCATTTCTTTTTATTATGATAATATTGGTATGGTTCAATTATGTATGGAACAAAATATCGGCCAAATGACCGCCGTGACCTCGGCGGCAAACCTCCATCCGATGGTCCAAATTTTCAATGACGCTGAAGCATAATTGAGTCCATGCCGTTAATGTGCCGAATTATCTCATCCTTTAGCTCTTGAATTGTTGCTGGATTATCGACGTACACCTTTTCTTTCAAATAACCCAAAAGAAAAAAATCCAACAGTGTCAAATCGCAGATCTTGGCGGCCAATTGACATCGCCACCACGTGAGATAGCTAGGCCATTGAATTTGTAGCGCAAAAGAGCCATTGTTTCGTTAGCTGTGTGACAAGTGGCACCGTCCTGCTGAAACTACATATCGTCCACATTCATATCTTCCAATTCGGGCCATAAAAAGTTCGTTATCATTTCACGATCACCATTCACAGTAACTGCCTGACAGGCCTCTTTTTGGAAAAAATACTGCCCGATGATGCCGCCAGCCCATAAACCGCACCAAACAGTCACTCTTTGTGGTTGCAGCGGTTTTTCGACAATCACTCTTGGATTATCATTCGTCCAAATGCGGCAATTCTGCTTACTGACGGATCCACTGAGGTGAAAATGTGCCTCATCACTGAAGATGATTTTCTTCGAAAATTGATCATTCACTGTTGCCATTTCTTGCCACCATTCTGACCATTGACGACGCTTGAAATGGTCAAGAGGCTTTAGTTATTGAGTCAATTTCACCTTGTAAGCATGTAAATGCAAGTCTTTATGCATAATGTTTATCAACGACGAGCGTGAGAGGTGCAATTGTTGGGCACAACGACGAGTTGAGCCACACTATCGCGAACAGCAGCAATATTTTCTGCAGTACGAGCTGTAGAAGCATGCACTAGTGTTTTCGCATCTCGTACAGACCCGGTTTGCTCAAATTTTTGCACGATTTTTCCGATTGTACGCACATTTGGACGATTTAAGTCACCGAAAAAATCACGAAGTGCACGATATGCACGCATTTTGATTTGAACGCCCATTTTCATAATAAGCCTGAATAATTTTAACGCGTTGCTCGTTTGTGTATCTTTCCATGGTTCAACTTGAGTTAGTCTGAAATTGAGAAATGTCAAATGAAATGCAGAAAAAAACTTGACGTTTAGGTGTGGTTCACATTCAACAGCGGACCTTAAAATTTAACAACCTCTATTTTATTATAAGATCTCTGTTTTCTTAACAATCGATTAGGACCATATAGAATTTTATAATTGACGCAAGGAAAAATGACAAACACACGAATATTTAAAACAACAAAAATTAATACTTTATTGTGCCAACGAAGGTCGTGGCGTACCGTACAAAGGAAAAAAATAAAACTGACCCAAAAAGAATGGCTAGAGAACAGTGATTAAGTTTTGTGATAAGCATCGGTAGGACGCCCTTTTGCATGTTTGATAGCGAACATTCTCATCTCTTGTAATGTGTGACGGCAAACAGTATATATGTTGTATACATGGACGATATACAAACATTGATGAACATCCTGAAAGTATAAGGAAAGTTCATGGTACACAATCTCAAAATCCAATAGACAAATGAACATTTTTTGCCAGAGAGACAGAATATTTAGGTAATTTTTTGGCTCTTTTGGTTGTTAAACCTAATACGAGTAAGATTGGGAGTATTCAAAAACTTAAACCTTCAGATACCTCTAAGCACATCAAATCTTGAGTAGGCTTAACGGGATATTATAGTAAGTTCATAACGATTATGCAATACTTGCACATGGAATGACATTGAAAAAATTAATATAAAAATCAATAATAATAAGAACGATTCGAATTACATTGATGCCTTTGAGAAACTAAAAAGACCAAAAAGACAAAAAACCAAAACACAAGTTCACATTTTAACAAAAGTTTAAGGTGGTTACCGATGATAGTGCTTAATCTTTAGGTGCTGTTTTGTCTCAAGACGAACACCCAATCTGCTATGCTAGCAGAACTCTAAATACTCATGAAAGGAATTATTCAGCGACAGAACAAGACTTATTAGGTATCGTATGTCGCTGTAAATTACCTTCGGTTGTATATTTACGTAAACAAGTTTAAATTAATGACATACCATCAACCCCTTAAACTACCAACCAAGCATCAGGAAGGATATAAATCCTCGCTTACAAATGTGGCTCCTGATGTTAGGAGAATATAACATCAATATCGATTACATTAAAGGCAAGGATAATATGGCAGCAGACTTTTTAAATAGAATGAATTCAGACACAGGGGAAATTAATTTGACAGAGACAGACAACAAGCTGATCACTTTCCAATATAAGATACTGTAGTCATTAGGTTCTTTAGGTAATTGGTTCTGAGGTATTTGACGAAAAAAGGAAAATATACATTGGTTGCCAGGACACAGAAAATGATTTTATGACGGATATATTTAGAAGGTTTGTAAAAACGGGTATATATTCTGAGCTTAAAGAGCATGAGTACAATCTGGTTCAGTTGAAACTCATAGAGCTATCTGGCACAAGCATTAAATTCGTAAAACGCACGTAAAAATAACGCTAAAGATATGACAGACGAAGATAAAGTCTTAAAACAAATCCTTAAGTAACATAGAAGCGAACCAATGCATGCAGGTATACTCGTAAATGAGAATTATGGCCTTATGAAATTCATACACATGATAACTGTGATGTATGCGATCGTCTTAAATACTGTAGAACACCAATCAAACCCAAATACTACAACATATCACCGAAACTCCACAAAATATAAATCAGATCATACGCATAGACACCTGCACTAATTCAAAACAAAATTTCATTACGCATTTCATTTGGAAAAAAGATATAACTTAACACTTATTGAAAAGATAAGATTATTTATCTCAATTAGAAGTAAACCGACAAAGTGCGTAACGGATAACGCATTCAACACTACAAATAGAAAAGATATTTTCAAACAAGAAGGAATAGAGGTACGCTACACAAAACCTAATAGTCACACCGGAAATATAGATGTAGAGACTTCGTAATACAATTAGTGAGAAATTTAGAGTATTTCAAGCTATAAAATCCAAACTTACAGTGCAAGAAAAGTTATATAAATGCATAGAATTATATAATAAATCCATGCATTTGGTAACTAAATGTAGGCCAATAGATGTTTTAGATGGAAAGGCCGATATATAAAGATTTGCTATCTTAATTAAGGAAATTAAGACACAATTAATTGAAAAGGCAAAAAGGAATAGGGAAAATTTTACTAAAAGAGGATCAGAAGGTTATGTTAACAATTACCGGATATTGAGAATAAACCTAGGTATAGGAAGTTAAACCTAGAAAATATTCACCCTATAAATATTAAACGTCCGACCAAATTCACATGTCAACTGGATATTGACATTATTGATACATATTGATAATGCAACATCAATGATAGAAACATTTAGCAGCAACTCCGGATTTTTAATAGTAAACATTGGAGATATTCAAATAATAAAGAATTACGATATAATACTACATCTTATTAGCCCAGTAGAAATTCACAAATACTGGAAAGAAATTTAATGAAAATAAATACAGAAGACGGAAAATATCTACATATCAACGCACTAAAATCTCTAACCTATACCTAACAAACAATAATACCGCATATACATGATAGAGAACTTATTAATATAGCAGGAACAGGAATGAACTGGTTATATAGTACCATGGATGACGACGACAGACAAAATATTAAGGAACATTTACAAATTATAGGCACAAATAACCACAACAAAGAACAGATAAACCACCACTTTTATAATGTTTGAAAAGACAATTGAAAATGATAGGAATGGTATTCTAAAACATTTCGAAATTGTTAAGACCGAGAACATAAAGTTAATTAATAAAATTAGATACAATATTGCCTCAAGCAGGTAAGGAATAATGGGAAGGTATTCTAGACTTGCTTGAAAGTCACACTTGAGAGGATTGAGAAAAAATAGGGAGAAATTAATATGGAATCAAGTGAAAAATGAGAAGTTGGTCCTGAGATGTATGACACGAACTAGTCCATCGGCACCAGGTTTCACGTCGGTGATGCGGGCCAACGGCCGCTTGGATCTCCAACCTTTACGGACGGCTGACGAATACGTCACTTTGGTATTCAGAAGACCATCTGCTCCAGATGTGATCGTACATCTGTCGGATTAGCTGCCATTGGGATATTCGAGATGTGTTGTCTTTCATTGTCTGGTATCGTGAGTGTTGATGTTCCTATGAGAAGTACCCCCATGCAAGGTTCTTTGGTGTACGTCCCAAGTTATCAGTTTCGTAAGGTAGGAGTGTCGAAGGAGTATCATTGGATGCATCTCATCAGGATGGAAAAGTACATGTCGTAAACGACAACCCACACGCAAAACCCCATCATTATCCACAACTGGACTAAGACGACTAAGGCTTTTTCTTGCTGGTAACGGCTTCCTGTTGGATATGTTTTGTAGTTCCTTTTAGGTTTTGAATGTAGGATATCCAGAACTGTAAGGTCTCGGTTAACTGGTCTGATATTAACTCGCTCTCCTGATTAGATTTTGTCGGAGGATGGTGATGACGTAAGTTATTGATGAATAGACGACAATGTGCTGTGACTCTCAATAGTCTATTGAGAGACCTGTAGCGGTTGAGGAGATCGAATTCTTGACAAGGGGTTGCTACAACAAGACAGGTAGTAGTTCGGCTCTCTAAACGGGTTTCGGATATATGCTCATCGTTGGATGTAGGCCATGGAAACCAAGCTCGAGTTAGCTGTGGTGGTCCATTGAGCCAGAGCTGTGATTCGGTCAATTCTTGAGAGGGTATCCCTCGAGTAGCGGGATCAGCAGGATTATTGTCAACTGAAATAGGATGCCAACATGCATTTGGTAGACTTACCTGGATCTCTGAGACTCGGTTGGCCACGAAAGTCTTCCATGTTGAGGGATGTTTCCGTATCCATGACAGTGTTATTATAGAATCTGTCTAAAGATGACAAGCAGCTTCTCGAAGTCCATTTCCTTCCTGAATTCGATTTAGGAGTCGAACTATTAGCAGCGCCCCCAACAGCTCTAGTCGAAGGAGTGAGATTTATTTCAATGGAGCGACTTTGAATTTTGATGCCAGCAGCACAATCTGCACGACTCGACGCCCATCAAAGCACCGTAGATAAACACAGCCAGAATGTCCGTTGAAGTTCCCTTCCATCGGGGCACTGAGTACAGGTGTAAGTCGTTGAGTCTCTCTAACAAACGAGTCCATGATTCAATTAACTGAGGAGAGAGCTGGTCGACCCAGTGAATACCATTATGCCATAACGTTTGCATGAATATTTTAAACCCAATGGTAACAGGCGAGATCCAACCCAAACACTTCTTCTTCGTCACCAATCCTTTGGTTCTTAGGGAGTTGGATCGAAAGTAAAATTCATCATCAATCGGTTGCCACGATATGCCAAGCGTCTGTACTTCTCCGAATTGTTGCCATATACGATGTCGAGGATTCGAAAGCTGACCTGATTGTAATCCAGATAAAAGTATGGGATGATTACCTGACCACTTACTTAGGGAGAAGCCGCCCGCCATAAGTAACTCAATTAATTCCATTTTTAAGCCACAAGCATAGATGTTGTCCCTTAAAAGTTTGGGCCACGTCTACCTTCATCTGTTGCAAGTTGGTGCAATGTTCTAACGGCTTGATAGGGAGAACTAGCAAGACTATATGTAACTGTTGTTAAGTTGTGAGCACGAACATCTTAATATTTTGAAGCTCTCCACAAAATTTGTTGATAGGTTTGATCAGCTGCGTCAATCTGTATTTGTCTGAACAGTTTCTCGATGTCCGTCGAGAAAACGTAGTGATGCATGCGCCAACGAAGGATTACATCGAAAGTCTCTGTTTGCAAACTTGGTCCAACGTGAAAACAATCATTGATCTGATGACCTCTTTGGAGTCTTACAGTACCGTTGAATACCACCCGCAGATTCAATTCTTCGGTAAATAGAAGGAACTGGTAGGATGAGTAACACTCTCCGATGGTGCTAGCCACATATGTACAACCTCTTCCTGTTTCCAGAAACGTTCCAACTGTGCTGACCAATTCAGACGACGGTAGACACTGAGTGACTTTCGGTAAGATGAGTGCATTGACCTTCCATTTAATATCACTTGTGAAGCGAGGAGAAATGAACGAATGCTGAACGTCGAGTCAACTTTAATCGTTGGGCCAATGATTCTGCAATAAATGATGTCTCGGAGCAGGGATCGATGAGTACACGAATGGAAGTCGACCGTTGATCTTCGGATTAGGCGATGATGATGGCTGTGCCAAGAAGCATGTGATAGGGTTGGTGAGCGACTGTGCAGGTATACAGTGTGTGTACGGAAGCCTTTGGACCTTGAGCGTTTGTTGATTGAAGGGCAACATCATTACCGAGTTGACGAGTTGAAAACGAGGAAGAGTTGGCATCACCATAGGACGAGTGCAAGATTGTATGTTGGAGTCCGTGACAGGAGGTACATCTTTTAGTTGATCGACAGTCACGCCTCCAATGTGTGCCCAAACAACTGAAGCACAGCTGTTTTTCAGAAACGAAATCAGAACGTTTTTCGAGAGTAAGAGCACGGAATTTTTCACAAGCGAGGATGATCTCCTTGACAGTATGAGGAAGTTGACTTCTTCTTAGCTGTAACATGGCCTTTGATTATTAGCTGCAGTGTCTTAGATGATTGAAGTTTCTGCTTGTGACTTGCATCTGATATTGTGTTACCAATTTCAGAGCGTTCCAGTGCTTGGATTCTGGTTTTCATGAAGGCATTCAGTTGGGACCAAGTTATGGGTGTCGCACTATCGTCTAATGGCAACTCCCAATCGCGTCGGGTACGAGAATCGAATCTTTGCACAGTAATGAACACAATGATGTCCCCCATGTCTTCTCTTTTTAGCATTTGAAGAGATTCGATTGTTTCCGAAGTGCCATCATGTAACTGTTTCAGTGCGATGTGAGATTCTGATCTCATCGGTGATGGAAAAGGGAACTTAAGCATGAATAAATTAATGCTCTGTTGTTTAAGTAGAAGGATGTCAGTTTCTTCCAGGCTCGGTCATAGTTGTCTGAAGTGATGGGAATACCTTTGATAAGACTAGCAGCTTCCCCGCTTAGACTCGACTGCAGATACTGTAACCGCTCCACACTTGTCAGGTCCTCGTCATCAATAATCAGTGATGTAAATACGTCCTCAAACGACGACCAATCTGAGTATTTTTCTGAGAAGTTTGGCAATTCAATCGGAGGCAATTTACGACGGGACACTACGTCAAACTACTGCGGTGGTGGTGTTGTTGTTTGATGATGGTTACGAAGCCCCTTGAGGAGTAGTTGCCGGTTGGAGTGCTTCCAGTGCATCCATAAATTTCCCATTCCCTTCCACAAATATTTCTTCTGCGTCCTGTATTAAATTCGTTTTAAAGTACGAATTGTCCTCGGTGTCTTCAGCAGTGGAACTTAACAAGATGGTTTGCTAAAGGGTCGTGACATCAGC
This sequence comes from Eristalis tenax, assembly GCA_905231855.2. Classification (NCBI taxonomy): domain Eukaryota; kingdom Metazoa; phylum Arthropoda; class Insecta; order Diptera; family Syrphidae; genus Eristalis; species Eristalis tenax. The sequence continues at coordinate 17,397,511 of HG993125.1, read as the reverse complement.
CCCAAATCTTCTCTTTGTTGTATACTTAATTTTTCCGTCATGCACATGTGTTGATTTCAACCATAATTTGAGATGAAACTTTTGAATTCCGCTCAGAAGGACGAACACATTTTCAGTGAGGAATGAGAAAAATGGAACAGTTTCCTTTTAACACGTTTTCAAAAAGTAATTCAGAAATTTATTCGAACTGTCCGAAGTAAAGCCGATGTTGAATGTGAACCACACCTAAACGTCAAGATTTTTTCCGCATTTCATTTGACATTTCTCAGTTTTAGACTAACTCAATTTGAATCATGGAAAGATACACAATCGAGCAACGCGTTAAAGTTATTCAGGCTTATTACGAAAATGGGCGTTCAAATCAAAATGCATATCGTGCACTTCGTGCTTTTTTCGGTCGATTTAATCGTCCAAATGTGCGTACAATCGGAAAAATCGTGCAAAAACTTGAGCAAACCGGGTCCAGTGCATGCTCGTACAGCTCGTACTGCAGAAAATATTGCTGCTGTTTGCGATAGTGTGGCTGAAGAGCCGTCCACCTCAACTCGTCGTTGTGTGTGAATTGCCGCATTTGGACGAATGATAATCCAAGAGTGATTGTCGAAAAACCGCTGCAACCACAAAGAGTGACTGTTTGGTGCGGTTTATGGGCTGGCATCATCGGGCAGTATTTTTTCCAAAATGAGGCCGGTCAGGCAGTTACTGTGAATGGTGATAACTATCGGGAAATGTCAACGAACTTTTTATGGCCCGAATTGGAAGATATGAATATGGACGATATTTGGTTTCAACAGGACGGTGCCACTTGTCACACAGCTAAAGAAACAATGGCTCTTTTGCGCGACAAATTCAATGGCCGTGCTATCTCACGTGGTGGCGATGTCAATTGGGCGCCAAGATCTGTGATTTGATACCGTTGGATTTTTTTCTTTTGGGTTGAATGAAAGGGTTTATTGAAAGAAAAGGTGTACGTCGATAAGCCAGCAACAATTCAAAAGCTAAAGGATGAGATAATTCGGCACATTAAAATCATAGAATCTTAATTATGCTTCAGCGTCATTGAAAATTTCGACCATCGGATGGAGGTGTGCTGTCGCGGTCATTGGGCCGATATTTTGTTCCATACATAATTGAACCATACCAATATTATCATAATAAAAAAATGACACTAATTTTCTAAATAATTTGTATTTTATTCAAAATCAACATCGGCCCTTACCATTTTTTTACATGTGAGAAATTAAAATGGAATGAAATGAATAATGTGAAGTTGTCGCTGATTCACTTAAGGACATGAATTAATTTCGGAATAATATATATAATGGCTGGTAAGTTTGTAAATAAAAGTACGCACTGTTTCCATCAGGAAAGTGGGATTTATGAATTTCGTTTTTGGGGATTTTGTGCTTGAGGATTTTAAATGTGGAGATTTTTCAAAAGATGGGGACTTTAAGGTCGAGGAAGGTCTGGCTGAACTGAGCCATATTCGTATCAGCCTTCTTCTTCGCTTTATTACATGCGATAATTGGTTTGCGGAATAGGTACAACAAGATCAACGTGGTAACAGAATACGCCTATACCTGGCCTAAGTGTGTCTCTTGGCCTTTGCACTGCAGTCGAGTCGCAGGCGATACGGAGAATCTGGAAAGATCATTTGTAGACTTTTAAGGAACGAGGACGACAATACCACTGTCAGGATTCCGTCCCCCCGACTTAGACTAACGATCGTGCCAGCTGGAGAGGCATGTTGGTTGAGACCCAGATCCACCCCGGACTGTAGCGCCACTAAAAGAAGATGATTGAATGGAACTATTCGTGACGAATAATTATTGTAAATCTTTTATCATTAAAATTTTGCATCGAATTAGTTCTTTTATATAGATTAAATACTGTAAGCCTCATAATTATAAATTGTGTGTTAATCGTTAATTGAATTTTTTCTTTTGTTTAAACCTGTAAATATTTTTTTGCGAGTCGTTGCTCGTTTCCCTTGTGAAAAATTCTATTATTCATTGAATACCTACTGTGTAATTCTTTTATATATTGCAAATATTAATAAATAGAGCCACTAACGATTTGAAAGTAAAGTGGTTTAACGTATCTCGGCAACAGTCAATGATCCTATATTGTTTCTCGCCACTGGGTTTCGGTTTCTTCGGCACGACCCAGATCGACGAGTTTTAGGAACTCATGGAAGGTCTTGGTCTTCGTCTAAGAACTTTGTCATCACTTTTTCTACTTCGCCTCTAAGGCACGCTGGGTTCCATACTAGCTGTTCATGTAGATTGGTTCATCTATATCTGTTCTAATCTCCGCCTTAACGAAAGCGTCCATGACCTCACCAATACTGCCAGGTCCACATAGTTAGCGGTCTTTTAGTTACCAACGTCTGCAATGCTTGTTTAAACTGCTGAGGGACTCGTTTAGTACCACATTTTCGTTCCTGTTTTAACGTTAGAATATTGCCTTTCTGTAAATAACGGCCTCAAATTCCTTCAATGTATCATAGCTAATGATACCACCAAAGGATCTTAGTCCGAGTACAACAAAGAATTTAATTTGAGCGGCATTACTCGTTTTTTTTCAAAAACATCCGTGTTACATACTCTGCAATTACAATTTTCCCGGCAGCAGATTGCACACAATATGATTACATGAGAGGAGCTCTGTTGTTTAAGTAGAAGGATGTCAGTTTCTTCCAGGCTCGGTCATAGTTGTCTGAAGTGATGGGAATACCTTTGATAAGACTAGCAGCTTCCCCGCTGAGACTCGACTGCATATACTGTAACCGCTCCACACTTGTCAGGTCCTCGTCATCAATAATCAGTGATGTAAATACGTCCTCAAACGACGACCAATCTGAGTATTTTTCTGAGAAGTTTGGCAATTCAATCGGAGGCAATTTACGACGGGACACTACGTCAAACTACTGCGGTGGTGGTGTTGTTGTTTGATGATGGTTACGAAGCCCCTTGAGGAGTAGTTGCCGGTTGGAGTGCTTCCAGTGCATCCATAAATTTCCCATTCCCTTCCACAAATATTTCTTCTGCGTCCTGTATTAAATTCGTTTTAAAGTACGAATTGTCCTCGGTGTCTTCAGCAGTGGAACTTAACAAGATGGTTTGCTAAAGGGTCGTGACATCAGCCCCAAATCTTCTCTTTGTTGTATACTTAATTTTTCCGTCATGCACATGTGTTGATTTCAACCATAATTTGAGATGAAACTTTTGAATTCCGCTCAGAAGGACGAACACATTTTCAGTGAGGAATGAGAAAAATGGAACAGTTTCCTTTTAACACGTTTTCAAAAAGTAATTCAGAAATTTATTCGAACTGTCCGAAGTAAAGCCGATGTTGAATGTGAACCACACCTAAACGTCAAGATTTTTTCCGCATTTCATTTGACATTTCTCAGTTTTAGACTAACTCAATTTGAATCATGGAAAGATACACAATCGAGCAACGCGTTAAAGTTATTCAGGCTTATTACGAAAATGGGCGTTCAAATCAAAATGCATATCGTGCACTTCGTGCTTTTTTCGGTCGATTTAATCGTCCAAATGTGCGTACAATCGGAAAAATCGTGCAAAAACTTGAGCAAACCGGGTCCAGTGCATGCTCGTACAGCTCGTAATGCAGAAAATATTGCTGCTGTTTGCGATAGTGTGGCTGAAGAGCCGTCCACCTCAACTCGTCGTTGTGTGTGAATTGCCGCATTTGGACGAATGATAATCCAAGAGTGATTGTCGAAAAACCGCTGCAACCACAAAGAGTGACTGTTTGGTGCGGTTTATGGGCTGGCATCATCGGGCAGTATTTTTTCCAAAATGAGGCCGGTCAGGCAGTTACTGTGAATGGTGATAACTATCGGGAAATGTCAACGAACTTTTTATGGCCCGAATTGGAAGATATGAATATGGACGATATTTGGTTTCAACAGGACGGTGCCACTTGTCACACAGCTAAAGAAACAATGGCTCTTTTGCGCGACAAATTCAATGGCCGTGCTATCTCACGTGGTGGCGATGTCAATTGGGCGCCAAGATCTGTGATTTGATACCGTTGGATTTTTTTCTTTTGGGTTGAATGAAAGGGTGTATTGAAAGAAAAGGTGTACGTCGATAAGCCAGCAACAATTCAAAAGCTAAAGGATGAGATAATTCGGCACATTAAAATCATAGAATCTTAATTATGCTTCAGCGTCATTGAAAATTTCGACCATCGGATGGAGGTGTGCTGTCGCGGCCATTGGGCCGATATTTTGTTCCATACATAATTGAACCATACCAATATTATCATAATAAAAAAATGACACAAATTTTCTAAATAATTTGTATTTTATTCAAAATCAACATCGGCCCTTACCATTTTTTTACATGTGAGAAATTAAAATGGAATGAAATGAATAATGTGAAGTTGTCGCTGATTCACTTAAGGACATGAATTAATTTCGGAATAATATATATAATGGCTGGTATGTTTGTAAATAAAAGTACGCACTGTTTCCATCAGGAAAGTGGGATTTATGAATTTCGTTTTTGGGGATTTTGTGCTTGAGGATTTTAAATGTGGAGATTTTTCAAAAGATGAGGACTTTAAGGTCGAGGAAGGTCTGGCTGAACTGAGCCATATTCGTATCAGCCTTCTTCTTCGCTTTATTACATGCGATAATTGGTTTGTGGAATAGGTACAACAAGATCAACGTGGTAACAGAATACGCCTATACCTGGCCTAAGTGTGTCTCTTGGCCTTTGCACTGCAGTCGAGTCGCAGGCGATACGGAGAATCTGGAAAGATCATTTGTAGACTTTTAAGGAACGAGGACGACAATACCACTGTCAGGATTCCGTCCCCCCGACTTAGACTAACGATCGTGCCAGCTGGAGAGGCATGTTGGTTGAGACCCAGATCCACCCCGGACTGTAGCGCCACTAAAAGAAGATGATTGAATGGAACTATTCGTGACGAATAATTATTGTAAATCTTTTATCATTAAAATTTTGCATCGAATTAGTTCTTTTATATAGATTAAATACTGTAAGCCTCATAATTATAAATTGTGTGTTAATCGTTAATTGAATTTTTTCTTTTGTTTAAACCTGTAAATATTTTTTTGCGAGTCGTTGCTCGTTTCCCTTGTGAAAAATTCTATTATTCATTGAATACCTACTGTGTAATTCTTTTATATATTGCAAATATTAATAAATAGAGCCACTAACGATTTGAAAGTAAAGTGGTTTAACGTATCTCGGCAACAGTCAATGATCCTATATTGTTTCTCGCCACTGGGTTTCGGTTTCTTCGGCACGACCCAGATCGACGAGTTTTAGGAACTCATGGAAGGTCTTGGTCTTCGTCTAAGAACTTTGTCATCACTTTTTCTACTTCGCCTCTAAGGCACGCTGGGTTCCATACTAGCTGTTCATGTAGATTGGTTCATCTATATCTGTTCTAATCTCCGCCTTAACGAAAGCGTCCATGACCTCACCAATACTGCCAGGTAAACATAGTTAGCGGTCATTTAGTTACCAACGTCTGCAATGCTTGTTTAAACTGCTGAGGGACTCGTTTAGTACCACATTTTCGTTCCTGTTTTAACGTTAGAATATTGCCTTTCTGTAAATAACGGCCTCAAATTCCTTCAATGTATCATAGCTAATGATACCACCAAAGGATCTTAGTCCGAGTACAACAAAGAATTTAATTTGAGCGGCATTACTCGTTTTTTTTTCAAAAACATCCGTGTTACATACTCTGCAATTACAATTTTCCCGGCAGCAGATTGCACACAATATGATTACATGAGAGGAGCGGTGGGCTGCTTTACTTCGGAGGTATTCAGGCGATCCATGTAATTTACTTGCAGGGTTTGAATACTCCTATGTACCATTTTTACCAAAGGTTTCGGATCAGGTATAAGTTTACTTGGTCGCATATAAAAGCGTACATAGAGACGACCTATGCATCTGTTGAGAGATATACTCTAGTACCCTAACCATAGTAGTTCGCCGCCATTAACTCCGAGAAGGTGCAATGTATCAAAAAAGAAAAAGAGACAATCCGAAACTGTCTTCGGAATCGAGAACATCGCCATAGTTGGGAGTAATGAAATATCTGGGAATTGGAATATCTATGAATAAAGTTAAAAGTAAGATACTTAGGCACCAAGTAAGTGTAATGAAGTTAAATTAAATGAATTGTGATATTAATCTATTATGTTAATAACAATTTTTTAGCGTAACGTTCACAAACCGGTGTCGTTGCAGCCGAACTCGCCGCAGCACTTTAGGAAATCTTTAGTGAAACAGAGGATAGATGGAAATGCGGAGGAACGTGAGGGATCCCGGACAACACCAGGGAAAGGAAGATGAATGAGAGCTTTATCTGCTATTACTACGATCGACCAGACTCTGCGGGGTATAATGGGACTCATGCGACGCATGGAATCAATTCGCCTGCGCTGGAGTCGATGCCCAGCTAATCGAGAACGAGTTGTACCAGTACCAGTGGTATGCAGGTAAGCGCAGTCGTTTTCCTGGTCCCTCAGAGGTAACTGCTGTAAGAAAGCCAACGGGACAAGCCAAAAATACAGTCCCATAGAAAAATACCCGCAACGCCCAACAGCCGTTACGTGGCCGAAGCTGCAGCCAGTTGTGGAGGTTCCAGCTCAACATTATATAAGCCGTAAATCTAGGACTCCCTGCGTCCAGTGTAGAAGAAGTTGCTGCAGATCGCATACATGTACCAACACTCCCGCTAGTAACCGCTCCGGTGTAGTTACATGGCCAGTGAAGTAGTTTCAAGAGAGCCAACCTTTGTTTCCTGCATCGTTCCCAGAGAATCTCTGCAAGTCCAACGGCCGCTTATTCTGGTTCGTAGAGATTTGATCCGTCGGACAAACGCGAGCTCATTAGCCATACAACCACTACGAATCTCAGCCGCATCCAAAGTGGACATACCGGAACGTCGAAGTTGCTCATCGGCCAATTCGCATACAACAACAGTCGTTCATGCAGCATAACCTTGGCCAAGGTCCAGTGCCAACAAATTTAAATTAATATAGAAACCAAGTTAAAACAGTGGATTCGCCTCTGCCCCGACTGTAAAGTTCCTTCGAAGTCAACACGTTCAGATAGAAAGAAAGCCGATTTGCAATAACACGCTTTGTGAAAGAAAGAGTAGTTTAGTTGCTGGCGAATCAAGACATCTGTTCTCCAAGAGCTCGAGGAGTCCAAGCTCGATATCGAGGAGGATTACACGTCAGAGGCGGAAAGGAAATCAGTCGAACTAGCCGAGACGGTGAGTGGGGTTACGACCCCGAACCCAACGAGGAGTCAACCGTCAGCACGGCAACTGATGACGCAATATCTACTAAGAATAGCCGCCAACTTCAAGAGATACACCAAACTTTGGAGATTTTCGGGGAGAGGAGAACATAAAGGCACACAGCTTTGGCAGCTGTGAAGACTTTACTCTTCCAGCCGTACTGCTTGGGCGGGCTATCATGACGTTGCAAAATGCTGTTTGGCTGCCCGAATTAATAGTCAGCGCTCTCATACAGATCGAAACACATCCTACCCCAAAATGGAAAGATTGGTCGCTGTAGCAGTAAGGCAGCTGGGCGCCACTGTGGTTTTAATGAATATCCTCGACCCCTTTTGACTGACGCCTGCTTTCATATTTATAAGACCCTATTACATGAAATCTAGCGAAGCCGAATAGAATTGGCCGAACAAATTCATGACATGGAGCACCAGAAGTGGATCAGATGTCCACGAACTGCCGAGTCTAAGCACGGTCCAGATTCCCAGGTGCTACATCAGCTCAAAATGGGTTCGCAGATGTAGCCTATGTACGGAACGCCACGACGAGATAGGCGCAAAAACAAGTCCCACCCCTCAAGGCCTCGTCTATTCATGCTTCACATGGAATCATCTTTACCAACCGTTATTTCTGAGCCGACTTCAAAACGTTTTGTGCTGGCTCAAGACGGACCACCGGCGTTATTAAATATAAAATCAACATTGCTGATGAGACCAAGTATTGGCAAAAAACACAAATAAATTGAAGGGAACGAAAACAAACCAATGGACGACGAATTATGAAACCGAGTAGGCATTGACACTCTTCGCATGAGTGGCGAAGGGACACACAAATATACAAATCTATGGACATCGCCAGAGTCATCGAGAAATAAACAATCTGTTTCTAGAGTACCTACTCAGCTATTTTCTGAAATAAGAGCCCATCCCATACAGAAAGTCAACGAGTCAATATATGTCATGTATTTAATAAAGAATTTAAATACAAACATATTGTTTCCTTAAAAGCGGATGAGCAAAAGAGTTCACCACTATACAAAACATGTTGGTGCCACCGAATTGATTATCAAGTCAAGTAAATTCTTGTGGCAGTTGTTTGGTGTTTAACTAGACCTACATAGTGTTGTGGCACTCGATCCATATGGAAAGGCAACGAGTTTGGTATTAGGAGTTTGATGAAGTCTGACTGCCGATCTTGAGCATATGGGTCTAACTCGGATTCATATACGCCTAACGCCATGTCCCCAGGTTTCTCTGCTCTAGATTTCAGAATCAGAAATCACATTGTCGCTATGACGAGGACGATGTTGATTGGCATGTGAAACTTCTGCCACTCCGCAACAATACGTTATATCTTACCAATACGTTCGACAACTTGTCCTGCTTTCCATTGAAGATGTTTTCGTTACTGTGTATACTAACGTAGACTGGAGATTTTGAATTATCCGTAATGTTCTGCCGAAACTGTGAGCTCTTAAGTTGTGTACCGTTGTCTGAAATACTGGTTTTAGGTAATCCAAATCGGCACAGTGATGGATTACATTGCAACTATAGTCGGCCACTTTAAAAAATCGTCTACTAGAACGATTCCCTTCCACTGGGCCAGCGTAATTCAAAATCCGTCTTCAAGTTAATTAAACGCTTGCAATACCTGGATAAGACATCCAATGTTATAGTATCTCCTTCACTATCGAACTTATTGAGAATTTTTGTTCAAATTTCGAAATCAGATGCTGATTTCAATCCCATTATATAAACTTAACATTTGAATTAATCAAGGGTGAGCTCATTTAGCTTAAAAGATTCACTATTCTTGTTTACTATACCTGCGTACCTGATAAAATAGCTGTGTGCTTCTTTCATGAGCTGAAGACAATGATATCTTAAATAAAATTGAGATGTTTCAAACCCAAATAACAGTGTAAGCTTCTGCACAGTTTATTTAAAATTGAGATCACTGGTATGCTTTGGGAGAATGTAGTTGCTATACTTGGAGTGAACTATGGGGTTGAGTTTCCTCAGTAAAAGCCTGACAATGGCTGCGTCGTCTAATCTGCTTGCATCGATTTCGAAAAGATCTTCATAGCGTACATACCATGTGTCGAATGTGAGGTTATTTTCGATGTAGAATTAAATCTCCGTGATGTTTGATGGGAGTGCTTCCATAATGAATTCTGTGAGTGCTTTTGTTTTCTCTTCCTTACTAGTTGGCATCTAGCAGTAACTTCTGGGGGAATTTACCAACCGTTATTTCTGAGCCGACTTCAAAACGTTTTGTGCTGGCTCAAGACGGACCACCGGCGTTATTAAATATAAAATCAACATTGCTGATGAGACCAAGTATTGGCAAAAAACACAAATAAATTGAAGGGAACCAAAACAAACCAATGGACGACGAATTATGAAACCGAGTAGGCATTGACACTCTTCGCATGAGTGGCGAAGGGACACACATATATACAAATCTATGGACATCGCCAGAGTCATCGAGAAATAAACAACCTGTTTCTAGAGTACCTACTCAGCTATTTTCTGAAATAAGAGCCCATCCCATACAGAAAGTCAACGAGTCAATATCTGTCATGTATTTAATAAAGAATTTAAATACAAACATATTGTTTCCTTAAAAGCGGATGAGCAAAAGAGTTCACCACTATACAAAACATGTTGGTGCCACCGAATTGATTATCAAGTCAAGTAAATTCTTGTGGCAGTTGTTTGGTGTTTAACTAGACCTACATAGTGTTGGGGCACTCGATCCATATGGAAAGGCAACGAGTTTGGTATTAGGAGCTGATGAAGTCTGACTGCCGATCTTGAGCATATGGGTCTAACTCGGATTCATATACGCCTAACGCCATGTCCCCAGGTTTCTCTGCTCTAGATTTCAGAATCAGAAATCACATTGTCGCTATGACGAGGACGATGTTGATTGGCATGTGAAACTTCTGCCACTCCGCAACAATACGTTATACCTTACCAATACGTTCGACAACTTGTCCTGCTTTCCATTGAAGATGTTTTCGTTACTGTGTATACTAACGTAGACTGGAGATTTTGAATTATCCGTAATGTTCTGCCGAAACTGTGAGCTCTTAAGTTGTGTACCGTTGTCTGAAATACTGGTTTTAGGTAATCCAAATCGGCACAGTGATGGATTACATTGCAACTATATTCGGCCACTTTAAAAAATCGTCTACTAGAACGATTCCCTTCCACTGGGCCAGCGTAATTCAAAATCCGTCTTCAAGTTAATTAAACGCTTGCAATACCTGGATAAGACATCCAATGTTATAGTATCTCCTTCACTATCGAACTTATTGAGAATTTTTGTTCAAATTTCGAAATCAGATGCTGATTTCAATCCCATTATATAAACTTAACATTTGAATTAATCAAGGGTGAGCTCATTTAGCTTAAAAGATTCACTATTCTTGTTTACTATACCTGCGTACCTGATAAAATAGCTGTGTGCTTCTTTCATGAGCTGAAGACAATGATATCTTAAATAAAATTGAGATGTTTCAAACCCAAATAACAGTGTAAGCTTCTGCACAGTTTCTTTAAAATTGAGATCACGGGTATGATTTGGGAGAATGTAGTTGCTATACTTGGAGTGAACTATGGGGTTGAGTTTCCTCAGTAAAAGCCTGACAATGGCTGCGTCGTCCAATCTGCTTGCATCGATTTCGAAAAGATCTTCATAGCGTACATACCATGTGTCGAATGTGAGGTTATTTTCGATGTTATATCCGTGATGTTTGATGCGAGTGCTTCCATAATGAATTCTGTGAGTGCTTTTGTTTTCTCTTCCTTACTAGTTGGCATCTAGCAGTAACTTCTCGGGGAATGAATTGCAAAATGAATCGCCACTGTTGTGATCCTGTACAATTCCACAAACAAAATAAATCAGTTCGATCCATAGGATTTTATTTGTTCAACAATCAAATTAATGCCGATATCGCCGCTACAGTCCTGAAGTGCACAGTGGCCACGCGGCCTTTTGTTCATTTCGTTCTTGTGTTTCCAATTTTAACCTAAGTGACAACTTCAATTTCTCAGTGTATTTCCCAATTCGTGACAGCCTCTCGTGCACTTTAGCCATATCTTAATTCATAACAGGTCAAAATACTAACGTGCGACAACAATACTTACAGATCTCCACTCAAAATTAAAGCTTGAAGTAAATTCAATTCATCACATACTCTCTCTTGCTACACTCAACGACCACGCATACACCCATCTCCCACAGTACCGACACTTGCCCTATACGTATTTTCCCTATATACATGCTACAGCAGGACTTAAGATCGGTTGAGACATACAGTAAGTAGGGTAGCTCTTCTCGAGTGTGAGTGTGTGTTATGTGCGTTACTCCTCCTCGAGGAAACAAGAAAAAGGGTCTGCGTCTCATTCGAAGGAAGATATCGAAAGTAAGAGGACTTATAGGTCGATACACCGCAGATAATAAAATATCCTTTCTCTATCATCCGTGTCCTATAAGTAATATATTGTCGTGTATTTTAAATGTGAAAAAAAAAAAAATAATAATACGCTTCTGGTGTTCTATTTTACCAAATTGCGCTTGGTTTGCGTTCTTGTCTGTCCTTGTCTCCACTGAATTTAAAGAAGTGTACCTACACAACGGTCGCGAATGTACCCCTGTCTACTATAAAATAATAAAATGGTTGAATCCACCAGTGTTCGTGTGCGTATCCCCGATATTTGCATAACAATTAGAAATCCGACTAGTGCTTTCTCTTGAGTGTCCCCCTTATCAATATCATACGATATATGAACCCACCCATGTTGGTGTGCGTGTCCCTAATATTAAAATAGAATTTAAAAAATAGCACCTAATACCATTTAATCAGGACAAGGGTGAGTCTTGTTTTTCATCTTGTCAGAAGATAGTTTCTTTTAAATGAAGTACAGTAAAGATGAAGCCGTTCCTTCTCCAGCAATATCATCCGAAATTGGGGAAAAGACAGCTGGCAATACAAACCAACAGGGCATGGGCATAAGCCAGCCGAACATACTCATCACAGCCGACGCTATAATCAGAATTTTGCAGGTAACACAACTCCAGAGTTAACATAGTCAGGTGATGTACTGACATCAGGATTGAACGGGAAATCATTGGAATAAGAAACACGGATACCAGATTAACACATGGAAAGAATTGTCTGCATCGCTTATGCATGCCTTTTCCATTGGTACGAACAAAATTGACCAACTTTGTCGTGTCGCGAATATAGAAAGCGAAGCTTTGAAATGATATTCCGATTTTGTTATTAAAAAAATTAGACAAATTCACCGCTTGTGCCCTTTGACATATCCGAGGATAAAACTGCGAAGATAGTTATAGGCTGCATTACAGATATAAGTGTGAGGTACTCACTTACGTTTGTGATGCCAAAGTGCATTCAAGCCTTGAGAGAACATCTGACTTCCATTCATGAAAGACCCCGCAAAAAACTCACGATCACGACGTGAAAAGAAGAAGAGCAATGTCAACAACTCCAATCAACCGACCGCGTTTTGAGGGTGAAAAGAGGTGTTATGGTTGTGGGTTAAAAGGACACACTGGAGCTAACTGTCCGAATATAACTGTTACATCAAATTAACCTTTAGGTCCAAAGAAAAGTTGGTAAAAGAAAATAAAAGATGAACGTACATTTTGCAATAAGAGTAGTCACAAAGAGGAGTCATGTTGGTCCAAACAGAGAAAAAGGAAATAAGCTATTGCTGCTAAATGACAATACCAGAAAATAGTACCACAGAATCTGTGGTGCGGAAAAATTGTGATTGTCTTTTGAATACTGGATCAGCCTCTTTTCTAATTAGAGCTGACATAACCAATTTCATTTCTGTTCGTAGAGAAAGACATTGCATCTCAATTCAAGGCATCGGTAAAGATCCAATTCTTTAAAAAAAAAATTTATTGTCAATGGGTGTTGACGCAGTTAAAACAGGGTCATTAGAAATTCGATTGGAAAAGGAAGCTATAATAAGCTATAGACCATACCGTTTGGCGTTGTCAGAGCGAAATACAGTCAAGGATATCATAAAAGATTTACAGACCCATAATATTGTTCGCGATAGTAACTTACCATTCGACAGTCCAATCGTATTAGTTACAAAAAACAGCGGTAAGAATAGATTATGCCTTGACTATAGGGCCCTGAACCGCATTACTGTCAAAGACCGGTACCCATTACCAAGAATTTAAGATCAGTTAGACCAGCTATCAGGAAATCAGTATTTTACTTCTTTGGATATGGCTTCCGGTTTCAACCAAATTCCGATAGTGGAGAACTCCCGATGGGCAGTTAACATATCTCCGAATGCCGTTCGGACGTGCGAATGCTCCATCAGTGTTCCAGCGCGCCAAACGTGTAAATAAAGCACTGGAGAAGTTAAAAGATACTATCACTTTAGTATACGTAGATGACGTTCTTATACCATCAAAGACAATCGACGTAGGAATAGAACGGTTGAATTTAGTCCTTAATGCTGTTACTAAAGCCTGATTTTTTAAAAGCTATTGGAAAGTTTTCAAAAAAAAAAAACACATAAAATTGCATGAAATCTTTATTTGAATCGATAGTACGGTCCATATAATTTAATGTTTGAAGATTATTTCATGCAAATGTTGACCTTGACTGAGCCTCAAATGGTCCATCCGCATAGTCCAATTTTGGCATACTCTTTCCAACATTTCGGCCGGTATCTCACGAATAAATGCTTCAATGTTGCCTTCCAATGCGTCAATTGAAGCGGACTTGTCTGTATAGACATGAGCTTCAACATAGCCCCACGTCCGAACGTGAAATAAAATGTTCACCGAACTCGCCTCTCAATAAGTCCATTGCTGCGCGTGCTGTGTGGCATGTGGCACCGTCTTGTTGAAACCACATGTCATGCAAGTCAAGCTCTGGCATCTGGATATCGTCTCACGGTAGCGCTCACCACTCGCAGTTACGTTACGATTCGCATCATCTTTGAAGAAGTACGGTCCAATGATGCCACCAGCCCATAAACCGCACCAAACTGTGACTTTTTCTGGATGCATTGGTAGCTCTTGCAATACTTCTGGCTGATATTCACTCCAAAATCTTCAATTCTGCTTATTTACGTACCCATTGAGCCAAAAATGAGCTTCGTCATAAATGGAAAAAGCGCGAAATGAACTTTCTTAACAGAGCACGCATTTTGATAATAAAATTCAATAATTTGCAAGCGTTGTTCGTTTGTAAGACGTTTCGTGTTTTGTTTCACTGTCAAACATCTTCAGTTTGGTCTATAATTTAACCATGAATCGTCGACAGTTTTCGATCATAGCATCTTTGAGATCCTGCGGTAAGGTGAGTTCATCGAGTTCAATCCTCAGTCTGTCACCTTTCCTGGACGAAGATGGTACGTTACGTTTAAGCTCGAGGGCTCAAAAGGCCAACTCTTCCTATTCATCCAAAAATCCAGCGATACTTCCTAACAAACACCCCTTGGTCGATCTTTTCATCGATTATCATCATCAGAGGAATTGTCACATAGGTAATGCCACGGTGATATCTGATATTGGTGAAACCGCCTGGACTATAAGCATACGTGAGGCTGTAGAAAGAGTACGAAGAAGTTGCTTTATGTGCACACGTCTCAAGGCTAAGCCGATTATGCCGATAATGGATCAGCTTCCAGAAGCTCGATTGGCCTTTCATAGTAGGCCTTTTACTCATGTGGGCGTAGACTGTTCGGGCCCATACTGGTGAAGTTTGGTCGAGGCACAATGAAACGGTATGGCATGTGTCTTACGTTCAGGGCAGTGCAGATTGAGTTGTTGAACGACCTAAGTTTGGAACAATGCACCATGGCTGTAAGGCATTTTTTAATCAACCGTGTAGTAACAAGATATTTCTACGGTGACAACGGTCTTTACTTCATTGGGACAAAAAACTTAATGGAGAAAGACGTTAAGGAAATGGAGTCCGCCCTTTGCGAGTATTCTTCAAGGTACGAAGGTATTTTGTGGTGCTTTATATCCGCTTACTCACCCTGGATGGGTGGCGCTTGGGATCGTCTAATTCAATCCATTAAAAGGAGCACCGAATTCGTTCTTAAGAATTCCTTTCTAAAAACCTAATCTACATTGTGATCTCTATGAAAGCTCTGAAATTAGTCATTTCGTTGCTCAACCCAATTGTTTAAGGACAACACCAATTGTAAGAATTTATTTCTGTAAACATATACATTATTAACTATTCTGAATTAGAGGAAATAAAATTAAGTTGGTATTCTGAAGAATTGTTCTTCGCTCTGTTTTACTCTTTGACATTCAGAGTTTCCAGGTACTTATTTTTATAAGTTGGAAAATTTCTTTTTTGGGACTTGCAGCAACATGTCTTCTTCATCAAAAATAGGCGAGAGACTTAATAAAGAATTGATACTCTTCTTGCTGGATCTTCCTAAACAACCAGTTTTCGGCACGATGGAGTCGCAAGGGTTCCTCTTCATGAGCTCTCTTTCTTATGATATCCTTGAAACGAGGCAAAAGAGGTATGACTCTAACTGCCTAAAACCATCTTGGAAGGAATCTCGACTTCAACTCATCAAAGATCCCGTAAGAAGTATTGCGCTGATGGACATTAACCGAAAAATTAAGGATTATATTAGATACGATTACCTCTTTTCAAGCAATTCTTCCTGTCAGTTTGAGGTTGTTCCAAAAATGAGGACCGGCAAACCATCTTTTACTATTGAAAGTCTCGGATGCGTCGCCCCATCTGGTTCCGTCATCAGCAATGTTATAGGCAGATTCTACAAACCACAATTTCTGTGGATCAGAAGACTATAATATTTCCCGTACGCAAACTGCTTCAAAAGAATGAAACATAAAATTTGTGGGGCTTATCGAAGAGAGATCCGTCTTCGAGTCGGATAGAAAAATAACTTCATCAGGTCGAATTGAGTTGGATTTTTTAACAATTTCGGCAATCCGAATTCAAAGAACAGCGGCTTGCAACTCCAAACGAGGTATGGATAATTTCTTTACTGGAGCCACTTTCGCTTTGCCCATGGCCAGCGCCACAATCACACCCTCCCTTTCAAATTCCTCCACGAAGATGATAAAAGTGTTCCTAATTGAAACTGGGTTGAATATTGTACATCGTCGATGAATTTTGACATTTTCCATTGAAAAGGTTATGAGATCTAAGTGCACCGGATTTTGACTAGTCGCAGCCGTAACCTTCACGCCAAATTTCCTGTAAGACAATATATAAAATATCTAATTATCTTCGTGACGTAACTCTCGCTCTCAGTGGTACTCATGCTGACCAGCCTTGATTAATGTTCGCTTTTTGAGTCTGCTCTAAAAAGTAGTGGCAGTTGAACTGATACCCCTCTAGTTCAAAATTCTTTGATCTGCAGATTCGAATAGCATCTTTGCTAACAGCTTCGAAACACGCATGGTAATTGTTAACGAATTGTGCTGAAGCTGGAGAACAGCAAGGACCAAACATCATGACCTGCATAATGTACACCGACGTCCTTTTAGAACTGTCCCTAGCACTGTTGGTCGTTTCACGCTTCACTGCAATGGGTTTTCTGTCTGTCTGCTTCACTTTATCGGAGTTCCAAACCAAACGGATTTCATAATGATCCCCCACTTTTCTAAGAGCCCTGTTCATCACCTCCAAAGCTTGACTATCCTTCTGGGTCACAAATTCTCCCTTAGTCGACCGCACACCGAACTCTTCTGTTGAGAAGTGTAGTTTAAACAAGTCATGAAGTTCCCGATCTTGTTTGATCTCTTGATGAATCCTTGCAAGGAACCTTAAAATCTAAAGTCGATTTTTCGAAAACTGTCCAATCAAAGCTTGTCTTAATAGCTTGTAGACTTAGTCTAGGCCTATCAAAATGGTCGATTTTGCCTCACGAAGATTCGGAGTCGGTAAATCTGTATGATATGCTACAGTATCAACACTCCGAAAAAGTAGTTCCAGCCCCTTCTTATATGTCTCTTATAATATAAATATATCGCTTGTGATTGTTTCTAGGTGAAACATATTGTTACGTTTAGCCGAAATAAGTCTACGTAAGATAAATAAAATTATCCACAATTACGGGTTCGATAACTGGATTGTGACGAATGATATACAGGTACTTATATATACACGAATTTATTTACAAGTACTAGATCCCAATGTGATTGTAACCTTCGTGGAAGTCTTTTGCTCCATTGCGGGTTGTGAAGCAACGCCATCCGCCGATCATCACAACCTCCAGACCTCTTTTTAACGTCACTCCGTGCTTTTTCGTCATCAGTTCGAAGCTGTGCATGCCCTTTTACTTTTCGCTGCACATGGCTCAAACCTTCTTCCTGAAACGATGGCACCTTCTTGGCTGTCAGTGCATCCAACGCTTGAGTTTTTGAGTCGAGTTGAGCTGCTGCAATTTTCCATGGCCACCAGATTGTGATCCCTTTACGCAGATACCACTTGCCTGGATCCCTTTTCTCACTGACTGCTGGCATCCAGCCCCATGAAACCCCTGTTCCGCTATCTCAAATCTCCTTTTGATGTCCAGCTGTCCTCGACTTGACCCCTTGTGATCTCCCTCTGCATTCTCATATACACTTTTCCTTGAGACTCCAATCAAGTTACCTTTTGCGAAGCTCTCTTCGCTTTCCCAGAGGCGATGCTGCCAACTAAACGTACTCAGCTCCTCAGGGCAGAATGCCTTGGCGACAGCACTTTCCCTTGCTATTCCCTCTTGTGTCGGTTTGGCTCCATGATCTATGCTCTTGAAAGTTGTCGATAGATCCGGATCGTTCTCCTGCTCCTTTCGGATCCGTTACAGCTAGCACTGATTCTCCATTAGTGACGCTCCTTCATCGGTTTCTATGAAGGTTCTTCCCACGACTATGTTCGGGTCGCGACTAGCGGGTGCTGGATCTTCGGGTTTGATCAAACGTACTCTGTCTTTGCCCAGAAGTCGTACTCTGAATTCTGGGCGATCCTGGAGTCCCTTTCCGCCACGACTTGGTTTATCCTCGTAGACTTGCTCTCAGCGACATTCAAAGGTATCTCAGAATTCTTGTACATTAGAAGTTTCTGCTAAAGGTTCAAAGTAATGCCTGTCCTAATCATAAAGTCCACTCCCAGAATAAACGCGTCATCTATATCCACCACTAGGAACGCGTGAGCAGCTGTCGTACTGCCTATAGTGATTGTCTTTGTAAACTTCCCAAGTACTTCCGCATCATCACCCGTAGCAGTTCGTGTTCCTCCCTAGTTAGGAAACAAAGATTGCGTGGTAATTCGTTGTGGGAGACAATTTCTGCCCCTCTAAACTGACTCCTTTAAGTTTAGTGACAGCTTACTGCCGCCCTTCTCTTCTGTCGCTTCCGGTTAATTGGGAAGGAACGTTTCCGACGCTCCCTACAATCGCGTGACATGTGCCCAATTCTATTGCAGTTGAAGCAACGGCCCTTGAATGTGTCTCGAGCAGATTCCAGCTCCACATCTTCTCTTCGGGTTCTAAAATAAGACACACACGCCAATCCCGCGGCTCGCCCCCTAGCAGATCCCTTATACCGTCCACAAACACATCCGTTTTGGCGTTTTCGATGAGCTCCATCGTTGAGCCGGCGTACGCCAAATGTGCCAATCGCTAAATCTCTGCAAAAAATTCTTGAAGAGACTCACCATTACATTGTTTTCTGTTCTTCAACTCCATCTTGAAGACTTGCATTCGGTGTTCACTTTTATACTTGCGCTGAAGCGAGCCCATGGTGGCAGATGTTTCGGTGGTTTGGACTTTGTTGCGACGTTGTAAGCACTGGTTCGCTCACCTTCTGTGCACAGATGTCTTTCTCCATCCGTTGAACCTCTCCAATAGAAGTTTCTAGACTCACAACTTTGCTATCGAGGTGGTGAACTTTCGCGTCCACCGAAGTTTCTAGAACCTTACTGAAGAGGTGGTGAAGTAGTTGCCGAGTTGTCCAGTACTCTCACTTCACTATTCACCTCCAGAAGCTTCTGTTCCAAACGGTTTTGTTGTTTTTCGAGAACTTTCATGATCTCGTGCTTCTGGTCCTCAAGTGATTGTTGCATTTGTTCCTGCGATTGGTACATTTTTTGTTCCAACGATTCGTGAGACTGTTGCATTTCCTGGAACAAATTTTGCATCATCGCTTTTACCTGTGTCAAATCAACCGGGGCCGTAATTCCAGATGTTTCCGCAACTTCATATTGGAATTCGTGTTTCTGGATCTATTCCATCCTGGAGTGCGTCACGCTGCCGTTTTTGCAATTCAGCCTTTCCCCCAGCTATCGAAAGACTTCGCTGCGCCAGCTCTTTCTTATACCGTTCAACTTTCAGATAAACAAATTTCATCATTACGTCACAATCCCACTTCTGACACCAAATGTTACGTTTAGCAGAAATGAGTCTACGTAAAATTAATTAAATTGTCCACAAATACGTTCGATCAGTGGATTGTGACGAAAGACAGAAGAGAGTTCACTACTCACGATATACACGAATTGATTTACAAGCACTGGTTTACTCGTATGCTTTATTACACTTTTTAAATTACTATTACTTTACTACGAAACTCTTTGCTGCCTTTCAGGCTGAACCGATTAACACATTGAACACTATAAAATCCCAAACTCAACTGCACTGTAATAATTATTTGACTGAACTGTACTCGCATCGACCACCGTGCCGATATTTATACTCCCAGCATTGCTTCAAAATCTTACTGTCGCCACGAGTCTAATGAATTCCCCGCTGACGCTTACATACATGATTCTTTGTAATCTATCCGTGTATAGTTGGCATTCTGGCAGTATGTGAAACAATTTCGGGAATTCTCTTCAGAATTGATCGTTCTTCTCCTTGCAAATAAATGGCGTTATTTCGTGGTTGGTGTCCTGATTATCTCATCTTATACACGTTATAATATTCACGTCCCAAAATAAACGTGTTCTGAAAGAAGCCTCAACTCTTGACACACCTTACGTCCACTGGAGAGTAAGCTGATCACTTTCATCTGCTAATTAGAGTTCATCAAAAACATCCTTCTAGATTATTGAAACTGAAGAACCGTCATCCAAAAAAGTAAACGAGTCCAACGAATTTTTGTTATATCCGTATAGATGAATATAACAGCAGGCTCAGTTACTATATGAGATGAAAGAATCTGCGGTGAGTGACAACACTGCTTTTTTTTATAAGTTGCGCGCTCACAATGGATTGTTTGTACTCTTAGGTGTCCGGGTTCAAGACACAGCACGGGCCGAAGGTGTAGAGAGAGAAAGGTAGAGGAGGTACCTGTGCACATTGGTTTTAAATATCTGCGGATTGTATTCTGGGGGTAATGTTGGGCTGGGAAGAGCATTTCATATTCGTGTCGTGCGGCCGATGAACGAGTCTCTAAATTTAGAGACGGTTATTGCGGGTGAATTCATGGAGAGGAGGAATGCACACTTGATCATCGTTTGTTAATATGGCGATAAAATACAGATAGAGACGAGACGGTACGTCGATGTTCGACCGAGTCAAGTGACTCTGCAATATTGTTGTCTCCTATACGTTTTATCGCTCGCTTTTGTATTCTATCTAATAGGTGCAGGGGAGTTTTGGGGGCACCAGACCAGATATGAGCGTTGTACTCAAGTTTGGGGCGTATATACGCCTTATAAATTAAAGCCAAATCAGAAGGGGTAAAGTATTTCTTGCATCGATTGAGGAAACCTAAACATTTCGCAACATTTTTGGCGACCTCAAATATGTGATCGTTCCAACTAAGTATTGTGTACCAAGGATGGAAAGCTTTCCGGTTTCATCGACAGAGGTGCCATTCATGGATAATGGCTGATTAAAAAGGGTTCGCTTGAGTGACAGCAGGCAGCATTGAGTTTTCGAAGCATTGAAGTCCACACGGTTGTTCTTTCCCCGATTGATTATGCTGTCAAGATCGGAATTCAATGTGCTTAACATACGCTGCCTTTCCAATTCTACGGCTGAAGGACGGGATCGTGAGTCTTGGAACGAATATGGAAAGCTGAGGGTGCTGTCATCAGCGAAGGAATGGATTGGATTAGAAGTAGCAGATAAGAGATCATTTATGATTTATGAGAAAGATTGTCGGAGACAGAACATCGCCTTGGGGAACACCAGCATTTATTTGGGGATATCAGACTTAAGCCCATCCAAAACAACTTGAATTGAACGGTTCGAAAGGTAATTTCTAATCCATGAAAGAAGATATTCATCGACACCATAGACACGCATTTCGACGACAGAGCTTGATGCCAAACTCTGTCAAATGCCTTAGAAATATCAAGCGTATTTCGCCTGCATTATGCAAAGATTGGTTCCTTTTCGGTGAGATAAGCTATCAGATCACCAGTGGACCTGTTGTTGCGGAAACCATACTGCCGGTCATTAAGAAGCTTCTGCGATTCGAGATATTTCATAAGCTGACGATTTATCAGCATTTACATGACCTTAGAAAGAAGGGACGTAAGTGCTATGGGTCGGTACGAGGTGGATGACGAAGATTCGCCCTTTTTAGGTACGGGCTGGACAACTGCTCGGAAAGAAAGGTTGAGCTGAAGACTTGGCTTTTAAAGGATGAGGTAACGGATGATGGTGTTTCACACGCCTAAAACAGATGGACTTCTATTTACCTGGCACAATTTAAAGATCAAAGGTAACACAACATACATACACTTTCGTTTCCGCAGCTTATCAGTTATTTTGCAAAAACCATTCTGCACACTGATAACATTTGCGATAACAAAAATGCGGCTATTGAACCACAATCTATTTTCCTATGTTTTCTTGACCTAATAATTGTATATAGACTGCCTAGATTATAGAATAAAGTCACTTGTCACAATTTTTTGGTGACCCCGACGTCTTGCTTTCCCTCATCAGCGCACAGTGTGGCGAATGGCTGATTTAGCGGGACTTAATTCAAAACATGACATGCTTAAAAGTAAACAAACCCCACTCTTTTTCACAGCTTAAACCTCCCACATAGTGACTGTGCATTTTTTTTTGGTATAGCTAGTGCAACGACAAAAAAAATTATCGGAAAGTCCAAATTGTATGTAATTCTTTGATAAGAAAGTCAATTTGAGGAACACGTGTTTATTTCTTTTTCTCAGTGGTTCGTGTACCGATTCTTGAAAGTTTTCTTTTGGAGTAAGTATATTCTTACTGCGTTTTCACTTTTTGCGCACAGGTGCGACACCCATACTAAATTTTTAATTTTTTAGGATGGAACCCAAAATTACGAAAAAATAAGTTTTTTATGTATGGATTTCTAAAGTCACAATCAAGCGCTTAGATGCTATTTTTTCTTTTGTTGTGGGTTTTTTTTTAGTAATATATCATTTTTCGAGGCAGCAATGAAGTCAATTTAATCAACCTTAAAAACTTTGTGTATGAGATTTGACGAAAGATGGGTCAAAAGTGGTCGGCATGGAGAGCGCTTCGAAAATACGAATTGCGCATGGATAAATGAAACCCTGATACTACCACAACATATTTTAGGTGAAACACCTTCTTCATCTAATTCTACTAGAGTAGGAAGACCGAGGAAAAGCGTTAATGAGTGCTGTGAGAAAAACAAGAAAAGAAAAGTACAAACCTTTTTAGATTCTTATAGCGCTGTAGAAATTGCAATGGATCATGAAATAAAACTTAGAAAAGATGGAAAAAGAAATACTGCTATCGCAATGAAAGAATTATCAAACCGAGGTATTATATTTTTTTTCTTTTTGTTTTGTTTAATAATTTTTTTTTTTTTTTCGTCTGGTGATAATTCCGATGAAAATCTATTTTGCATCTCAATGGTACCTTAAAAATTATTTGGTATTTTGTATTATTGCCAGGTAATTGGTATTATATGCCAGTAAGTGTACATAAAGTCTTGTTTCATGGAAAACAAATAATTTCTTCTTGTATATTTCCAATCGGACAACTTTCGGAAGAAGCTCAAGAAGCAAGAAACAAGGAAAGTAGGAAGTTTAGGGAACTATTTACCAGGGAAATTTCGTGCATAGATACGAACACTGATCTTCTAAGCAGATTGCTTTTGACCTCTGATACATTTTTAGCAAGTTTAAGATGCCTTCCCAAAAGAAAAAAAAGTGTTATTGAACATGAAGTCTTGCAACTTTTGATTATACCAAAAGACCAAGAAAGCTGAAAATTGCACGTGTTTATTGCATTGTATTCTTTGAACTATTTCAATAAAAAAAACCAGCAACCATGAACAAAAACATTTATTTGTGAACGCTATTAATTTAATCCCGCTAAATCAGCGATTCGTCACACTGTGCAGCGGTAAGAGGAAGATCACCACCTTCACATAAGCATTGCCAGAGCTTCAAGCTCCGGTAAAAACAACCAGATCACCAGACCAATTTTGCTTCTTCCACCACCATTAAGGGGCAAATCACCCCCTTCACATAAGCGTTGTCAGGGCATCAGACATTGGTTTACTTTTCCCACCATTCCCACCGGTTGTGACACATTAAAAATATTGAGTCTGTAATCCAAGACCAATCCGAAGCAGCGGAGAAAATCAGCAAGCTATATACCAACAGCAAGAAGGATCGCAGACGGACAAAATCGTATTTGCACTCTTGCTTACAGCAATTTGAATTCGAATAGGGTCTATTCTAAAGTCGTGATATGCAGCTCCAACGCTGCAGGAAGGAGAAACCAGACAGTTCATATTTCGAAAAGAATTACCACAAACAGGTGGAAGGATTCTACAACAACTATAAGGCCGCCATCCTTCAATCCCGAGCAGACCTTGAGAGTGCAGCACCTGAAAATCCGTTAGAAACTAGTCTCTCGCAAAGGTTTGTCAGGCAACAGATAGATAGGCCAATTATCTACCCCAACAGGCGACAAACCTCAGCTACATCAGAAACTTCCTTCCTCCTGCTTCCTTACCTTCACTGGAAGGAATTTCGTGATTTATTCGACCAGCTCATACATACACAGCCTATAAGCCAGGCGGAAAAATTGTTTTAACTGAAACCTAATTTTTCCGGAGATTGAAGTTCTAAAATGAAATACACAGCAAGATTATAATTCATGTGTATGTATTGAGTTCATTTAAGAATTCGTGTTTCAACTCAAATTTTTAGACACATGCCTGCCGCCAAAAGCAATAAAAAAAGAACGATCCGCATGGTGCGAAATGTCACTTTTGAGGCCTAGCCAGATCTGTCGCAACAATCTTCTTACCCGTCCATCTGCATCCGTTCCCTTCCCTTCCTTTTGGCCAAACATTTCTAGGAAGTTTGGGATCGAGAATATAGACCACGTCGTCGACCTCGATCGGTTTCACCTCATCCAACCATTTGCTTCGTCGAGTAATTTAAGAGTTTCTTTTCCAAAATGCGTTGGAGAGCTATTGTGCTGCTTGCCAATTTCGCCTTAACTGTATGCCATCATCCGTACACTCCATTAACACTCCAGCTTAGTTCCATTCGAGCTACCCAACAAAAAATGGTGTGGCGTTAGGGCTTCTTCGTTCTCATGGCATATGGGTATATATGTTACCGGCCTGGAATTCACAACCATCTCTACCTCCATCAAGGTCGCTCGAAGAAGTTCATCCGAAGGGTTTCGTGACGGTAATATAATTCTTAGAGTGTTTCTTTTACTATCCTAACAAGATGTTCCGACACACCTCCATGTGAGGTGAAGCTGGAGGTATAAGTCGCCACGTCAGATGAGCTCGTGGAGGCCCGCACCATCTCATTTTGATTGACAATAGCAAACGCGTCTCGCAACTCTCGCTCAACGCCTTTGAAATTGGTGCCATTTTCATTCCAAAGTTCGATCGGGGATCCCCGGCGCGCAATAGAATGTCAGCCATTATACAGGAGTCCGTGGGTAGTGAGTAAGCTATTTCCAGCTGTACGGCACGAGTTGTTAGGCATGTCAGGAGTACGCCATAACTTTTCTCGCTGCTGCGGCGAATGGAGACAGAAATAGGACCGAAAAAGTCCACGCTAACGTAACTAAATGGCCGACAAAACGATGCTAGACGCACTACAAGTAATGGGCTCATCTGTGGAGGCTGCGGTTGAACTCGATGACTTAGACAGACTTGCCATGTCCGGCGTACCTCATTAGAACGGCTCTGAGTCTCGGAATCGAGAACCGTTGACGTACCTAGAGAGAGTGGTAATACCTGAAATGGTAATCAGAGACAATCAATTTCGTTATGTATTCACCTCTAGGTAATATTATTGGATGTTCTCTGTTCCTAAGGGCCACTCGTCCTCCAAGTCGAAGCAATTTGTTCTCATCCAGGAAGGGAGATAGTTTGTTAATACAGCTCGATTTTTTCTACAGGCTTTCCCGTTGGGAGGCATATTATTTCCTCCGTGAATGTAGAATTCTGTACATCCCTTATCAGATACATTTCGGCAAATAAGGTTTCCTCTTGGGATGGTGAACTGCATTCCGATCAGAAATTACGGGTCTTGTTCCTTCATTTCCGTGCATAGAATATTGCTGCAGCCATAACGCGAAGTATTCGTTGTCATGACGAGAATCGCTCAGGTTTAATTAAGGTGAATGATTTAGTTATTGGATCAGTATGATGTCCGACGAACTGACTTCGTAGTTCTTCATCTGTTGATGTTCTTACTTGTTCCTCTGGCCTGTTGCTCACATCAACACGCTGATCCGCTCTTACTTGAGAAATCAGGAATTTGTTGCCACTTCGTAGCTTCGTCAGCTACATTCTCCGCAGTAGGAATCCAACGCTAGTTAGAAGTATCCGTCAGCTCTAATATTTCACTCACTCGAAACGCTACGAATTATCTGTACCGCCTGTGAGCAAAGCGTATTAATGCAAAAACGGTGCGTGAAGTCGAATCCAGCGCAGCAATTTGATGTGTTGCTCCTCATGTATTTGTTCGTCCAATCAGCAGCCACAGCGGCATGTACCTTGAAAGAGAATTTTCGCATACATGACGTAAAAGGCAAGAAGGCCCAATGGGTCGAAGATGATCATTATCAGACTTAATACTTCTCTTATAGTTGGCCGTCGCTTTTCCCGCAGAACGTCGTCCTTCTTGTAGCGTTTCGATAACTTAAAAACAAAGCAATCATCAAAGGTGTACCACCACATATGATTTTGCACCACCACAAATGATTTTGAAATTCTTCGGCGTTTTTATTTTCGACGTATTGAGCGCAGCTAGGTGAGCAGGTAGCGCCAAACGTCATTACCGTACGTTATGACGGTAATGACGTTTGGCGCTACCTGCTGTCCCTAGAGTGCGTCGCGTTGGTCCGTAGTCGTTTGTACGGCATTAGTACTTTCGGCTCTTGGTGGGGCAGTGGGTGTACAATCTTCTACGTGAAACTCTCTCAACCAACTCTTGACTTGGTCGCGGCTGTTATCGTCGTCGTCCGATAACGTACTCTCTTCTTCGGCCTCTAACTGCACCAGAAACTCTTTTTGTTTCAATAACAGATCTTCTTTTCTTTTGTTGTATGATTGCCTCTCTCTGGCGCAGAATTGACTGTTGTTCACACATCAGTTCTATTTCTGCGTGCAATCTGCGAACTGTGGCTTGACGAAGTCTTTGAACGTTGCGAACATACTGACTTGGCACCTGTCTTAGGTATGACACCGGCGGACAATCTTTATTCGTGTATGCATGCTTAGAGGCAGCGTTATTGAGAAGCACAGAGCAATTCCCTGTAGAGAAGAAGCGTACGCGTGAAGTCGCAACAGATGAACGTATTTGGTGACGTATTTGGTGACATCGTTAAGCGATTTACGGCTTCTCTCCACGCTTCTCGCATGGTCGTTTTTGCGGTCACTTCCTTTGTTTTTTGTGAAACGTTTGATTGAGTCAAAGGTGTTTGCTCGGATTCCATTATAGCAGTTGACTGAAGCGCGGAACATGAGCTGCAACGCCAGTCTCGGTTAGCTACGGACGACTCCTACAGATATATAATGGTACCAGCCATCGCAGTTGTCACAGTGTACCATTCGCAGGTTATCCTCTTTCATGCATGATAAGCAGCTATGTGATTTTTTTTTGGTTTGTCACCTTGGTTGCTTTTTAACTCTTAGGCGGCTATTAATTAGGTGAGGAATTTTTAAAATTTGTTGGGACATTGAAGTTCTAGAATGAAACACACAGCAAAATTATAATCGATGTGTATGTATTTAGTTCATTTTAAAATTCGGGTTTCACCTCAAATTCTCAGACATATGCCTGCCGCCAAAACCAATAAGAAAAAGAACGATCCGCGGGCGCACGGTGCGAAATGTCACTTTTGACATATGACAATTATGCCATAATTATGGCTGAGGCGATGCCAGATCTGTCGCAACACAAGTATTGGAAGGCCAGTACCATTCCGCATGGTTAACACACAAGCATCCCTAGGACAATAAGCGACGGCTTTGCTCCATAAGCTACTGCTCCAAAAACTACCGGCGACTCTTTCTGCGCAGTCAAGCAATTGCACGATAGCACAAAGGATTGTCTTCTCGGCATCAGGAATTTAGGAGTGTCGACCACCGACTGGGATCCTCTCATAATTCACCTCATTCTCCCTAAAAGGGATAAGGAATTGCACAAATTATACGAGCATTCCCTCGCTAAGCCACGTGAACTGCCAGCCTTTAGTAGCCTGCTCACTAAAGCAAGCAATTCCACCACACCTTACATCATATCCCGAATTATGAACAAAAAACGCAATTAAAATTTGACAACATAACCAGAATGTTGGCTACAGACCACGGTTCTGGAAGCAATAATTACGTATTTCTGGGAACAGCAGTTGTGAACGTTCGAAACCGAACGAACCAGCCAGTAAAAGGCAAAGATTTACTCGATTCAGGCTCACAGGTCACCCTCATTACCGATAATTTGGACAAGAAGTTAAAACTGGCATTCAAACATGAACCAGTTGAGATTTCTGTTATGGGTAAAAGCAGTAAGCTCATACCTATTGCAGCATTGAAGTAGTAACTCCCGATTTGAACGAGGTCATAGAACGATTCTGGACATTTGACGATATCAATCCTACCAAGGAGGCGAGTAAAACGCGGCTAACTACGAGCGAAAGGCATTCCGAAACTATCTTTGTCAATAAAACCAGTAGATCATCTACCGTTACATGGTGAATTACATTTTGCAGATAACCCCAGTAGCACTGGAGAGTCCTAAGTACTGGGTATAGGTATTGTAGATTTCTTAGCTTGGTGAAACCGCTTCTTAAGTGTCCAGATAAACAACGACAATACATCGCGTTTATGGAGCAATATCTCGCTACAGATCCGATTGTTGGTACAGTCGCTTTTTAAATGTCAGTTAGTCTTTGTGTGCGATGCTGACCACTGCAGATCATTGCTTGACGAAATTTTTCCAATTTTCCAATTTTTCCATGAAAAAAATAAATGAATAATTTAAAATTATAAAACGTGTAGTTTTATTTTGTACAAACGGCAGATCTTCAGTACTCCCTGGGATCGACTATTATTCAACGAGATGTATATGTAGACGATATTGTCACCGGTAGCAGAGATTTGCAAGAAGCTTTACAGATGCCATCAGAATTGAGGAATCTTTTAGACGAGGGCCAATTTCCTCTGCGAAAAAGGTGTTCCAACACGCAGTCACTAATGGCAAACATACCTGAAGATCATCGAGAAACCGAAACTGCATGACCAAAACGAAGGTAATGTCAAATCACTTTATAATCAAAACGATGTGGAAATCAGCCACCAAAATCACCAAACGCACAATCTTATCAGACATCGCTCACATTTTCGACCCTTTTGGAATTGTAAGTCCAGTCGTCACACTGACCAAAATCTTTCTGCAAGAACTATGGAGGTTGAAACCCGACTAGGACGCTGCGTTACCCATGGAATAACATACTAAATAAGCTTCATACAACATCTGCTTCTCTTCAACGACGTAAAAATTCCGCGACGTATGATACTCAACGATGCAATAAATATCAAGCTTCCTCGGATGCATCAGAGCGAGCGTTTGGAGCAGCAGTATATTTAAGGTCCATGAACAACCACAAAGAAGTAAATGTATAGTTAGTATGTTCAAAATCCACGGTCACACCCACGAAACAGCTTATAATTCCTCACTTTACGATTTGTGCAGCTAAACTTATGGTCCAACTCTTCTTATGGACAGATTCACAGATTGTTTTGTCTTGGATTCACTTACAATCCCCACTGCAGACGTTCGTGTGACGTTTCATACATACAAAATGAAACCCAGAAACAGCAATGGAAGTACGTCAACAGAGCAGATTTTTTTCCCGTAGGTTGTTTCTGGACCAGTTCTTAAATGAATCTACGTGGTTGACAGCACCAACCTTCTTGAAAGAGAGCCGATCATCATAGCCGACTCAGCCACCACCAGCAGTAGATGTTTTTCCGAAGAACTTCTTTTATTAAAAACAACAAAACTCGATAAAAGACGTTTAAGTCCTTTGTCTTCATATCTTGACGATCGGGGCTTAATTCGCGTTGGTGGCAGATTAGACACATCTCACCTTCTATATGAAGCTAACTATCAACTAGTACTTACTTAAGCACACGAATTTACAAAGTTAATAATAACGTCGTTGCATGAAGAAAATTTACATGCAGGTCCTCAAGCTTTACTTGCCAAAGCCAGACAAACATATTGGATTCTTCGAGGGAAACAACTGGAACAGTCCATCGTGCAGAACTGCATCAGGTGCTACAAAGCCAAGCCAAGAAGTATTAAGCAGTTAATGGGTAATCTGCCTCCAGAACGTGTTCAACCGATCAGACCCTTCATAAACGTAGGAATCGATTTTCTTGGACCAATATACATCCATTACAAAATCCGGGGCAAAAGACCTACAAAGTCCTATGTAGCAGTGTTCGTCTGCTTCGCAACAAAGGCCATACATCTGGAGTTAGTTTCTGAATTGACTACTCAAGCCTTTGTGGGAGCTCTGAAGAGACTTACTGCGCGGCGAGGATATCCAGTAAAGATATTATCTCACAACGCCACTAACTTCATAGGAGCACGAAATGAATTGAATCAGCATACCTACCAGAATGTGGGTCTTCAAAATCTGTCCCTTACGTAAACATCGTTGTACGACCAAGTATAGAAGACCCTGTTGTAAAAGTTAAGAATCCAATGAACCCAACACGACATCCAGTAAAGGGAAGATTTCTGCGGATTAGATATTCAACTATAAAGACTATATCAAACAACAACGCCTAAAAACGTAAAATCACTGAAGTCTCATCCCAACAAAAGCTAAAATTGGAAACAATCCACTTTCGTCCTTACTGATAAGCTTACTAATAATCGGTACAACATTTGGATCAACGAAAGCTCACATTAAAGTAGAAGCTAAGAAATTCATTGACAATCCAGGTACTTCGAAGATTTAGGAAACAGTAATGACTGGAATCTGTAAATATATTTTAACATGCCTTCATATTTTGAAGAATATAATTGCTCAAGGGACTGAATGCGACAAATTAAAACATCAAACAAACAACTTCTGTGACGCTATGGTTAACCAACTAAAGCATCGGCTTGGGAATACTAACAATTCCAATGCTATACTACAACATCGAAACGAAATTCTAGTTCGAAGAACCATTTGACTTCATCTTAACTGTCGTGAACAAGCTATTTGGTATCCTTAATCAGGACTACGCACAAAATATTGAGCACAACATCCACCAAGCAATCCAAAACCAAGAACATCTGTTTCAGTTAAACAAAAACCAAGCGTCGATCATAGAATCCACTAATCAATAAATCGTTAAGTTCCATAAAGGATCAGTTTCTTATTATAAATCATCAATTAACACAAATCCACCACAATATCACGAAAATGAGTCAAATGGATCGCATTCGACTATGTGGCTATTTATGAGTCCCAACTTATGGATAGTTTCCAACAAACTCAGACAGCAAATTTGAATGCAATCACAAACACCCATCAAGGAAAACTTGCCCATTGCTTCTTTATCCAAAACAGTTTCAGAACATTATCCGTAGATCATTACCAGCCGTCCTAACAATCCCTGATTATGATGAATATAATTTACCGAAATCATACGATCTATTAATAGTCAAGGGCCGAGTAACTCTTTCCAACATAATCTTTATGTCAAGTTACCACTGCTAAAATGACAAAAGTTCCAAATCTACACAGTCATACCTTTACCAGTTAAACAAGAAGATTCTTTTGTGTTCATCCAGCCTTTCATAGCAATCACACCTTTCGGGACCAATATATTCGATGTCATTTGAAGAATTTCCGAGATGCATGGATCACGTTGATCGAGAGTTTCTATGTAAGCAACATCATCCTATTTTTAATACACGCTCCAGGGAACATCAGTGCGTTTATGAGGTTTATTTACTTAACCATCAGAACTCATTATCCGCCTACTGCGGACTAATGAAATCAAAGCTGGCAAAGACCTGGATTCAGCTACATAACCCAAATCATTGGATATTTGCATTCAAACATGAGGAAATATTCTCAATCGTTTGTGGATCTGATATCATCGACACTAAGCTAGAAGGAGTAGGGCCGCTAACCTTAGCCCCCAGCTTCATTAACAGACAATCAACCATTACGATCAGCGCACACAATATCTATATCACGAAATTCAAGATATACCTCGCTTACCAGCACTTATTTTAAGTCGGTTCCTAATTGCGCAACCAATCGCAGCAGTTTCGAAGTCAATACCAGTAAACTAACAAACTTATCATTAGAGGTGATGAAGACCTAGCAATCATTAGAAAGGGAATTCTGGACTTAAAGGATCAAAAAGCACTTCTTGGACAACTCACACAGCATGATATACACCAATATTCAACAGGATATCTATCGTATCCATTCTTTAGAACCATATATTTAGAACCATATTGTTATTTATTAAGGTTTCAATACTTTCGTCCAGGATACAATTGAACTTTAAAATGGATTATATTTCCGACCAACTTGCCGGATTATTATTATTTATTAATACGATGTTAGCAAAAGCTTTGATTTTTTGACGTCTGCTTGGATCTATAAATCCTTTTAAAATATCGTCTAGTCTATGAATAAACATAAATATACACATGTTTGATGAACAACTCTAGTTCTTGGGGCAAGTCCGTAAACTCATTTATAATGTTAATTAAGCTGAGAAGATTTTCACTTGCCATTTTCTTCTTTCTTGCTACACAGAGAAAAAAAGTGCCCCATAAAATCAAGAAGATTGCCGTATTTAGGTGTTTTACTGAGAAATCTCATTAAAATGTGTGAATAAAGTGAAATATCCATTGAGAAATCTTATTAATTCTATGGAGAAAATCTTACTAACCGATTTAATAGATTTTCTCGTTCATTTTAAAAAGATCACCTAGTAAATATAAGTAAATAATGAGAAATTCTTAATGAAAACATGAGATAAGATAATCACTTTGGTTGAAAGAAGCCTAATATGATATTCTTCTCAGAACAATCAGGGTTTCCTTTTATTCCCCTTTGGATACTACGCATAACGGTAAAAACTGAAGAGGAGCCCCTTCTTAAAACAAGAAGTTATATCGTATTTAAGAAACTTCAAGCGAATATCTCTTAAAATCAAAAGGAATTCCCCCTTAAATCAAATCATACAGTTGCTTGGTGTCCGTTTTGACGCCACGTTTTCTCCGGTGCTGTGGCTTGATAACTTTCATTCCCTTTCGTGATTTCTGTGTGCTGAGTTCAGTTTGTATGTTTTATCAAAATGGATGGAAATTTAAGTGAAAACATTAGTGAAACAATAAGTGCAACAATAAACGGAGTTATAAGTGTCCCAATTTTAAAATGGAATAGTGAAGATTTCTTGCAAACAGAAAACATTTATATTTCTTGGGGACTAAATGCCGGATCGGTAGAAATCTTAAGAGAGAAGTAAGTATGAGAAGTTTTACTCCCAAGTAATATCTTATTTTAATGAGGAGATAAGGGACAAGACATCTAAGGAAATGATGAAACTTTTATACAAGAATAAAGTTTCCCAAGGTTTGTTTTTTGTACCTACATAAGCTTATAACAATATTGAATAAAACCTTTTCCAGATTCTAAGGACTGCATTTTATTCATCCTCTTACATGCAGTAGTTCAACCTCCTCGCTATAGGGATATCTAGAATTCAGTCTGGAGCACATTGACACCAGAAGAGCTCCGGCCCACTTTCTAGAATTAGAACATGTTGTAGACAACACAACAAAAGCTATCACAACAGCGTTTGAAGCAAATTGTCCAATAAGCAGGGTATTCAAGGGAAGAGAGTACATTGGTGGAGCAAGAAATTATCCAAGGACAAGGCAAGTAAGTTGTTAAATGCGGCTAAACGAACAGGAGACAGGGTTGATCAAATTATACTTTTTAGACATTTCATCGGAACTAACCGAGTAATCGCCGATCCCTCTATAAACCAATCGAAGCAGCTTACATTTAAAATTATTGTATTCTTTAGTGTGTACTGAAGAGTCGGGATCATAAAGCTCAAGCTTGAAAGGTCAACTTTGGCTCTAGTGCAAGTGTATGCACCAAATCTAGAGTCAAAGTACGCCACACTCCTGGATGAAGTTAATGCTGTTGGACTTTTGCTGTACAAATGGAATGTCCATAATGAGCACATTCTTTCCACAGGCATCCATAAATCCGTCAGAATCTTCAACAGAAGTCGTTGATCGATCTCTTTGTGGTACCATCGTGTGTCACACAGATGAGTCAAATCCAAAGGTGGTGTGTTGCTTTTCAATGCGGTGGACATCTTACGCAGATGGAGTGAGCACTTTTCGGAGCTGCTCAATCCCGAACAGGGCAGACCTGTAGTCTTGAGTGGGGCGGAGAATAGCCCAAAGGTGGAGGAAGACATTTTGGCGATTGAATCGCTAAAAGGTGGCAATTCCGCCAATGTGGATTAAAGCCGACCAGAAATGCTTAAAGCAATGAGTAAAAATGGCTCTCTCGTGTCATTAAAGCGGCCTGGTAGCGTAGTGAGACACCTGGCGATTGGCAAACTGCGGTGATTGTCCCACTTTTCAAGAAGAGTGACAGAAGAGATTGCTCCAACTACAGGGACATATCTCTTTCAAGTCTCCCCGGGAAAGTCTACGCTAAGGTGTTGGAAGCGCGTTCTAGAGGTATCGTCGAGGCCAGGATGGGGGATGAACAGTGCGGCTTTCGTAACGGTAGAAGTACAACCGGCCAGCTTTTCACACTGAGAATGGTACTTGAGAAGGGTTGCGAGTATGCCATGCCCATCTACAGTTGTTTTATGGATTTCGAAAGGATACGACCGAGTTGCACGAGGTAGCGTGTTCTTCATTAGTGTGTTCTTCATTAGTATGGGATTGCTGACCCTCTTCTGATGGCCGTTCAGTCTCTATACACAAACTGTATCAGCTGTTTTCGGGTTAACGGTGCTAAGAACAGATGACTTAGTGATCCTCACATCTTCTCTGTAATCAGGAAGGCCGAGCTTGGTGTCAAAGCCAAGATAGCGGGTTTCAACTCAGTATTTGTTCCAACTCTCAACTATGGTCATGAAATGTGGGTAATGACCGAAAGACTAAGATCGCAAATACAAGCTGCTGAGATGAGATTTCTCCTCGCTGTTCTGGGAATTACTCGCCGGGATAGGGTAAGAAACAGAATTTCATGACAGACTGTGTCAAACGAATTCTTTAAGTCGGTAAAAATCACATCAACTTGTTACCCCGACTCCATTGAATCGAAGAGATATTTTGTAAATAGAGTCAAGTTAGTTATTGTAGATCTACCAGACATGAATCCATGTTGTTGTACACATTTTTGTGCTTTAAATATGAAGTTGAGTTTTTTTGTTACAGATAGTGCAAACAATTTTGGAATGGCTGATAGCTTTGATATATCTCTATAGTTTTATACTTTTTGACGAGATCCTGCTTTGAATATAGGAGTTATAAATGAAGTTTACTAGTCATCTCAGAATCTACCACAGGATAACGATAAATTAAACATCAATTTTAAGGGTAAAGACAGGCTTACATTACACTGTTTAAGAACAACAGACAGTACATTATCAGGACCAGGACTTAGGCTAGAGTATATAATGATCCAATACAAGTTTTATAAACTGCTTCATTCAGAGAAGGTGGATTAATATTAGTATGATGAACATATACCGATTCGAAAAACCTTGCAAAGAGCTCACAGGTTGTGTCTGTACTATGAGATACTGTACCTTCGAACTTCATATTTTGCAAAGTTATGCTTACCTTCCTTTTAGAATTAACAAATACCAGTGTTTATTCAAAAATTGTACTCACGAGTTGACAAAAACCTTTTTTGGTGCATTCAGACTTTTTGGTTTGGTTTTTTTTAAAGACCATGATTGCTTTATTTTTTGCATTTTTTAAATTAATTAAACGTTTATTATGCCACGGTAATTTCAAATATTGCTTAGTTGTTATGATTGGTAAAAATTTAATGAATCCAAGTTCTAATACATTTTAGATTGTTGTATTCAGTTCTGTAAGGCTTAGCCCGACCAATCAACTAATTTATTTAACGCTTCGTACTTGCGTTTGCCGAAATTATATTTACTTTCATCATTTTGCGTGTTGGTTTTTACTGAAAGAGAACTATATTCAACGTTCAAACATAGAGCCATGTGATGAACAGAAGTTTTCAGTTTAAACTATATTTACAAACAACAAGTCAAGTATTCTATTACTAGTGCTATGACAATAATTCATTTAAACATTGCAGGCATACGTGGAATCAATAAGCATGAATTTACAATCTGTTTTCATATTATAAGGTATTAAAAATGTATCTTCTGTTTAATATGACCATTTCATATCCCCAAGGTTAAAATCTCCCAGTACGGAGATGCTGTTGTGCAACAAACTCGACATTGACAACATGACGTTCATAAACACAAAGCGGATTGTCAGGTGAAATGTAGCTTGCAACAAAGTAAATTTCCTCTGGCTCAGTAACTCGTCGACTGATGTTGACAGCAACACACAGTTGTTCGCTCACGAAGACAAGACACAATTTGGAAGCGCTATGACATTCAGAGAGATTTCGCTGTGCGATCAACACGATGGGCAGCATCAAATTTGTCGAAGAATTCAACAATTGAGTGGTTGCTATTTAGCCATGTTTCAGTGAGAACAATGCAAAAAAGACATTCTTAACTTTGTTCTCATTCCCCCTGCATTCTGATAATATACAGTTACTCGTAGATTCGATGGTGAAGACTGAATTGAATTTTTGATGAAACGAGTTTACAATCAAACTCAGCACTGTTGAAGGGGCAGGATAATTTGGGCACCGGACAAAGAACTACGAACGAATTGGCAAATGCACCAGTATCTCTCAAGCAGATGTGCTGAGATCATTCTTGACAGCAACCTTACGAATTGTGACACACCAATAATGTCGGCCAGTCGTGCTACATACTTATCCACTTATCGTCGACACCGCCACCCATTGCGAAAATCGATCATAACTCAGAAAAAGAAACCATTCCGAAATGATTGTAGTAAATACTTATGTAAAAACAGCCACTTATACGCGAATAGAATACAAAGAAATATATACATAATCGAAAGGGGAATCCTTAGCCAGATGGCGACAGTATGATCTAGAAACATTACTGGGAGTATAAATATCAGATTGGTGCTCGATGCCAATCAGTTCATTGACATTTCTGTCATTATTTGAAAAAGTTTTATAGTTGCTCCAATTAAAAGTTGGAAATTGTTATTTTAAAGTTGTTTATTGAAACTTAATCAGTCACAATAAGTTATCTGAAAAACTTTCCAATTGAAAAAACCTAAATTGATGTGTGAGTTCAACTTATATCAGTTGTAAATTCTTAATTGTAAATTGCCTGAGTGCTACTGCCATATATATACATTCTTTACCGCAATATATATGACCGCGGACAATAAAAGAAAACTCAGTCAAATATCGCCCGAGTCATTTAGTATCCACAAAAAACATCAATTGCAGCAAAAAATTTCGGAAGACCTTGTTGCCACTATGACAAAATCAGACTTATGTGAATTGCTTAATAATCTTATCGACATAAAGATTAAAAACATTGCAACTAAATCGGATCTTGAAGTCATCGCAAGTGTAAACAAACAACTCATGGAGAAGAATTTGGAGATAGCTACGAAGGTATGCAGTTTGGAAAAAAATTACGAATTGTTGGAGTACCAAATGGAAGAATTGCAAAAAAGAAACACTGAAAATAATCTCATGATACGAGTATCGTCACAGGAAGGCAGAACGGAAAAAGACATTGTAAAAGACATTTGTTCAACATTGATTCAACCATCACCATACATCGATGAGCATCAAATTAGAGAAATCAAATCTTTTAACAACAAATCTAAAAATTTCATCGTGAAACTGGAATCCAAGCAACAAGTGATTGCAGCACTGAAGTCGTCAACGAAACTGCGAAACACGGGAGTTAACATCTCAAAAGATCTGCCAACAACAGTCCGGCACAAACGTAATGCACTGCTGAGGATTCGCAAAAATCTGATTGTTGTCAATCCTAACATAAAAGTTTTCATTCGAGATGATAAAACGTTTATTGAAAACAATGTTTTTCTTTGGAGATCATCCTTGGGTATCATACACACCAACTCTAATGGTATTCAAAAATTAGGTTATATTTACAATGTTGATCTAAGCAAACAGCTGTGCAAACAGGAGCGACATCTTCAGATGGCACTTAGCAGTGACATCAACCAAATCTTGTAATTCAGAATAGGGTAAGCCTGCCGTCTGCCGTAATAAATGAAAATTTGTTAATTTAAGTAAATCAAATCCTAAAATAAAAATATTGAGTTATAATATATTAGGTCTTAAAAACAAGTCCATTTTTGTAAATTTCTATGAGTTCTTAAATAGTTATGATATAGTGTTTCTATATGAAACTTTTTTAGTAGAGGATGATTTCAAGTTATATCTTCACCAATTTAAGAATTTTGAATTTGTTTGGATACCAGACGTAAAACAAAGCACAAGAGGCAGAGCAAGTGGAGGATGTTTTCTTGGGTTCAAAAAGAGTTTAGAAAACATTAAATGCGAGTTCGAAACCGTAGATGAAGTAAAAATCTTAAAAATCATTTTAAATTCAACCAAATTTATAATATTGCCAACATATATTAATTTAAACCATTGGGAAAGAGATTTTAGAAAATTATATGCTATTTTAGAACACAGCAGCTACGACATCACAATGATTATTGCAGATCTAAATGCTCGAAAATTCTAGAGGGTCAAAACTGTTGGAATTAGGCGATTCTTTTGGATTTCATATTATGAATGGCGTAAGTGGCGGGGATAAATTTGGTGAACTTACATACGTAGGTCAGCAAGGGTGCTCAGACATCGACTACTGATTAATAAGGGGCGAATGGATCTCCATAGTTACAAAATTGGAAATTCTATGTAAACAATACTCGGATCATAACTATCTTAGCAGAGTTCGCAATTTCGCCACTCGCTGATGTGGAAACAATCAGTATCCTGCCTCCACCAAAATTGAAGTGGAAACATTCTAATGCAACCGAGTACAGAAGCAATTTGGATCGCAATTTGAACAATGAACAGCTGAACATGAGTGAGATTGAAAATGTAGTAAAAAAATCCTATCATACAAACAGTCAAAGTTTTGATGTACAAAGAGAAATGGTTCGATAAAGAGTGTGAAATAGCTAGACAAAAATCGTTTAGATGGCTTAAGGTGTTTCGTATATATGGTAATAGTCTTTTTAAAGATCTTTATAATAAAACCAACATGGCATTTAAAAAGTTATGTAATGGAAAAAAGAAACAATTCTATGAAAATGAGGCTCTTTCCTTACATGTTGCAGGAACACAAAAGAATTTCGGGCGGCGATTAACAAATTCAATGGTAAAGTGCCACGAATAAGTGTTGAGTTCAATGCACACTCTTTAAGGAATCATTTTCAAAACTTACTTAATCCGATGAGCAGCTCGTTGCCGACTTACTATGCGGTACCTTTAAACCAAAGCGAATTACTTGACGTACCATTCTCTAGTGTTGAAGTTCATTCTGTCCTGAGTAATCTAAGTGATCATAAATCGTCAGGTCCTGATGGGATTCCTATAGAACTATTTAAATACGCTACAGATGAACTCAAGGATAAATTGACATCAACATTTAATGAAATATTGAACGCAGGAATTATACCACCACAACTTAAAGAAACAATAATATTCCCCATACATAAAAAGGGAAATATAACTGACCCGGCCAATTACCGAGGGATATCTCTGCTCAACACATCTTACAAAGTGTTCGCCAAACCTTTAAGCAACCGAATAGTGTTGCAGAACATTACGGGCTCATTCCTAGAACAAAATAATAAATTATTCGCTTTTTTCGTGAATTTCAAGGCAGCTTTTGATACGGTCGATCGGAAAGCTCTATTCTACTTGAAAATATGCATGAGGGTAACCGCGCAACAGTTTGGTGTGGGTCAGATGTTTCAGAGTGGTTTGATACCAATATGGGAGTAAGACAAGGATGCCCTTTAAGCCCTCAACTATTTTCCTTGTATATCAATGACCTAACGGACTTTCTACCAGGCGGAAGTGAGTTTGCTGGGGTGACAATAAAAGCGCTTCTGTTTGCTGATGATGTGGTTTTATTAGCGAATTCAGCCGAAATGCTTCAACTGATGATAAACCGTCTCTATATATATTGTCAAAGGTGGAACTTAACGGTTAACCTATTAAAATCAAAAGTGATGATTTTCAAACAGGGAGGTGGTAGACTGTGTCGAAATGAAAGTTGACACTACAACGGGGATCCAATTGAAGTGGTGAAAATGTACAAATACCTTGGAGTGACAATCACTAATAACCTTAACATAGATTTTCACTTGAAGGACAAAATTATTAAGGCGAAGAGTGCAATATGCGCTACCTGGAAAAGGTGTTTCTCACATAACCTGGTTGATCATAGCGTTAAATATAAACTCTTCGTTGATGTTGTAGAATCGGTATTGATGTACGCAGCTCAATTTTGGGGACATACGCAATATGAGACTGTAGAACAACTTCTAAGATAATACATCAAACGAACCTTTGGTTTATCAAGAACGACTATATGGTAATAATAGAAACAGGAATATCGCCATTATTCGTCAAGACACTGAAGCTGCATATTGATTATATATTTAATGTTCTTGAGATGCCTGATGAAAGACTGCCAAAAATTGTCGCTACGAAAACCATACAAAAAAGAAATCTTTGGTTGAGGAAACTGGAAGAGCTTGCAGGTTACTGTGGGATGCAATTCCATTTCACGATGACTAACCTCAGGTTATTAAAAGTTATGCTCTACGAACTTATCTCAAAAGTTGACGAACAATATAGAAAAGATTGTATTAATATGGCTACATCCTCCGTACATCGATCAACATACAGTTGCCTCAACCATAATTTATGTGAACGAAATTATTTCAATAACAGTAACAGTCAAGAACTCATATCTACCATTTTCAAGATGAGAGGAGAACTCGTTAATTTAAGTTATATCCCACATCGTCCCGATTTTCCGATCTACTGCAGTCTTTGCAATCTATTAGAGAGAGAAGACATTGCGCATTTTATTGGTAGATATCCAGTCCTTAAGGAATTGCGCAGATTTTATCTAGGCAGTGATATTAAATCGGTATCTGAGGTCAGAGACCTTTTAAATTGCGATTGTGATATAAAACTACTTTTAAGCTATTATAAAAAGTCAATCTAATTAGAAAAAATATTATAAACGAAGAGGTTTAAAATTCATAATCGAAAGCTACATATGTATGTACATGTATATAACTAGTTAACAGTGATTTTTGTGGTGTAATAAAGTACAAGAAGTAAACCAGTGTTTGTAAATAAATTCGTGTATATCGCGAATAGTGAACTTTTGTGTTTCATTCGTCACAATCTAGTGATCGAACCCCTTTTTATGAACTATTTGATTTTACGTACACTCGTTTCTGCTTAATCTAACAATATGCTGGGATTTTGTGAGGCGCCA
The DNA here is from genome assembly GCA_905231855.2 of Eristalis tenax. Lineage (NCBI taxonomy): Eukaryota > Metazoa > Arthropoda > Insecta > Diptera > Syrphidae > Eristalis > Eristalis tenax. The sequence continues at coordinate 17,356,018 of HG993125.1, read as the reverse complement.
GCCCACAAAAGAGAGGGGGTTGGTGAGTACATTGAAATTCAGACTCAACAATAATAATAATAAATCCAAAAAGTAATAGCCGGGATAATAAAATTGATACGTATTGGGTGGTGTGAATAAACCCTAAGGGAACACTCCGAGTGAAAACTCACGAGTCAAGTATTTTCGGAAGGAAACACTCAATTTGGTGTGAATATAAATAGGCTCTCAAAATTGATTCTTTCCCTAAAGTTGAGGTTTGGAAAGTAGAGTAAGGGTGGGTCCAAATGTGAGAAACGATGTGAGCACAGGGGGTATGGGCTTATGTACGCAGAGTTGCTGACTGCACCCAACCTGGTAAGACGACAGCGCGATCCCTGCTAGTGCATGAGGCAAATTGACATAACAGCCTCTTCGTGGCTCACCTGGGTAGCCAACATTGTGTGGTGAACTTATGTATGCAGCGAGCGCTTTTCCCGGGGGTTAAAATAATGGACCTGTCCTCAAGGTTTGGAGGCAGTGAGTGATGTTTTCTTCCTCACCACGTAAAAAATCGAGTTCAGAAACAACAACCTGCCTCAGATGCGAATGGATGCACTGTTGAAGAACCCAGTAAACGGAAGGCAGACATAACGGCAATTCAGGAAGTGATGTGGAATGGGCAAAAGGAGGATGGGGAACTGCAGACTATACTATGCATCATCTTGATTTGCACTGATGACTTCTATGAGCTACTAGAAAGAACATAAGATCAACACCTCAGGTATGACACAATGATCGTATATAATATCTCAACGCACAGCTGGGCAAGGAAGAAATATTTGCTATAGTTCGAAACCAGCGCCTTTATGACAGCATATCAGGGAATGGACTCATTCTGGTGTATTTCGCATTGGGGCGTAACCTCTCTCTTATGAGTACGCGGTTACCACACCTCAACATCTATGAGTTGCCTGGTGGTGACCTGATCAATCAATCGTCAACCAGATTGACCACATTGCGATCGACGTGAGGCACTCCTCAAGTATTCTCGAAGTCCGAACGTTCCCAGAAGCCAATATCGACTCGGCTCGTTTAATAGTTTTATCCATGGTAATAATGAGGGTGCCGAGAAAAGTACGGAGTCACCTACGGTTTGACGTTGGCAAGCTACAAAGGCAATCGGGCGATAGTAACTTTGCCGAAAGGTTGTCAATAAGCCATCAAAGATGCTGTCACTGATGTACTGGGTTTTACGACACCACCAAGAAAAAACCAAACATGAGGCTTACAAGGCGACGCTGCATCGAACAACGAGAGCTGTTCGTGAGCTCTATGAACAGAACGGCGACGACGACATAAGTTCCGCTGTTAGGCAGGAACGAAGACGATGAACCAGATTTCCGTCCCCCAGACTTGGACGAGGTCAAGATAAGGATATCAAGACTAAAGTTTAACAAAGCTGCTGGAGCGGACGGACTGTCTCCAGAATAGCTTACAGTAGCTGGAGATGATCCAGTTAGAAACATGCACCAGCTCATCTCTAAGATATAGTCGGAGGAAAGCATGTCTGATGAGTCTCAGCATCTTTTGTGAGCTCCACAAAAAAAGAGACCCCTTTGACTGCATGAACTATCGAGATATCAGTCTAATTAACATCGCGTACAAGATCCTCTCTACCGTTTTGTGTAAGCGCCTGAGACAATTTTCTTAATAATCTGATAGGCCCTTAGCAGTACGGGTTCAGGCCGGGAAGTCCACAATCGACCAAATCTTCACAATACGGCAGATCTTGGAAAAGACCCAACAGATGCAAATCGAAGCCTACCACCTATTCGTCGATTCAAACTCATCAGGTTGTGCAGGATGGCGATGGATAACATTCGCTGCCCCTTCAAGGTCTCTTACGAACTCGCAGAGATCTTCAATGTCAAAAACGGTTTTAGACAAAGCGACACTCGGTCATCTGATTTCTTCAAAATCATACTTGAGAAGATCGTGTGAAACTCAAACGTCAACACCAGAGGCACGACCTTCCAATAGTCCATTCGACTGCTTGCTTACGCGGGACAAATTGACATGATTGGACGAACACCCAACTAATACAACACTCTTTAAATAGCACTCTGCTCCTTCCTGCCCTGCTCAAGGGAGCAGAGACATAAATACTATTGAAAGCTGCTTGCGTTGATGGCGTCTAGAGGAGAAGATAAATAAAATAAATAAAACAATAAATGTAGCGAAGGGACACCACAGCTCCGGCCCGAAAAGTCTTCGGCTTTGACCCATTGGGACAACGCCATACAGGACATCCTCGAACGAGATGGCGCATACAAGTGTAGACGGACCTCAACCAACTTGGTGTAACCAACTGGAGACAGCTGCCGAAAGGTCGTGCTGACTGGAGGCGCTTCTTGTTGCATGTCCACCCCGGTCTGCAGCCCCAAACAAAGAAGAAGAAGAATATGTATATGTCGTAGTGCATTTATAATAAATTACTGTAAACATTTAATCAAATAAAACGAAAAGAAATAACTCTTTCCCTTTGAGTATACGTATTAACTGCTGTGGCAATTTTCTGAAACACGATGTAATGATTGGCCGTGAGGTTTTGAGTCAAGGCTTCGGTGTTGTAATCGATGCTGACAGGTTTGATATTTATAAGACAAAAATAAACAATGACACCGAGCTAAATGATTGTGACAAAACTCGTTTGATGGAAGTTTTAAAACAGTTTTCTGAGTGGTTCGTAGAGGGTATTCCGCGAACTCGTGTAACAACTGGTCAGTTGGAAATACCTTTAATCGATTCGATTAAGCCCGTACAAAGGCGACCGTATAGACCTAGGAAGATAAAGGAACATGTGAGATGTAAAGCAAATGAATTGTTGGCATTGAATATTACAAGTCAAAGCTGTTCTCCATTCTCCAGCCCCATGTTTCTTTTGAGAGAGAAAAATTGTTCCTATCGTCTGAGCGTAAATTATCGCGAATTAAATGTCAACACAGTCTCTGATAAATACCCTCTGCCTCTCATAAGGGACTAAATTGCAAGGTTGCTTTTAGCAAGATACTTTTCTTACTTGGATATGGCTAGTGGATTTTATCAAATCCCCATACATGCTAATTCCATAGAACGAACGGCTTTTGTTACTCCTGAGGGCCAATATGAATTTTTGACTATGCCCTTTGGACTGAAAAATGCGCAGCCGATTTTTCAGCGCGCCGTAATAAAGGCTTTAGGTGAACTCGCACATCAATAATGTTATTGTCTATATAGATGACATCTTGATTGTCGCCAATACTAAGGAGGAGGCACTCGAGAGATTGCAAATAGTACTAGAAATATTATCTAAAGCTGGATTTTCTTTTAATATTACTAAATGCTCATTCCTTAAGCCAAACTCACCACTTTTGGCACATTCGAAATACGAAAACTTTCGGCAGCCGTTTTCTTCATATTAAAGTAATGAAAAAGAACTCAACGCAAAAACATTTTTTCAGGCACAAAGTTCGACATATTTGAGTGAACAAAAATTATTTTTTTAATAATTATTTTGATTACGCTCCAAATAAATGACATATACTGAAATGACGTACAATGACAGTAGCTTTCCAACACATGTTTCAATGGAATAATAACAATGGAAAAATTCAAGTTACGCCATCTAACTTCATTGGGTTTATGTCACCTCAATTGAATTCAAGAATACAAATTTTGATGTAAGGTGAGAGGTTTATTTTTGGTACACGACCCAAATCCCATTCACTTATGTTGATACCAGGAACTAAAACCTATTGTACTTAGGCAACCATACTGTATCAGGAATATGGCTTCTAATGAATAACAGATACTCCGTAAGCTGTTTTTGAGTTATTATTTGGGGGCTGAATTTGGTACGCTTTGGATCTGATACAGTTACGCATTCCATACCTTTAATTGATTCTTTGTCTGTGAAGTAATTCGTTTCAAAATGCTTGCAGTGGAGTCGGCTATAGAAGTATTCATCCTAAGTAACTCGGACAATGATTCTCGTTGGCACTTACCTTTTATATTCGTTAAGCAATATGCTTAGTATAATCGCTATTTAAAATAAGTTGCTTGAATTTCGGATAATATCGACAGTTCTGCTCAAAAATTATTGGGTTTTATTAGCTCATAATACAGCACACCCTTCTGATCCTGATTCGCGTCATGAATATTCGGCTTTGCCGTTGATTTGGCAGGCTTCCAAGCCAAAATCGCCACTTTTAAATTGTGCGAACCACTTTTGGCACCTTCGCTCAGCTAGCGCATGTTCACTAAAAACTTCCACTAAAATACGATGGCTTTCGGCAGCAGTTTTCTTCATATTAAAGTAATGAAGAAGAACTCTCCGCAAAAAAACTTTTTTCAGGCACAAAGTTAGACATATTTGAGTGAAAAAAATTATTTTTGTTTACGCTTCAAATGAATGACATATACTGAAATGACGTACAATGACAGTTGCTTTCCAACGGATGTTCCAATGGAAAAAAAAATGGACCATGATTTCTTTCTACATTTCCGTTTGTGTGTGGATGTTATGTCTCCAGCATACTTATTTTTTAGTAATTTGGACAATCTCGATATATTGGTCACCTCATACAGTGGTTGGGAAAGTTGGGAAGTGACAGATGCCATCATAAGCATACGTAATGGTACATTCTTGTACTGCCACACCATAAACAATGCTTCTTTTTCAATAGTAGAATAGCAAGACTCTGCCCGGCGTAAGATTCTACTAGCGAATGGAATAGGCAGTCCGTCTTTTTTCTGACATAGCTAGGCGTTCCACTGGTGTCGGTGGAAAGATGGAAATGTATGTGGGATATATTAGAATAGGAGGACTGGTTATTATTATTTTTTTTTATTCTTGCAAGCGGTTTCAAGTTCTGCATTCCATCTGTTTAGTTGGCATCCTTTCTTTATCCTTGTGAGTGAAATCCCGTAACAGTTTTTCATATTTAGAAAAGTTTGTAATGCTTCTTCTATGGAAATTATTCATGCCTTAGAATAATTGGGTTTCCTTAGTATTAGTTTGGCGTCAGTATCTGGATGGTGCTTTTAACTTGTTGACCGTCTGGTATTACCCACATGGGTATTAATTTATGCCCCAGGTAAACTACTTTACGTTGATGGAATTTACACTTGCGAGCTTGAAGACGGAGGTTGAATTTTAACAGACGTTCTAAATTGGAAGTTTATGATGAACATGCGCTAACTGAGCGAACGTTCCAAAAGTGGTTCGCATGAGCTTGGTTAGTTAAGTTTTTTCCATATACTGCAATATCGTCTAGATAGACGAAACCTTTAATACACTGCAAACCACCTAAAATATGGTTCACAAAGCGTTGAAACGTAGCTGGAGGTCATTTCAGGTCTAATGACATTCAGGGAAATTCGTACAGTCCCGTTTCGGTACTAAAAGCCGTTTCCTGCTTAATAAATTGGCACTTGTTGATATCCGCTTGTCACGTCTAAGGTAAAAATATCGACTGTTACCTAATTGATCAATGTTATCCTCAATAGTTAGTTAAAGGGAAACCATCGCTAATTGTTGCTTCCATAATTTTCGACAATCAACTAAAGGGTGATTTTTTAAAAGCTATAGGAAAGTTTTAAAAAAAAAAGAAAAACACATAAAATTCAGAAAAATGCATGAAATCTTTATTTGAATCGATAGTACGGTCCATATAATTAAATGTTTAAAGATTATTTCATGCAAATGTTGACCTGACTGCGCCTCAAATGGTCCATTCGCTTAGTCCAATTTTGGCATACTCTCTTTCCAACATTTCGGCCGGTATCTCACGAATAAATGCTTCAATGTTGCCTTCGCATCACCTTTGAAGAAGTACGGTCCAATGATGCCACCAGCCGATAAAGCACACCAAAGTGTGGCGTTTTCTGGAAGCATTGGTAGTCCTTGCAATGCTTCTGGCTGATATTCACTCAAAATCGACAATTCTGCTTATTTACGTACCCATTGAGCCAAAAATAAGCTTCCTCGCTGAACACAATTTTTCGACCATAAAATGAAAGAAGTGCGCGACGAACTTTCTTAACAGAGCACGCATTTTGATAATAAAATTCAATAGTTTGCAAGCGTTGTTCGTTTGTAAGACGATTCATGGTTAAATTGTAGACCAAACTGAAGATGTTTGACAGTGCAACAAAACACGAAACGTGAGAAACGTAAACCAGTGTTGCCAAACAGATAATAGCTAAAAAATCACCCTTTACTACTTTATATTTTCTCTATTATCAGCTCCTACGCAAAGAGCATTTTTTGGCATGTATGCAAACTCTTTTATGTGCGCTATTTTGTCCCCTCTGTTTTTGGTTCCATTTGCACAGGCAAATGGGAGAGAAAAAAGCAATCCCATAGGTTAACAACACAACAACGGCCGCAAGGAGTGAGAATGAATTTCCTCGTGCCTCAGACTCCTTGCATTATTATTTGTTTATTTCTCTGTATTTCTGTTTTCCTTTTGTTGCTTTACGTTTGCTTCACTTAAAAGGATAAACAAAAACAAAACCAAACCAAACTGAGAAAACCTACCTATGTGTGTGGGGCGAAAAAAAAAAACTTATAAAACAAAACATACAAAAACAGTATGTAAAACAAAAACCCAAAAAAAAAAGGTGCGCCACGGCGTATAAACTATATATGTTAAGCAAATACATAACATATACGCCCTGGTGCACGCGTCGGTGCTGTTACGGACATAATTAAGATAGTCCTAAGTTTTATGTTAGGGTAAGTTAGTATAAGGTAGATTAAGTAGTTAAGTTAAGTTTTTTTTTATAAGTTTTCGTGGCAAATAATAAATGAATGAAATTTTTCATCAAAGACTAAAAAAAAAGTAGATTAAGCCGAAAGGCACACTTATAATTTTAGATTAGATTAGCTAGAGTAGCTAGAGTACCCGCATAGGGTCAGCAGGTTAGTACTAAGAACATTTATGAATTGATAAGTTATTTAAGCTAGTTTTAAGTTCTTTTGTCTAGCATGTAAGTTAAATTTAATACAATAAAAACAAAATTACATAAAAAAAGCGTCATCGCTCGTGATACGGCTGAGTCGGGTTCGATACCAACGCAAATCGAAAAATGTTCCATTTTTTTTAAATAACAGACAAGAGAGACACATTGTGTGAGTGGCGTGTTGGACGCAGTGGAGCAACTCGCGCTCCAAAAAGCGGGTAAAAATAGTCAACCGTTAGCGGGCACGTCAGGCCACCAAGCTGGTATACCCAGCCACCAGGAAGAGAGAAATAAGATGAGGAAGAAGCTGCTACCGCAGCCAACCATGGTGAACCGCCGAAATGCTATCACTGAGGTGACCTCAAGCGACATGGACGTTGCGGGAAAGCCGACAACAAGATCAGCAGCAGCAACTGCAACTACAATAGCAACAACAACAACAACTGCAACAACAACAACAGCAGCAACAACAAAACAACAACAATCAATAGACGACGTCCTATAAGAGTCGGCAGAGGGCGAAGGCAGATTCTCCTACGGAGGTAAAGGCAACCCCTTCAGTTCCCTAGTGTCATCCGAGTCGGAAGACGAAGAGGAGGAGGACAGAGAGCAACTGCTCAAAAACCAGAGAAAGAGAGAGGAGCTGGATGCACATATATATGCAATCCAAAAAAAATTACAAGCCAGGAGAGCGGCTAAAGAAGCTGCACAGCAACACCAATAACATGAGCAACAATATCAACAACTGCCGCATAAACAACAGCAGCAGAAGAACCAACAGCAGCAGAATAACCGACAGCAGCAGAAGAACCAACAGCAACAGAAACAACAACAGCAACAGCAGCAAACCACAACACCGAAAGCAGAGAGATGCCCGCCAATAAACGTCTTCGGAATGGAGACTAATGACGTTGACATACTATGTAAATTGGTCACTGAAAAATCCTTTTTTATTAAATATAAAGGGCCCTTAAGGCTATCTGTCCACTGCTTATCAGTGGCAGACTACCGCGCTGTAAAAGAAGAGTTAACGGCGGCGGGGGCCGAGTTTTATTCGTATACTCCCAAAGGAGAAAAAGTCCAGACCATGATCCTTAAGGGTGTGGATCCTGCTACTGATCCCGAGGATATCCTCCTTGAGCTGAGCCAGGCGCAGAGCGACGATGTCACGTTCGTTGGGGTCAATCCCTTCAACACTGCGGTAACGAGAAGGGAGACTAGGAAACTTCCGTTGTTCCTTGTCCAGGTCAGCCCAGACAGCAAAAAAGACAGCTTAAAGCGCATTTATCGCTTAAGCTCTACTTCTGTTACATGGGAAACATTAGAAAAGACCAAGCACATACGTTGTCAGACGTTTGGGCATGCCGCGGCGAACATCAACATGTAGTCTCGCTGCGTCAAATGAGCTAAAACCCACATAGAAGGAGAATCTCCCTTAGAGACGGAAAAGGTCGAAGACAGGAGTAAGCTAATGTGCGTAATCTGTAAGACCAATGGACTCCCGGAAAACTATCGGGGATGCCCTAGAGTCCAAGAACTCAGAAAAATCTCAGAAAAGTAGAGGCTAAAATGAAAACAAAAATGGTAGAAGCGAATGGAAAGCGGTTATATGTGATCGCGATCTATGCAGCTGACAATAGTGCCCTCAATCGAAACTTTATTTCAGAACTCGACACTCTTTTCAGTAGAATTTGACTAAGCTCGGAGGAAAACTATTACATCATTGCCGGGGATTTGAACGCCAAACATAGAGAATGAGGCAAATTAAATGGGCGGGCCTTATTATAATTATGAAGGTGCCTCTGGAAATATTGCCCCAGTTCTTCCACCTCGTTCGGGAGCTGAATAGCCGCGAAGAGTCCGCAGTGATCACTTTGGTACTCAATCGTAGCTAAGCAGTTCCGTGTGAGTCTTTCTACGTATAGTATAGTTAGTCGATTGTCGATTAGCAATAGATCCAGATGGGGCAGTGCTAGACAATGACTTCTTCGTGGTTGAAGATCCTCAGGAGAAGGTGAAAGCAATCGGTGCTGTATTCCAGCGGGTGTATACGGTTCGTAGGTTGAATCGTGAACAGGAGAACGAAGCCCTGCTGAACTACAGTAATGTTCGTAATGAGATAAGACAATGACGATCAATGTCGATTACATGGCAAATAGTGCCGTCGCCATTGATGGAGATCATATCTTGATTTCTCAAGAAGATCTCCTGGGTATCTTTAACTCGCCGAAGAAGAAAAATTCAGTGGAAATCGATGGGGTACCTAATATTGGGGAGGGACGGCTGTTACATGTGAAAAGTGTAGTCAGATATCTTGGCATTTGGTTGGATCAATATCTGTATTTTGACAAACATATAGATATTGTACCGACGAAAGCTAAAAAGGCCTTTGCTATCTCAAGGGGTTGGTTTACAGCAGCCAACTTGATTCCAGGGTGAAGGTAATCTGCTACATGGTCATCATCCGGGAAATTATGGCATACGGTTGTCCACTGTTTTTCAACGTGAGTCCTTCACAGATGGAAAAGATGGGGTTGTTCGAAAGACAGTGTCTTCGGACATATCTCCGGTTGTATCGTACACCCGAGTCTGAATACAAGAAGTACTATATTTAGACACGATTGGCCTAATACGGGATACAGATGGATGCCCTGTAATTTTCCATGTCGTACGCCGAACAGTGGACAGGCGACTTTAATAGGAACCGGATGTCGCTCGCACCCGCGAGGATCTTCTTCGGTTCAGTCGAGCGTTTGCTTCACTTAAAAGGATAAACAAAAACAAAACCAAACCAAACTGAGAAAACCTACCTATGTGTGTGGGGCGAAAAAAAAAAACTTATAAAACAAAACATACAAAAGAAAATATGTAAAACAAAAACCCAAAAAAAAAAAGGTGCGCCACGGCGTATAAACTATATATGTTAAGATACGCCCTGGTGCACGCGTCGGTGCTGTTACGGACATAATTAAGATAGTCCTAAGTTTTATGTTAGGGTAAGTTAGTATAAGGTAGGTTAAGTAGTTAAGTTAAGTTTTTTTTATAAGTTTTCTTGGCAAATAATAAATGAATGAAATTTGTCATCAAAGACTAAAAAAAAAGTAGATTAAGCCGAAAGGCACACTTATAATTTTAGATTAGATTAGCTAGAGTAGCTAGAGTACCCGCATAGGTTCAGCAGGTTAGTACTAAGAACATTTATGAATTGATAAGTTATTTAAGCTAGTTTTAAGTTCTTTTGTCTAGCATGTAAGTTAAATTTAATACAATAAAAACAAAATTACATAAAAAAAAGCGTCATCGCTCGTGATACGGCTGAGTCGGGTTCGATACCAATGCAAATCGAAAAATTTTCCCTTTTTTTTAAATAACAGACAAGAGAGACACATTGTGTGAGTGGCGTGTTGGACGCAGTGGAGCAACTCGCGCTCCAAAAAGCGGGTAAAAATAGTCAACCGTTAGCGGGCACATCAGGCCACCAAGCTGGTGTACCCAGCCACCAGGAAGAGAGAAATAAGATGAGGAAGAAGCTACCGCAGCCAACCATGGTGAAACGCCGAAATGCTATCACTGAGGTGACCTCAAGCGACATGGACGTTGCGGGAAAGCCGACAACAAGATCAGCAGCAGCAACTGCAACTACAATAGCAACAACAACAACAACTGCAACAACAACAACAGCAGCAACAACAAAACAACAACAATCAATAGACGACGTCCTATAAGAGTCGGCAGAGGGCGAAGGCAGATTCTCCTACGGAGGTAAAGGCAACCCCTTCAGTTCCCTAGTGTCATCCGAGTCGGAAGACGAAGAGGAGGAGGACAGAGAGCAACTGCTCAAAAACCAGAGAAAGAGAGAGGAGCTGGATGCACATATATATGCAATCCAAAAAAAATTACAAGCCAGGAGAGCGGCTAAAGAAGCTGCACAGCAACACCAACAACATGAGCAACAATATCAACAACTGCCGCATAAACAACAGCAGCAGAAGAACCAACAGCAGCAGAATAACCGACAGCAGCAGAAGAACCAACAGCAACAGAAACAACAACAGCAACAGCAGCAAACCACAACACCGAAAGCAGAGAGATGCCCGCCAATAAACGTCTTCGGAATGGAGACTAATGACGTTGACATACTATGTAAATTGGTCACTGAAAAATCCTTTTTTATTAAATATAAAGGGCCCTTAAGGCTATCTGTCCACTGCTTATCAGTGGCAGACTACCGCGCTGTAAAAGAAGAGTTAACGGCGGCGGGGGCCGAGTTTTATTCGTATACTCCCAAAGGAGAAAAAGTCCAGACCATGATCCTTAAGGGTGTGGATCCTGCTACTGATCCCGAGGATATCCTCCTTGAGCTGAGCCAGGCGCAGAGCGACGATGTCACGTTCGTTGGGGTCAATCCCTTCAACACTGCGGTAACGAGAAGGGAGACTAGGAAACTTCCGTTGTTCCTTGTCCAGGTCAGCCCAGACAGCAAAAAAGACAGCTTAAAGCGCATTTATCGCTTAAGCTCTACTTCTGTTACATGGAAAACATTAGAAAAGACCAAGCACATACGTTGTCAGACGTTTGGGCATGCCGCGGCGAACATCAACATGTAGTCTCGCTGCGTCAAATGAGCTAAAACCCACATAGAAGGAGAATCTCCCTTAGAGACGGAAAAGGTCGAAGACAGGAGTAAGCTAATGTGCGTAATCTGTAAGACCAATGGACTCCCGGAAAACTATCGGGGATGCCCTAGAGTCCAAGAACTCAGAAAAATCTCAGAAAAGTAGAGGCTAAAATGAAAACAAAAATGGTAGAAGCGAATGGAAAGCGGTTATATGTGATCGCGATCTATGCAGCTGACAATAGTGCCCTCAATCGAAACTTTATTTCAGAACTCGACACTCTTTTCAGTAGAATTTGACTAAGCTCGGAGGAAAACTATTACATCATTGCCGGGGATTTGAACGCCAAACATAGAGAATGAGGCAAATTAAATGGGCGGGCCTTATTATAATTATGAAGGTGCCTCTGGAAATATTGCCCCAGTTCTTCCACCTCGTTCGGGAGCTGAATAGCCGCGAAGAGTCCGCAGTGATCACTTTGGTACTCAATCGTAGCTAAGCAGTTCCGTGTGAGTCTTTCTACGTATAGTATAGTTAGTCGGTTGTCGATTAGCAATAGATCCAGATGGGGCAGTGCTAGACAATGACTTCTTCGTGGTTGAAGATCCTCAGGAGAAGGTGAAAGCAATCGGTGCTGTATTCCAGCGGGTGTATACGGTTCGTAGGTTGAATCGTGAACAGGAGAACGAAGCCCTGCTGAACTACAGTAATGTTCGTAATGAGATAAGACAATGACGATCAATGTCGATTACATGGCAAATAGTGCCGTCGCCATTGATGGAGATCATATCTTGATTTCTCAAGAAGATCTCCTGGGTATCTTTAACTCGCCGAAGAAGAAAAATTCAGTGGAAATCGATGGGGTACCTAATATTGGGGAGGGACGGCTGTTACATGTGAAAAGTGTAGTCAGATATCTTGGCATTTGGTTGGATCAATATCTGTATTTTGACAAACATATAGATATTGTACCGACGAAAGCTAAAAAGGCCTTTGCTATCTCAAGGGGTTGGTTTACAGCAGCCAACTTGATTCCAGGGTGAAGGTAATCTGCTACATGGTCATCATCCGGGAAATTATGGCATACGGTTGTCCACTGTTTTTCAACGTGAGTCCTTCACAGATGGAAAAGATGGGGTTGTTCGAAAGACAGTGTCTTCGGACATATCTCCGGTTGTATCGTACACCCGAGTCTGAATACAAGAAGTACTATATTTAGACACGATTGGCCTAATATGGGATACAGATGGATGCCCTGTAATTTTCCATGTCGTACGCCGAACAGTGGACAGGCGACTTTAATAGGAACCGGATGTCGCTCGCACCCGCGAGGATCTTCTTCGGTTCAGTCGAGCGTTTGCTTCACTTAAAAGGATAAACAAAAACAAAACCAAACCAAACTGAGAAAACCTACCTATGTGTGTGGGGCGAAAAAAAAAAACTTATAAAACAAAACATACAAAAAAAAATATGTAAAACAAAAACCCAAAAAAAAAAAGGTGCGCCACGGCGTATAAACTATATATGTTAAGATACGCCCTGGTGCACGCGTCGGTGCTGTTACGGACATAATTAAGATAGTCCTAAGTTTTATGTTAGGGTAAGTTAGTATAAGGTAGGTTAAGTAGTTAAGTTAAGTTTTTTTTATAAGTTTTCTTGGCAAATAATAAATGAATGAAATTTGTCATCAAAGACTAAAAAAAAAGTAGATTAAGCCGAAAGGCACACTTATAATTTTAGATTAGATTAGCTAGAGTAGCTAGAGTACCCGCATAGGTTCAGCAGGTTAGTACTAAGAACATTTATGAATTGATAAGTTATTTAAGCTAGTTTTAAGTTCTTTTGTCTAGCATGTAAGTTAAATTTAATACAATAAAAACAAAATTACATAAAAAAAAGCGTCATCGCTCGTGATACGGCTGAGTCGGGTTCGATACCAATGCAAATCGAAAAATTTTCATTTTTCAAGCATGTCTGATGAGTCTCAGCATCTTTTGTGAGCTCCACAAAAAAAGAGACCCCTTTGACTGCATGAACTATCGAGATATCAGTCTAATTAACATCGCGTACAAGATCCTCTCTACCGTTTTGTGTAAGCGCCTGAGACAATTTTCTTAATAATCTGATAGGCCCTTAGCAGTACGGGTTCAGGCCGGGAAGTCCACAATCGACCAAATCTTCACAATACGGCAGATCTTGGAAAAGACCCAACAGATGCAAATCGAAGCCTACCACCTATTCGTCGATTCAAACTCATCAGGTTGTGCAGGATGGCGATGGATAACATTCGCTGCCCCTTCAAGGTCTCTTACGAACTCGCAGAGATCTTCAATGTCAAAAACGGTTTTAGACAAAGCGACACTCGGTCATCTGATTTCTTCAAAATCATACTTGAGAAGATCGTGTGAAACTCAAACGTCAACACCAGAGGCACGACCTTCCAATAGTCCATTCGACTGCTTGCTTACGCGGGACAAATTGACATGATTGGACGAACACCCAACTAATACAACACTCTTTAAATAGCACTCTGCTCCTTCCTGCCCTGCTCAAGGGAGCAGAGACATAAATACTATTGAAAGCTGCTTGCGTTGATGGCGTCTAGAGGAGAAGATAAATAAAATAAATAAAACAATAAATGTAGCGAAGGGACACCACAGCTCCGGCCCGAAAAGTCTTCGGCTTTGACCCATTGGGACAACGCCATACAGGACATCCTCGAACGAGATGGCGCATACAAGTGTAGACGGACCTCAACCAACTTGGTGTAACCAACTGGAGACAGCTGCCGAAAGGTCGTGCTGACTGGAGGCGCTTCTTGTTGCATGTCCACCCCGGTCTGCAGCCCCAAACAAAGAAGAAGAAGAGTATGTATATGTCGTAGTGCATTTATAATAAATTACTGTAAACATTTAATCAAATAAAACGAAAAGAAATAACTCTTTCCCTTTGAGTATACGTATTAACTGCTGTGGCAATTTTCTGAAACACGATGTAATGATTGGCCGTGAGGTTTTGAGTCAAGGCTTCGGTGTTGTAATCGATGCTGACAGGTTTGATATTTATAAGACAAAAATAAACAATGACACCGAGCTAAATGATTGTGACAAAACTCGTTTGATGGAAGTTTTAAAACAGTTTTCTGAGTGGTTCGTAGAGGGTATTCCGCGAACTCGTGTAACAACTGGTCAGTTGGAAATACCTTTAATCGATTCGATTAAGCCCGTACAAAGGCGACCGTATAGACCTAGGAAGATAAAGGAACATGTGAGATGTAAAGCAAATGAATTGTTGGCATTGAATATTACAAGTCAAAGCTGTTCTCCATTCTCCAGCCCCATGTTTCTTTTGAGAGAGAAAAATTGTTCCTATCGTCTGAGCGTAAATTATCGCGAATTAAATGTCAACACAGTCTCTGATAAATACCCTCTGCCTCTCATAAGGGACTAAATTGCAAGGTTGCTTTTAGCAAGATACTTTTCTTACTTGGATATGGCTAGTGGATTTTATCAAATCCCCATACATGCTAATTCCATAGAACGAACGGCTTTTGTTACTCCTGAGGGCCAATATGAATTTTTGACTATGCCCTTTGGACTGAAAAATGCGCAGCCGATTTTTCAGCGCGCCGTAATAAAGGCTTTAGGTGAACTCGCACATCAATAATGTTATTGTCTATATAGATGACATCTTGATTGTCGCCAATACTAAGGAGGAGGCACTCGAGAGATTGCAAATAGTACTAGAAATATTATCTAAAGCTGGATTTTCTTTTAATATTACTAAATGCTCATTCCTTAAGCCAAACTCACCACTTTTGGCACATTCGAAATACGAAAACTTTCGGCAGCCGTTTTCTTCATATTAAAGTAATGAAAAAGAACTCAACGCAAAAACATTTTTTCAGGCACAAAGTTCGACATATTTGAGTGAACAAAAATTATTTTTTTAATAATTATTTTGATTACGCTCCAAATAAATGACATATACTGAAATGACGTACAATGACAGTAGCTTTCCAACACATGTTTCAATGGAATAATAACAATGGAAAAATTCAAGTTACGCCATCTAACTTCATTGGGTTTATGTCACCTCAATTGAATTCAAGAATACAAATTTTGATGTAAGGTGAGAGGTTTATTTTTGGTACACGACCCAAATCCCATTCACTTATGTTGATACCAGGAACTAAAACCTATTGTACTTAGGCAACCATACTGTATCAGGAATATGGCTTCTAATGAATAACAGATACTCCGTAAGCTGTTTTTGAGTTATTATTTGGGGGCTGAATTTGGTACGCTTTGGATCTGATACAGTTACGCATTCCATACCTTTAATTGATTCTTTGTCTGTGAAGTAATTCGTTTCAAAATGCTTGCAGTGGAGTCGGCTATAGAAGTATTCTTCCTAAGTAACTCGGACAATGATTCTCGTTGGCACTTACCTTTTATATTCGTTAAGCAATATGCTTAGTATAATCGCTATTTAAAATAAGTTGCTTGAATTTCGGATAATATCGACAGTTCTGCTCAAAAATTATTGGGTTTTATTAGCTCATAATACAGCACACCCTTCTGATCCTGATTCGCGTCATGAATATTCGGCTTTGCCGTTGATTTGGCAGGCTTCCAAGCCAAAATCGCCACTTTTAAATTGTGCGAACCACTTTTGGCACCTTCGCTCAGCTAGCGCATGTTCACTAAAAACTTCCACTAAAATACGATGGCTTTCGGCAGCAGTTTTCTTCATATTAAAGTAATGAAGAAGAACTCTCCGCAAAAAAACTTTTTTCAGGCACAAAGTTAGACATATTTGAGTGAAAAAAATTATTTTTGTTTACGCTTCAAATGAATGACATATACTGAAATGACGTACAATGACAGTTGCTTTCCAACGGATGTTCCAATGGAAAAAAAAATGGACCATGATTTCTTTCTACATTTCCGTTTGTGTGTGGATGTTATGTCTCCAGCATACTTATTTTTTAGTAATTTGGACAATCTCGATATATTGGTCACCTCATACAGTGGTTGGGAAAGTTGGGAAGTGACAGATGCCATCATAAGCATACGTAATGGTACATTCTTGTACTGCCACACCATAAACAATGCTTCTTTTTCAATAGTAGAATAGCAAGACTCTGCCCGGCGTAAGATTCTACTAGCGAATGGAATAGGCAGTCCGTCTTTTTTCTGACATAGCTAGGCGTTCCACTGGTGTCGGTGGAAAGATGGAAATGTATGTGGGATATATTAGAATAGGAGGACTGGTTATTATTATTTTTTTTTATTCTTGCAAGCGGTTTCAAGTTCTGCATTCCATCTGTTTAGTTGGCATCCTTTCTTTATCCTTGTGAGTGAAATCCCGTAACAGTTTTTCATATTTAGAAAAGTTTGTAATGCTTCTTCTATGGAAATTATTCATGCCTTAGAATAATTGGGTTTCCTTAGTATTAGTTTGGCGTCAGTATCTGGATGGTGCTTTTAACTTGTTGACCGTCTGGTATTACCCACATGGGTATTAATTTATGCCCCAGGTAAACTACTTTACGTTGATGGAATTTACACTTGCGAGCTTGAAGACGGAGGTTGAATTTTAACAGACGTTCTAAATTGGAAGTTTATGATGAACATGCGCTAACTGAGCGAACGTTCCAAAAGTGGTTCGCATGAGCTTGGTTAGTTAAGTTTTTTCCATATACTGCAATATCGTCTAGATAGACGAAACCTTTAATACACTGCAAACCACCTAAAATATGGTTCACAAAGCGTTGAAACGTAGCTGGAGGTCATTTCAGGTCTAATGACATTCAGGGAAATTCGTACAGTCCCGTTTCGGTACTAAAAGCCGTTTCCTGCTTAATAAATTGGCACTTGTTGATATCCGCTTGTCACGTCTAAGGTAAAAATATCGACTGTTACCTAATTGATCAATGTTATCCTCAATAGTTAGTTAAAGGGAAACCATCGCTAATTGTTGCTTCCATAATTTTCGACAATCAACTAAAGGGTGATTTTTTAAAAGCTATAGGAAAGTTTTAAAAAAAAAAGAAAAACACATAAAATTCAGAAAAATGCATGAAATCTTTATTTGAATCGATAGTACGGTCCATATAATTAAATGTTTAAAGATTATTTCATGCAAATGTTGACCTGACTGCGCCTCAAATGGTCCATTCGCTTAGTCCAATTTTGGCATACTCTCTTTCCAACATTTCGGCCGGTATCTCACGAATAAATGCTTCAATGTTGCCTTCGCATCACCTTTGAAGAAGTACGGTCCAATGATGCCACCAGCCGATAAAGCACACCAAAGTGTGGCGTTTTCTGGAAGCATTGGTAGTCCTTGCAATGCTTCTGGCTGATATTCACTCAAAATCGACAATTCTGCTTATTTACGTACCCATTGAGCCAAAAATAAGCTTCCTCGCTGAACACAATTTTTCGACCATAAAATGAAAGAAGTGCGCGACGAACTTTCTTAACAGAGCACGCATTTTGATAATAAAATTCAATAGTTTGCAAGCGTTGTTCGTTTGTAAGACGATTCATGGTTAAATTGTAGACCAAACTGAAGATGTTTGACAGTGCAACAAAACACGAAACGTGAGAAACGTAAACCAGTGTTGCCAAACAGATAATAGCTAAAAAATCACCCTTTACTACTTTATATTTTCTCTATTATCAGCTCCTACGCAAAGAGCATTTTTTGGCATGTATGCAAACTCTTTTATGTGCGCTATTTTGTCCCCTCTGTTTTTGGTTCCATTTGCACAGGCAAATGGGAGAGAAAAAAGCAATCCCATAGGTTAACAACACAACAACGGCCGCAAGGAGTGAGAATGAATTTCCTCGTGCCTCAGACTCCTTGCATTATTATTTGTTTATTTCTCTGTATTTCTGTTTTCCTTTTGTTGCTTTACGTTTGCTTCACTTAAAAGGATAAACAAAAACAAAACCAAACCAAACTGAGAAAACCTACCTATGTGTGTGGGGCGAAAAAAAAAAACTTATAAAACAAAACATACAAAAACAGTATGTAAAACAAAAACCCAAAAAAAAAGGTGCGCCACGGCGTATAAACTATATATGTTAAGCAAATACATAACATATACGCCCTGGTGCACGCGTCGGTGCTGTTACGGACATAATTAAGATAGTCCTAAGTTTTATGTTAGGGTAAGTTAGTATAAGGTAGATTAAGTAGTTAAGTTAAGTTTTTTTTTATAAGTTTTCGTGGCAAATAATAAATGAATGAAATTTTTCATCAAAGACTAAAAAAAAAGTAGATTAAGCCGAAAGGCACACTTATAATTTTAGATTAGATTAGCTAGAGTAGCTAGAGTACCCGCATAGGGTCAGCAGGTTAGTACTAAGAACATTTATGAATTGATAAGTTATTTAAGCTAGTTTTAAGTTCTTTTGTCTAGCATGTAAGTTAAATTTAATACAATAAAAACAAAATTACATAAAAAAAGCGTCATCGCTCGTGATACGGCTGAGTCGGGTTCGATACCAACGCAAATCGAAAAATGTTCCATTTTTTTTAAATAACAGACAAGAGAGACACATTGTGTGAGTGGCGTGTTGGACGCAGTGGAGCAACTCGCGCTCCAAAAAGCGGGTAAAAATAGTCAACCGTTAGCGGGCACATCAGGCCACCAAGCTGGTATACCCAGCCACCAGGAAGAGAGAAATAAGATGAGGAAGAAGCTGCTACCGCAGCCAACCATGGTGAACCGCCGAAATGCTATCACTGAGGTGACCTCAAGCGACATGGACGTTGCGGGAAAGCCGACAACAAGATCAGCAGCAGCAACTGCAACTACAATAGCAACAACAACAACAACTGCAACAACAACAACAGCAGCAACAACAAAACAACAACAATCAATAGACGACGTCCTATAAGAGTCGGCAGAGGGCGAAGGCAGATTCTCCTACGGAGGTAAAGGCAACCCCTTCAGTTCCCTAGTGTCATCCGAGTCGGAAGACGAAGAGGAGGAGGACAGAGAGCAACTGCTCAAAAACCAGAGAAAGAGAGAGGAGCTGGATGCACATATATATGCAATCCAAAAAAAATTACAAGCCAGGAGAGCGGCTAAAGAAGCTGCACAGCAACACCAATAACATGAGCAACAATATCAACAACTGCCGCATAAACAACAGCAGCAGAAGAACCAACAGCAGCAGAATAACCGACAGCAGCAGAAGAACCAACAGCAACAGAAACAACAACAGCAACAGCAGCAAACCACAACACCGAAAGCAGAGAGATGCCCGCCAATAAACGTCTTCGGAATGGAGACTAATGACGTTGACATACTATGTAAATTGGTCACTGAAAAATCCTTTTTTATTAAATATAAAGGGCCCTTAAGGCTATCTGTCCACTGCTTATCAGTGGCAGACTACCGCGCTGTAAAAGAAGAGTTAACGGCGGCGGGGGCCGAGTTTTATTCGTATACTCCCAAAGGAGAAAAAGTCCAGACCATGATCCTTAAGGGTGTGGATCCTGCTACTGATCCCGAGGATATCCTCCTTGAGCTGAGCCAGGCGCAGAGCGACGATGTCACGTTCGTTGGGGTCAATCCCTTCAACACTGCGGTAACGAGAAGGGAGACTAGGAAACTTCCGTTGTTCCTTGTCCAGGTCAGCCCAGACAGCAAAAAAGACAGCTTAAAGCGCATTTATCGCTTAAGCTCTACTTCTGTTACATGGGAAACATTAGAAAAGACCAAGCACATACGTTGTCAGACGTTTGGGCATGCCGCGGCGAACATCAACATGTAGTCTCGCTGCGTCAAATGAGCTAAAACCCACATAGAAGGAGAATCTCCCTTAGAGACGGAAAAGGTCGAAGACAGGAGTAAGCTAATGTGCGTAATCTGTAAGACCAATGGACTCCCGGAAAACTATCGGGGATGCCCTAGAGTCCAAGAACTCAGAAAAATCTCAGAAAAGTAGAGGCTAAAATGAAAACAAAAATGGTAGAAGCGAATGGAAAGCGGTTATATGTGATCGCGATCTATGCAGCTGACAATAGTGCCCTCAATCGAAACTTTATTTCAGAACTCGACACTCTTTTCAGTAGAATTTGACTAAGCTCGGAGGAAAACTATTACATCATTGCCGGGGATTTGAACGCCAAACATAGAGAATGAGGCAAATTAAATGGGCGGGCCTTATTATAATTATGAAGGTGCCTCTGGAAATATTGCCCCAGTTCTTCCACCTCGTTCGGGAGCTGAATAGCCGCGAAGAGTCCGCAGTGATCACTTTGGTACTCAATCGTAGCTAAGCAGTTCCGTGTGAGTCTTTCTACGTATAGTATAGTTAGTCGATTGTCGATTAGCAATAGATCCAGATGGGGCAGTGCTAGACAATGACTTCTTCGTGGTTGAAGATCCTCAGGAGAAGGTGAAAGCAATCGGTGCTGTATTCCAGCGGGTGTATACGGTTCGTAGGTTGAATCGTGAACAGGAGAACGAAGCCCTGCTGAACTACAGTAATGTTCGTAATGAGATAAGACAATGACGATCAATGTCGATTACATGGCAAATAGTGCCGTCGCCATTGATGGAGATCATATCTTGATTTCTCAAGAAGATCTCCTGGGTATCTTTAACTCGCCGAAGAAGAAAAATTCAGTGGAAATCGATGGGGTACCTAATATTGGGGAGGGACGGCTGTTACATGTGAAAAGTGTAGTCAGATATCTTGGCATTTGGTTGGATCAATATCTGTATTTTGACAAACATATAGATATTGTACCGACGAAAGCTAAAAAGGCCTTTGCTATCTCAAGGGGTTGGTTTACAGCAGCCAACTTGATTCCAGGGTGAAGGTAATCTGCTACATGGTCATCATCCGGGAAATTATGGCATACGGTTGTCCACTGTTTTTCAACGTGAGTCCTTCACAGATGGAAAAGATGGGGTTGTTCGAAAGACAGTGTCTTCGGACATATCTCCGGTTGTATCGTACACCCGAGTCTGAATACAAGAAGTACTATATTTAGACACGATTGGCCTAATACGGGATACAGATGGATGCCCTGTAATTTTCCATGTCGTACGCCGAACAGTGGACAGGCGACTTTAATAGGAACCGGATGTCGCTCGCACCCGCGAGGATCTTCTTCGGTTCAGTCGAGCGTTTGCTTCACTTAAAAGGATAAACAAAAACAAAACCAAACCAAACTGAGAAAACCTACCTATGTGTGTGGGGCGAAAAAAAAAAACTTATAAAACAAAACATACAAAAGAAAATATGTAAAACAAAAACCCAAAAAAAAAAAGGTGCGCCACGGCGTATAAACTATATATGTTAAGATACGCCCTGGTGCACGCGTCGGTGCTGTTACGGACATAATTAAGATAGTCCTAAGTTTTATGTTAGGGTAAGTTAGTATAAGGTAGGTTAAGTAGTTAAGTTAAGTTTTTTTTATAAGTTTTCTTGGCAAATAATAAATGAATGAAATTTGTCATCAAAGACTAAAAAAAAAGTAGATTAAGCCGAAAGGCACACTTATAATTTTAGATTAGATTAGCTAGAGTAGCTAGAGTACCCGCATAGGTTCAGCAGGTTAGTACTAAGAACATTTATGAATTGATAAGTTATTTAAGCTAGTTTTAAGTTCTTTTGTCTAGCATGTAAGTTAAATTTAATACAATAAAAACAAAATTACATAAAAAAAAGCGTCATCGCTCGTGATACGGCTGAGTCGGGTTCGATACCAATGCAAATCGAAAAATTTTCCCTTTTTTTTAAATAACAGACAAGAGAGACACATTGTGTGAGTGGCGTGTTGGACGCAGTGGAGCAACTCGCGCTCCAAAAAGCGGGTAAAAATAGTCAACCGTTAGCGGGCACATCAGGCCACCAAGCTGGTGTACCCAGCCACCAGGAAGAGAGAAATAAGATGAGGAAGAAGCTACCGCAGCCAACCATGGTGAAACGCCGAAATGCTATCACTGAGGTGACCTCAAGCGACATGGACGTTGCGGGAAAGCCGACAACAAGATCAGCAGCAGCAACTGCAACTACAATAGCAACAACAACAACAACTGCAACAACAACAACAGCAGCAACAACAAAACAACAACAATCAATAGACGACGTCCTATAAGAGTCGGCAGAGGGCGAAGGCAGATTCTCCTACGGAGGTAAAGGCAACCCCTTCAGTTCCCTAGTGTCATCCGAGTCGGAAGACGAAGAGGAGGAGGACAGAGAGCAACTGCTCAAAAACCAGAGAAAGAGAGAGGAGCTGGATGCACATATATATGCAATCCAAAAAAAATTACAAGCCAGGAGAGCGGCTAAAGAAGCTGCACAGCAACACCAACAACATGAGCAACAATATCAACAACTGCCGCATAAACAACAGCAGCAGAAGAACCAACAGCAGCAGAATAACCGACAGCAGCAGAAGAACCAACAGCAACAGAAACAACAACAGCAACAGCAGCAAACCACAACACCGAAAGCAGAGAGATGCCCGCCAATAAACGTCTTCGGAATGGAGACTAATGACGTTGACATACTATGTAAATTGGTCACTGAAAAATCCTTTTTTATTAAATATAAAGGGCCCTTAAGGCTATCTGTCCACTGCTTATCAGTGGCAGACTACCGCGCTGTAAAAGAAGAGTTAACGGCGGCGGGGGCCGAGTTTTATTCGTATACTCCCAAAGGAGAAAAAGTCCAGACCATGATCCTTAAGGGTGTGGATCCTGCTACTGATCCCGAGGATATCCTCCTTGAGCTGAGCCAGGCGCAGAGCGACGATGTCACGTTCGTTGGGGTCAATCCCTTCAACACTGCGGTAACGAGAAGGGAGACTAGGAAACTTCCGTTGTTCCTTGTCCAGGTCAGCCCAGACAGCAAAAAAGACAGCTTAAAGCGCATTTATCGCTTAAGCTCTACTTCTGTTACATGGGAAACATTAGAAAAGACCAAGCACATACGTTGTCAGACGTTTGGGCATGCCGCGGCGAACATCAACATGTAGTCTCGCTGCGTCAAATGAGCTAAAACCCACATAGAAGGAGAATCTCCCTTAGAGACGGAAAAGGTCGAAGACAGGAGTAAGCTAATGTGCGTAATCTGTAAGACCAATGGACTCCCGGAAAACTATCGGGGATGCCCTAGAGTCCAAGAACTCAGAAAAATCTCAGAAAAGTAGAGGCTAAAATGAAAACAAAAATGGTAGAAGCGAATGGAAAGCGGTTATATGTGATCGCGATCTATGCAGCTGACAATAGTGCCCTCAATCGAAACTTTATTTCAGAACTCGACACTCTTTTCAGTAGAATTTGACTAAGCTCGGAGGAAAACTATTACATCATTGCCGGGGATTTGAACGCCAAACATAGAGAATGAGGCAAATTAAATGGGCGGGCCTTATTATAATTATGAAGGTGCCTCTGGAAATATTGCCCCAGTTCTTCCACCTCGTTCGGGAGCTGAATAGCCGCGAAGAGTCCGCAGTGATCACTTTGGTACTCAATCGTAGCTAAGCAGTTCCGTGTGAGTCTTTCTACGTATAGTATAGTTAGTCGATTGTCGATTAGCAATAGATCCAGATGGGGCAGTGCTAGACAATGACTTCTTCGTGGTTGAAGATCCTCAGGAGAAGGTGAAAGCAATCGGTGCTGTATTCCAGCGGGTGTATACGGTTCGTAGGTTGAATCGTGAACAGGAGAACGAAGCCCTGCTGAACTACAGTAATGTTCGTAATGAGATAAGACAATGACGATCAATGTCGATTACATGGCAAATAGTGCCGTCGCCATTGATGGAGATCATATCTTGATTTCTCAAGAAGATCTCCTGGGTATCTTTAACTCGCCGAAGAAGAAAAATTCAGTGGAAATCGATGGGGTACCTAATATTGGGGAGGGACGGCTGTTACATGTGAAAAGTGTAGTCAGATATCTTGGCATTTGGTTGGATCAATATCTGTATTTTGACAAACATATAGATATTGTACCGACGAAAGCTAAAAAGGCCTTTGCTATCTCAAGGGGTTGGTTTACAGCAGCCAACTTGATTCCAGGGTGAAGGTAATCTGCTACATGGTCATCATCCGGGAAATTATGGCATACGGTTGTCCACTGTTTTTCAACGTGAGTCCTTCACAGATGGAAAAGATGGGGTTGTTCGAAAGACAGTGTCTTCGGACATATCTCCGGTTGTATCGTACACCCGAGTCTGAATACAAGAAGTACTATATTTAGACACGATTGGCCTAATACGGGATACAGATGGATGCCCTGTAATTTTCCATGTCGTACGCCGAACAGTGGACAGGCGACTTTAATAGGAACCGGATGTCGCTCGCACCCGCGAGGATCTTCTTCGGTTCAGTCGAGCGTTTGCTTCACTTAAAAGGATAAACAAAAACAAAACCAAACCAAACTGAGAAAACCTACCTATGTGTGTGGGGCGAAAAAAAAAAACTTATAAAACAAAACATACAAAAAAAAATATGTAAAACAAAAACCCAAAAAAAAAAAGGTGCGCCACGGCGTATAAACTATATATGTTAAGATACGCCCTGGTGCACGCGTCGGTGCTGTTACGGACATAATTAAGATAGTCCTAAGTTTTATGTTAGGGTAAGTTAGTATAAGGTAGGTTAAGTAGTTAAGTTAAGTTTTTTTTATAAGTTTTCTTGGCAAATAATAAATGAATGAAATTTGTCATCAAAGACTAAAAAAAAAGTAGATTAAGCCGAAAGGCACACTTATAATTTTAGATTAGATTAGCTAGAGTAGCTAGAGTACCCGCATAGGTTCAGCAGGTTAGTACTAAGAACATTTATGAATTGATAAGTTATTTAAGCTAGTTTTAAGTTCTTTTGTCTAGCATGTAAGTTAAATTTAATACAATAAAAACAAAATTACATAAAAAAAAGCGTCATCGCTCGTGATACGGCTGAGTCGGGTTCGATACCAATGCAAATCGAAAAATTTTCCCTTTTTTTTAAATAACAGACAAGAGAGACACATTGTGTGAGTGGCGTGTTGGACGCAGTGGAGCAACTCGCGCTCCAAAAAGCGGGTAAAAATAGTCAACCGTTAGCGGGCACATCAGGCCACCAAGCTGGTGTACCCAGCCACCAGGAAGAGAGAAATAAGATGAGGAAGAAGCTACCGCAGCCAACCATGGTGAAACGCCGAAATGCTATCACTGAGGTGACCTCAAGCGACATGGACGTTGCGGGAAAGCCGACAACAAGATCAGCAGCAGCAACTGCAACTACAATAGCAACAACAACAACAACTGCAACAACAACAACAGCAGCAACAACAAAACAACAACAATCAATAGACGACGTCCTATAAGAGTCGGCAGAGGGCGAAGGCAGATTCTCCTACGGAGGTAAAGGCAACCCCTTCAGTTCCCTAGTGTCATCCGAGTCGGAAGACAAAGAGGAGGAGGACAGAGAGCAACTGCTCAAAAACCAGAGAAAGAGAGAGGAGCTGGATGCACATATATATGCAATCCAAAAAAAATTACAAGCCAGGAGAGCGGCTAAAGAAGCTGCACAGCAACACCAACAACATGAGCAACAATATCAACAACTGCCGCATAAACAACAGCAGCAGAAGAACCAACAGCAGCAGAATAACCGACAGCAGCAGAAGAACCAACAGCAACAGAAACAACAACAGCAACAGCAGCAAACCACAACACCGAAAGCAGAGAAATGCCCGCCAATAAACGTCTTCGGAATGGAGACTAATGACGTTGACATACTATGTAAATTGGTCACTGAAAAATCCTTTTTTATTAAATATAAAGGGCCCTTAAGGCTATCTG
The DNA here is from genome assembly GCA_905231855.2 of Eristalis tenax. NCBI lineage: Eukaryota > Metazoa > Arthropoda > Insecta > Diptera > Syrphidae > Eristalis > Eristalis tenax. The sequence continues at coordinate 17,329,602 of HG993125.1, read as the reverse complement.
TCCACTGCTTATCAGTGGCAGACTACCGCGCTGTAAAAGAAGAGTTAACGGCGGCGGGGGCCGAGTTTTATTCGTATACTCCCAAAGGAGAAAAAGTCCAGACCATGATCCTTAAGGGTGTGGATCCTGCTACTGATCCCGAGGATATCCTCCTTGAGCTGAGCCAGGCGCAGAGCGACGATGTCACGTTCGTTGGGGTCAATCCCTTCAACACTGCGGTAACGAGAAGGGAGACTAGGAAACTTCCGTTGTTCCTTGTCCAGGTCAGCCCAGACAGCAAAAAAGACAGCTTAAAGCGCATTTATCGCTTAAGCTCTACTTCTGTTACATGGGAAACATTAGAAAAGACCAAGCACATACGTTGTCAGACGTTTGGGCATGCCGCGGCGAACATCAACATGTAGTCTCGCTGCGTCAAATGAGCTAAAACCCACATAGAAGGAGAATCTCCCTTAGAGACGGAAAAGGCGGAAGTACGGAAAAGACGGAAGTACTATCCCAACGAGGTCCTGTACAACGAGGCAAACTTGAACAGGATTGATAATTTTATTCTTAAGCTGAATAGAAGGTATATTGCACGAGCTATGTCTTCTTTCAACAGTCTGATCTTCGGGGCTTACTTCCCCAGTATTATGTACCACGAAAGGGTGCGACTTAACGGCTCTATTCCTCCCGAAGCATTCCTCTATTTAGACACGATTGGCCTAATACGGGATACAGATGGATGCCCTGTAATTTTCCATGTCGCACGCCGAACAGTGGACAGGCGACTTTAATAGGAACCGGATGTCGCTCGCACCCGCGAGGATCTTCTTCGGTTCAGTCGAGCGTTCTCTGTTCGAGACAGGAGAGAGTCTGCCAAAGATCGGCAATTTTACTGGTGGTTACACCAAAACCAGTCTCCGCCGACGCTGGCTTTTCTAAATGACGCGGTAGTTAACCATGGTGGCCAACTTACATATATTTAAAGCAGCGTAAGGAAATAGCGTAAAAATATACGTCCTGGTACACGCTGTTAGGGACATAGTTAAGATTGTTCTAAGTTTTAACGTTAGGTTATGTTAGGTTTAAATTAGATATATAAAGCCATGTTTTTTTACAAGTTTTCTTGGCCAAACTTGAAACAAAAACAGCGAGTCCATCAAGAAAAAAAAAAAAAAAAAACATATCGTAAGCCCAAAGGCATAGTACAAATTGTGATAAGAATAGCTTAGAGTACCCGTTAGGGCCAGTAGGTTAGATGTAAGAGCATTTGTTAAGTTAGTTAAGCTAGTTTTAAGCATTCTTGTCTAGCATGTTAGTAATCTTTTTGCATGTTCGGGTTAGTGATGACCGGCGCACAGTGAACAAAAAGACTTAACATGACAGTTTTTTTTCGCCATGACCAAACATTTGGCAGTTACGGCACTGCGTAATTCCGTTCTTTGTCTGACGATGAAAGCTCCAGTTTATTAGGGTGTGAAATATGGAGCGATATTAATTTTTATTTCACTCAACTTTATGGATCTGTTTTCCACAAACACATTGGAGAAGACGTATTTTTCGTATGTCTTCGAAACTTTTCTAATGTCTTTGCATTTCAGACCGAGTTCGTTTTTCAGTTGGGAAGTGTCACATTCGTGCAAACCAAACACTTTCACAAATGATTTTTATACCGATTGAAATTATTTTAATTGAATAATCACAAACACTGATGGATTTCATAAAATTATGCAGACTTTTTAAAAGTTTGATTGGGGGCACGTTAACTCTGGTAGTTTTCTGTGGCAACACTTGGTCATCCAGTTCATTTTCATTGTCACAGTCGAGCAATCCCAGAGGTCCAAAAAAATTGGAATCGGTATGCCTATTACTTGATGCCATTTTTACAAGTGGGTTATGTTTTTTATGCAAGGACGTGTGATAGTCCCCGAAGTTTGGGGATCTCTTACGTTTATGAATTTTGGCAATAAGGGAAAACGAGCGACCGTGTGTATACCGTGTCAGCGGTCAAAGCGCAACTGATTTCGCAAATATTAACCACCGGGAGGCAGTTGAATCACTCATTTGACTGCTTGACGATAACTGGAAGAAAATCAAAAAAAAAAAAACATCAATATTGGACATATGGTTTTTGTTCAATTGTCACTTCAGCTTTTGTTTTGATTTGTTTATTGGCTGTGGTCCTCAAGTATGGGAAGTGCCGAAAAAAACCGCTAAGTCTTCGGAACCACGACAATCCGGAAGTATTGCAAGTCATCGAAACCGCCGGATTAAGATCAACTAGAAGTAAGAGGCAGAATGTTGAATGTATCAACAAAAGGCATGCACCTCTTCAAGTTTGCAGGAACCGGAAAACGCCTCATTGTGCGGTTGCGTATTTTTTTGTTTATTCGCATTATGTGTAAAAGCATAATGCGTAAATAAATACGAAAATACTCAATCGATCCGAGCCTGTTTGATTGTCACCTAATGTAAGGCGATTGATTTCATAAAAAGTTCTAATAGGTAGAATTTTTTCAGTAAACATATTCTCTTCCTTCGCTTAAAATTCGCGGGTGCTGCTGCCTCAAAAACTAACTGAAGTGATTCCAATAAATGTTTCTTTAAAAATGAATTATTAATTTTCTTAAATTAAATTTTTTTTTTAAATTGAAATAATGAAATACAAGAAACCACCATTCCATCAAGTTAAAAAGTTGTTCCGCGAACATATACTGCTCACACGAGTAAAAGCAACACAACAACAAAGATATATAGCCTAAAGTATAGCATGAATTGGAACAGCAAATCGCAAGAAACAGCCACCGGCAGCTCCTCGACAAACATCACGAGTACAATCAGAACTGTAAGAAATAGCACTATATAGGCTAACGATTTTCTTTGTGGACCAATGCTTAACAGCTAACAGTCGAACATAGTCAGTCTAGAGATAGTCATCAGCCTAGTAATGTACCGAAAATACCATAGCGTCGCAAATACCCTCCTCAAAGTTTAGAAGAGATGAAGTGCAGACTCGTCGATCTTGTTTATTCCATTTGTTTTCTATTTATATTCCTATATTATATTTATATTTATATTCTATTGCCTATATTAAATGACTATATTCTACCAACGTAGGCATTCGTTTCGGTTCGAAGCATGGCGAGTACAGCATATATCGAATTTCACAGCAGCAATAGTAACACTGAAGCTATTATTCGTTTTCAAATTAAAGCGAGGGTTACGCCAAAGCCAGCATCCCTAATAAATTAGAATAATTTGCCACCTTTGCAATAAACGTGAAGAGACTGATTTTTACCATTAAATTAAGCGGCTTACACAACAAAATGAATTATTGTTCCCTACTTCAGGAATTGATTGAAAAGCAGCTTGGATAAAATCTGTTAGCCACCTTAGTCCACTTATCGTCGACACCGCCACATATTATGAAAATCAATCGTAAAGCATTCCCGAAATGATTGCGGTACATGATTATTTAAAAACCGCCACCTATACACGAATGGAAAACAAAGAATTATGTACATTATCGAGAGGGGGATCTATGGCCAGATGGCGACACTAGGATCCAGAAACAATACCGGGAGTAGAGATATCGGAACGGTGTTCGAAGCGAATCAGTTCAGTTGACGAATTAGTACAATTCAGTTACAGTGCAGTTAAGTTCGATAAATAGTTCAGTTCAGTTTGGGAATTTATTACAGCGATTTAAAAATTTATTTGAACAGAATTATTTTTAGACTTACAAGCTAAAGGTTAGGGTGTTGGCTCACAATAGCGGCCCAACTGATGTACTTTGTTTAGTTTAATATTTATTATTATTGTCGGTTTAATGATTTTTTTATAGTCCTACAATGGCTGGTGGTGGGTTGTTCAAGTCCGTGTGTCCATGGTGGTCCTTTTGAGACGGGGTGGTGATGTGTTAGCCGACGTAGCCTCGATGGTGATTGCTATCGCTGCTCTGGTAGAATCCATACAGCTCGTTGCTCGACGTCGTTGGAAAGTTCTGCTCATTTAGCAGATTTAACGCGTTGAGGTAGCGTTGTCCGGGGATAGTGGCTCTCAGGTTCCTGATTTCCTCGTTAGCGTGGTTGTTGATGTTTAGTAGCTGCTGGTGGATGATGCGTGTTTGGTCGTAAAGATAATTGTTCCTGTGGTGCCTTTGACGAGACATATTCGCAGTATTTTTCTTTCGAAAATTGCGAGCTTCGTCATGCTGATCTTGGAGATGGTGTGCCATATTGGGCAGTCGTACGTTAAGATCGGCCGCTTGTATAACAGCAGTTTTGTCGTCTGGCCTAATCCAGTTTGCTTGCGCATCAAGGGATAGATGCCATGGAAGCCTAGGTTGGTCTTCTTAAGGGTCAGTTTTGAATGACTTTTGAACTTCAACCTTTCCGAGCAGTTAACGCCAACATACTTGGCCTTTTCGTGTGTTGATATTTCTGTACCGTTAGGGAGCACTACCTTTATACTTCGACAATTGGCTGCTGATCTGCATCCACCTCTGGATGGTCTTCTTAAGCACATAAGTACCGATTTCCCAGCATTGATACGAATTCTCCATTTGGTACAGTAGTCAAATTTGTTCGCTGCTTGGATTTCGAAACTTCGCGCTGCCATCTGCGGTGACGTCGAGCTGGCATAACTCATATACTCCGATATTTAGGAAGTTAACCGACGCGATCACAATAGGTGGAACGACAAGAGTTCTTAATGGCGGATATTGTCGACGAGTTGATTCTGGGTGCAGACATCATGATAAGCAACGGATTTGCTTTTGACCTAGAGCGGAGAATTTTAAGTTAGCAGAATAATGAGAAACGCCTGAATGTCGGGAAGGGCAAGTTTCCTAGGATAAACCAATGTTACTACCAGTAAGATGAGTCATGTTGAAGTCAATTCTTCTCAGATGTTTACCCGCGGAAATAAGAACTAACTATCATAGAATAAAAGAAAGAAATTATGAGAAGAGGGAGATTCACATGGAAGATGACCACTGACTTATCCTCACCAGTAACATCAGCATAACATAAACCGAATCATAGAGTTCTTAAAAACTGAAATAGAAGCAATGTAAAGGAGCAAGATAGCTAGTGCTAGTACACAAAGACACGCGAAAACGTCAATTATATCCACTGCGGCGAGATTAGTTACATTGAATGAAAAGTGATGGGTAAGGGCTTCAACAACCATCTAAAGAATCTGGAAGAGGTATTCCAATGCATTGCGGGAGCTTGACAGGAAGGAAGTGAAATACCTTGTACATCGGATCACCAGAAAAGTTGTACACACGACGAGGAAAATAAACCGGCGGTAAGAGAATAGCCGAGGTCTTGGGATTCTGCAGCTATTACCGGCGTTTAGTGCCAGGTTTCGCGGAACGAGCGCATAGATTGCACGAGTTTACGAGGGGGAACCAGTACGGTGTGTGAAAGGAACCGCAGGAGACAGCGTTCAAGAGTTGAAGAAGCTGCTCTGCTCTTCACAAATTCTCGCGTATCCAGTATTCCGTATCCCATTCGTACTGGCCAGGGATGCAAGCACTACTGGCATAGGCGGTGTCCTCAGCCAAGTAATTGAAGGCGAGGAAAATGTACTTGCCTCTTACAGTAAAATCCTATCCAATCCATCTAATGGTCCATGCTGCGCTACGGTGGGTTCTCCAGTTGAAGCATTATGAAGGACAACTTGCTCAATAGATTGAATGGTTGCAGAGCTATCACTTCAACATAGGACGCAAAAAAGGAGGACAACATGGCAACGCAGATGCGCTATCGCGACGCCCTGGTAAGGTAGAGTGCAAACATTGTACAAGGGCCAAAAAAAGTAACACATTTTCGACGTCACTTGGCTCAGCGTCCAATCGTTGAAACAGATCCGCAGAGTGCAAAACAATGATCCTGATTTATCAAAAGTCATCGAAGCCATGGAGGAATCAGGCCGACGTGGGAAGAAATGGCCAGGGAAAGTCCTGTCGCCAATGTATGTCGGGCTCAGCGGCGTAGCCTACGGATGCAGAATGCTTGCTTGCATCGCGTTTGGGAAAGTGAAGACGGCCAGACAACACGTAACTTGATTGTGGTTCAAAAAGGAAGAATTCACGAGATTTTGGAGGAATATCACAACGGATCAAGTGGAGGACAATTGGGCATCACCAAGACGGTTAAGAAAACTAAACAGAGGTTCTACTGGGTTGGATGTCATTAGTCTATTGAAGAATGGATCCAAGCTTGTGACAGTTGCGTAAAGGCGAAGGGACCACAATCAGGAAGCCGTTGGAAGATGCGGCGATACAACATTGGAGCACCCTTCGAACGGGTGGTCATGGACGTAGCGGGGCTCTCGGGGCTCTCGATCTCGTACCGATCAGCTACCCATGACACTGCATACACGTCACTAGCAAAAGCACTATTCGGTGCGAAATTAAGGCTTCCAGCAGACCTGTGGCATATCGACGACCGAAGAAGAGTCATCATCTCTCAAAGAATGCCTGGATAAGATTCATCGAAGCATGAGAAGGCGTACACAATTCAAGAGTAACAAAATGAAGGCGAGGAATGACATCAAAGCTAATTCTGGAGGCTTTGAAAAGGGGCAATTGGTGTTGCATCATAATCTACAACGGAAGAAACGACTGTCATCCACTCTGCAGACACATTGGGAGGGACCGTAATGATCTAGAGAGAGAGAGAGAAAGACGTAGAGAATGGAGCAACACAGTGCATAATGACACGGATAGGCCATCGTATCCAAGAAGCGGGTCCTATCTGGATCTGTTGCTGATAGACAGACGGCTGACGATACTACACTTGGAAAGACGCACACGGAACTGTTTAACTGCGGTTGAGTACGAGAGTGATCACTGCAGACTCTTCGCGGCTACTTAGCTTCCGAACGAGGCGGAAGGACTGGAGGAGTATGTCCAGAGGCACCCTTGTAATTATAATAAGGCCCGTGGGATCGAGTGGGATCAATCCTCCGACAAACAGAAACCTGACGAACGAAGAGGTTGACAGGTGCCTCATTCAAATGGACGACGTAATTAAACGAACCATGGAGAAGACTAATCCGAAGGAAGTATTTATACTATTATATATACAATAATACGAATAAACTACAGCTTAGCTATAAGCTTGCACTGGGGAATAAAATCCGGAAAGATCAAAACGACATCCAGGCCGTTAGAGTTCCCAGGACTACAAACGCTGAGTAATGCACATTACCCAAAACATTGGAAAACAGCTGTGGTGCAACCAATCTCTAAACGGGACAAAGACAGATCAATCCCGACGAAACTTCGGTCGATCAGTCTTCTTCCTTGCACAAGCAAGGTTTTTGAAAAGATTGCCATTCGAGTTCTGAAACAATGGGTTGAGGAAAATAATATCATACCGGCCAACCAATTCGGATTCAGGGCGGGGCATGAAACCATACATGCTGCGTCTACCCTGGTGTCCGACATTCAATGGAATAAAGACAAAAAACAATGCACGGGTGCTTGACTGATTGACTTGGAGAAAGCGTTCGATACCGTTTGGTTGGAGGGCCTCTTCCTCAAGCTAGTCTGGCTAGGCATAAGTAAGCCATTGCTATACATGATCGGTGACATGATAACAGGTAGAAAGTTCGTCGTGAAAAGTGGCGAGGTAATTTCTTTCATGTGAAAAGTGTAGTCAGATATCTTGGCATTTGGTTGGATCAATATCTGTATTTTGACAAACATATAGATATTGTACCGACGAAAGCTAAAAAGGCCTTTGCTATCTCAAGGGGTTGGTTTACAGCAGCCAACTTGATTCCAGGGTGAAGGTAATCTGCTACATGGTCATCATCCGGGAAATTATGGCATACGGTTGTCCACTGTGTTTCAACGTGAGTCCTTCACAGATGGAAAAGATGGGGTTGTTCGAGAGACAGTGTCTTCGGACATATCTCCGGTTGTATCGTACACCCGAGTCTGAGTACAAGAAGTACTATCCCAACGAGGTCCTGTACAACGAGGCAAACTTGAAGAGGATTGATAATTTTATTCTTAAGCTGAATAGAAGGTATATTGCACGAGCTATGTCTTCTTTAAACAGTCTGATCTTCGGGGCTTACTTCCCCAGTATTATGTACCACGAAAGGGTGCGACTTAACGGCTCTATTCCTCCCGAAGCATTCCTCTATTTAGACACGATTGGCCTAATACGAGATACAGATGGATGCCCTGTAATTTTCCATGTCGTACGCCGAACAATGGACAGGCGACTTTAATAGGAACCGGATGTCGCTCGCACCCACGAGGACCTTCTTCGGTTCAGTCGAGCGATCTCTGTTCGAGACAGGAGAGAGTCTGCCAAAGAACGGCAATTTTACTGGTGGTTACACCAAAACCAGTCTCCGCCGACGCTGGCTTTTCTAAATGACGCGGTAGTTAACCATGGTGGCCAACTTACATATATTTAAAGCAGCGTAAGGAAATAGCGTAAAAATATACGTCCTGGTACACGCTGTTAGGGACATAGTTAAGATTGTTCTAAGTTTTAACGTTAGGTTATGTTAGGTTTAAATTAGATATATAAAGCCATGTTTTTTTACAAGTTTTCTTGGCCAAACTTGAAACAAAAACAGCGAGTCCATCAAGACAAAAAAAAAAAAAAAAACATATCGTAAGCCCAAAGGCATAGTACAAATTGTGATAAGAATAGCTTAGAGTACCCGTTAGGGCCAGTAGGTTAGATGTAAGAGCATTTGTTAAGTTAGTTAAGCTAGTTTTAAGCATTCTTGTCTAGCATGTTAGTAATCTTTTTGCATGTTCGGGTTAGTGATGACCGGCGCACAGTGAACAAAAAGACTTAACATGACAGTTTTTTTTCGCCATGACCAAACATTTGGCAGTTACGGCACTGCGTAATTCCGTTCTTTGTCTGACGATGAAAGCTCCAGTTTATTAGGGTGTGAAATATGGAGCGATATTAATTTTTATTTCACTCAACTTTATGGATCTGTTTTCCACAAACACATTGGAGAAGACGTATTTTTCGTATGTCTTCGAAACTTTTCTAATGTCTTTGCATTTCAGACCGAGTTCGTTTTTCAGTTGGGAAGTGTCACATTCGTGCAAACCAAACACTTTCACAAATGATTTTTATACCGATTGAAATTATTTTAATTGAATAATCACAAACACTGATGGATTTCATAAAATTATGCAGACTTTTTAAAAGTTTGATTGGGGGCACGTTAACTCTGGTAGTTTTCTGTGGCAACACTTGGTCATCCAGTTCATTTTCATTGTCACAGTCGAGCAATCCCAGAGGTCCAAAAAAATTGGAATCGGTATGCCTATTACTTGATGCCATTTTTACAAGTGGGTTATGTTTTTTATGCAAGGACGTGTGATAGTCCCCGAAGTTTGGGGATCTCTTACGTTTATGAATTTTGGCAATAAGGGAAAACGAGCGACCGTGTGTATACCGTGTCAGCGGTCAAAGCGCAACTGATTTCGCAAATATTAACCACCGGGAGGCAGTTGAATCACTCATTTGACTGCTTGACGATAACTGGAAGAAAATCAAAAAAAAAAAAACATCAATATTGGACATATGGTTTTTGTTCAATTGTCACTTCAGCTTTTGTTTTGATTTGTTTATTGGCTGTGGTCCTCAAGTATGGGAAGTGCCGAAAAAAACCGCTAAGTCTTCGGAACCACGACAATCCGGAAGTATTGCAAGTCATCGAAACCGCCGGATTAAGATCAACTAGAAGTAAGAGGCAGAATGTTGAATGTATCAACAAAAGGCATGCACCTCTTCAAGTTTGCAGGAACCGGAAAACGCCTCATTGTGCGGTTGCGTATTTTTTTGTTTATTCGCATTATGTGTAAAAGCATAATGCGTAAATAAATACGAAAATACTCAATCGATCCGAGCCTGTTTGATTGTCACCTAATGTAAGGCGATTGATTTCATAAAAAGTTCTAATAGGTAGAATTTTTTCAGTAAACATATTCTCTTCCTTCGCTTAAAATTCGCGGGTGCTGCTGCCTCAAAAACTAACTGAAGTGATTCCAATAAATGTTTCTTTAAAAATGAATTATTAATTTTCTTAAATTAAATTTTTTTTTTTAAATTGAAATAATGAAATACAAGAAACCACCATTCCATCAAGTTAAAAAGTTGTTCCGCGAACATATACTGCTCACACGAGTAAAAGCAACACAACAACAAAGATATATAGCCTAAAGTATAGCATGAATTGGAACAGCAAATCGCAAGAAACAGCCACCGGCAGCTCCTCGACAAACATCACGAGTACAATCAGAACTGTAAGAAATAGCACTATATAGGCTAACGATTTTCTTTGTGGACCAATGCTTAACAGCTAACAGTCGAACATAGTCAGTCTAGAGATAGTCATCAGCCTAGTAATGTACCGAAAATACCATAGCGTCGCAAATACCCTCCTCAAAGTTTAGAAGAGATGAAGTGCAGACTCGTCGATCTTGTTTATTCCATTTGTTTTCTATTTATATTCCTATATTATATTTATATTTCTATTCTATTGCCTATATTAAATGACTATATTCTACCAATGTAGGCACTCGTTTCGGTTCGAAGCATGGCGAGTACAGCATATATCGAATTTCACAGCAGCAATAGTAACACTGAAGCTATTATTCGTTTTCAAATCAAAGCGAGGGTTACGCCAAAGCCAGCATCCCTAATAAATTAGAATAATTTGCCACCTTTGCAATAAACGTGAAGAGACTGATTTTTACCATTAAATTAAGCGGCTTACACAACAAAATGAATTATTCTTCCCTACTTCAGGAATTGATTGAAAAGCAGCTTGGATAAACCACCTTTCTACAAATCTGTTAGCCACCTTAGTCCACTTATCGTCGACACCGCCACATATTATGAAAATCAATCGTAAAGCATTCCCGAAATGATTGCGGTACATGATTATTTAAAAACCGCCACCTATACACGAATGGAAAACAAAGAATTATGTACAGTATCGAGAGGGGGATCTATGGCCAGATGGCGACACTAGGATCCAGAAACAATACCGGGAGTAGAGATATCGGAACGGTGTTCGAAGCGAATCAGTTCAGTTGACGAATTAGTACAATTCAGTTACAGTGCAGTTAAGTTCGATAAATAGTTCAGTTCAGTTTGGGAATTTATTACAGCGATTTAAAAATTTATTTGAACAGAATTATTTTTAGACTTACAAGCTAAAGGTTAGGGTGTTGGCTCACAATAGCGGCCCAACTGATGTACTTTGTTTAGTTTAATATTTATTATTATTGTCGGTTTAATGATTTTTTTATAGACCTACAATGGCTGGTGGTGGGTTGTTCAAGTCCGTGTGTCCATGGTGGTCCTTTTGAGACGGGGTGGTGATGTGTTAGCCGACGTAGCCTCGATGGTGATTGCTATCGCTGCTCTGGTAGAATCCATACAGCTCGTTGTTCGACGTCGTTGGAAAGTTCTGCTCATTTAGCAGATTTAACGCGTTGAGGTAGCGTTGTCCGGGGATAGTGGCTCTCAGGTTCCTGATTTCCTCGTTAGCGTGGTTGTTGATGTTTAGTAGCTGCTGGTGGATGATGCGTGTTTGGTCGTAAAGATAATTGTTCCTGTGGTGCCTTTGACGGTACATATTCGCAGTATTTTTCTTTCGAAAATTGCGAGCTTCGTCATGCTGATCTTGGAGATGGTGTGCCATATTGGGCAGCCGTACGTTAAGATCGGCCGCTTGTATAACAGCAGTTTTGTCGTCTGGCCTAATCCAGTTTGCTTGCGCATCAAGGGATAGATGCGATGGAAGCCTAGGTTGGTCTTCTTAAGGGTCAGTTTTGAATGACTTTTGAACTTCAACCTTTCCGAGCAGTTAACGCCAACATACTTGGCCTTTTCGTGTGTTAATATTTCTGTACCGTTAGGGAGCACTACCTTTATACTTCGACATTTGGCTGGTGATCTGCATCCACCTCTGGATGGTCTTCTTAAGCACATAAGTACCGATTTCCCAGCATTGATACGAATTCTCCATTTGGTACAGTAGTCAAATTTGTTCGCTGCTTGGATTTCGAAACTTCGCGCTGCCATCTGCGGTGACGTCGAGTTGGCATAACTCATATACTCCGATATTTAGGAAGTTAACCGACGCGATCACAATAGGTGGAACGACAAGAGTTCTTAATGGCGGATATTGTCGACGAGTTGATTCTGGGTGCAGACATCATGATAAGCAACGGATTTGCTTTTGACCTAGAGCGGAGAATTTTAAGTTAGCAGAATAATGAGAAACGCCTGAATGTCGGGAAGGGCAAGTTTCCTAGGATAAACCAATGTTACTACCAGTAAGAGAACTCAACCTGAGAGAAGAAAATCAGATAATCAAGAAATATCGAATAATCGGGAATTGCCAATAAGTAGCGGCGATGGTGAATTAAGAATCTTGGCCAAAACGAGATGCGTATCCAACAACGGGCAATAACCTGGGTACATTCATTGGCGAATGTAAAAAAACCTATCATCGCAACGGGCGCAAAAGCTTCAATTTCTTGCAATTTCTTGTAATGCCATTTGGACTGTGCCCAGCTACATTGGAAGACCAGTTTAGTGATGGGTAAGGGCTTCAACAACCATCTAAAGAATCTGGAAGAGGTATTCCAATGCATTGCGGGAGCTTGACAGGAAGGAAGTGAAATACCTTGTACATCGGATCACCAGAAAAGTTGTACACACGACGAGGAAAATAAACCGGCGGTAAGAGAATAGCCGAGGTCTTGGGATTCTGCAGCTATTACCGGCGTTTAGTGCCAGGTTTCGCGGAACGAGCGCATAGATTGCACGAGTTTACGAGGGGGAACCAGTACGGTGTGTGAAAGGAACCGCAGGAGACAGCGTTCAAGAGTTGAAGAAGCTGCTCTGCTCTTCACAAATTCACGCGTATCCAGTATTCCGTATCCCATTCGTACTGGCCAGGGATGCAAGCACTACTGGCATAGGCGGTGTCCTCAGCCAAGTAATTGAAGGCGAGGAAAATGTACTTGCCTCTTACAGTAAAATCCTATCCAATCCATCTAATGGTCCATGCTGCGCTACGGTGGGTTCTCCAGTTGAAGCATTATGAAGGACAACTTGCTCAATAGATTCAATGGTTGCAGAGCTATCACTTCAACATAGGACGCAAAAAAGGAGGACAACATGGCAACGCAGATGCGCTATCGCGACGCCCTGGTAAGGTAGAGTGCAAACATTGCACAAGGGCCAAAAAAAGTAACACATTTTCGACGTCACTTGGCTCAGCGTCCAATCGTTGAAACAGATCCGCAGAGTGCAAAACAATGATCCTGATTTATCAAAAGTCATCGAAGCCATGGAGGAATCAGGCCGACGTGGGAAGAAATGGCCAGGGAAAGTCCTGTCGCCAATGTATGTCGGGCTCAGCGGCGTAGCCTACGGATGCAGAATGCTTGCTTGCATCGCGTTTGGGAAAGTGAAGACGGCCAGACAACACATAACTTGATTGTGGTTCAAAAAGGAAGAATTCACGAGATTTTGGAGGAATATCACAACGGATCAAGTGGAGGACAATTGGGCATCACCAAGACGGTTAAGAAAACTAAACAGAGGTTCTACTGGGTTGGATGTCATTAGTCTATTGAAGAATGGATCCAAGCTTGTGACAGTTGCGTAAAGGCGAAGGGACCACAATCAGGAAGCCGTTGGAAGATGCGGCGATACAACATTGGAGCACCCTTCGAACGGGTGGTCATGGACGTAGCGGGGCTCTCGGGGCTCTCGATCTCGTACCGATCAGCTACCCATGACACTGCATACACGTCACTAGCAAAAGCACTATTCAGTTCGAAATTAAGGCTTCCAGCAGACCTGTGGCATATCGACGACCGAAGAAGAGTCATCATCTCTCAAAGAATGCCTGGATAAGATTCATCGAAGCATGAGAAGGCGTACACAATTCAAGAGTAACAAAATGAAGGCGAGGAATGACATCAAAGCTAATTCTGGAGGCTTTGAAAAGGGGCAATTAGTGTTGCATCATAATCCACAACGGAAGAAACGACTGTCATCCCCTCTGCAGACACATTGGGAGGGACCGTAATGATCTAGAGAGAGAGAGAGAAAGACGTAGAGAATGGAGCAACACAGTGCATAATGACACGGATAGGCCATCGTATCCAAGAAGCGGGTCCTATCTGGATCTGTTGCTGATAGACAGACGGCTGACGATACTACACTTGGAAAGACGCACACGGAACTGTTTAACTGCGGTTGAATACGAGAGTGATCACTGCAGACTCTTCGCGGCTACTTAGCTTCCGAACGAGGCGGAAGGACTGGAGGAGTATGTCCAGAGGCACCCTTGTAATTATAATAAGGCCCGTGGGATCGAGTGGGATCAATCCTCCGACAAACAGAAACCTGACGAACGAAGAGGTTGACAGGTGCCTCATTCAAATGGACGACGTAATTAAACGAACCATGGAGAAGACTAATCCGAAGGAAGTACAAATCGATGACAGCGATGTTTATCGAAATGCTACCATCGATGCACTTCACGTGCATAAAAGTAGGCTACTATCAAGACTTAAGCTCTTGTACAGGCGGTTTACAGATCCACAAAACTCGGAAGTAAGGGCACTGAAGTCGGAGATCAAGAACCTCCAACAATTTATACGAATAAACTACAGCTTAGCTATAAGCTTGCACTGGGGAATAAAATCCGGAAAGATCAAAACGACATCCAGGCCGTTAGAGTTCCCAGGACTACAAACGCTGAGTATTGCACATTACCCAAAATATTGGAAAACAGCTGTGGTGCAACCAATCCCTAAACGGGACAAAGACAGATCAATCCCGACGAAACTTCGGTCGATCAGTCTTCTTCCTTGCACAAGCAAGGTTTTTGAAAAGATTGCCATTCGAGTTCTGAAACAATGGGTTGAGGAAAATAATATCATAACGGCCAACCAATTCGGATTCAGGGCGGGGCATGAAACCATACATGCTGCGTCTACCCTGGTGTCCGACATTCAATGGAATAAAGACAAAAAACAATGCACGGGTGCTTGACTGATTGACTTGGAGAAAGCGTTCGATACCGTTTGGTTGGAGGGCCTCTTCCTCAAGCTAGTCTGGCTAGGCATAAGTAAGCCATTGCTATACATGATCGGTGACATGATAACAGGTAGAAAGTTCGTCGTGAAAAGTGGCGAGGTAATTTCTTTCATGTGAAAAGTGTAGTCAGATATCTTGGCATTTGGTTGGATCAATATCTGTATTTTGACAAACATATAGATATTGTACCGACGAAAGCTAAAAAGGCCTTTGCTATCTCAAGGGGTTGGTTTACAGCAGCCAACTTGATTCCAGGGTGAAGGTAATCTGCTACATGGTCATCATCCGGGAAATTATGGCATACGGTTGTCCACTGTGTTTCAACGTGAGTCCTTCCCAGATGGAAAAGATGGGGTTGTTCGAGAGACAGTGTCTTCGGACATATCTCCGGTTGTATCGTACACCCGAGTCTGAGTACAAGAAGTACTATCCCAACGAGGTCCTGTACAACGAGGCAAACTTGAAGAGGATTGATAATTTTATTCTTAAGCTGAATAGAAGGTATATTGCACGAGCTATGTCTTCTTTCAACAGTCTGATCTTCGGGGCTTACTTCCCCAGTATTATGTACCACGGAAGGGTGCGACTTAACGGCTCTATTCCTCCCGAAGCATTCCTCTATTTAGACACGATTGGCCTAATACGGGATACAGACGGATGCCCTGTAATCTTCCATGTCGTACGCCGAACAGTGGACAGTCGACTTCAATAGGAACCGGATGTCGCTCGCACCCACGAGGACCTTCTTCGGTTCAGTCGAGCGATCTCTGCTCGAGACAAGAGAGAGTCTGCCAAAGAACGGCAGACTGATCGCGATCTATGCAGCTGACAATAGTGCCCTCAATCGAAACTTTATTTCAGAACTCGACGCTCTTTTCAGTAGCCTTCGACTAAGCTCGGAGGAAAACTATAACATCTTAGCCGGGGATTTGAACTCCAAACATAGAGAATGGGGCAACAGATTGCATACAGACAGGGGAACCCCACTGTATAACAGGTTCGCAGAGCACAATATTGAGTTCAAGCTAGATTTGCTTGCAACCGACAGACCATCGTATCCCAAAACGAGGTGGAAGAACTGGAGGAATATGTTCAGAGGCACCTTTATAATTATAACAAGGCCTGCTGGCCACGCTTCTCTAGAGCTTTATCCATGGAACTACGTTCGAGTGGGATCAATCCTCCGACGAACAGGAACCTGACAGACGATGAGGTTGACAGGTACCTCAGACAAATGGATAACGTAATCAAACGTACAATGGACAAGATCATTCCGAAGGTAGTAC
Organism: Eristalis tenax; assembly: GCA_905231855.2. Lineage (NCBI taxonomy): Eukaryota > Metazoa > Arthropoda > Insecta > Diptera > Syrphidae > Eristalis > Eristalis tenax. The sequence continues at coordinate 17,313,197 of HG993125.1, read as the reverse complement.
AAATCGATGACAGCGATGTTTATCGAAATGCTACCATCGATGCACTTCACGCCCAGAAAAGCAGGCTGCTATCAAAACTCAAACTCTTGTCCAGGCGGTTTACAGAACCACAAAATCCGGAAGTCAAGGCACTGAAGTCGGAGATCAAGATAGCTTGGCTATAAGCTTGTACTGGAGCAGTAAAATCCGGGCTATAAACAAAATTGTAAACCAAATATTTCAGAGGAAAGATCAAAACGACATTCAGACTGTTAGACTTCCTAGGACGATAAATAACGAACAGTTACTGACGTCAGTTGGCATAGAGCCAGATGTAGCAGTGCTAGACAATGACTTCTTCGTGGTTGAAGATCCTCAGGAGAAGGTGAAAGCAATCGGTGCTGTATTCCAGCGGGTGTATACGGTTAACGAAGTTCGTAGGTTGAATCGTGAACAGGAGAACGAAGCCCTGCTGAACTACAGTAATGTTCGTAATGAGATAAGACAATGGCGATCAATGTCGATTACATGGCAAACAGTGCCGTCGCCATTGATGGAGATCAGATCTTGATTTCTCAAGAAGATCTCCTGGGTATCTTTAACTCGCCGAAGAAGAAAAATTCAGTGGGAATCGATGGGGTACCTAATATTATGCTTCGCCATCTTCCCCCCGAAGCTGTGCAGATTTTCACAACATTGTTTAACAATGCGCTGAGTAATGCACATTACCCAAAACATTGGAAAACAGCTGTGGTGCATCCAATCCCTAAACGGGACAAAGACAGATCAATCCCGACGAAACTTCGGTCGATCAGTCTTCTTCCTTGCACAAGCAAGGTTTTTGAAAAGATCGCCATTCGAGTTCTGAAACAATGGGTTGAGGAAAATAATATCATACCGGACAACCAATTCGGATTCAGGGCGGGGCATGAAACCATACATGCTGCGTCTAACCTGGTGTCCGACATTCAATGGAATAAAGACAAAAAACAATGCACGGGTGCTTGACTGATTGACTTGGAGAAAGCGTTCGATACCGTTTGGTTGGAGGGCCTCTTCCTCAAGCTAGTCTGGCTAGGCATAAGTGAGCCACTGCTATACATGATTTGTGACATGATAACAGGTAGAAAGTTTGTCGTGAAAAGTGGCGAGGTAATTTCTTTCACGGTCGACGATTCAGGGAGGGACGGCTGTTACATGTGAAAAGTGTAGTCAGATATCTTGGCATTTGGTTGGATCAATATCTGTATTTTGACAAACATATAGATATTGTACCGACGAAAGCTAAAAAGGCCTTTGCTATCTCAAGGGGTTGGTTTACAGCAGCCAACTTGATTCCAGGGTGAAGGTAATCTGCTACATGGTCATCATCCGGGAAATTATGGCATACGGTTGTCCACTGTGTTTCAACGTGAGTCCTTCCCAGATGGAAAATATGAGGCTGTTCGAGAGACAGTGTCTTCGGACATATCTCCGGTTGTATCGTACACCCGAGTCTGAGTACAAGAAGTACTATCCCAACGAGGTCCTGTACAACGAGGCAAACTTGAAGAGGATTGATAATTTTATTCTTAAGCTGAATAGAAGGTATATTGCACGAGCTATGTCTTCTTCCAACACTCTGCTCTTCGGGGCTTACTACCCCAATATTATGTACCACGGAAGGGTGCTCCTTAACGGCTCTATTCCTCCCGAAGCATTCCTCTATTTAGACACGATTGGCCTAATACGGGATACAGACGGATGCCCTGTAATCTTCCATGTCGTACGCCGAACAGTGGACAGGCTACTCCAATACGAACCGGATGTCGCTCCCACCCACGAGGATCTTCTGCGGTTCAGTCGAGCGATCCCCGCTCGAGATAGAAAGCAGTCTGCCAAAGATCGGCAATTTTACTGGTGGTTACACCAAAACCAGTCTCCGCCACCGCTGGCCTTTTTAAACGACCCGGTAGTTGACCATAGTGTCCAACTTACATAGGGTTTAAGGTAGTTAATAAGAACAAAAAATGTTACGGACATAATTAAGATAGTCCTAAGTTTTATGTTAGGGTAAGTTAGTATAAGGTAGGTTAAGTAGTTAAGTTAAGTTTAACCAAATCTTTTTATAAGTTTTCTTGGCACATAATAAATGAATCAAGTTTCTCAGGAACGACTAAAAGAAAAAAGTAGATTAAGCCGAAAGGCACATCTGTAATTTTAGATTAGATTAGCTTAGAGTACCCGCATAGGGTCAGTAGGTTAGTGTTAAGAACAATTTATGAATTGTTAAGTTAGTTAAGCTAGTTTTAAGTTCTTTTGTCTAGCATGTAAGTTACATTTAGTACAATAAAAACAAAATTACACAAAAAAAAATAAAAATGAAGCCGAGGTGTAACATTTAAGCAAATTCTTGAGGCTTTGCAGAGAGACAGTTGGTGTTGCTTCACAATCCACAGCCGAATTTTAGAAAACCGCGACCTATAAACGAATGGAATACAAATAATTATGTACATTATCGAGAGGGGTATCCATGGCCAGATGACGACAGTAGGATCTAGAAACAATACTGTCGTTCAGTTGGATAATTAGTTCAGTTCAGTTTTCGAATTTATACAGCGTGTTTAAAAGTGTTAATAATTGGTTCAGCCTGAAAGGCAGCAAAGAATTTCTAAGTAAAGTAATAGGGGTTTTTTAAGTATAATAAAGTATTAAAGAAATATCGTGTATCGTGGGTAGTGTACTTTTGCGTCACAAAGTATGTAGACTCGTTTCTGCCAAACGTAACAATATTAATTTATTTTTCACAGGAAAATGAAAGGGCTAACCTACTCGAGTTTTCTAACTGGATATATCAAGTCGTCGTTTCTGCTTGCAGTAAGACTGTGAGAACCAGCAAAATCAACGAAAGCAGTAACTGAAACAAGAAAGGCACCACAAGGGTATTTTTACACACACACAACGAAGAAGAGTGGGACAGCACAACCTACTCAAACTATGAATATAACCTCACTCTAATGAGCTCAGGTGTAAAAGTATGCGTAAACAACAATTTTTAAATTCATCCCCATTTCAATTATCGGAACAAAATTATTTAAGCATTTTGCTTTTATACACCAGGGCTCATCACATAGTCTACTTGATGAAGAGTTTGGACCCGAATCGGGTTTGAAATGGACCGGGCTAGTGCAATGCATGTAAAACAATTCGAAGGCCGTGCTTATTTTGGATTTTGGATGGTCAGAACGCAAATCACGCGACTTTAGAAGAAGAGATAGCTGTGCGTATTTTATCTCTTCCAAACCAAACGTTAGATTATGTATCACTCTTCCATTGCAAACGTTAGATTGCAGAGCACTCTATGAAGAATTCCATTCAATCATTTGAGACATCTGTCTATTTCTACAGAAATGCGACCGCGCTATTACTGATTGGAGTACACAATTGGAGTTTGGGAATTCCGTGTACGCAGTTACAGCCCGTAGAGGGCCACGGCCTAGCTTCCCAGCTACCATTTGTATTGTGCGTGCTATTGACCTATCGACATTTGATTTAATTTCTTATTATTCAAAACTCTGCTGTCACATTGGGCCGTATGCATAAAAACTATTAAATGCCTTTACTAGACGATTTTTATGTAAATACTTGAATTTCATATGCGTAAAAATTAGGTCAGTGCTGGAGGTCATGCATTTACTCGGGGTCAAAGTACTTACTAGTTTCGGGTGAATTTCACTAGTAAATACTTAATACCGTATGCATAAAAACTAGTGAGTACTTATACTCCTGTAGTATTTAGTTGACTTTTTGTATGGTGGTGAATAGCAACTTGCAAATTAGCGAGTACATGATTATACTTTTGTTCTTCTGCAGCTATAATACAAAGGCTTACAATTGTAAGCCTCATATTTATCGAAATGACAGAATTTTTACGAGCATATTCCGATCGACTATGACACGACACGAAAAACAAACCCTAGATAGATGTTAGTAGCAATTTGTATCTATATATATGGCCATTATAGGTTAATGTTTGAAGCGTGAGCAACGAATTAGATCCTGTAATATCTTAACTAATTTCTTAATATTTTCTGATTAACTTGAAGTAAGTTTTTATATATTAATTACATCTTTCATTTTGGATGATAGTAAATAATTCGTCTGGGTGGACAAGATACCACACTTGGTGACCCCGCAGAAAAAAACAACAACGAGCACATTAAATTTCAGCCAGGCATCGCGATGAAAACTCCCCCGTTTGGGTCAGAATCAAATATGGTTCGCGCAAGTGGAGGAACAATTCGGCCCAATGCCGGCTTACATACAGAAAGGCCTGGAGAACCCAATCACTTACTTCGGTATACTCAAATGGTTCTCAGCGGTTTTCTCGTCGGGTTTCAACATATCTAGCTCACAGAAGCGTGTAAACTTCTTAATACTTACTGCCATTAGCCGCAGTAATCTGCATCGACAGGCAGCCATGAAGCCATCTCCTCAGTTATCACTTCCTCTAAATTGGTGCAACAGTACAAGGAAATGCATCATCTACCAGCACTACCTGTCCTTAGTTAGTAGAAGGTGGACTAGGACATCAAAGTACAAATTCATAGGAAAACCTGGCACTCCTACACGAAAAGCAGGACTAATTTAAATACATAATAACACACTGCCGTGGTTGTCTCGACACCCTCCCAAAGGAAAGTCTGCTTGACTTTCTCTGTGACTGTCCGGCACTAGCTAAACAAAAGCATATCGCGTTCGCTAAACCTTTCCTTGGTAACCTCTGCGAAATCGCTTATGAGAGTATATCGAAAATAATGAAATTCATAAACTCCACATTTTGGATTAAGCTAACCTAAACAACCCAGGTCTACTAGGTGTTTTATCGGCTCACATGTTCCAAATCGGGTAGCCACTGAACGCAACCAAACAGCCTTATTAATTGCAATCCAACGGCATGGTTTAGCGTTTCCACAGACAGGGAATATCGACACCTAAACAAGATGTAACACCATCTACTGGAGCTCAGAACTCTATTTCGTTCGTTTGATACAAAATTTCTTTAAACACGTTGATCGAAAATCTTCTAACCATCAGCACAAACATCGACCAACGCAAACCGGACAAAACTCAAGCAAGATATATTCATACATGTTGATTGTATCAACAAAAGCCGTGCACCTTTTTAAGGTTGCAAGAACCCAAAAATGTCTTTTTCCGCATTGTTAAAGGATGATGGTAGTACCACCAAACTGAGAGTGGTATTCGACGCTTCAGCCAAGACGACATCAGAAGAATCTCTAAACAGTATTTTGATGACCGGACCTACGGTTCAAAGGGATCTGTTTTCATTGCTACTTCGTTGAACATCATTCCCAATAGTGTTCACTGCTGACATCGAAAAGATATACCGACAGATTCTAATCGACCAAGCCGATCAACATCTTCAACGTGTCTTGTAGAGAGAGAATTCTAAGGGCCCGGCCAAGGAATACGTTCTTAAAATCTGAACATACGGGACGTCATCTGCACCACACTTAGCCATCAAAACATTATGCCAATTAGTTGAAGACGAAAAAGACACGTATCAAATAGCAAGTAACATATTACTTAATGGATTTTATGGGGATGATTGTCTCGGAGGCAGGAACTCTCTGAAGGATTGTCAAGACCTTCAAAGTGAATTAGTGGAGCTACTGCAAAAGGGCGGATTCAACTTACGCAAGTGGACTCCAAATAGCCCAACTTTTATAAGGGGACTGCCAAAGGATTTAATTGAAATGGAACCGGAGTAAGACTTCAGTAACGACAAGACTTTTAAAATTTTGGGAATTGTACGGATGACTTCCAATTTAAGTTGAATTTTTTCTCTTTTAGCACAAAAAGTACGAAACTTGTAATACTCAGCGTTGCTTACTGATACTATTCCAATTAAGATTCAAAAGGAATAGGAAGAATTCAAGACAAGGCTAATCACGCATTAAAACTCCAAGTTGGACACTTCAATTGAGAGCCTAAGACTGATTTAAAATGATTCATAAATGAAGTAGCATAATAGCAAAAGTGCATTTCTTTCCTTTTCCTTAAGTTATTAAAACACTTTTGTTTTCTCTTCCTCCTTCCTTCAGTCATAGGCCCGAAGAGACGTCTACTTTACAACAGTTACAAGTTAATAAAGCATTCCACATAAAAGTATTAAGCTTGGTTTATTTTGCCTCAACAGGTTATGGGCCCAGGCCAGAAGAATTAATAATCATCAAGAATGATTTGTTTTGATACGTCGATGGAAGTTACCATGGCATACGGTAGAAGATGAAGAAACATGGAACGTATCGGACTTGAGAACGCATTAATATGAATATCACAACGGATCAAGTGGAGAATGGAGCAATACAGTGCATAATGACACGGATAGGCCATCATGTCCCAGAAGCGGGTCCTATCTGGATCATCTGGCAGAACTTATAGGTTCCATGCCGCACTTAATTGCGTACGCCGAAGACCTAGTAGCGTACAGATCAGGTCCAAAGGTCGAGGTAATAAATATCTTGTTGCAGTTTACATCGAACAAATTCAGCGATTTTGCGACGACTGGAAGTTGGTTATCAACTGCTTGAAGTGTGAAACTATTCTTTTCAGGACCCCGCGGTACATGGCTTCGCAGGATACTCGCCTGTTCGGCACAGTTGACCCGCAAGGACAGCCGTTAGCTGTGAAAAGTGAAGTTAGATATCTTGGCATTTGGCTGGATCAATATCTGTATTTTGGCAAACATATAGATATTGCTCTGACGAAAGCCAGAAAGGCCTTTGCTGCGGCAAGGAGGTTATTTTTTAGTAGCCAACTTAATATCAGGGTGAATGTAATCTGCTACATAACTCTTATCAGGCCAATCATGGCGTACGGTTTCCATTGTGGTTCAACGTGAGTCCTACCCAGATGGAAAATATGAGGCTGTTCGAGAGACAGTGTCTTCGGAGCTGTTTTCATTTGTATCGTACACCCGAGTCTGAGTACAAGAAGTACTATCCTAACGAAGTCCCGTACAATGAGGCAAACGTGAACAGGATAGATAATTTTATTCTTAAGCTGAATAGAAGGTATATTGCACGAGCTATGTCTTCTTCCAACAGTCTGCTCTTCGGGGCTTACTACCCCAATATTATGTACCACGAAAGGGTGCTCCTTAACGGCTCTATTCCTCCCGAAGAATTCCTCTATTTAGACACGATTGGCCTAATACGGGATACAGACGGATGCCCTGTGATCTTCTATGTCGTACGCCGAATAGTGGACAGGCTACTCCAATACGAACCGGATGTCGCTCCCACCCACGAGGATCTTCTGCGGTTCAGTCGAGCGATCCCCGCTCGAGATAGAAAGCAGTCTGCCAAAGATCGGCAATTTTACTGGTGGTTACACCAAAACCAGTCTCCGCCACCGCTGGCCTTTTTAAACGACCCGGTAGTTGACCATGGTGGCCAACTTACATAGGGTTTAAGGTAGTTAATAAGAAAAAAATATGTTACGGACATAATTAAGATAGTCCTAAGTTTTATGTTAGGGTAAGTTAGTATAAGGTAGGTTAAGTAGTTAAGTTAAGTTTAACCAAGTCTTTTTATAAGTTTTCTTGGCACATAATAAATGAATCAAGTTTCTCAGGAACGACTAAAAGAAAAAAGTAGATTGAGCCGAAAGGCACATCTGTAATTTTAGATTAGATTAGCTTAGAGTACCCGCATAGGGTCAGTAGGTTAGTATTAAGAACAATTTATGAATTGTTAAGTTAGTTAAGCTAGTTTTAAGTTCTTTTGTCTAGCATGTAAGTTACATTTAGTACAATAAAAACAAAATTACACAAAAAAAAAAAAAAAAAAAAATGAAGCCGAGGTGTAACATTTAAGCAAATTCTGGAGGCTTTGCAGAGGGACAGTTGGTGTTGCTTCACAATCCACAGTGGAATTTTAGAAAACCGCGACCTATAAACGAATGGAATACAAATAATTATGTACATTATCGAGAGGGGTATCCATGGCCAGATGACGACAGTAGGATCTAGAAACAATACTGTCGTTCAGTTAGATAATTAGTTCAGTTCAGTTTTCGAATTTATACAGCGTGTTTAAAAGTGTTATTAATTGGTTCAGCCTGAAAGGCAGCAAAGAGTTTCTAAGTAAAGTAATAGGGATTTTTTAAGTATAATAAAGTATTAAAGAAATATCGTGTATCGTGGGTAGTGTACTTTTGCGTCACAAAGTATGTAGACTCGTATCTGCTAAACGTAACAATATTAATTTATTTTTCACAGGAAAATGAAAGGGCTAACCTACTATCATCCTACTATACAAATATCAAGTCGTCGTTTCTGCTTGCAGTAAGACTGTGAGAACCAGCAAAATCAACGAAAGCAGTAACTGAAACAAGAAAAGCACCACAAGGGTATTTTTACACACACACAACGAAGAAGAGTGGGACGGCACAACCTACTCAAACTATGAATATAACCTCACTCTAATGAGCTCAGGTGTAAAAGTATGCGTAAACAACAATTTTTAAATTCATCCCCATTTCAATTATCGGAACAAAATTATTTAAGCATTTTGCTTTTATACACCAGGGCTCATCACATAGTCTACTTGATGAAGAGTTTGGACCCGAATCGGGTTTGAAATGGACCGGGCTAGTGCAATGCATGTAAAACAATTCGAAGGCCGTGCTTATTTTGGATTTTGGATGGTCAGAACGCAAATCACGCGACCTTAGAAGAAGAGATAACTGTGCGTATGTTATCTCTTCCAAACCAAACGTTAGATTATGTATCACTCTTCCATTGCAAACGTTAGATTACAGAGCACTCTATGAAGAATTCCATTCAATCATTTGAGACATCTGTATATTTCTACAGAAATGAAACCGCGCTATTACTGATTGGAGTACACAATTGGAGTTTGGGAGTTCCGTGCGTACGCAGTCACAGCCCGTAGAGGGCCACGGCCAAGCTTCCCAGCTACCACTTGTGTTGTGCGTGCTATTGACCTATCGACATTTGATTAATTAAATGCCTTTACTAGACGATTTTTATGTAAATATTTGAATTGCATATGAGTAAAAATTAGGTCAGTGCTGGAGCTCATGCAATTACTCGGGGTCAGAGTACTTACTAGTTTCGGGTGAATTTCACTAGTAAATACTTTATATCGTATGCATAAAAACTAGTGAGTACTTATACTCCTGTAGTATTTAGTTGACTTTTTTTATGGTGGTGAATAACAACTTGCAAGTTAGCGAGTACATGATTATACTTTTGTTCTTCTGCAGCTATAATACAAAGACTTACAGTTGTGAGCCTCATATTTATCGAAATGACTGAATTTTTACGAGCTTATTCCGATCGACTATGACACGACATGAAAAACAAACCCTAGATAGATGTTAGTAGCAATTTGTATCTATATATATTTTGTCATTATAGGTAAATGTTTGAAGCGTGAGCAACGAATTAAATCCTGTAATTTCTTAATATTTTCTGATTAAATTGAAGTAAGTTTTTATATATTTACTACATCTTTCATTTTGGATGATAGTAAATAATTCGTCTGGGTGGACAAGATACCACACTTGGTGACAGAAAAAAAACAACAACGAGCATATTAAATTTCAGCGAGGCATCACGTTTGGGTCAGAATCAAATATGGTTCGCGCAAGTGGAGGAACAATTCGGCCCAATGCCGGCTTAAATACAGAAAGGCCTGGAGAACCCAATCACTTACTTCGGTATACTCAGATGGTTCTCAGCGGTTCTGAGCTCCAGTAGATGGTGTTACATCTTGCTTTAGGTGTCGATTTTCCCTGTCTGTGGAAACGCTCAACCATGCCGTTGGATTGCAGTTAATAAGCCTGTTTGGTTGCGTTCAGTGGCTACCCGATTTGGAACATGTGAGCCGATAAAACACCTAGTAGATCTGGGTTGTTTAGGTTAGCTTAATCCAAAATGTGGAGTTTATGAATTTAATTATTTTCGATATACTCTCATAAGCGATTTCGGAGAGGTTACCAAGGAAAGGTTTAGCGGACGCGATATGCTTTTGTTTAGCTAGTGCCGGACAGTCACAGAGAAAGTCAAGCAGACTTTCCTTTGGGAGGGTGTCGAGGCAACCACGGCAGTGTGTTTTTATGTGGTTAAATTAGTCCTGCTTTTCGTGTAGGAGTGCCAGGTTTTCCTATGAATTTGTACTTGGATGTCCTAGTCCACCTTCTACTAACTAAGGACAGGTAGTGCTGGTAGATGATGCATTTCCTTGTACTGCTGCACCAATTTAGAGGAAGTGATAACTGAGGAGATGGCTTTATGGCTGCCTGTCGATACAGATTACTGCGGCTAGTGGCAGTAAGTATTAAGAAGTTTACACGCTTCTGTGAGCCCGTTTTCGTACAGTACGAGTACGAAACGGATAATACTCAGCGTTGCTTACTGATACTATTCCAATTAAGATTCAAAAGGAATAGGAAGAATTCAAGACAAGGCTAATCACGCATTAAAACTCCAAGTTGGACACTTCAATTGAGAGCCTAAGACTGATTTAAAATGATACATAAATGAAGTAGCATAATAGCATAGGTGCATTTCTTTCCTTTTCCTTAAGTTATTAAAACACTTTTGTTTTCTCTTCCTCCTTCCTTCAGTCATAGGCCCGAAGAGACGTCTACTTTACAACAGTTACAAATTAATAAAGCATTCCACATAAAAGTATTAAGCTTGGTTTATTTTGCCTCAACAGATTATGGGCCCAGGCCAGAAGAATTAATAATCATCAAGAATGATTTGTTTTGATACGTCGATGGAAGTTACCATGGCATACGGTAGAAGATGAAGAAACATGGAACGTATCGGACTTGAGAACGCATTAACATGAATATCACAACGGATCAAGTGGAGAATGGAGCAATACAGTGCATAATGACACGGATAGGCCATCGTATCCCAAGCGGGTCCTATCTGGATCTGTTGCTGATAGACAGACGGCTGACGATACTACACTTGGAAAGACGCACACGGAACTGCTTAACTGCGGTTGAGTACGAGAGTGATCACTGCGGACCCTTCGCGGCTACTTAGCTCCCGAACGAGGCGGAAGGACTGGAGGAGTATGTCCAGAGGCACCCTTGTAATTATAATAAGGCCCGTGGGATCGAGTGGGATCAATCCTCCGACAAACAGAAACCTGACGAACGAAGAGGCTGACAAGTGCCTCATTCAAATGGACGACGTAATTAAACGAACCATGGAGAAAACTATTCCGAAGGTAGTAAAAATCGATGACATCACGTGCATAAAAGTAGGCTACTATCAAGACTTAAGCTCTTGTACAGGCGGTTTACAGATCCACAAAACCCGGAAGTAAGGACACTGAAGTCGGAGATCAAGAACCTCCAACAATTAATACGAATATACTACAGCTTAGCTATAAGCTTACACTGGGGCAATAAAATCCGGAAAGATCAAAACGACATCCAGGCCGTTAGAGTTCCCAGGACTACAAACAACGAACATTTACTGACATCAATTAGCATCGATCCAGATGGGGCAGTGCTAGACAATGACTTCTTCGTGGTTGAAGATCCCCAGGAGAAGGTGGCAGCTATAGGTGCTATTTTCCAGCAAGTGTACACGGTCAACGAAGTAAGTGGTCCGAACCACGACCTGGTCACCGGTCAACGAAGTAAGTAGGTCGAACCACGACCTGGAGAACAAAGCCTTGCTGAACCACACTAATCTTCGTAGTGAAATAATTCAATGGCGATCCGAGAATCCAGGTTTCACCTGGTTCAGTGACGATCATTTGGCACGTAGTGCCGTCGCCATTGATGGAAATCACATCTTGATTTCTCAAGAAGATCTCCAGCGCATTTTTAGCTCACTAAAGAAAAAAAAAGTCAATGGGAATCGATGGAATACCGAATATTGTTCTTCGTCAACTTCCCCCGATAGAGAACAGATTTACACAACACTGTTTAGAATTATGCTAAGTAATGCATTTTACCCAAGCCACTGGAAAACAGCTGTTGCGCAACCGATCCCTAAACGGGACAAAGACAAATCTATTCCAACCAATCTGCGTTCGATGAGTCTTTTTTCGTGCATAAGCAAGGTTTTTGAAAAGATAGTCATTCGAGTTTTGAAACAATGGGTAGAGGAAAATAAAATCATACCGGACAACCAATTCGGATTCAGGGCGGGGCATGAAACCATACATGCTGCGTCTGCCCTGGTGTCCGACATTCAATGGAATAAAGACAAAAAACAATGCACGGGTGCCTGCCTGATTGACTTAGAGAAAGAGTTCGACACCGTTTGGTTGGAGGGCCTCTTGCTCAAGCTGGTCAGGCTTGGTATAAGTAAACCATTGCTATACATAATCTATGACATGATAACAGGTAGAAAGTTCGTCGTGAAAAGGGGCGACGTAACTTCTACCACGGTCTTTGACATTAAAAATGGTCTGTAACAGGGGGCTATTTGTTCGCCGATCTTGTTCTCAATATTCACTGCAGAACTTATAGGTTCCATGCCGCACTTAATTGCGTACGCCGACGACCTAGTAGCGTACAGATCAGGTCCGAAGGTCGAGGTAATAAATATCTTGTTGCAGCGTTACATCGAACAAATTCAGCGATTTTGCGACGACTGGAAGTTGGTTATCAACTGCTTGAAGTGTGAAACTATCCTTTTCAGGACCCCGCTGTACATGGCTTCGCAGGATACTCGCCTGTTCGGCACAGTTGACCCGCAAGGACAGCCGTTAGCTGTGAAAAGTGAAGTTAGATATCTTGGCATTTGGCTGGATCAATATCTGTATTTTGGCAAACATATAGATATTGCTCTGACGAAAGCCAGAAAGGCCTTTGCTGCGGCAAGGAGGTTATTTTTTAGTAGCCACATAACTCTTATCAGGCCAATCATGGCGTACGGTTTCCATTGTGGTTCAACGTGAGTCCTACCCAGATGGAAAATATGAGGCTGCTCGAGAGACAGTGTCTTCGGAGCTGTTTTCATTTGTATCGTACACCCGAGTCTGAGTACAAGAAGTACTATCCTAACGAAGTCCCGTACAATGAGGCAAACGTGAACAGGATAGATAATTTTATTATTAAGCTGATCAGAAGGCACATTGCACGAGCTATGTCTTCTTCCAACAGTCTGCTCTTCGGGGCTTACTACCCCAATATTATGTACCACGAAAGGGTGCTCCTTAACGGCTCTATTCCTCCCGAAGAATTCCTCTATTTAGACACGATTGGCCTAATACGGGATACAGACGGATGCCCTGTGATCTTCTATGTCGTACGCCGAATAGTGGACAGGCTACTCCAATACGAACCGGATGTCGCTCCCACCCACGAGGATCTTCTGCGGTTCAGTCGAGCGATCCCCGCTCGAGATAGAAAGCAGTCTGCCAAAGATCGGCAATTTTACTGGTGGTTACACCAAAACCAGTCTCCGCCACCGCTGGCCTTTTTAAACGACCCGGTAGTTGACCATGGTGTCCAACTTACATAGGGTTTAAGGTAGTTAATAAGAACAAAAAATGTTACGGACATAATTAAGATAGTCCTAAGTTTTATGTTAGGGTAAGTTAGTATAAGGTAGGTTAAGTAGTTAAGTTAAGTTTAACCAAGTCTTTTTATAAGTTTTCTTGGCACATAATAAATGAATCAAGTTTCTCAGGAACGACTAAAAGAAAAAAGTAGATTAAGCCGAAAGGCACATTTATAATTTTAGATTAGATTAGCTTAGAGTACCCGCATAGGGTCAGTAGGTTAGTATTAAGAACAATTTTTGAATTGTTAAGTTAGTTAAACTAGTTTTAAGTTCTTTTGTCTAGCATGTAAGTTACATTTAATACAATAAAAACAAAATTAAACAAAAAAAAAAAAAATTAAGGTGAGTTGTAACATTTAAGCAAATTCTGGAGGCTTTGAAGAGGGACAGTTGGTGTTGCTTCACAATCCACAGCGGAATTTTAGAAAACCGCCCCCTATAAACGAACGGAATACAAATAATTATGTACATTATCGAGAGGGGTACCCATGGCGACAGATGACGACAGTAGGATCTAGAAACAATACTGGGAGTATAAATATCGGAACGGTGGTAGATCCGAATCAGTTCAGTTGACGAGTTACTACAGTTCGGATTGACCATTATTACAGTGCCGTTCAGTTGGATAATTAGTTCAGTTCAGTTTTCGAATTTATACAGCGTGTTTAAAAGTGTTAATAATTGGTTCAGCCTGAAAGGCAGCAAAGAGATTCTAAGTAAAGTAATAGGGATTTTTTAAGTATAATAAAGTATTAAAGAAAAATCGTGTATCGTGGGTAGTGTACTTTTGCGTCACAAAGTATGTAGACTCGTATCTGCTAAACGTAACAATATTAATTTATTTTTCACAGGAAAATGAAAGGGCTAACCTACTCGAGTGTTCTAACTGGAGATATCAAGTCGTCGTTTCTGCTTGCAGTAAGACTGTGAGAACCAAAAAAATCAACGAAAGCAGTAACTGAAACAAGAAAAGCACCACAAGAGTATTTTTACACACACACAACGAAGAAAAGTCGGACAGCACAACCTACTCAAACTATGAATATAACCTCACTCTAATGAGCGCAGGTGTAAAAGTAAGCGTAAACAACAATTTTTAAATTCATCCCCATTTCAATTATCGGAACAAAATTATTTAAGCATTTGCTTTTATACACCAGGGCTCATCACATAGTCTACTTGATGAAGAGTTGGGACCCGAATCGAGTTTGAAATGGACCGGGCTAGTGCAATGCATGTAAAACAATTCGAAGACCGTGCTTATTTTGGATTTTGGATGGTCAGAACGCAAATCACGCGATCTTAGAAGAAGAGATAACTGTGCGTATTTTATCTCTTCCAAACCAAACGTTAGATTATGTATCACTCTTCCATTGCAAACGATAGATTGCACTCTATGAAGAATTCCATTCAATCATTTGAGACATATGTCCATTTCTACAGAAATGCGACCGCGCTATTACTGATTGGAGTACACAATTGGAGTTTGGGAATTCCGCAGTTACAGCCCGTAGAGGGCCACGGCCTAGCTTCCCAGCTACCATTTGTTGGTGCGTGCTATTGACCTATCGACATTTGATTTAATTTCTTATTATTCAAAACTCTGCTGTCACATTGGGCCGTATGCATAAAAACTATTAAATGTCTTTACTTTTACTTGAATTTCATATGCGTAAAAATTAGGTCAGTGCTGGAGGTCATGCATTTACTCGGGGTCAAAGTACTTACTAGTTTCGGGTGAATTTCACTAGTAAATACTTAATACCGTATGCATAAAAACTAGTGAGTACTTATACTCCTTTAGTATTTAGTTGACTTTTTGTATGGTGGTGAATAGCAACTTGCAAATTAGCGAGTACATGATTATACTTTTGTTCTTCTGCAGCTATAATACAAAGGCTTACAATTGTAAGCCTCATATTTATCGAAATGACAGAATTTTTACGAGCATATTCCGATCGACTATGACACGACACGAAAAACAAACCCTAGGTAGATGTTAGTAGCAATTTGTATCTATATATATATTGTCATTATAGGTTAATGTTTGAAGCGTGAGCAACGAATTAAATCCAACGCAAACCGGACAAAACTCAAGCAAGATATATTCATACCTGTTGATTGTATCAACAAAAGCCATGCACCTTTTCAAGTTTGCAAGAACCCAAATATGCCTTTTTCCGCATTGTTAAAGGATGATGGTAGTACCATCAAACTGAGAGTGGTATTCGACGCTTCAGCCAAGACGACATCAGAAGACTCTCTAAACAGTATTCTGATGACCGGGCCTACGGTTCAATGGGATCTGTTTTTATTGCTACTTCGGTGAACTTCATTCCCAATAGTGTTCACTGCTGACATCTGCTGACATGAAAAGATATACCGACAGATCCTAATTGACCAAGCCGATCAACATCTTCAACGTGTCTTGTGGAGAGAGAATTCTAAGGGCCCGGCCAAGGAATACGTTCTTAAGACCTGAACATACGGGACGTCATCTGCACCACACTTATTCATCAAAACATTATGTCAATTAGTTGAAGACGAAAATGGATTTTATGTGGATGATTGTCTCGGAGGCAGGAACTCTCTGAAGGATTGTCAAGACCTTTAAAGTGAATTAGTGGAGCTACTGCAAAAGGGCGGATTCAACTTACGCAAGTGGACTCCAAATAGCCCAACCTTTATAAGGGGACTGCCAAAGGATTTAATTGAAATGGAACCGGAGTAAGACTTCAGTAACGACAAGTTTTTTAAAATTTTGGGAATTGTACGGATGACTTCCAATTTAAGTTGAATTTTTCCTCTTTTAGCACAAAAAGTACGAAACGGGTAATACTCAGCGTTGCTTACTAATACTATTCCAATTAAGATTCAGAAGGAATAGAAAGAATTCAAGACAAGGCTAATCACGCATTAAAACTCCAAGTCGGACACTTTAATTGAGAGCCTAAGACTGATTTAAAATGAAACATAAATGAAGTAGCATAATAGCATAAGTGCATTTCTTTCCTTTTTATGTTATTAAAACACTTTTGTTTTCTCTTCCTCCTTCCTTCAGTCATAGGCCCAAAAAGACGTCTACTTTACAACAGTTACAAATTAATAAAGCATTCCACATAAAAGTATTAAGCTTGGTTTATTTTGCCTCAACAGGTTATGGGCCCAGGCCAGAAGAATTAATAATCATCAAGAATGATTTGTTTTGATACGTCGATGGAAGTTACCATGGCATACGGTAGAAGATGAAGAAACATGGAACGTATCGGACTTGATAACGCATTAGCTATCTGTATCAAAATTTACAGACGAAAGATGAAAATTGAATTTTAGGAAGGAAATTTTTAGTATGCAGTACAAAACCACGACAATGATATAAGATCATTTGAATGAACGCGATCTGAAAATTGTGATAAAAACTTCTCAAGTGATAAACAGGTGCGTTCAAGTTTTCTCCAAGCAAGGAAAGAAATTGCTTCAGATATTTTAGAAGTAATCCATATCAATGTGTGCGGTGGTATGAAAAATGCTTCACATTTGGTAGCAGTATACTTCCTAACATCCATTGACGAAAAGTCTTGTTGGTGTAACACTAATTTTTTCAAACTGAAATCAGAAGTATTAGCAGCATTTTGTTAATACAAAGCTTTTGTAGAAAACTTTACAGGAAAGAGGATAAAATTCGTACTGACAGATAATGGGGGTGAGTACTGCAGTATGCAGAGACTACTCACTGCACCGTATACGCCACAGCAAAATGGTTCGGCAGAAAGAAAAAAAAAACCCTTAATAGAAATGGCAAGGTGCATGATGAAGTTTGCAGCTGCCAGCAACCCAGAAAAAAGAGCGACCAGCAACACAACAGCGGCCAGCAACTCAACAGCGTCCAGCAACACAACAGCGACAGCAGGCAATAAATCTACAGGAGCAACAGAAGAAAGAAAAGGTGCCACCAATCAATGTGTACTCGGAGCCCATTAAACGAACTGCGAATGCGTGTAAGACGGTTATAGGAGCAGGTAATTACTTTATTAGTAAAAGTAAGGGTACTTTTAAGTATTCAATCCACTGCAAGGTAGCTATAATGAATTGAAAGAGTGAAATGAAAAGATCTCGAAGTTGGAGTTCTTCTCTTTCACCTCAAGAGGCGAAAAACGCCAGTCCCGCTTCTGCCACCCTTCTGCTTGATCCGGAGAAGGTCTTCCGACCGATCAAAGAGCAAGTGTGTGAAGGAATCGAGTTCGTCGGGGTTAAGCCTTTCTCCTTTCTATATCGTTCAGTTTTCGCCCAACAGCAAACTGGACAATCTAAGGAAAACAACCTTCTTAGATGGTTGGAAATGCAAATGGGACAGCATAAGGCGGCGCAATGGTATTTCACAGTGCTTCCGTTGTCAAAGTCGAACTGCCAAATGCAGCCTAGTTGCGTAAAGGGCGGAGAGAACCACAGTGCGGAGAAGTGTTCTCTGGGGAAAAAGGAGCAGATGACAAGAGTCAGCTCAAGTGCGTTCTCTGCGAGAGAGCGGGGCACACCGTTTATTATCGGGGTTGCCCTAAGTTCCAGGAGAGCAAAACAAAAGCGGTTCTGCAGAAGCAGCCCCCAGTGAAAGCTCCACACGGGGCAGCCATACCCGTCACCCCTCAAATGACCTGCGCCCAAACGGCGTCTGGCCAGAGGAGCACGGAAAATCAGCAACTACCGAAAGTAGTGCCGCAGCCTTCAGTGTCACGAGCCACGATCCAATGCAAGATTGGACACCGCCCATTGCAAGGCGTATGGATCGGTTAGAGGAGCGGGTAGACCAAATTTTGGCGCTCCTGCTGACCCATCCACGTCAAACGTTTGATTGGCTACGCATACGGAGCTAACTTACAAGATCCTTGCAGTGAATGCGAATTCATTGATGGGGATCCCACGAAAAAAACGAGCTCTATAGACTTTTATATTATCAAAGGCTAGAGCTGATGCTGATTAGCGAAACCAAGATAACACGGAGAGGCTGACTGGAGCACAGTAATCACAATGTTGTTAGAGACACAGTAGGGTACCACGGTATATATGTACAAACACCCAAAACATGTACCGCAATGCGACATTCGACGCACTCCACCAACAAAAAAGTAGACTCCTGTCAAGACTAAAAACCTTTTACCGGCGGTTTACCGACAGACGAGACGAGGAAGTTAGAAGCCTGAAATCGCTCATCAAGAACATTCGAACATTGATTGCACAGAATGACAGACTTTCTGTCAACCTGTATTGGTACAATAAGATTCGAGCTGCACGATCCAACTACCCGAGCATGTTCCCTCAGACAATCAAATTCTTTAGAAGTAACAAGCAAAGCGATATTCAGTGTCTTAAACGCCATAGAACGACGGACAATCAATAAATACTGACTACAGCAGGTATTGATCCAGATAACGCCGTTCTCAACGATACTTTCTTTCTGGTCGAAGATCCGCAAGAAAAAGTGCGGAAAGTTGGCGCGGTCTTTCAGGAAGTGTACAAGGTGAACGAAAGTGTTCGCACGAGCCGCGACCTGGAGAACCGCTTACTAGTTAACAACACGCTTCTTAGTGAAGATCTGATGATAACATAACAGATAATGTCTTCGCCGACGAAGGGGCTCATCTCCCGTTCATATAGAAGACAGATCTCCAAGCAGTCTTCGAATCAATAAAGAAGAATCATATGAATGAATATCAACTTTCAGAAGTCGGAAACTATGTTCAGGACGCCGTTGTATAAGGTCTCGGCGGATACGACGACACGGGCAACCACTGCTGCAAAGGACTGTAGTCAGATACCTCGGAATCTGGCTCGATCAGTATCTATATTTTAACAAACATGTAGTTGCAGCTCTGGCCAAGGCCCGAGGCGCTTTTGCTTTTACAAAGAGACTGTTTTACAACAGCCAATTCGATGCGTGGTTGATTTGGGGATATCGTTTTGATTCATTTTAATTTGGTGATACCTTTTCACGAGGTCTAATGACAAAAAAATTTTCTGCGTTTCTTCTCCGTCAAGGTGACTTAAGTCTTTTACTTTTGGCACCATTATTTAGTATGAGACATTTATACTCAAAATCCAATCAAGTCCATACCGATAAGGACATAGTAGGGTTTGTCGCCTAAATTTATCTTGAACCATCTTATAGCACCCTTGGGATTATAGTTAAATTCTATAGGTATGCTTGTCACAATTCTGTCTACAATTTCTGTGGTTACTTTATTTTAAATAATCAAATAAGCTATATTTACTGCAATCTATCGTATTCGAATTAATAATGCTCATTGGAGTGTCTGTTAGTGTGTTAAGCTTAATTTCTTCAATAGTTAAATCTGGAAATATTTTGTATCCGAGGCTAAATTTACAAAAATTCTGGTTCGATGTTATGGTCTTCCTCCTGATCAGTCCAATCAACCGTCCCATTAGAAATTTTCCCGAAAGACATTGAAGTTGGATATTGCTCTGCAGTTCTAATTTGCCCTGAATGGTTAAAGGTCTGGTCCCCTGCATTTCGATTATTCTTATTGTCATTGTTGCCTTGCCTATGTCTTTGATCGTCCTGTCCTAAAATTATTTATATTATATATTAATTATGGTCTGCGGTTAGAGTTTGTATGTTGAGAAGTATTTGAGCTATTTGATTGATTTTTTTTGAAATCCCTGTCTATGTTTGCTTTATCATATCCTGTAGATTAGTTCGCAATTATCTTTAATATCCTGTGTGTTTTTAGCTTCTATTTGAATATTTTCGTATATGGTAAATTAGTTTACATTTTGAATTAATTCTTCTATTTTTGCATTAAGATTTCTATTGAACTTACTCTAAGATACGTTATTCTTCTTGAGATGTATTTGCTCCGGTCTTTCCGCCTCGTGCACTGCATTTATGTGGCTTCTATATACGTTTATGAGTTGTGGTAATGCCACACTATCAATACTGAATTCACGGATATACGAAATTTCTTTAAGAATTCGCACTTTGTTCTTGGTCCCGCATTGCTAATACCTTAATACCTTGCCCAAACCGATCTAGATTTTTTTGTTCCATTTCTAGGGTTTGTTTCTTTATAAGTAACAAGCAAAGCGATATTCAGTGTCTTAAACTCCATAGAACGACGGACAATCAATAAATACCGACTACAGCAGGTATTGATCCAGATAAAGCCGTTCTCAACGATAATTTCTTTGTGGTCGAAGATCCGCAAGAAAAAGTGGAAGTACTTGGCGAGGTCTTTCAGGAAGTGTACGATCGAGATCTCTGATCATCTGGATTAAGGAAAAAATATAATTCTACAACTCAGGCGGCGTCGAAACTGGTGTCGGATATCCAATGGAACAAGAGCCAGAAAAAATGTACGGGTGTCTGCTTGATTGACGTGGAGAAGACCTTTGACACCGTATGGTTAGAAGGACTTTTTTTACGGCTAAGCATTAGCAAACCACTGCTCTACCTGTGTAACATGCATACCGGTATATGGTTTGTCGTCAAGAATGGCCACGTGACCTCCGCAGGTATTTTTGATGGAAAAAATGGTCTCTAACAGGGTGCCGTTAATTCGCTGATCCTGTTCAACATTTACTTGAGCGATCTGATAAGTTCTCTTCCTCACTGCTGGGTGACTTCGATTCATTAATGAGAGATTGCGATGACTGGAAGTTGAAAATCAACTTTTTGAAATCGGAAACCATACTGTTCAGGACGTCGTTGTATAAGGACTCGGTGGATACGAAAAAGAATTGGCGAACGTTCTCAATTGTTGGACGACATAGGCAACCATTGGTGCAAAGGACTGTAGTCAGATAGCTCGGGATCTGGCTAGACCAGTATCTATATTTTAACAAACATGTAGATGTTGCTCTGGCCAGGGCGCGAGGCACTTTCGCTCTTACAAAGAGATTGTTTTACAACAGCCAACTAGATGCGAGGGTGAAGGTAATCTGCTACATGGCCCTCATCCGGCCAATGCTCACCTATGGCTGTCCCGTGTTGTTCAACGTGAGTGCAAGCTTTATGGAAAAGAGTCGGTTGTTCGAGAGAGCTTGTCTTAGTGCTTGCCATCGCCTTTATAGAACTCCAGAATCCCAGTAAAGAAAATTCTACTTCAATGAGGTCTTATACAACAGGGCATACCTGATAAGAGTTTACAATTTAGTGAAGTTGATTCGAGGTGATACTGCCAGAGCGATGAACTCGGTCAATAACTTGATCTCGGGAGCTCACTACCCCAAATCACAATACCACGAAAGTGTACGCCACAACGGCTTCGTCCCCCACAAACTTTTCTGCACCTAGCCAAAAACGGACTGATACAAGATATAAATGCGGTGCCGCTCATATACCACGGCAGATCAACTGTGGATGGGCGACTCAACCACGACAGTTCCCTTGCACAATGAGCTGAGGAGGGTGTCTTCCGGTTCAGCACGTCGGTCTCAAGACGGGATGGGCGAGATGTTGCTTTGCAACATCGAAGGTTCTGGTGGCTGGGGAGAGAGAGAACTCCCTCGTCGAACCCTTTAAGAACGGGGTAAAAAGTGTAGTATGTATCCCCGAATGGGGGAGTATATTATATTTGTATACAAAGGGTGATTTTGTAGCTATTATTTTTTTGGCAACACTGGTTTAAACAACTAATTAAAAATAAGTATACACATATATATATAAATGTGTATGTAAGTTTAGCTTACGGAAGTCTACGTTATTTAAATGCAGTATATAAGTTTTAAGACAACAGTTCGGTTACAAAGTTTTTTGTCCAATTTTCTTAATTTAAAATTGTTTATTAAATATCCATGTAATGTTCAAAAATATGCGTTGTTAGCTTAGGTCGAAATACATAGCATAAGTATAAGGTTAGCGTGCAGCGCCCGCCGAGGGCCAGTAAGTTACATCTAGCATTTTTCTAGTTTTAAGTATTTTTGTCTGGTATCTAAGAACCTCATGAATATAAGAATAAAAATGAAAAAAATAGTTCAAAGACAAAGCATATATTTAGATATAAGGCCCTTCTTCATACTCATCATTCATTGATATTGCATACATGCCAACCGCAGCAGCAGAATCATCAACTTCAAGCAGCCGCAGTAAAAAAGCAGAGATGCCCACCGAACATCGTCTTCAGACAAAGGACGTCGACATCATATGTAAGTTGGTCGCCAAAAATAGTTATTTTATTAAATGTAAAGGTTCATTAAGATTGTCTGTCTACTGATCATCAGTGGCAGACTATCCCGACAGCCTGATTCCGAGTTTGTCTCTTATACTCCGAACGGGGAGAAGGTGCAGACCATGCTCCTTAAGGGCGTGGATCCTGACACTGATCCCAAGGAGATCCTCGCAGAATTGCGCAAAGCGCAGAGCGCCGATGCTCCTTGTTAAAGGTTTGGGCATGCCGCGGCGAACTGTAACATGTAGTCTCACTGCGTCAAATGCGCCGGAACCCACATTCGAAGGGAATGCCCTATGGGGACGACAAAAGTTGAGGATAGGAGCAGGCTGAAATGTGTTCTCTGCAAGACCAGCGGGCACCCTGCAAACTATCGGGGATGCCCTAAGGTCCAAGAGATCAGGAAAATAATAGAGGCAAAAAGGAAAGGAAAATGATAGAAGCTAGGCCAGTGCCCCGTGCTCCAGGCACCACGGTTACACCGGCAGTCTCCTATGCCCAAATGGCATCAGAAAGGTGACTGGTACAACAGGCAGTGCCGAAGGTGGTCCCAGTTCCAGTGGCCAAGCTATCCGAGGTAGATCTGGATCTGAAGACGGTTCTGCTCTCTATCCAGGGGCATATCGCTCAGCTCCAAAAATAGTTCCTTGAGCAAGCAGCGCGAGTAGACCTCATCTACTCCACGCTGTTCGCCGACCCAAACGCCACATTGGTCTAACGGCCGCGCAGGCAGCCTGTAACCTTAAAATTCTAGCAGTGAATGTGAATTCACTGATCAAGCCTGAACGACAACTAAATTTCGGCAACTTCCTGCAAAGGCATAATTCTGACGTGTTGATGGTTTGCGAGACTAAGCTAAATAAGACGCAAACACTCAGGTATAATAACTATCACATCATTCGTTTGTCATAAGCTCGTGTATAGCGGTGAAGTGCGAAGATTTCAGGGGATAGAAGAGTGTATCCCACGCATCCCCCTTCGGGGTGGTAAGCAGTTATATGTGATCGCTATCTATGCGTCTAAAAAAGTACGTATTAATCAGTACTTCATTTCAGAGCTCGATACTCTTTTCACTAGCCTTCGACTAAGCTCGGAGGAGAACTACTATATCATAGCCGGAGACTTAAACTCGAGGCATATTGAATGGGGCAACATAGTGCATAACACTAGGAGTACCTCCTTGTATTGCTGGTTGGTAGATCACAATATTAAGTTCAAACTAGGTTTGCTTGCAACCGATAGGCCATCTTATCCCATAAGCGGGTCCTACCTTGATCTGTTGCCGATAGACAGACGACTAACTATACTAGACATGGAAAGACGCACACGGAACTGTTTAACTGCGGTTGAGTACGAGAGTGATCACTGCAGACTCTTTGCGGCTATTCAGTTCCCCAACGAGGTGGAAGAACCAGAGGCACCCTTATAATTACAATAAAGCCCGCTGGCTACGCTTCTCCAGGACTGTACCCACAGAACAATGTTCGAGTGCGATCAATCCTCCGACAAACAGAAACCTAAATAAAGCGGAGGTTGACAGGTACCTCATACAAATGGACGACATAATTAAACGTACCATGGACAAGACAATTCCGAAGGTAGTGCAGATGGATGTCAGTACTTCACGTGCACAAAAGTAGACTGATGTCAAGACGCAAGCTCTTGCACAGGCTGTTTACAGATCCGCAAAACGCGGAAGTCAGGGCACTGAAGTCGAAGATCAAGAACATCCACCAGTTAATAAGAATAAATTATAGTTTGGCTATAAGCTTGCACTGGGCTTCCCAGAACGACAAATAACGAACAATTACTGACTTCAGTTGGCATCGATACGCGTAGCAGACTAGGAAGTGCTAGACAATGACTTCTTCGTAGTTGACGATCCCCAGGAGAAGGTGAGAGCTATTGGTGCTGTGTTTCAGTAAGTGTATACGGTCAATGATGTTAGTAGGCTGAATCACGACCTGGAAAACAGAGCCTTGCTAAACCACTTCTATCTCCGCAACTAGATAAGTCAATGGCAGTCCGAGAATCCAGGATTCACCAGGTTCAGTGACGATAATTTGGCACATAATGCCGTTGTGGTAAAAAGTGGCGACGTAACTTCCACTACCGTCTTTGACACTAAAAATGGTGTACAACAGTTCGCCGATCTTGTTTTCAATATTCACTGTAGAACTTATAGGTTCCATGCCGCACTTAATTGCGTTACTTGTTGCAGCGTTACTTCGAGATAATTCAGCGTTTTTGCGACGACTGGAAGTTGGTTATCAACTTCCTGAAGTGCGAAACTATCCTTTTCAGGACCTCGCTGTACATGGCGTAGCGGTATATTCGCCTAAACTAAGTTCGGCATAGTTGATCCCCATGGACGGGGAAAGAACGGCAATTTTACTGGTGGTTACACCAAAACCAGTCCCCGCCCTGCCTGGATTTTCTAAATGACGCGGTAGTTGACCATGATGGCTAACTTACATAGGTTTTAAGCTAGTTATTAAGGAGAGAGACAAAAAAATTAAAAAACAAAAAATCAAAAAAAATATATAAAAAAAATGAAAAAAGGTGCACCACGGCGTATAAATTATATATGTTAGGCATATACATAACATATACGCCCTGGTGCACGCGTCCGTACTGTTACGGAAGTAATTAAGATAGTCTTAGACTTTATGTTAGGGTAAGTTAGTATAAGGGAGGTCAAGTAGTCAAGTTTAGCGAAGCGATTTCTTAAAAGTTTTCTTGGTTCATACAAAAGGAATGAAGTTTGTAAGGAAAGACTTAAAAAATAAAAACGTAAATTAAACCGAAATGCTGAATGACCCGCAAAGATCTGCAACAATGGCGATCTGACAACACTGGCTTTGTCGTGTTCATTGATGATAACATGGCAGATAATCCGTCCAAATCCCCCTCTGAATAATGCACATTATCCAGAGCTTTGGAAAACTGCGATTGTACAACCTATATCGAAGCGAGGAAGAGATTCTTCGAAACCGTGCAACCTCTGGTCAATTAGTCTTCTTCCGAACGTCAGCAAAGTATTGGAGAAGGTGATTAATAGATCTCTGATCATCTGGACTAAGGACAAAAATATAACTCCACCATTCATGCGTATATCCAATGGAACATGAGCCAGAAACAATGTACGGGTGCCTGCTTGATTGACCTGGAGAAGACCTTAGATACCGAATGGTTAGAGGGACTTTTTTTTCGGCTAAGCTTTAGCAAACCACTGCTGTACCTACTGTGTAACATGCTTACCGGTATATGGTTCGTCGTCAAGAATGGCCACGTGACCTCCACAGGTATTTTTGATGGAAAAAATGGTCTCCAGCAGGGTGCCGTTAATTCGCCGATCCTGTTCAACATTAACTTGAGCTATCTGATAAATTCTATTCCCCACATAATTGCGTACGACGATGACTTGATCAGGACATCACTACTCTCGTGCAGGGTGACTTAGATTCACTCATGAAAGATTGCGATGACTGAAAGTTGAATATCAACTTTCAGAAGTCGGAAACCATGTTCGGGATGCCGTTGTTTATGGTCTCTCTCTTAACAAACATGTAGTTGCTGCTCTGGCCAATGCCCGAGGCGCTTTTGCTCTTACAAAGAGACAGTTTTACAACAGCCAACTCGGTGCGAGGGTGAAGGTAATCTGCTACATGGCCCTCATCCGGCCAATGCTCACCTATGGCTGTCCCGTGTGGTTCAACGTGAGTTTAAGCTTGATGGAAAATATTCAGATTTTCGCAATCTTTGCGTAATCAAATTCATTCAAACTTCTTCACAAATTTCCGATAAAAACCCATTACCCATAGAAAGACCCTCACTTGTTTATCTGTTTTCGGTAGAGGAAAATCAACTCCAATAAAAGTTGTGCTTCATGACCTCACATGTTAAGATGTGCCCTACAAATTCAGTATTTCTTTTAAGGAAAGAGCATTTGCCAAATTGGATTTTTAAGTTATGCTCTTCAAGTTTTGCAAATATAATCTATAAATATTGTATGCGTTCTTTGAGGCTAGTTGAGAAAACCGATATGTCCTCTAAGTAGACAACGCCTATTTTATTGATTTGGCCTCCGAGAATGTCGTTCATTATCTTTTGAAAGGTAGCTGCTGCATTCTTGAGACCAAATGGCATTCTTACGTATTCTTATAATACATTTGGGGTTACGAATGCTATTTTGGGGATATCGTTTTGATTCATTCTAATTTGGTGATACCTTTTCACGAGGTCGAATGACGAAAAATACTGGCCCGTCCCAGTTTATCGAGTAGGGCATCAATATTCCGTACCGGATATTTGTTCAGTTTCCTATATTCTACGCACAGGCGTAGATATTGTTTTCCCGTGCCATCTGATTTCGTTGCTAGTAATACAATGGGGCAAGCGTATTTACTATTTGATTTTCTAATAATTCCCTGCCTCGAGTTTCGAGGCAGTCTACAGTTCCGAATTGATTGGTTGACTTGTCGTTGTCCAAATTTCATGTGTGATAGAATTTGTATACGTCAATTGATCCTTTTCTCTATGCATTGAGGTTTTAAATTGTTCTAAAAATCCTTGAATTGTCTGTGTTTCTTCTCCGCCAAAGTGACATAAGTCTTTTAATTTTGGCACCATTATTTAGTATGAGACACTTATACACAAAATCCAGAGTGTTGAGAATTTTATTCATTATGTTCATACCGATAAGGACATCGTAGGGTTCTTGTAGCACCCTTGGCACTATAATTAAATTCTTTAGGTATGCTTGTCACAATTCTGTCTACAATTTCTGTAGTTACGTTATTTCAAATAATCAAATAAGCTATATTTACTGCAATCTATCTTATTCGAATAAAAAATTGTGGTTTGAGCTTTTATGATTATGAGCTTCCTCCGGATCAGCTTGATCAACCGTCTCATTAGAAATTTTCCCGAAAGACATTGGTGATGGATATTGCATTGCATTTCTAATTTGGCCTGAATGGTTAAATGTCTGGTCCCCTGCATTTCGAATATTCCTTTCTGATTGGCCTGTCCTAAGATTATCCTGTCTTCCTATTTGAGGTGATCCTGGCCTATTTGGTTTTGGTTTTGTTGTCTGCGGTTAAAGTTTGTATGCTGTATTTGACCTATTGTATTGATTTCTTTTGAAATCCCTTACTATGTTTCCCTTATCATATCCTGTAGATTAGATCGCATTTATCTTTAATTCCCTATCGCTTGCTTGCTTTTACTACATAAAATGTGTTCTTAACTTTTACTTGAATATTTTCGTATGTGGTAAATGAGTTTACATTTTGAAATAATTCTTCTATTTTTGCATTAAGATTTCTATTGAACTTACTCTAAGAAGGTTATTCTTCTTGAGATGTATTTGCTCCGGTCTTTCTGCCTCGTGCACTGCATTTATGTGGCTTCTTTATACGTTTATGAATTGTGGTAATGCTGCGGTATCAATACTGAGTTCACGGATATACCAAATTTCTTTAAGAATTCGCACTTTTTTCTTGGTCCCACATTGCTAATACCTTTATACCTTGCACAAGCCGATCTAGAATTTGTTGTTCCATTTCTAGGTTTTGTTTCCATAATTTCTAAATTTTATCTCTGATTTTAATTTTGATGGTTGATTTGTTCACAAAAAATAACAAACAAAATGTTTCACTTTTGATAGCCGAAAGTAGCAATTAACGGAGTTTTCGGTTAATGGGGTAAGAAAACAAAGGGAAAAGATGTTGGTTTGAGTTATTTCGCCGAAAGGAGTTTTATTAACTCTTGTCGGGTGTTTTTTTTTTATTTTATGGTCAAGTAATTTCTATGGAATAGGTCCGACGATGTATTTTCATTGATTATATCATTCATCGTTTTCGAAATTGCTACGGGTGATTGCATATTGTTTATGACTTAAACAAAAGTGCACAAAACGCATGAGGCGGGAGTCACTACTTCATGGAAATTTAACGGGGGCTCAACAATGCTTCTTCGATGACATGGGTAAATAATGTGCTAAAACCGTAAAGCAATATATTATCATTAAGTCCTTTCATTGATGCTAATGGAATTCTCCTAGTGGGTAAAGCTGACCCTGAATCATATTCGGAAAAAGTATATGATCATTCGTGCAACCAACAATGGAAAGGCATTACTTAATCAATGTCTAAAATGTTTTCGGTTCAAGACAACTTCCAGAAGCCCGAGTTAATCTTTACGGAATTTCACACATTGCGGGGTAGATTATGCAGGTCCAATAAACATCCGTTGCTCGCAGATTCGAGGAGTGAAATCGCAAAAGGCGAACATCGAGCTGTTGGTCTGCTTGGCTACAAAGGCAGTGCATATTGAACTGACATTCGATTTAACAACAGATGGAATCTTGGCGGCCTTACGACGTATGATAAGTCGGAGCAGGACATTTGCAGACGTTGGCCCGAAGACTATTTGCACAAAATGCAAAAGCGGTATAAATAGAAATATCTGCCTAAGAATTAAGATGTTTTTAGCTTAGGTTACGTGCGTGAGTTGACACGATGGAGCCGCGCCACACTTAGTACCTGTTGGACCATCGCGAGAGTAGTGATATCCTCGATCTTTTTGCCTAATCTGTACACAATGTTGAACAGGATCGGCGAATTAACGGCACCCTGTTGGAGACCATTTTTTACATCAAAAATACCTGTGGATGTCACGTTGCCATTCTTGACGACAAACTGTCTACCGGTAAGCATGTTACACAGTAGGAACAGCAGGGGCTTGCTAATGCCAAGCCGATTGCGCTTGTAAAAAAGACCTTCTAACCATACCGATACCAGTTTCGACGCGGCATAAATAGTGTCATCAGCACCGCTCTGAAACCGAATTGGTTAGCCGGGCTTATATATTTTTCCTTAGTCCAGATGTTCAAAGCTCTATGTATCACTTTCTCGAATACTTTGCTGATGTTCGGAAGAAGACTAATTGACCGGGGTTTGCACGGATTCGAAGAATCTTTTCCTCGTTTGAATATGGGTTCCAGAATCGCCGTTTTCCAATGCTCCGGATAAAGTGCATTATTCAAAGCATTGTTAAACAGGATTGCGAACATATTAACCACTTCCAGGGGGTGATGTCCTAACACAAGGTTAGAAATCCTATCGACTCCCACTGACTTCTTCTTCTTTATAGATTCGAAGACCGCCTGGAGACCTGTCTTCGATATGAACGGGGGATGAACCCCGTCGTCGTTGCCGTTATTACCTGCCATGTTATCATCATTGAACATGACAAAGCCAGTGTTCTCAGATTGCCATTGTTGCAGATCTTCACGAAGAAGTGTGTTGTTATCGGTTCTCCAGGTCGTAAAGCTCGCTTTGCTTATTTTTTACGAAAGAATTTATTTATCTGTGGGAACATGCTCGGATTGTTGGATCTTACTTTCGAATCATGTTGTTCCAATGTAAGTTAAGTGTCCTCATTTCCTAATCTCGTCTCTCAGTTACCAGGAGTCTACTTTTTTGTTGGTGGAGTTCGTCGATCATGTTTTGGTTGTTTGTACGTATATACCGTGGTATAGTACAGCCCATTGATCGTTTTACTGTCTCATCCAATTGAATTACATACATGTCAACCTCCTCGTTTGACAAGTTTCTATTGATACAATATTGTTCAAAAACTGCTTATCCACTCTGTATTGAGTTGTCCGGTGTTCACACGTGTTTTCGTTCCGCGAATCCAATCCAATAAAAAATGACTCGAAAATGGAAATATATTCAAACGACGGTTGTGCACCTCTCGGTTCAAACGTGAATAATAAAAACTATTATCACCTACTTGATAATCAAATTTGTGATCCAGATCCAATTGATGATGTTATTGTAAATAAACGTTCTAACGTCATTAAAACAAGTATACCACCGATAGTGATCCTAAAAACTACTAGTGCGGGATGTACTTTTGATTTCATAAATGTGGAAGATTATTTAATAAAAAATATCTCCCTTGGACAGAAAATCATCTCTCCCACTTTGGAAATTTACAAAAAAGTCTTTTCTTTTTTTTACTTTCTTTCGTTTTATTTTTCATGTTAGATTTAAATACATATTTTATCTGCAAGCCGGAAGGGCTTGTCTGCAGAAGACTAATTACATAAAATTATTTATTATAAAAATGTTGAAATTCAAGTATTCACAACTTAATATTTCAAGAAGATATAATTTCGAAGTTAATTTAGAATTTACAATTACACTTTGTTATGATTTTATTTTTACGACTAGTACATTTCTTTAACTTTTTTTGCATTTCTTTTTTTGGTAAGTTGCGGAGCTTCGTTTAGAGTTAATTGAGCACCATCGAAACTGCTACCTTAAATAATCTTCGGCCATACTCGTTCCAGTACCTTGGAACCTTGGAACGTCTTCTGGTGTTTCTCGTCTGCTGCGTCTGAATTCTGTAGATGTTTTAGTTGCCAAAATT
Organism: Eristalis tenax; assembly: GCA_905231855.2. Lineage (NCBI taxonomy): Eukaryota > Metazoa > Arthropoda > Insecta > Diptera > Syrphidae > Eristalis > Eristalis tenax. The sequence continues at coordinate 17,282,015 of HG993125.1, read as the reverse complement.
TGCCAGGATTTCCAGTTTATATAGTTCTGGGATGCTTAATAAACGTATCGTCTGATTCGGTCCTTGCTGTTCACCGCTGCTGCGTCCAGTTCGTTGTACCAGTTTTTGAAGTCTTGCATGTGCTTGATATAGGGCTTGCATTTGATACGCTTTTCCCCACGCAAGTATTCCGTATCTGAGATGTGATTCCACAAGTCCGAAATAGCATTGTTTGATTACTGCTGATGTGCTGAGGTTGCTAAGATGAAAGAGTGCGTATACATATTGACGCATTTTTTTCTTCAAGTTGTCGATATGGTAGCTCCATTTGATGTTGTAGTCGATCATTAGTCCTAGATATTTGTATGTTGTTAAGTTTTGTTCCGGGAATATGCATTACCTTTGTCTTAAGTGCGTTGCTAATTAATCCATTGTCGTGACACCAAGCAGTGACTCTATTGAAATCAAATTGCATATATCTTTCTGATTCGTCAACGATCCTATGGCTAACTACGATTGCTGTGTCGTCCGCATACGCATAACCCGTACTATAATTCAACACTGACAGTAGATCGTTGACGTAAATGACAAAAAGCAGTGCATCTGTTTATTTGTTTGCCCTTATGGAAACCAAATTGATTTTTATTGAGAAGGTTGTATTTTTCAATAAATTCGTGAAGTCTTCTTGCCAGCACTTCATGTGTGCTTGTCGTCTATGCCCGCCGATTTGTTGTATTTCAGTGATCTTATTATATTATATACCTCTACAACAGATGCATGTTCAACGTATATGGAATGCTGTGCACAGCTTGTCTGACCAGAATATATCTGGTGAGTACATTCATGCCCAATGCTACTTACTTCCTCGTGAAGTTCTTTTTGAGGACGTCATCCAGACTAGTTTTCTTCCTACCTAATATCGAATTAACGAGCTTCCAAATCTCCCTTGGATCACTTTTATAGAGTTGGAATTGCTGTATATAGAAGTTAGCTTTTATCCTTGCCATTTTTTTATTCAGCTCGTTTCGATATGTTTTGTAGTCTCTGTGGTAGTCTTCAATTTGTCTCTTATTTTTATATCATCTGTACAGTCTACCTCTTTCCTTACAGCCATTCTTCAATTCCGCAGTAATCCAACTATGCTCAGTGCTCCTTTTCTTCTTCCTAACCGTTGACATTGCTGCCAAATTATTCATCGTTTGCCGGAAATGCTGATTTTCGTTCGTTTACATCTGTAAAGCAATTCAGCTCATCCCAGTTAAAATTGCTTATTTTCTCAAATAAAGCATGTGTTGAGATGTGGTGCCTCTATCAGATTTCTTTGTGTTCATGTCACCAGTAACTACTCCACAGTACAGGGCATAGTGGTTCGAAATACATAGTTCGATTACCGCTGAGTTGATGTCCGCCTGTCTTACTCTCATCAAATTAGGATCGATCAGAGTTTTTGTATTTCTAACTGGATCAACACGAGTATACGAGAATATTGAATTGAAAAGCCATTTTGATGCTATCATTGAAAGATATTCACAGCCATCTGTGTTAGTTTCGTCTTTGATGTTAATGTTTGTGTCCCCCATAATTATGATGTTTCTTTTCACTCCAATTGCATCAATGTGAGCTCACGAATGGAGCGTTTTATATTTGTCTTTGATGGCCTGTATACAGAAATTATTGAAGCCTCAAAGTTACACGTTTTACATTAAAAGACACGTTTTCATATATGTAGGATATTCTTTCTACCTTTTCAAAGAAAACATCATTTTTAACATATATTGCAACTCCTCTTCCTACTGAGTAGATTCGGTTAAAAAATTCAACATTATATCTTTCAATTTGATACAGGTGATTTTCTTCCTTTTTTATGTTTGTTTCACACAACATAAGTACATCGATCTTCGACAGAAAATCATACACAAAAATTCATTTTTATTATTTTTGATAAACTTGCACACATCCGCTTTTGACTTGAGTCTTTTAAAATTCAGATTTATACTAACGTTTTCATTGGTTTCGCTTTCCATTTTTGGTGTGTTTGTTTTGTACACAAGTGTGTTTACGATCTAATTGAGAAACATCTATTTACATTTTTTCTAAAGGGTGATTTTTTAGCTATTATCTTTTTGGCAACACTGGTTTAAACAGCTGACGCACGTTTCGTGTTTTGTTTCACTGTCAAACATCTTCCATGTCTATAATTCAACCATGAATCGTCTTACAAACGAACAACGCTTGCAAATTATTGAATTTTATTATCAAAATGCGTGCTCTGTTAAGAAAGTTCATCGCGCGCTTCTTCCGTTTTATGGTGTGTTCAGCGACGAAGCTCATTTTTGGCTCAATGGGTACGTAAATAAGCAGAATTGTCGATTTTGGAGTGAATATCAGCCAGAGGCATTGCAAGAGCTACCAATGCATCCAGAAAAAGTCACAGTTTGGTGCGGTTTATGGGCTGGTGGCATCATTGGACCGTACTTCTTCAAAGATAATGCAATTCGTAACGTAACTGTGAATGGTGAGCGCAACCGTGATATCCAACTTTTTTTTTGCCCAAAATGCAAGCTTGACTTCCATGACATGTGGTTTCAACAAGAGGGTGCCACATGCCACACAGCACCCTCAACAATGGACTTATTGAAAGGCGAGTTCGGTGAACATTTTATTTCATAGATCGTGCGATATAACGCCTTTAGACTAAATTTTGTGGGGCTATGTTAAAGCGCACGTCTATAGAGACAAGCCCGCTTCAATTGATGCATTGGAATACAACATTGTAGCATTTATTCGTGAGATGCCGGCCGAAATGTTGGAAGGAGTATGCCAAAATTGGACTAAGCGGATATACCATTTGAGGCGCAGTCAAGGTCAACATTTGCATGAAATAATCTTCAAACATTAAATTATATGTACCGTACTATCGATTCAAATAAAGATTTCATGATTTTTTTTTTTTTAATTTTATGCATTTTTGTTTGAAAAACTTTCCTATAGATTTTAAAAAATCACCCTTTATATCGTCGATTGAGTGTATATCGACAATACGGTCTCTATCATTTTTTCTTGCAAGTTCCTGTTACCGTTCCTGTACCAAACATATTTATAATTGACAGCTTTTGACTTCGATTCAGCTAAACAAAGAATTTTCTTAAAGTGTTGTGTCAAGTGTTCGTTAATAAATACGTTTTGATTAGCGTATGCCGGGTTGACTGCTTGTTTTGTTTTAGTGCAAATCTCCCCGTATTTTAGTGTTCGTTTTGTTTGGGTTTCTCCAGGAACGCGGTTCTTCTTGTTTCCGTGCAAAACTCACAACAGTATTTTTTACTTTCCTGATTTTGCATATTCTTTTAACAATGATTTTATTTCTTTCAGTTCATTTCGGAGATCACTGTTATCATGCAGTATTTCTTCGTTAGAGTTCGCCTTGGGGAATTTGCGGTTCTGGATCTTTTTGCAGTCTGGGCTTCTGTTGGAGTTTTTTCCTTTATTCGACACGATGTACATGACCAATTCTTTTTTGCTTGCATGGACATTTTTCTGTACGAGTTTTTCGAAAGCGTAGTACATTCATAGTGGAAGTCCCCACCGCCATTCGAACTGTTTATAAATTCACCGTCAAGCGATAGGGGCTCATTGCAGCGGCTACAATTGTTTACATCCATTACCTTATTTTATAATAATATACAAAACTAGTAACTTTAAAAATTAAATAAAGTCAACTCTGTTGCGCTGTGCTGTTTGCTTTTTATTTGGAATTGCAAAAAAAGGAAAACTATCCTATTTTAACGGACACTGTCTAAAACACTTCTTCACTGGTTGAAATCTCAACTGTCGATCAAAAGTGAACTAGTTCACTTAAAAATTTAATTCTTCTCACACTCCTCAAAGGATACTAGGCCTTTAAAAGTAGATAGATAGATGATGTTTGACAGTGAAACAAAACACGAAACGTGCGTCAGCTGTTTAAACCAGTGATGCAAAAAAGATAATAGCTAACCCTATAGATTTCCTTATTCATAGTTCTAAAACGTCTTTTTATGATTATTTCCTCTTCTGATAATGAGCTCATAACGCATCTTAATATTAATAAAGTATAACTGAACAGCCGGCAGGAAATTGCAATACTAACTGTAAGCATCAATCACGTAAGGGTTTTTGTTTGTAGTTTTCGCTTGAATAGAAGAAAATAACTTTGTAAAATATGTTATTGTATATTATTATATCTTAGTTGTAAAGATTCATATAATCCTAAATCTCTAAAAATGAGTTATTTGAAACTTGAGATGTAAAACTTTAGCTCCAATAAATAAAAATAAAAATAAACAAAAATCAAAATAATGTGGAGCTCATGTCTAGAGAAGCGTGTCCAACGTGCTCTACTGTAATTGTAGGGGTGCTTTTGAAGAAACTCTCATAATTCCGCAATATCGTTAGGAATCTTAATTTTGGCACTGAGTCCGCAATGGTCACTGAGACACACGAATGTATTCAAACAGTTTATCGTTTGTGAGTTTGTGTCTGTCAGCTACAGTATTGGTCTAACAGCAGGAGATCCAGATAAGAGCCGCTTCTAGGGAACGACGAGATCTTTGTTGCTTTCAAATCGAGTCTATACTCGACACTGTGCAAGCAAAACTAGCTATGAAGCTGGTCCCCTCTGTAATTGGAAACTATGTATCCCCAATATCCATGTCGGGCGTTTAAGTCCCCGGCCAAAATAAAATAGTTCTCTTCCGAGTCCACCCTTAGACGTCGAAAGAGTGAATCGAGCTCTGATATAGTTGTTCTGGAACTAGGGTTGCCGGAGGAGTAGACCGATACCGCATACAACCTCCTTCCACTGCGGAGTAAAATGTACACGATGCAGGCCTCCAACTCCTCAAACCTTCGCACTTCACTACTATACAATACTTTATGTTTTATGTGATTTTTAATGAGGATTGCAACACCGCCTCCACCACTGGAATTGGGACGGTTTCTTCCAGTAACATTGTAATTACTGTGCTCCAATTTGCTTCCCACCGGCTCTAGGGTTTGATCGTCCAACAATCTATAGAGCTCGTTTATTCATGGGATCCCTTTCAATGAATTTCATCTTTTTTCATTCATTGCAAGGATCTTAAAAATATTCTTCGTCTGCACAGCCATCAGGACTTTTGCCGTACAACCCTGCAGAACCCACTGCAGGAGCGCCAACATTTGGCCGAACTGCTCCTCTAACGGAGCCACACGCCCTTCAATGGAAGCTTTTCATTCGGGGGCTGGTTCGTGTACCCTTGGCACTGAGACTTGCGGCACTACCTTCTGGAGATCCTGTTTTTAATCTGTAGTATCTCGATAATCTTATGATAGTGGTCTACTGTTTTGCAGCAGACTGAGTATTTCTCAAAATCTTACTTTTTTTTAATAATGAAGTATGTAGGGCGGCCACTACCTACGGCCGTCCTACATATCTGTGCAGTGTATAAAACATCCGACTTGTACAGATTAATCTTTGGCACTTTCTCTGTCTTCTTTTGCTGTGGTTGTTGCTGGTGTACTGCATGTTGCTGCTGCGATGTTACTTGCTGTAGTGGCTGGGCTGCTTTTTTTGTTGTTGCTGAGCTGCTGTGTGTTGAGGGACCTTCATTTGTTTTTTGGCTGCTTGTGTTGGTTGTGGTTGCAGCGTTTGTTTTTGCTCCTGGCTGGGTTGGAGCAACCACTGTTGTTGTTGCCCGAGTTGCAGAACTGCTTGTTCTTCCTCGAGTGTTCTTCTACGAAGCTCTCTAATCTCTTTAAGAAGCTTGTCGGCCTTCTCCCTCAGATTAGAGACTTTCGATTCTTTAGAGCGGATTACTGCCTCCATCTCTTCTTCTGTGTCGGAGTGCAACGATTCATAGCCATTGCTGCTAGTTGCGAATCGCCCCTCCCTCCCATCGTGAGCATTGTGTTTCGTTCTTCTCCTCTTCGCCGTGCCTTCATGGGGCATCGTTGGTTGATGGCATGACACTTTTGTCTCCCCGTTTTATATTTGTCTTTGATGGCCTGTATACAGAAATTATTGAAGCCTCAAAGTTACACGTTTTACATTAAAAGACACGTTTTCATATATGTAGGATATTCTTTCTACCTTTTCAAAGAAAACATCATTTTTAACATATATTGCAACTCCTCTTCCTACTGAGTAGATTCGGTTAAAAAATTCAACATTATATCTTTCAATTTGATACAGGTGATTTTCTTCCTTTTTTATGTTTGTTTCACACAACATAAGTACATCGATCTTCGACAGAAAATCATACACAAAAATTCATTTTTATTATTTTTGATAAACTTGCACACATCCGCTTTTGACTTGAGTATTTTAAGATTCAGATTTATACTAACGTTTTCATTGGTTTCGCTTTCCATTTTTGGTGTGTTTGTTTTGTACACAAGTGTGTTTACGATCTAATTGAGAAACATCTATTTACATTTTTTCTAAAGGGTGATTTTTTAGCTATTATCTTTTTGGCAACACTGGTTTAAACAGCTGACGCACGTTTCGTGTTTTGTTTCACTGTCAAACATCTTCCATGTCTATAATTCAACCATGAATCGTCTTACAAACGAACAACGCTTGCAAATTATTGAATTTTATTATCAAAATGCGTGCTCTGTTAAGAAAGTTCATCGCGCGCTTCTTCCGTTTTATGGTGTGTTCAGCGACGAAGCTCATTTTTGGCTCAATGGGTACGTAAATAAGCAGAATTGTCGATTTTGGAGTGAATATCAGCCAGAGGCATTGCAAGAGCTACCAATGCATCCAGAAAAAGTCACAGTTTGGTGCGGTTTATGGGCTGGTGGCATCATTGGACCGTACTTCTTCAAAGATAATGCAATTCGTAACGTAACTGTGAATGGTGAGCGCAACCGTGATATCCAACTTTTTTTTTGCCCAAAATGCAAGCTTGACTTCCATGACATGTGGTTTCAACAAGAGGGTGCCACATGCCACACAGCACCCTCAACAATGGACTTATTGAAAGGCGAGTTCGGTGAACATTTTATTTCATAGATCGTGCGATATAACGCCTTTAGACTAAATTTTGTGGGGCTATGTTAAAGCGCACGTCTATAGAGACAAGCCCGCTTCAATTGATGCATTGGAATACAACATTGTAGCATTTATTCGTGAGATGCCGGCCGAAATGTTGGAAGGAGTATGCCAAAATTGGACTAAGCGGATATACCATTTGAGGCGCAGTCAAGGTCAACATTTGCATGAAATAATCTTCAAACATTAAATTATATATACCGTACTATCGATTCAAATAAAGATTTCATGATTTTTTTTTTAATTTTATGCATTTTTGTTTGAAAAACTTTCCTATAGATTTTAAAAAATCACCCTTTATATCGTCGATTGAGTGTATATCGACAATACGGTCTCTATCATTTTTTCTTGCAAGTTCCTGTTACCGTTCCTGTACCAAACATATTTATAATTGACAGCTTTTGACTTCGATTCAGCTAAACAAAGAATTTTCTTAAAGTGTTGTGTCAAGTGTTCGTTAATAAATACGTTTTGATTAGCGTATGCCGGGTTGACTGCTTGTTTTGTTTTAGTGCAAATCTCCCCGTATTTTAGTGTTCGTTTTGTTTGGGTTTCTCCAGGAACGCGGTTCTGCTTGTTTCCGTGCAAAACTCACAACAGTATTTTTTACTTTCCTGATTTTGCATAATCTTTTAACAATGATTTTATTTCTTTCAGTTCATTTCGGAGATCACTGTTATCATGCAGTATTTCTTCGTTAGAGTTCGCCTTGGGGAATTTGCGGTTCTGGATCTTTTTGCAGTCTGGGCTTCTGTTGGAGTTTTTTCCTTTATTCGACACGATGTACATGACCAATTCTTTTTTGCTTGCATGGACATTTTTCTGTACGAGTTTTTCGAAAGCGTAGTACATTCATAGTGGAAGTCCCTACCGCCATTCGAACTGTTTATAAATTCACCGTCAAGCGATAGGGGCTCATTGCAGCGGCTACAATTGTTTACATCCATTACCTTATTTTATAATAATATACAAAACTAGTAACTTTTAAAATTAAATAAAGTCAACTCTGTTGCGCTGTGCTGTTTGCTTTTTATTTGGAATTGCAAAAAAAGGAAAACTATCCTATTTTAACGGACACTGTCTAAAACACTTCTTCACTGGTTGAAATCTCAACTGTCGATCAAAAGTGAACTAGTTCACTTAAAAATTTAATTCTTCTCACACTCCTCAAAGGATACTAGGCCTTTAAAAGTAGATAGATAGATGATGTTTGACAGTGAAACAAAACACGAAACGTGCGTCAGCTGTTTAAACCAGTGATGCAAAAAAGATAATAGCTAACCCTATAGATTTCCTTATTCATAGTTCTAAAACGTCTTTTTATGATTATTTCCTCTTCTGATAATGAGCTCATAACGCATCTTAATATTAATAAAGTATAACTGAACAGCCGGCAGGAAATTGCAATACTAACTGTAAGCATCAATCACGTAAGGGTTTTTGTTTGTAGTTTTCGCTTGAATAGAAGAAAATAACTTTGTAAAATATGTTATTGTATATTATTATATCTTAGTTTTAAAGATTCATAGAATCCTAAATCTCTAAAAATGAGTTATTTGAAACTTGAGATGTAAAACTTTAGCTCCAATAAATAAAAATAAAAATAAACAAAAATCAAAATAATGTGGAGCTCATGTCTAGAGAAGCGTGTCCAACGTGCTCTACTGTAATTGTAGGGGTGCTTTTGAAGAAACTCTCATAATTCCGCAATATCGTTAGGAATCTTAATTTTGGCACTGAGTCCGCAATGGTCACTGAGACACACGAATGTATTCAAACAGTTTATCGTTTGTGAGTTTGTGTCTGTCAGCTACAGTATTGGTCTAACAGCAGGAGATCCAGATAAGAGCCGCTTCTAGGGAACGACGAGATCTTTGTTGCTTTCAAATCGAGTCTATACTCGACACTGTGCAAGCAAAACTAGCTATGAAGCTGGTCCCCTCTGTAATTGGAAACTATGTATCCCCAATATCCATGTCGGGCGTTTAAGTCCCCGGCCAAAATAAAATAGTTCTCTTCCGAGTCCACCCTTAGACGTCGAAAGAGTGAATCGAGCTCTGATATAGTTGTTCTGGAACTAGGGTTGCCGGAGGAGTAGACCGATACCGCATACAACCTCCTTCCACTGCGGAGTAAAATGTACACGATGCAGGCCTCCAACTCCTCAAACCTTCGCACTTCACTACTATACAATACTTTATGTTTTATGTGATTTTTAATGAGGATTGCAACACCGCCTCCACCACTGGAATTGGGACGGTTTCTTCCAGTAACATTGTAATTACTGTGCTCCAATTTGCTTCCCACCGGCTCTAGGGTTTGATCGTCCAACAATCTATAGAGCTCGTTTATTCATGGGATCCCTTTCAATGAATTTCATCTTTTTTCATTCATTGCAAGGATCTTAAAAATATTCTTCGTCTGCACAGCCATCAGGACTTTTGCCGTACAACCCTGCAGAACCCACTGCAGGAGCGCCAACATTTGGCCGAACTGCTCCTCTAACGGAGCCACACGCCCTTCAATGGAAGCTTTTCATTCGGGGGCTGGTTCGTGTACCCTTGGCACTGAGACTTGCGGCACTACCTTCGGGAGATCCTGTTTTTAATCTGTAGTATCTCGATAATCTTATGATAGTGGTCTACTGTTTTGCAGCAGACTGAGTATTTCTCAAAATCTTACTTTTTTTTAATAATGAAGTATGTAGGGCGGCCACTACCTACGGCCGTCCTACATATCTGTGCAGTGTATAAAACATCCGACTTGTACAGATTAATCTTTGGCACTTTCTCTGTCTTCTTTTGCTGTGGTTGTTGCTGGTGTACTGCATGTTGCTGCTGCGATGTTACTTGCTGTAGTGGCTGGGCTGCTTTTTTTGTTGTTGCTGAGCTGCTGTGTGTTGAGGGACCTTCATTTGTTTTTTGGCTGCTTGTGTTGGTTGTGGTTGCAGCGTTTGTTTTTGCTCCTGGCTGGGTTGGAGCAACCACTGTTGTTGTTGCCCGAGTTGCAGAACTGCTTGTTCTTCCTCGAGTGTTCTTCTACGAAGCTCTCTAATCTCTTTAAGAAGCTTGTCGGTCTTCTCCCTCAGATTAGAGACTTTCGATTCTTTAGAGCGGATTACTGCCTCCATCTCTTCTTCTGTGTCGGAGTGCATCGATTCATAGCCATTGCTGCTAGTTGCGAATCGCCCCTCCCTCCCATCGTAGCCACAGTACTCTCTTTCTCCTGCCGTATTTCAGGTGACGCGTGAGCATTGCGTTTCGTTCTTCTCCTCTTCGCCTTGCCTTCATGGGGCATCGACAACACACTTTTGTCTCCCCGTCCGCTTCTAGGCTATTGGACTGTCCGTTCACTCCATGCTTCAACTCACCTCACTGCGATTTGCTTTTTCATGATCGGGAGAAAAAAAAAAGACTCGAGGGGGCCGAGTTCAAAACCCCTCTATATTACGTTTCCAGTGCCTCTTGATGATGATGACTTTGACAGTTGAGTTGCCTAATGATTTCTCATCGAGGTGACGGATTGCTCAATACTGTTCTTCAGTCTTGATTGCCTCCGTCTCTAAATTGTTGAATGCTCGTTCAATATCTATTGACATTTAGAGATTTTTTAAATAAACTATCAGTGCAGTCTCTACGCCTTTTCCCTTCATATGCGCGTGTTGCGTGCACGAGATTGGTGCTTGAGATTGGCACGAACGAATGTCTTAATGAGCTTTTCAAATGTCCTGCCGTGCAGTAGCTAGCTTTACCTGCCTTGGGGATGACAACTACTTTCATTTTCCTCTAGATAGACGGTATATAAACGTAAGTTAGGCTGCATAGGAAGAGGTTTCTCAGGATAGGAGTAATTATCTCCTTGGTCTTCTGCATCATGATAAGGACGATTCCATCGACTCCAGGGGATTTAAAAGGTTCGAATGAGTCAATAGACCATTTTATTTCACTTACTTTTCCTTCTGGAAAGTTGTGTGCGCTGTATGAGATCTTTTTGTTCTTTGTTCTTAAAAAAAAAAACCAGGGACAGTGGGACTTCTGGCTAGGACTTTCCTTAATCTGGCAGTGTCAAAGGTGCACAAGATTTCAGTACAGTAAGGCGTCCATGACTTACGCTTATGCGTTATAGTCTTCTGTGAGTCTAGAGGACTCGTCTGCGTTAAAGTAATCTAGGGTTTTTTCCTTATCGTAAGGACTTCATTGTTCCACCATGGTGGAAATCTATTTTTTGAGCAGGAATATTGAAGACATGCCTTTGTCACCCTGCTCAATGCCGTTGGTGTTCTGTGTTGCTTTGTGAGCTGGTTGTCTCGTGAGCCTTCCTACTTCCTACTTAGATGTTGGTGCTGATAAAAAATTAGCCTCTAGCGCCCTCTCGATGGGCCCTGGCAAAAATGTTCGAAGGTTTTCTAAATTAAGTGCTGATATTAGCCAAAATACATTATATACATTTTCATATGATATTTGTTTTAAAAGGTTGATAAGTTCGAACTAATATTTTCCTTGTACAATTCTCTTCTACTCCGTCGTACGTATGTATATACATTTGCTTGAACACATATATATAAATAAGTATATATACATAAATGTCTATTGCTCATGTATGTCTAACCATTCTTGCATCAGTCATGCCGGGATCTGCGAGGTATACAATCACCCACTCGGATGTTGGGGTATTCGTCGAGCAATTTCGAACAGCACCAATTCATGGAGATGCTTTTCGGACTATCATCTGATATCCAATGACAGATATATCACGTAATCAAATATATTTCCTACGAAAACGTCTCATATAAATATTTTGAGTCAATGACGAAGCTTATCAAGATATCGAAACGCTGGATAGTAATCAGAAAGCAGTGATTCGAAGTATCAAGACCAACACGAAGCTAATGCAATCATCTATTACCGGTGTTAATGATACAGAAGCAAGAGTAAGCAACAAAATAAACGCTTTCACCAAAAAGCTCAAGCTTGTCTAGAAGAGAAATAGAATCAAAATCATCCGAAGTGATAATAACAGGATGTTTTGAGGTCGTTGAAACTAGTTAATATAAATTTGACATTTATCATACAAAATTGATGTGCTGAAGAGATAAATATTTCTTCTAAAATGAATCAAAAATCATACGGTTCATCCTTTTCTAAAATTGAAAAAGTACAAGTAATCACCATTGCATCAAGTTCAAAAGTTGTTCCGCGAATATATAGAAGCAAAACCTTGCAGTCGCTTAGAACTGCTGTTGAATTGCAGCACGTAGCAATAGGAACGCGCAATAGTTCTCGCTATCAACAAAGAGTATATCGCCAAAAAGCATCAGATTATACCTAATGAGTTAGAGCAGCAGGCCGCAAGAAGCAGCCATTCTGCACTAATTCCAGAATGATTAGATCAACAATCAGAGCCTGACTTTGCCAATGTATGTAGTATGGCCATATTTCAAAATCATTTTGGAACCACTGCGGCGAATCAGGAAAATGCAACGCATATATACGAGATTTCACCTCTAAATAAAGCAAGTGAAGTCAGTCACCGGCAGCTCCTCGAATTACATCACATTATGTAAGAACATCGATATCACGAGTACAATCAGAACCGTACGAATAGCGCCCACTCGAAGGCTAACGATTTCCTAAGCTGACCAAAGCAGCGTAACAATACAAGTCGAACATAGTCAGTCTAGAGATAGTCATCAGCCCAGTTATGTAAAAACAATACCACACCGTGGCACATACCATGCTCAAAGTTGACAAGAGATTAAGTTCAGACTCGTCGTTCCTAAGCTATTTTTCGGACAATCAGAAATGTTTTGACATCCAATCAAAGCTAGGGTTAAGTCAAAGCCAGCAATGCTAAAAAATTATAATAATTTGCAAAAAAAGTGAAAAGTCTGATTTTTACCATCGAATTAAGCGGCTTACAGACATAATGAACAATTCTTCTAAACTTCAGGAATTGATTGAAAAGCTGCACGCATACCATCAATTCTGCTTGCGAAAATATTAATTTCATTTGTCACAGGAAAATGAAAGGGCGAACCTACTCGAGCTTTCTAACTGCATATTTGAAGTCGTCGTTTCTGCTGGCAGTAAGCGTGTAACAACCAGCAAAATAAACGAAAGCAGTAACTAAAGCAAGAAAAACACCACAAGTGTATTTTCACACACACAGAAAAGAAAAGAGTGCGCAAACATTCTTGCAATAACATTGCCAGAAAGTCGATCGAAATGAGCGGTGGAGAACAGTGGGATAGCACAACCTCGCTCTAATAAGTGCAGGGGTAAAAAAGTATGCGTTATCAACAATGTTCAAATTCGTAACCATTTCAATTATCGGAGTGAACAAAATTATTAAAACATTTGCTTTTATCGTGCAGGGCTAATCATATCATAGATCGCATCTCCGCCCCAAACATGAGTACAACGCTCATATCTGGTTTGGTGCCCCCAAGACCTCCTTGCACCTACCAGATATAATCCAAAAGCGACAGATAATATAGAAGATACTTACAGGAGACAACAATATTGCCCGTCTAGCCACGTACAAACAAACGTAAAGTTAAATTTAGCGACTCGTTCTTCAGCCGCCCCACACGAAAATGGAATGCTCTTCCCAGCCTGATATTCCACACATACTACAATCCGCAGATATTTAAGACCGATGTGCCCTCTCTCTTTCTCACTCTATACCTTCGATCCGTCCTGTGTCTTGACCCCTAACACTTAAGATTATTAGTAAACCTTTGTGCGCGCAAATTTAAAAGAAATTGGTGCACTTGGATAGACCCTTTATCTGTCGTCCGGGTGACGAGACATATCAAAAACGTGACGCGTCTGTCCGTCATCTTACTAACCGTAGTGTGCTTTTCGATACTGGATCCAAGTGTCTTTCGTAAGGACCAGTTTGGTAAAGCCGTTGGATCTACATTATCGTCATGCGTTTTCCGGTAACTAGAATTAAGGTCTAGAAGCTGGTGTCACACTCTCTGTGGACCGCAGGAAATAGAAATTGAAGCCTACGTTTTAAATTACATCCCATCTCCAACACCTTCCGTTTCCTTCGAATTTGATAACTCTCTAAGCCTAAATCTCTGTCACTTAGCTGACCTACAATTCAATTTAACGGTACCTATCGATGATTTACTCGGATCAGATATATCTTGGAATATTCTGCTCGATGGCCGTCGTACTGATAGGAACGGTGGGGTGATCTCCCAGAACATTTTGGGGGATTCAATCTGCCAATTTGAGGATGAGGTCGATACGCTTTTTTGTAGTCTTTTCGCGCCAACCGGATAACAAGTATGTACATTGTTGGGTTTGCCGTTTCGTATAACAGACGTTTCACGTTCACTAACACACTGTCGGTAGCGTTGGCTCGATATTTCTCCTTGGAACGTCGTTCTTCATGCAACGAAAGGCCTCGTACTGAATACTGCAAATTCATGCAGACGTACGACGAACTGGGACACATGCAGTGCATGTCAGAGAATGAAATCGAACCCACATCTGGCAACGTATTTGTTTGCCATCCCACGCCTTTCTAACAGAAAATTTGCGAGTGGTTTTTGACGAGTCACATAAAGATTGAAAAGGGTAGTCGCAACGACATGTTACACGTCGGGCCTCCACTTCAACGGAATTTGATCAAAGTTTTCATGCAATTTCGATTACATAGATACGTGCTCTGTGCGGACATCGTTAAAATGTTCCGCCAGATTTGGGTTCATGAAAAGCATCGTGATTTTCAGAGAATCATATGGAGAGCATCTCCTAACAATCCGGTCTGTCTATTCGATCGACCACCCTGACCTATGGTACTGCAGCTGCACCATTTTTGTCCTTGAGTGTTCTACATCAACTGAGGACTACAAACATATATTTCCTTTGGCTGCACAAGTGATCTTGCGCAATTCGTATATGGATGATTTCGTCCCAGGTTCTGAAACGCTGGCAGAAATTTTAGGTTTGAAGGAACAGCTGATTGAGTTGCTTAGTTGTGGAGGCTTACAGCTGAGCAAGTGGAGCTCTAATTGTTGGTCGATCATTGGTGACTCTGATTGTGACCGAAACGTTAGTCTAGATAACAATTGTGAAAGTCATTGGAAGAACGTTTTAGGGCTGATTTGGAATCCGCTCCTGGACATCTTTTCATTTAAGATATCACTCACAGAACAACCGGTGCCCACAAAGCAAAACCTGCTGTCTGAAATAGCAAAGATCTTCGATCCTCTAGGCTTCTACCTAATTCAAGATATTATTTCATGGCTATGGGATAAAAACAGTCGTTTCCCTTGTTCAAATAATTGCCTTCACCGATTCAAAAATAGTCTCAGATTGGCTATCTTCTTCCCCCCGTATATGGAACACTTTTGTAGCAAATCGGAAATCTTAGAAAATCTGCCCCGTTCTGTTTGAAAACACGTTTGTTCGGAAGATAATCCTGCAGACTGTGCATCTAGAGGAATTAAACCGCTCAAGGTAATGCAGTGTGAAATCTGGTGGAACGGTTCTGTATGATTTAGTATGACCGTAAGCAATTGGTTGTAGTGAAACAGGGGAGTTGAGACCAACGTTGGTACATATTACGTTGCGAGTGGAACATTTCCTGCACGATTGAACCGTGAGAGTATCTTCGTGACAGAAACTGGTAAACATTGTGGCCAAAATCACAGTCGAAAAGTGCTGAAGAAACCCGAAGCTGAAAACGGGATACTTCGCCTTATTCGTATGCATGGGTAACAAGGCAATGCATCTTTAAGTGGTTAGTGATTTAACATCAGAAGCGTTTTTGTCGCTGCACTTCGCAGATTTATTACGAAGCGAGGAATATCCATCGTTATATTTTCAGGCAACGAAATACATTTTCATGGTGCATCTCGTTACCTGACTGACGTGTACAAACTAAAATCACTAACGCATTGTCTACAGAAGGCATCAGATTGGAATTAATTATGCCACATTCTCCCCATTTCTGCGGTATTTGTGCTTTAGGAATTAAGTGCGTCAAACAGCATCTTCGTCGCATCTTTGTCAATTCTATTCTCACCTTTGAGGATATGTCCACCTTGTTATCTCAAATAGAGGCTTTATTATCCAGACCACTTTGTGCTATATACGACACAGATTTGAACCCTCTAACTCCGTCTCATTTTCTAATAGGTAGACCTTACACAGCAATATCCGAGCCTAACGTTGGTGCAGGGGTTTTTCGTCACCGATGGAGGACAGCAGCACCCCAAATTGATGAAGGTTCAGCGAGAATATCAAGTTGGCGACTTGGTCGTAGTGAGGGAACCAAATTTGCCTCCGTCTAGTCCCTCCACTCATCCAGGCAAAGACGGACATATGCGAGTAGTTTCAGTTCGCACTAGTTGCGGAGTATTCTTACGGCCCATTTCAAAGATTGCAGTTTTGCCGCGTACCTGAAACCCTTCAGAGAGGCGACTAGTTTGGAAATGAAATTAATTTTGAAAATTGTTGTGTGTACAAATCATTTATTCATTAATACATTAATTTTCACATTGTTAGATAGTTTGCTTCACATGTTAAAATATTGTAATTATTATTAAAATATATTTCGTATGCTTTCCTAATCAATCGCTTATCACTTCGAACCCAAGTTTTTTCCAGAAGTCCCAATTCCCATGTAATAGTGGTGAGTTCGAAAGATGAGCGATTGAGAGCTTTCACTTGTCTCTCCTTAATCTCATCCACTTTTTCTTCAACCACCACCCACTACAGGTTGTCTTGGCCGGGAAATAAAGTGTTGCAACCTTGTAATAAACCTGGAATTTGTTTTTCATTTGTTCTCACTCGAATTAATTGATTGTAGATCAGTCACCAAACTTAGCTACCGATTACCAATTCTTATATGTTCTCCACGGAATACTGCTTACCAAAAAACCAAATTCAAGCCCAAGTCAGAACGGCAATTTTACTGGTAGCTGCACCAAAACTAGTCTCCGCAGCCGCTAGCTTTTTTAATTGAAAGTGAAGGTTGCTCTAAGGAAAAAAAGATAATTAATAAGAAAAAACTAAAAAAACATAAAAATCGAAGAAATATATCTGTGAAATAAAGTAATAACGGTAAGTTATAACGACATAAATTAACTGATTAACCTGATGCGCAACAAGCGAGTCTATCTATCATAGTTTGTTCAGATTTGTATCTCTTGTGGTTCTTAAACTACAGACAAAAGGAAAACGACATAAGTCTTTGTGATACTAGGAAAACAGCATAAGTCCAATACTCTAATCCAATACAACTAATTTTCTATTTGCTCTTCTGCCATAACAACAAACCAAATAAACGCACACATAAATTCACATATGCTCTGTTCCAAAATTTTTAAAATCGTATACCGCGATCATAACTTTACTTGTGTCTTTTTTCCAAAACAAATTTGTAAGTTATACGAAGATAAGTTGCCTTGTGTAGTTTCTCCTAATTCGTTTCTGTACAAAAACAAAACACAAGTTAACTTGTTTACTTTTTTCTTATTATTTTTTGTAAAAAGACCGAACACAAGTTGACTTGTGCTGTTGTTCCAAAAGACGTAATTGATTACCCCAGAAAATAAGCATACATATGCCGATATTCTGCGAACAAACGCATACTAAAGAGTGATTTTTTAAAAGCTATAGGAAAGTTTTTCAAAAAAGAACACATAAAATTCAGAAAAATGCATGAAATCTTTATTTGAATCGATATATAATATTTGAATCGGTCCATATAATTTAATGTTTGAAGATTATTTCATGCAAATGTTGACCTTGACTGCGCCTCAAAAGGTCCATCCGCTTAGACCAATTTTGCCATACTCTTTCCAACATTTCGGCCGGTATCTCACGAATAAATGCTTCAATTTTGTCTTCCAATGTGTCAATTGAAGCTGGCTTGTCTGTATAGAAATGAGCTTTAACATAGGCACACAAAAAATAGTCTAAAGGCGTTAAATCGCTCGATCTAGGCGGCCAATTGACCGGTCCCGAATGTGAAATAAAATGTTCACCGAACTCGCCCCTCAATAAGTCCATTGTTGAGGGTGCTCTGTGGCATGTGGCACCGTCTTGTTGAAACCACATATCATGCAAGTCAAGCTCTTGCATTTTGGGCAAAAAAAAGTTCGATATCATCTCACGGTAGCGCTCACCATTCACAGTTACGTTACGAATCGCATCATCTTTGAAGAAGTACGGTCCAATGATGCCACCAGCCCATAAACCGCACCAAACTGTGACTTTTTCTGGATGCGTTGTTAGCTCTTGCAATGCTTCTGGCTGATATTCACTCCAAAATCGACAATTCTGCTTATTTACGTACCCATTGAGCCAACATGAGCTTCGTCGCTGAACACAATTTTTCGGTAAAAACTGAACTTGAACTTTCTTAACAGAGCACGCATTTTGATAATAAAATTCAATAATTTGCAAGCGTTGTTCGTTTGTAAGACGATTCATGGTTAAATTATAGACCAAACTGAAGATGTTTGACAGTGAAAAAAATCACGAAACGTGCAACAGCTGTTTAAACCAGTGTGGCCAATAAGATAATGCTGTTTTCTTTTTATATACATTCTGTTCTCGCAGGTTGCTGTGCTTTAGTTTTGTTTCGATTTTTCCCATAGTTTCATATATTCATAGTATGTGTCAAGAGTATTATTAATTTGTGAATTGTTTTATAAAGTATTATTTGTGTTTAATTAAGTTCATTGTTTTGAGAAACTTAAAAAAAGTGTGAAGATCTTTCTAATAAATAAAAATGGTATCACGTGGAAGCAGCATTTTGCCTTTGGTTATGGAAAGAGCTGGTGATCTAAATGCAAATCGAGAAAAGCAACGAGATACGAAACGTTTTTGAAAATATGGAAGGTAAGTTCTTCCGACTTGACTGTGGAGTAATAGTTGTGGGTAAAAAAAGGAAAAAATTAGTGGCGCGATTAGCCCCATTCCCAGAAAAAATTATAGCGTCGAACCGCGATGCCACGAAGCTCGCATAGTTGATCCGATTTCCCATGATGGAGAGAACCAACAATTCAAGAAGAGAGAGAAAACGAAACCACTGAGCTGGATTTTTTTAATTATTTTGATTAACAATCTCATCCCTTTCCCTTTTTTCTTTTTTGATTTGTTCACAAACAGCCCGTGTTCCGTTCCTTGAAAATCGCTCTGAATTTGGCAATCGTACCACCCGATCCCGATCCCCAACGAAGTCCCCTCTATCCCCTCTCCTCTATCAAATCCCCCTACTTTCTTCCATCCCGCAATCCTAGATATCAGCTGAGTGTAATCCCCGCAGTTTCCTCTTAATCTCCAACTAAGGTAGCGATTGCCTACTCTTGTATGTTCCCCACGGAATACTTACCGAAAAAATTTCTCAAACAAGTTCTAGCCAGAGTCGGAATTGAACCGCCAGACGTTGGAGAGCTATGCTGATGGGATGACATGACACTATGACACTATGACAGAACTCGATAGGCAGCATCTCCTAAAACCTTTCTGGATTGAAACTATGTCCATATAACATTCCCCTTCTTCTTTCTAAAGGTTTTTGCCACACCCCCTATTTCCTTCATGTCCCTACACCAAGAGCTCTTCGGCATTAGTAAACACTTTGAGGTCTTTGGCATGCCAAATCCCAGTCGTTTTACCGTCCATGTGGACAACCTAATCTTCACTTCAAATGGCCATACATACTTTGGTGTTTGATGAGAAACGTTCGAGGAAAGGAAACCTTACTCACGCACTTTTTAGAGATGTGTTTTATTCGACGATTTAATACAGAGTAAGCGATAATCACATGTATACTAACATATATGCAAGAGATAGTTAATATGGGCAAGAGTACAAATTAGAATACATACTAAGAAGCTATGATTTCTAAGTAAGAGAGAGAGAGAGAGAGAGTACTGAAGGGTGATTTTTTAAAAGCTATAGGAAAGTTTTTTAAAAAAAAACACATAAAATTCAGAAAAATGCATGAAATCTTTATTTTATTCGATAGTACGGTCCATATATCATGCAAATGTTGACCTTGACTGCGCATCATCTTTGAAGAAGTACGGTCCAATGATGCCACCAGCCCATAAACCGCACCAAACTGTGACTTTTTCTGGATGCGTTGTTAGCTCTTGCAATGCTTCTGGCTGATATTCACTCCAAAATCGACAATTCTGCTTATTTACGTACCCATTGAGCCAACATGAGCTTCGTCGCTGAACACAATTTTTCGGTAAAAACTGAACTTGAACTTTCTTAACAGAGCACGCATTTTGATAATAAAATTCAATAATTTGCAAGCCTTGTTCGTTTGTAAGACGATTCATGGTTAAATTATAGACCAAACTGAAGATGTTTGACAGTGAAAAAAATCACGAAACGTGCAACAGCTGTTTAAACCAGTGTGGCCAATAAGATAATGCTGTTTTCTTTTTATATACATTCTGTTCTCGCAGGTTGCTGTGCTTTAGTTTTGTTTCGATTTTTCCCATAGTTTCATATATTCATAGTATGTGTCAAGAGTATTATTAATTTGTGAATTGTTTTATAAAGTATTATTTGTGTTTAATTAAGTTCATTGTTTTGAGAAACTTAAAAAAAGTGTGAAGATCTTTCTAATAAATAAAAATGGTATCACGTGGAAGCAGCATTTTGCCTTTGGTTATGGAAAGAGCTGGTGATCTAAATGCAAATCGAGAAAAGCAACGAGATACGAAACGTTTTTGAAAATATGGAAGGTAAGTTCTTCCGACTTGACTGTGGAGTAATAGTTGTGGGTAAAAAAAGGAAAAAATTAGTGGCGCGATTAGCCCCATTCCCAGAAAAAATTATAGCGTCGAACCGCGATGCCACGAAGCTCGCATGGTTGATCCGATTTCCCATGATGGAGAGAACCAACAATTCAAGAAGAGAGAGAAAACGAAACCACTGAGCTGGATTTTTTTAATTATTTTGATTAACAATCTCATCCCTTTCCCTTTTTTCTTTTTTGATTTGTTCACAAACAGCCCGTGTTCCGTTCCTTGAAAATCGCTCTGAATTTGGCAATCGTACCACCCGATCCCGATCCCCAACGAAGTCCCCTCTATCCCCTCTCCTCTATCAAATCCCCCTACTTTCTTCCATCCCGCAATCCTAGATATCAGCTGAGTGTAATCCCCGCAGTTTCCTCTTAATCTCCAACTAAGGTAGCGATTGCCTACTCTTGTATGTTCCCCACGGAATACTTACCGAAAAAATTTCTCAAACAAGTTCTAGCCAGAGTCGGAATTGAACCGCCAGACGTTGGAGAGCTATGCTGATGGGATGACATGACACTATGACACTATGACAGAACTCGATAGGCAGCATCTCCTAAAACCTTTCTGGATTGAAACTATGTCCATATAACATTCCCCTTCTTCTTTCTAAAGGTTTTTGCCACACCCCCTATTTCCTTCATGTCCCTACACCAAGAGCTCTTCGGCATTAGTAAACACTTTGAGGTCTTTGGCATGCCAAATCCCAGTCGTTTTACCGTCCATGTGGACAACCTAATCTTCACTTCAAATGGCCATACATACTTTGGTGTTTGATGAGAAACGTTCGAGGAAAGGAAACCTTACTCACGCACTTTTTAGAGATGTGTTTTATTCGACGATTTAATACAGAGTAAGCGATAATCACATGTATACTAACATATATGCAAGAGATAGTTAATATGGGCAAGAGTACAAATTAGAATACATACTAAGAAGCTATGATTTCTAAGTAAGAGAGAGAGAGAGAGAGAGTACTGAAGGGTGATTTTTTAAAAGCTATAGGAAAGTTTTTTAAAAAAAAACACATAAAATTCAGAAAAATGCATGAAATCTTTATTTTATTCGATAGTACGGTCCATATATCATGCAAATGTTGACCTTGACTGCGCATCATCTTTGAAGAAGTACGGTCCAATGATGTCACCATCCCATAAACCGCACCAAACTGTGACTTTTTTTGGATGAATTGGTAGCTCTTGCAATGATATTCACTCCAAAATCGACAAACCTGCTTATTTACGTACCCATTGAGCCAACAATGAGCTTCGTCGCTGAACACAATTTTTCGGTAAAAACTGAACTTGAACTTTCTTAACAGAGCCCGCATTTTGATAATAAAATTCAATAATTTGCAAGCGTTGTTCATTTGTAAGACGATTCATGGTTAAATTATAGACCAAACTGAAGATGTTTGACAGTGAAACAAAACACGAAACGTGCGTCAGCTGTTTAAACCAGTGGTGCCAAAAAGATAATAGCTAAAAAATCACACTTTAGTATAAGAGACTTAGTGAGTGATAGTGAAAAGTATAAGAGAAATTTAGGATCTATATATGACAGTTCAACTTAAGTGTCACCCAATGAAACATTGTTTCAGCTATCCATTAGAAGTAAGGTGAAGGTGTAGGGACGACCTATCAAAAAATGAGAAGATGATAAATAACTGATGTTCCTATCAGATAATGAGCATAAAGATCTGGAGTTGATAACCGCCTCAATTTGTGCGAGCAACATTTGCGTAAGAACGGATGACTCGACCACGCGGCGTGGATGTAACTTTACCGACCCAACTCCTGACTCCCATATCCCCCCAAAGTGAGGCGCGAAGGGAGCGATAAGGTGTCGAATCCCGTCTTGTCTAGAGCGCGACATACCGCATCGTTATGCGATTGAGATGTGAGTAGTTTATGCATCTCGGAGATCACACGTACTGCGTCCTTAAAATGTGTCCCATTATCGCTATATACACTTGAGCATTTACCAAGCCGCGAGATAAACCGACGAAGGGCCACTAAAAACCCATCCGTGGATAGATCTGTTGCCAACTCTAAATACATTGCATTTGTGGCAAGGAATAGACAAATGTAACCCTTGGCTTTGCGAGGGTTACGTCCAAAGAACGTTTTTAATATCAACTGTCCATAGTCACACCCTGTATTTTAATGTGATATGCGAGAGTTGCATAACTTAAATGCGAGTGTTTGATCCGTCCATCTGCTCTTAAAAGACCGCATCTGTCCACGAAAGACGAAAGGGATTTCAGAAAAGAAACTCTGTGATACCTTCATATCCTCAGTTAAGAAACCTTGAGCAAAATCAAGACAAATACAAAGCCCGATTTACAATAAAAGAAACACTGATGTTTTTGCGGTGGTCTTAAGATTGAAGAAGAATTTTTATTATGCACAAATTCTTATTCTACCTTACAAACAAATTTCATAACTGTCAGCATTTGAGGTTCAGTAGCTCTTGCAATATGATCGCAATGACCCACATCGATCGAGCAGCGATTGACTCATTGCTAAATGAGTAAAAGTGCAAGGTGAGAAAGACTGTATTGCGAAGCAATTGAACTTCAATTGCTGACACAGCAGAAGCCTTCCACAAAAGTTAGAATTCTCCTGAATTCTGGTAATTTATTTACCATTGTCTTGTCTCTTAGTCTATAATATACGTATAAATACATTTCTGTATTGTATTTTTTTATTTTTTTTTTACAAAAGCTTTTATTTATAATACACCATATTTCGCTTTTAACATTTCTAGATCTTTCTTTATTAGTGCTTTATGTTACATTGCCTTTCATACTTATCTTAACTTTGTTTTGCTTCTTTAATAGTAGTATTAATAATAATATTACTCCTAGACACAATATAACTGTCGTACTTGTCATAGTATAGTTAATAGATCTGTGAAATTTTAATATAGATTTCAATATATAGAATATATATGAAATATATAGAAAAAATATAGATATTTAATTATAGATTTCAAATTTTCTTCTTGATTTAAAACAATCTCATCAAAAGTCAGTTCAGTATTTGATTCGAAGGTTTTTTCATATTCTGGAATTACAAAACTATCGATATATTCAAAAACATTATTGGTGGACTGTGTTTTATCAATGAATATTGAACAATTATTGTAATTAAGAAAATAATTTCCAGAAAGTATAAGTTGCCTTTCATCACAAGTACTATTTAATCTTTTCATATTTACATTTTTCAATATTAATACAGTGTTGTCTATTTCTATAATTTGTGTATTTTTTGTTAAAATACATGTTCTTTCAAAAACACAATTTTCACTTAGTTTTAGTTCTTGTATAGACTTGTTTTCTTCAGATAAAAACATTTTATTATCAATTTCTACAAAATATTCCATATCCGCTTTAATTTCTTTGAAAACATGGTTTGGCATCGGAGTTACTAATTTTTTATTTACTTTGGCAAATTCGACATGTAGCTTAATTGCAAAATAATATCTTCACTTTTAGTAACAGCTACTCCAGTTTTTACATTTGAAAGCTTTTTAAAATCAATATTATACCTTAAAATTTCATTATTCGTTAATATGTTTGGATTTAATATACCGGTTCGATCTTAAGCATCGTTTTGTTGAATGTTTTCTATATTTTCTCGAAACCTGTTAAGTTTAAACATTTCTTCTATAAAAAATACTTCTGCACTTAATCTTTTTGGTAACCCCTGAATTTCGTTAATTTTATTTAAAACCTTTTTCTATCTGATTCAATTGTGTCTTTTAACTGATAAATGCTTTCATTGTATTTGGAATTGATCTTTATTTGTTGGTTCATATTTGTTATTACGGCATGGTTATTTTGATCAACAACAGAAAATATATATAACTATATATAATAAATATAATTCCATATAACCACTTAAATGCACTTCTAACAAAATTAAAAAGTCCTCGCTTATACCTATGTGGAATAATAGAGTTTGCTTTACTCTTAATATTATTTATTTCATATACTAATAAATGCTTCCTGTCTACTTCAATACCAAAATTTTCTATGTTGGACTGAAATTGTTTAAGCACATCTAATATGTCGTGTATCTTAACTACATGTTAAATATCATACTTACTAACAATTTCTTCTGACCCTATATTAACGACAGCATATCCTAAGTTCGACTCGACTCGTTCAATTTTCAACGCCTGTGTTCGACTATTCTGGTTTTCTAAATGAAAGCTAACAGCGTGTTTTATTTTTTTATTCATTGAATTTACCAATGAATATAATTAAAGATTGTTTAGAGTTTACATATGTATCTATATGAATAATTTCGTTGATATTGGAGGGCGTTTCCGTAAATTCAAACTTTTTCTTAATGGGCTTCCTATCGTACTTTGCGGATGTACTCGTATCACAGTTGTTCACAACTTTATGGATCAAAACTCTAAGGTTCGGGCAGTAGACGATATGCTTCATACCTTCATAGTTTGAAACTATACCAGAATGACCAGATTATTTTTTATGGTATAAAGAGATTTGTCTAAGAGCTTCATCTTCACGAGTAAGATCTTAAGCAAAGTATCCACATTTAAAAAATTGTGTTCCTGTATTAGGTGGAAAAAGTTCGATCAACTTAAGTTGCACCTGGTTATATACAGAATCCTCTAATTCTGAGTACATTCCTACTTTTCCTTTAGTACCATGTCTTCGGACGATGTTATTAATATTGTGAGGTATATCATTTCGCTCAATGTAAATTCTCTTGTTACAAAATACGCTTTCTACTTAATTTTCTTTTCGATTAAGTATTATAATTTGGGTTCTGAATCGATTTACAACAGTATCCAAGCATTGGGGACTTGTCTGCTGTAAAGTTTCGATATTGTCAATATTTTCTGATAATATCTGAATCTGAATATCTTTCTGATAATCTGATTAAAAAATCAGCCACTTTATTTTCTCTACCTTTAAGGTATTCTACTTCGTAATTAAATTCTTGTAATTTGAGTAGCCACCTTTGATTTCTGGGTGAGAATTCTTTTCCGCTATATTTGGTGTTAAGGTATTTTATGGGTTGATGGTCCGTTACAATTTTAAACCTATTACCCCATAACCATGGACGAAAATAAGAAACAGACCAAACAATAGCCAATAATTCTTTATCAGTAGTCGAATAAAGTCTCTCGCGATCGTTTAAAGATCGTGAAGCAAAACAAACAGGTTGGCCTTCCTGTGTCAGTACTACTCCAATTGCGTAATTGGAAGCATTGGTATACAAAATAAAAGGTTTCTCAAAATCGGGAAATCTTACGATTGGGTGATTAACAATTATATTCTGGGTCCATTTTGTTTGTTGTTGCATCTTTTTAAGATACTTAACCATTGGGTACGCAATTTTCGAATAGTTCTGCATAAACTTCCTGTAAAAGCCTGTAACCCCTAGAAATCCTTTTAATTGTTTGACCGTTTGTGGTAATTTATAGTCGACAATGCACTTAATTTTCACAGGATTGGGTTTCATTCCATCCTTTGTTAGGATGTGTCCCAGAAATTCCGTGTCGCGTTGTAAGAACGAACATTTGTGAAATTGTACTTATTAAATATTTGTAGTTGTACTATAAATATTGTAAATTGTCAATATTCGGTAGAGGAAACTTACCATCGATAGTTATATCGTTTAAGCGTCTGTAGTCAACGCATATTCTAAATTTCTGTTTTCCTGAATTATCTTCTTTCTTTGGTACAACAACTATTGGTGAAACATATTTACTGTGTGATGTTCGTACGATTCCTTGCTTCTCCATTTCCTCAATTTGTCTTTTAACCTCATCCTCGTGCTTAGGGGGTAATCGGTACAAACGATAACATATCTGCTGATCAATTTTAGTATTGATTTCATGCATTATTGAATCAATATTTGTTAACTGATCGCTGATTGTTGTTAACTGATTCTTAAATTCGTTCAAGAGATCGTTAATCTTATCTCGTTCGTTTTGTTTTAAATGAGACAAATCTATGGATTTACTACTTTGGTCAGATAATTCAAAGCATTCTAATAATTCTCAATCATCGGAAAATAACTTTATACTTACACTATTAGTAAGCTTCATAATTTTCCCATTTTATACCACTTCATTTTGCTTCGAGGACTCATTCTAAACTCGGAAGGTGTGTCGGTTACAGTAATTTTCACTACTTGTGTTGGAACATTGTTTATTGTGTTGAAGGTTACAGTTTTCACTTCGTTCATTGGAAAACTATTGCATTCAACTTTGGTTGAGTTTACTATACTAATCGTTGAACCAGTATCTATCAATGTCTTATATTTTTTTCCACTAATTGTAAGGTTGCAAAAAACTTTATGTCCGAGGCTTAATTCTGAAAATCCTCTGGTTCAATATTATCAACTCCTCTCTGAACAATTCCTATTCGTATTTGACCTATAATTTTTTCTTTGAAATTTCATTTTTTCGTTATGTTATCTTGACTGACAAGGCAATTGTAAAAACATTAAAAAGCTCTCTTAGATTACTAACCTTAATGAAACGACAATTATTAAATACTTCTGAATATGTCTTCGTTGGTTGGAAGTGTTGACTGAGTTGGTCCTTTGTTTTATCCCATGTTGCTTCATCTCCCAGTTGGTGAATACTTCTTGCTGCTTGTCCCTGGATCTTTTCACGTAGAACTATCTGGATACAAAAGTCTTTTAAGTGTTTATCCTCTTCACTAAGTTTAAGTATGCCTTCGACTGCTTTAATAAATCACATACACTATATTTCGATTTTCCGTCGAAGCATTTCAATTGTCTGAATTGGTTAATTATATCGTTTGCACTTAATTGAAATTTGTAATTTTCATTTGATATACTAGCCGACGCCCATTTGTCTATTATTTGTTCCTGGGCCTGGATAATTGCCTGTAAGGCTGCGATTTTAGATTCATTCAATTGTTCACGAGTTGTGCTGGTAGCCATTGTATATATATAAATATAGTCTTAAACTGTGTTCAAACAATTACAAACACGATTCACTATAGCACGACACTGTTTTTTTTTTTACTTCTTAGCACTGAGAGCGTTTATCGGTTTTCTTTAACGACGTAACTCGCGCGTTCGAATTCCTCAAAAACAAAACCCGTAACATGCCTTTATACGCAGTTACTCGAATTAATTTTTGGCCAGCTTGTATATATCTGTAGCATACGATACAAGAAATGATCTTGTTTATACAAGGGGATGATAACTGATATATTTAGCGAATTAGGTTTGGCCTCCGATAATACATCTGCGGATTCTGCCAAGAATCTCAGATGTTCTATTGCCTACAAATGTTTTGAGTTGTGACGGTGGAGACGACAACAAGGCCTAAACGACTCTCGATTCGCACCAAACATTTATCTGCAGTTTGGTATTCTTAAGAGATGTTCCGATGAAATCTAGTAAACACTTTTCTAATCGTGGTAACGACATTTGCTTCAGTGGTGCCACACGGGTCTTTGCAGACATTAACGTCACGTAAAAACGGAGCAGATGAAGTGCAATATAATAAAACAACTTCCCTGATAGATTCCCGATTTCAGTAGCGGAAACTCCCCTCATATGTCCCAGAGCAATTCAATCACGCATGAATTGGATAATTCCTTGGCAAACCGACATTCTACAGATTTTAGGCATTTAGATTTAAATGAATACAATATTTTCCATCGTCAGCTTTTCGTACAGTTGAACGGAAATGTGTTTCCACAGCATCGGTCAGTTGTAACGGGATTTTGCTAAGTGGCGTTGTCTCTTCTAACTCCCAGGAGGCGTTCAACGTATTGTCGACACTGATTGTAGTGATAAACGATGAGACAAGCCCGGAAAAATTACCACCAATAAAAATCCACCCAAAAATCGATGAGTGTGATAATGGATTTCCAGTTATTTTGTCGTTGGTTAAAACATCCCAAAACTGATCTGCTTCTAATAGGATATCTACTACAGAGGGTTTATCGAATGATCGATCTGCCAAAGCTAAACCCCTGATGCTATTCAGCGATGGAGTAGAAAACGACTATTCAGGAAGACAAGACATTATCAAGGGTAAAATATATGCGACGATGTTAATAGAGCTCAATAATATGCGAGAAATTATTCGTAAATTGCAGCTACTACGAGTAGTTCCACCGTCAGATGAAGATATTCCCGATATTGAAAATTGATGATTTTCTTAGAAGGCCTACTCGATGAACACAATTTCCGAAATAAAGGATATCTGAGATCCATAATCCAACATCAAACGACATGGTTGGGTCTCCGAAGGCAATTGAAGCATAAGCCCTTGTGTTTTCATATTGTCGACGTGAATTGATATCCATAGCCAAACATTTTGGACATTGAGGTAACATGTGGTGTTCATTACACGATATGCACTTGGGTGATGTTTTCGTCAATCTTTCTGATGAATTTGCCATAAATGTCCGAGCTGTTTGATGATACTTCCTTTGTGATAAGCGATTGTTACCAGTGCTTAACTCTGAGGCTTCACAACGCGTATTCCGGAATTTGAGAAAGGCTATCATCGTAAGGTTATAATTGTCAACCCTAAATTCTGCCCAGGCATAACGAGTTTCTGCATCTACCTAAGGCAGTAGAATCACGTTCGCCTCTGTCAATTGCGTCAAGACCTCTAACGACCTCATCCGAACCGTCGGAAATTTTTCTTAAAACCGTTGGATAGGAGTTATTGAACGAAGGAAGATTCATAAAGCGTTTAATGAATGAATTGACAATTTGTACTGGACGATCATACCGAGTTTCCAATCGCTCCCACACCTGTCTGTAATTCACATCGGATATGGGCAATGAGAAAAAAGGCTTCCCCACGTAGAAATTACTTCAGGTAGTGAAATTTATGCGTTTCTGTAAAGTGAGTTTTCTTATCGATTGTGCTTATGAACAAATCTCAAAATGGCTTTATAGTTCCCAGTAAAGGGTGGTATATAATCCAGTAAAGGGCGAAATACAATACAACTGTCCGTAACGACCGTTAAATAATCGGTGCATGATGATGATGGAGTACTTTACAACCGGTGCAAGAATGAAGCTTGCTGATGCCGTATAGAATATTACACGTCTATATGTACGAAATCGACCCGCCTTTAGTGTTTTCTAGATAATCGACTTATTAATTTCGTATCAACATAAAGCAATATGATGCTAATAACAAATTGATGTGTTCGAGTACCTTCTCGCTGATGTTTTCATCAACTTACTAATCCCACGATGAACTGTTCAAAATGCTCACCAAACCCCTCGTGTTCGAATTGCATAAAAATTTCCATAAACGACACAGTAATCCACAATGTGTTCACTGTACTTAACTTTCATAACATAGTAAGCGTTCAAATGTCCCGAAAGCGTTCACGATCACACTGATTTTCACAATCAATTTTCATTTTTTTTTAATTATCCGACAATGAAGGACCGATTTGATGAGAAATGTACGAGGAAAGGAAACGAAAATTAAAACACATTACTCACGCACTTTTTAGGGATGCGTTTTATTCTACGATTTCATATAGACTAAGTGATAATCACGTATATGCTAACATATATGCAAGAGATAGTTAGTATGAGCAAGTTAGTATTTAGAAATTACAAATTAGAATACATACTAATAAAACATAGAAACTTAGTAAGAGAGAGATAGTACTAGTATAACAGTCTTAGTGAGCGATAGTGAAGAGTATAAGACATATTTAGGATCTATATAAATTTTACCTCCTAACCAGCATACAATTACACCTTGGGAACCGTCACTACCTACGGTTCTCCAGGTGATGGTAAGGAAGATGGGTAAGACCCAATCTTAAGATATTAAGACGGATAACGCCGGGACAATTTTGAATGACATATTGATCCATACTGCCTTTTTTAATTAATTTTTATATATCAATTCATTAAATACTTACATACTAGACAAAGTGCTTAATACTAGTTGGACGAACAATGATTCTATTTTAACTTGGCGGGCTCTCTTAGCTAAATTTAATCATAATCTATGTCTTTCGACTTAACCTAACAGTGCTTTTTTAAATAAATTTATATGTACTATTTATATATATTTATATATATTAAGAAAAATTGAAAAAACTTAATAACAGAACTATAATTTGTTTTTATTAAAACCTATATACTAACTTACATGCTACCTTAAAAATAACTTAAACTAACGAAAGCCAAACTACATACATATACATATCTGTATATAATGATATACTCATATGTATATATATGTCCTTACATTATGTACAATATATACACAGAGGTACACACATGTGTACGAGTGTGTATACTACCCTTCCATTTTTTGCGAACACTCTTGTTCACCTTGTACACTTCCTGAAAGACCGCGCCTTTCTTGCGAACACTCTTGTTCACCTTGTACACTTCCTGAAAGACCGCGCCAAGTACTTCCACTTTTTCTTGTGGATCTTAGACCATAAAGAAGTTATCGTCGAGTACGGCGGTATCTGGATCAATACTTGCTGTAGTCAGTATTTGTTCGTTGTCCGGCGTTCTATTTAGCTTAAGACACGGAAGATCGCTTTGCTTGTTACTTCGAAACAATTTATTTATCTGTCTGAACATGCTTGGATTGTTGGATCGAACAGCCCTAATCTTATTGTTCCAATACAGGTTAGCAGAAAGCCGGTAATTCTGTGCAATCAAAGTTTGGATGTTTTTGATGTGCGATTTCATTCTCCTAACTTCCTCGTCTCGTCTGTCCCTAAACCGCCTGTACAAGGTTTTTAGTCTTTACAGAAGCCTACTTTTTTGTTGGTGGAGTGCAGCGATTGTCGCATTGCAGTACATGTTTTTTTTATTTTTTTTGGTTGTTTGTACGTATATACCTAGGCATCGTACTGTCCATCGTTCGTTTAATTATCTCGTCCAATTGTATTAGATACATGTCAATCTCTTTGTTTGACAAGTTTCTATTGGACGGTATGTGGGTTAACAAGTTTCTATTCGACGGTATGTGGAGCTGATTCGAAGAAAGTGCTATGGTCATTTGTCTGGAGAAGCGTGTCCATCGTGCCCTAATGTAATTGTAGGGATACGTTTGAACAAACTCTCCTAATTCCGCAATGTCGTTAGGAATCTTGATTTCTAACGTGATGATGATCTCAGTGATGGTCACTGAGATACACGAATGTGTTCAAAGAGTTTACCGTTTGTGAAGTTGTGTCTGTCAGCTGTAGTCTTGCATCAAACAGCAGTAGATCCAGATAAGAGCCGCTTCTCGGAAACTACGAGATCTCTGTTGCTTTCAAATCGAGTCTCTACTCGACACTGTGCAAGCAAAACGAGTTATAAAGCTGGTCCCCTCTGTAATTGGAAACTATGTTTCCCCAATATCCATGTGAGGCATTTAAATCCAAGGCCAGAATGAAATAGTTATCTCCCGAGTCCAGCCTTAGACATCGAAAGAGTGAATCGAGCTCTGATATAGTTGTTCTGGAACTAGGGTTGACGGAGGAGTAGACCGACACCGCATACAACCTCCTTCCACTGTGGAGCGAAATGCACACGATGCAGGCCTCCAACTCCTTAAACCTGAAGTACGAAGGTTTACACTAAATTGTGTTTTATGTTATTTTTAATGAAGATCGCAACACCGCCTCCACCAATGGAATTGGGCTGCTCTCTTCTAATAACATTATATTTACGGTGCTCCAATTTGCCTCTCTGAGATAGCTTGGTTTCGCTAATCAGCATTAGCTCTGGGCTTTGAGCGTCAAACAATCTATAGAGCTCGTTTTCTTGTGGGACCCCTACCAATGAATTTACATTCACTGCAAGGATCTTAAAAATACTCTCTGTCTGCGCATCCATTAGGACTTTTGACGTGCTGGGTTCTGCAGGAGCGCCAGAATTTGGCCGACCTGCTCCTCTAACCGAGCCAACCGATGCCTTTCAATGGATGCTTTCCATTCGGGCGCTGGTTCGTGTGCTCTAGTCACTGAGGCTTGCGGCACTACGCCCGGTAGTTCCTGCTCTTCCGTGCTCCTCTGGCCCGACGCCATTTGGGCGTAGGTCAATTGAGGTGTGACGGGTATGGCTGCCCCGTGTGGATTTTTCACTGGGGGCTGCTTCTGCAGAACTTCAGGAACGAATATAACAACAAATTTACGAACGTGTTTGTCTAAAGATGGATTCAAAGTGCGTGTTGTATCTCAGTCAATCGTTTTAAGCAATTAAAAATAAAAGCACATCCAAAAACTAACATGTGACATCATTGAGGTTACTAAATTAATCAAGCAGAAGCCTGTTTCAAGCATTAATACAAACCCAGATAAAGAAGCACAAGACTGACTATGCCGAGTAACCAGATCGGATAAATCTTTAAGGTTGGAGTTAGTCTAAATATTAAATTAAGTACTATGTTATCTACTTATAAATTTAAGAGAAGTTTCTTTAAAGCAAGTGAACGAGGTACTTTTTTATCTAGTTAGAAATGTAAGTAAGCATCATATTAAAGTAATGAAAAATTCGATGTAATATTTGAATAAGTTAATTTGAGTACATATTGTTTGTTTTAATAAAATGTGGTTATAAATGGACTTCTTAATAATATTTAACTTCACAAAGAAGAATTCTACAGATCTTATAAATGTATTAATAAAAATCCTTCAATAACAAATAACACATTTCAACTACATATTAACATACTTGTAGGAAATTACAATAATATTAGAAGTCTTCTAAATGCACATTTTAGTAAATTAACAACTGGTTTTAGAGATAAATTGCTTAAAGTTTGTAGCAAGCACATTACCAACTTAACATCAGAAATTAAAGTTACGTCATCCGAGATAATAATGGCAAGACTAACAAGTAGGCAGCATGTACAAACTAACACTGATGTATTTGCCGCTAAAATTGATGATTTGACGAAGGTCCTCAACTCCGCTAATATATCAGAAGGCTTTACGCCTGAGGCAGCTAAGAAAATATCTACACAGACAATGCAACTGCGAATTACAATGCGCTCCAATAAATAAAAACAAGGCTAAGTAATACTCATACCTTGTTCTTAATTTATACGGGTGCAGATGTATCGGTTCTCAAGCAAGGCAAAATCGAATACAAATAGTATAATCGTTTAAACTCCCACAAATCAGTGGATAGGTGATGGTGTAATCAATTCATGTGGGAACATACAGACTGATTTTGAAGCAGATAATGTACTGGTATCACATACATTTCAGGTAGTCCCTGACAATTTCCGAATACCTTGTGATGGAATATTATGTCTAGATTTTATAAACAATTATAATTGTGTATTACATTCCCATCGCGATCGAAACTTGTTGATATTACGCCCAGGAAATTTTCATGACATCAGTATCGCAATCAAAAGTTCGCTCTACAAAAATTCTGTTATAATACCACTAGATCGGAGGTAATTAGAAAAATAAAAGTAATATGAAAATGAGATTCTGATTCCAAATCAACAGCTAGTGAATGGTGTTTTCATAGCTAACACAAAAGTTCCTGCTGAATGTCCATTTGTCCGTCTGATAAACGTAACCGAAAAGGACGACTTACTTAAAGACCCAGTAATTAATATCAATATCAGTATACAATTGTCCGGCACTTTTGGTTCCAAAAAATAGCCAGGTAAAACTGAAAAACGTTGAAAAGGGATCATTTTGCCTTAAAAGATTACCATATGGATTGAAAATAGCCCCTAATTCATTCCAAAGAATGATGTCGTATATGTTTGATTGGTAGTAATCGGCTGTTCGGAAAACCACATGCTCAAGAATTACGCAGATGTATTTCATCTGTGTAGAAAATATATTTTTAAATGACATGTGCTCATTTTTTTGAAGTGACTTTTCTAAGACATAGTTGCGCAGATAAAGGTATATTGCCTGATGAAAGTAAATTTGATATTATAACACATTATCTCACTCCCAAAACTGGCGATGAGGCGAAAAGGTTCCTAGTTTTTACAAATTACTATAGAAGTTTCATCCCGACTTTCGCAGAACATGCACGTATTTTAACAAGATTAAGCAGAAAGAATGTTCTATTTTCATGAACCGATTCGGACTTGTTCTCAATGAAGAACCCTTCATCCAAACTGATGCGTATACGATTAGATTTAGAGGAATACGATTTTGAAATAAAAGGGAAGGGACAAGGGAAAGGAAAAATATGTAGCCGATAAGTAACGACTCATCAAAACACTCGAAAAAACAACTGAATACATCAAACTCCGCCAATACGAATGTAAATAATTTCACAACTGAACCAAGAATTAATGAAATATTTAAAGTAATACGTATTTCATAATACGTAATACGCGTCCAAAGAATTAATGAACCAAGAATTAATGAAATATTTAAAGTAATACGAATTTCATAATACGTAATACGCGTCCAAAGTAATGGTCGCTGCTCGAACTTGGCACCCTCTGCGCAGGAGTTAAATTATTAGGAAATGCCTCATGTAGTCACTTAATTGTATTTATGGCTGCATGGTATGTGACACCGTCTTGTTGAAAGCACATGTCGGTCAAATCTATATCATGTAATTTAGGCAATCATGTCATGATAACGAACATCATTAATTAATACTGCATTGACCTAGAGGCAGCAGTAAAAACTTGTAAGTGTTCTTAAAAACGGTGCAAGTCCTATTTGCAATGGAATTAATTGAAGATGAAGCAGTGCAAAGCGTATCTGAAAGTCAATTTTGGGTCTAAATCGATCAAAAAAATGTTCGAAGTATTACAAAAAAAAGGAATTTTGAGAGTCTCTAATTTTACTTTTAACTAACTTTATTCTCATCAAGGAATATCAATTTGCGAAGGGTTTCCGGTTTTGGACAATATCAAGAAAACTTGAAAAAAGCAAAGCAAAAAATGGGCTCCACTTGTTTCAGCTGAAGTAGAAAGGTCATTTAGATATTTCAAGGCGCTTCTAAGAGCCAACCGTAGACGATATTTGCCAGAGAATTTCAAAAAAATCTTGGTAGTTCATTGCTACTACAATTAAATGCGCGTAAATGCCTTCTTTTTGCCCTTTTAAGGTTTTACTTTTTTAGGTCAACAAAATTCGGTATTTGCCCATAACAAATTATAAATTCATAAAAGGTTCCTTAATTATTCTTCACTGATTCGCATTACAGCAAAGTCATCGTCAAAACCAGAAAGTGTGGAGTTAAGCACAAATATCGACAATTTGCTGTTGAATACACAATTGTACTCGCAGGTAAATATATCACAGGAGTCTTGTAGTAATTCTAGCCCTTTGGGTTGTTTTGGTAAAACAAATGGTTTCGTAAGATCCGCAAAACGCAGGATATTAAATTCACCATCATCTCTACTATGACAAAAGAGGAAGTTCAAGACTCCTAAATGCACTGTCTACAACACACAAAAAGGAAATAAAGACACTCATCCAGAAATTTCCAGCTTACGAAAGCCATAACACAAGGCGGGATACATGAAAAAAGTATTTAAAACCTGGTTTGACAACTTCCAAGATGTGTAGCCTCTATTGTTTCGAGAGAACCAATGAGTTTATCAAGTTATACTAAAGTGTTTCGTGAGCTGAATTTGAAAATAAAATGGTGAGACGTGCGGAACTTGCGATAAGTTGCATCATAAGAATCAGCCATGGACATTTCTGAAGGAAAGTTAAAGAGTCAGGATGAGCTTGTGTGACACCAAGAAAAAGCTGATTTTGCTTACGCATGGAAGAAAACAGACAAAACGTTGGCAAAAGCAAACAAAAGTATTTCAGCATATGTATTTAATCTCCCCGGCAGCTGGCCTTCTAGTGGTGGGCAACAGGGCAACAAGTTTGGGGTGTAGTAGTCTTTTTTCATACATCCCAAGCCTAGCTAACGAAGCCCAACCCCCCAAATAACAAGAAGAACACGATTGGCCTCGGATATTGCCTACCATGGTGTGCCAGGGCCCCATTTGGAGCCAGGACTGAATGGTGGCAGTATGCGAGCGTCTGGTTTCCGGTCTGTCCCGCTCGGTAGCTGGTCGGGCTTAGCCTGAAGGAACTACAGCGGTTGCCTCGTGAGCCGCTATGGGAGTGGGGTCCCCCCTATGTCACAAACCACGCCATCCGCAAACCAGTGCGTACGGGGAGCAAAAGGCAAGAAGAAGACAGAAGAAGAAAACAGACAAAACGTTGGCAAAAGCAAACAAAAGTATTTCAGCATATGTATTTAATCTCCCCGGCAGCTGGCCTTCTAGTGGTGGGCAACAGGGCAACAAGTTTGGGGTGTAGTAGTCTTTTTTCATACATCCCAAGCCTAGCTAACGAAGCCCAACCCCCCAAATAACAAGAAGAACACGATTGGCCTCGGATATTGCCTACCATGGTGTGCCAGGGCCCCATTTGGAGCCAGGACTGAATGGTGGCAGTATGCGAGCGTCTGGTTTCCGGTCTGTCCCGCTCGGTAGCTGGTCGGGCTTAGCCTGAAGGAACTACAGCGGTTGCCTCGTGAGCCGCTATGGGAGTGGGGTCCCCCCTATGTCACAAACCACGCCATCCGCAAACCAGTGCGTACGGGGAGCAAAAGGCAACGGACAACGGCATCGAATTAGGATAAAAAAAAAATGTTTAGGAAATGCCTCATGTAGTCACTAAATTGTATTTATGGCTGCATTTTGGTCAAATCTATAGCGTTTAACTTGCGGTAGTCAATTACAAGCCAATACCTTCCGAGAGCAGTTTTGCTATTTGGATGGATGGATTTTCCTAATCCATATACTTTACCATACACGACTTAGTCAGGATTTTTAAGGTTAACGAAGAAGATATTCCGAAGACAGCATTTTCTGTAGATAATAGCCATTACGAATTTATTCGTATGCCTTTCGGCCTGAAAAATGCATCCTCAACATTTCAACGGGTCATAGATAACGTTTTATGTGAACTCCAGGGAAAAGTGTGTTTTGTGTACATGGACGATATCATCGTGTTCTCAACTTCCTTACAAGAGCACATTCAAAATCTAAACGCGGTTTTCAAAAGCTTAAAGGAAGCGAATCTCTAAATACATCCAGAGACATCAGAATTTCTATGTAAAGAGGTATCCTTTTTGGGACATTTGCTTACAACCAGCGGAGTAAAACCTAACTCGTTCGTTACTTGGGCTTCTCGGTTATTACCGGAAATTTATTAGAGACTTCGCTAACTTAACAAACCCAATGGTTAGAGGACGGTATATGCCTTCGTAAAGGTAATAGCATTAAATTGGACTCCAGATATAATGAGTGTTTTTAGACATGCAAAACGTTACTCTGTAAAGCCCCATTTAACAATATCAGGACTTTCCCAAACCTTTCATTTCCTTAATCAATAATGTTGATGAATCGGGAAATATATCCACAATTCACTCAGGGCAGGAAAACTTAAAAGACGGTATACCGATAAAGCAAAGGGCTTTGAATGAATTCTCGAATCAAATAATACTGAAACACGATGTAATAAAAACTTAAATGGTTGTCACATTAAAAATTTTATTTCAAAGAAAAAAAAAAGACATTGAGTATGAAGATAGGTAAGGAAGATATCGTTGTTTCCATTTTTTAGAACTACATGAATTCCAAGGGTTTGACAGCAATTGTAACTGACGATGAAACTTTTGGAACAGTGCAATCTGTTTAGTCCAAATATTTTAGTAGCCGTTACTTAAAATTGGTAAGATCGCATATCTTATTAGATGATGTCCCTTATTAGATGATGACCAGGAAAAATTAGTAATAGAATATTTTTCTCAATCAATCCACAGGTGTATAGACGAAACATTTTATCATTTAAGGCGGAAATCTTACTTTCCAAATATGGAACATGTTATAACCCGTATTATCAACTCATGCGAAGTATGTCACATAAACAAATATGACAGAAGTAGAGATAAATTGAAGTATCAGTTAACTGAAACACCCTCAACATCCTTAGAGATTCTCCACTTAGATATTTATTCTATACACAAGGAAAACGTTCTTACTATAATAGACAAAATTTATAAGGTTTTCTAGTGTTTATTTAGTCTCATCTAGAAATAGTATCTATTTAATATAGTTATTGAAGCATTTTTTCTCCGACCATGGAATTCCTAGGAAAGTCATAACTGACAACGGCAGTGAATTTGTGCCTACGCTATTTAAAGATTTTCTACATCTGTATGGTATAAATCAGCATACAATATGCGCTAAGAGTCCTACAGGGAACTCACCTGTCGAATGATTTCATTCGACTTTAACTGAACTCATTAGAATAATAAAATATGAGTATAAAGACAAAGCTATAGGTGAAGTAGTCGATGAAGCCGTTATAACTTAAATAACTTAAAATATATTTTCTATGAACCCAGGAAGTAAGACAGAGCAAGAGTACCTCAGACAGCATATTAAAGATTACAATACTTTATCCCAACTGATTCATAAACGAAATTTAGTGACTAAACAAAAAACTACAGGCAAAATTAACAAAAATCGAAAAAAAAAACCCAACGGAGTTTTCACCTAACGAGAGAATATTTCAGCTTGATGATAGGTAACAAACTAGCTCCTAAATAGTCCAAGCATATAGTAACTAAGAATAACATAATTATGTTAGACACAAATAAAAGAAAGGTGCACAAGCAAAAAGTAAAGAAGAACGTAAAACGTGCTTGACTCTTAGTGGTTAGTCGCCCATTGTAGATTACATATGAATTATTAATATGTATTTATCATACATATACATATGCACTATCTTTTCGTTTTGTGTGCAGAGAATTATATCGCAAGAATTATACGCACAACTTGTTTTGTTCAGAACACATAGTTAAATTGTACAAAAAAAGAAAAAAGAAAACAGTAATAATAATAATAACAAACCCAATCCCAACCAACTGATGAATAAAAGAGCCTTGACCGCGGATAAACTCTGACCTTATTAGTACAAACATGAAATCAATTCTTAAACGTTCACCATCAAAAATGAACTGACCACCAATTACTTCTCCTAAACACCTTAAATTGCATAAGCTTGTGTGAACTTTCACTCATCACATTCATAAAGTTCACTCTTAGAGGAGAGGAGTTACACACTCTGGTTGGCAACAATACTTCTCATGCCACACACCACGCATGTTTTTCGTGATCAATGCAACCATGTGCTGCATTGACACAAACTGACCAATCACGCATGCAATCACGAAGAAATTCGCGAACACGTGACTAGGGTAAGTCAAGCCAAGAACATACGTTTTTTGAAGACAAGGACAACTGATCACGTGAGGAGCTACTATTGAGACATTACGACATCTCTCTCTATGGAAAGTATGCAGATCTCTGATGGTCCACAGGGAGCAACCAAGGAGTTGAGGACAGCAGAAGACAAGACGGGAGCACATTCAATACTAAGGTTCAGAACTAAAGAGATTGTAATTAAATCAAGGTTCTAAGTTTACCACAAAACAAACAAAGGAAATTTGAAAATTAAATAAAAAATAAAAAATAAATAAAAACAAAACAATACAAAATCATTTGTGTTTTTATTTAAATAAAAAAACTATTATTCGCGCACTCGATAAGTTTGTGGCCGTATGTGCTGATGCTGGAATGAAGGTCAACGTGAACAAATCGGAGGTTATGATCATCTTCAAAATTACTGTTCACTGCACTCTACAGGTTAGTGGAGCAGGTGGAGAAGTTTTAGTATATCGGGTTAAGTATCTCTTTTTCACGAGTGATGGAAGGGCTAATGCTGAGCTTTCATGTAGGATTGGTCAAGCTGGGTCAATTTTAAAACAGTTTCATAGATCTGTAATCAGGAAGGCCGAGCTTGGTCTCAAAGCCAAGTTCGCGGTTTTCAACTCAGTATTTGTTCCAACTCTCACCTATGGTCATCAAATTTGGGTAATGACCGAACGAATAAGATTGCGAATACAAGCTGCTGAGATGAGATTTCTCCATGCTGCTGTTCGAATTACTCGCCGGGATAGGATGAGAAACACGGCAGTGCGAGAGGAACTCAACATTGAGGAGCTGCTTCTTCGAACGGAGAGGGATATGCTTCGTTGGTTTGGTCACTTGGCACAAATGTCCCCTTTATCAGGACTTCCGAGGCGGGAGTTGAATGCAATTCCATCGAGAAGGCGACCGCTTGGCAGATCCAGGATGAGATGGTTGGAACAAGTCCAAGAACTTGCTTAATTGCAAATATTTCCTTTCATAAGCGTCTTAACCGTTAAATGGACCGCTTTATTTGGTCCACAATATGGATAACGATCAACCTACATGTGGCATTAGGGAATAGCAAAGAGGGGTGTAAACGAGATGGCGTGTTGTATTTTCAAATTAATGAAGGCTTTTCTGTTATAGTCAAAAACCCCAGTCCGGGTTAAAACAATAACTTGAAGTTATTGACAAACAATTTCTTTAATCAGGTTATACTATAGGTTATAATTTGGTTCATTAATGTACAAAAACACCTTAGACGAAAATAAGCCAATCAAGACAATTATCTTAAAAAACGTGGCGGAAATATTATCGACAAATCTGACATTAAAATTATTCAACATGTCCCTCCTTTTTCAAGAGAAAACGCCCAATTTCTCGTTTTTCTGCTTGACTTCACACATCCCCAAGCTCATGCCCTTTATAGATATTTGATTGCTGTTTTCATAGCAAACAGGGAAAACGTCTATCCAGATGTATATGACAGTGATGCTGATAATGCCATTAATTAAAAAATTACATATTTTCATCATTTAATTACTTTAATAAAATCAAAACTTTTTTGCTTTTTCAATGTTTACTGAAAACATTTAGTTTTTATATATTTGCTTCTTAATGTGTGATGAAAAAGAAGGTAGAGTATTATTCATAGCCTTCACTGATAGTAAGTAATTATATTAAAATTCTATGATTTTGACTTTTGGAAAAATAGCACAAAATAAATTAAGAAAAATTATTTCATTTAACTCATTTAGCAAAAAAAAACATGAGTTGACTTAACTAAATGTTTAAAAAGGAAAAACGACGTAAGTCGTGTTTTAATCGAAATGAGCAGTGAATAGACAAAAATGTTACTTTTATTAAAAAAATAAATAAATTCTACAGCAATATTACATATTTTTGCATTTACACTTCGTCCATTAGTTTTTTACTTGATTTGCCAACATATAACGGAACTTTATTCCTGTTACGCTTAACTATCTATTTTCCTATTCGGTGACAAACAAAAAGTAATTCTATCAAGTTTATAAAACCTCTAGTTATATGTGGTCACCTATAGGGGGCGTAAAGCCCATGGCATCCATCCTCCAGAAACCTCATGGATATAAACGTTTCTAAGTAAACAACTTCGCTCGCTTTTCTGTAAGCTAAGCTATGTTGTGTGGAGACTGCAGCGTTGCAGATGACAGATAACGATTTATCCTTTATCGTAGGGAAGAAAGATAAGAATTCGCACATGAATCCTTTCTTGGGAATGATGGAAAAATGACAAGGTATTGATGTGATGAGAAATGATATTGCAGGAATGTAATTAAATTACTGATATTGTGTAGCCATCTTTAGAGTAGCGGAGTTGTATTGGTACATAGATAAGTAATCGCGTATTACTTAAGCGATGTTAACTCACAAAATGATAAATGATAAATGATATAGGGTGCGCAGCTGATCGCAAAATGTTTCATCGGATTATGAAAGTATATAATCCGGAGTAATAAATAACATCTCGAGTTTGATACAGTTTGAAAACTCTGCAATAAGTTACAATATAAAAAAAACAGATAGTACTTAGGTCCTCAAACAAATCGGTAATTATTACCATTTGCTGAGGTCGTACAAGGTTACTTACCAAAGGGATTCTTTAAATAACAGGCAAGAAATTATGAAAAAAATAGGAGATAGCGTAACATGTATTATTCCATTGGAACATGCGTTGTCATGCGTAATTTAGTTGAATAATTTCTTTTCACTCAAATATGTCGAACTTTGTGCCTGAAAAGGTGTTTTTGCGGTAAGTTCTTCTTCATTACTTTAATATAAAGAAAACTGCTGACGAAAGTCAACCTATTTTGGTGGAAGTTTATGGTGAACATGCGCTAGCTGAGCGAACGTGACACAAGTTTTGGTTTGCACGATTTAAAAGTGGTGATTTTGGCCAAACCAGATAAAAAACGGCAAAGCCGAATATCCTTGGCGCGAATGGAATGCTCTGTATTTGGTGGGATGAGAAGAATGTGCTGTATTATGAGCTGCTAAAACCGGATGAAATCATCAATGGATAACGCTACCGAACACAATTAAGAAGAGAGCATTAGCCGAAAAATGCCCGGATTATGCGACCAGACACGAGGAAAATAAATTTCCAATATAACAACGCTCGGCCCCACGTTGCTATTCTGGTTAAGAACTATTTGTAAAAAAGAGGATGGGAAGTTTCACCCCACCGCCTTATAGCCCAGACCTTGCCCCTTCTGACTACCATTTGTTCCGGGCGATGCAGAACGCCCTCACGGAAATAAGGTTCACATCAGAGCAGAATATAAAAAATTAGCTTGATTTCTTTTGGGATCGGATC
Organism: Eristalis tenax; assembly: GCA_905231855.2. Classification (NCBI taxonomy): domain Eukaryota; kingdom Metazoa; phylum Arthropoda; class Insecta; order Diptera; family Syrphidae; genus Eristalis; species Eristalis tenax. Next base: position 17,238,581 of record HG993125.1, on the reverse strand, counting down.
TATAAATTGCCAGAAAGCTATGACTTCTTCCCATAGCTTCAGATGGACACTACTTTGAATAATAATATTGTACATTTTTTTCTTAAAGAAAAGTTCAAACTTAAAACAAAAGCTGCACGAATTGAGTTATAGACCAAATAGAAAGATAGCGTTGCTACTTACTTCACACGAACACGACGAATTTGAATCACATAATGCAACAAATGTTCTACATTTCTCTTGCTCAAAAATGTTTGCTGTTTTCTATGAAACACAACTGTAAATACCGTTTTTTTCTTGTGGAACTTTAATACCTTGGGTTATATCTGTCGTTTGATACTAAACTTTTTTCATTCGGATGACTTTGATTTTTGAATTAAGTTCCGCGGCTCTCTTAGCTCCCCATGATGTCGCACACTTATTACAAGCGGCAGTAATGCTTACAGTCCAGAAAGTGATAGGGTTCGATTTTAACCCCATTCGATAGCAGTGAGCACTTCTTCAAATCGGGTTCAGCTAACGAATGATTTCTTTATTTATTCTTTTTCTTACTCACTACTTACTCGCTATTTCCCAAAAGTTTTGAGAAAGACAAGATTGGAGGAAATGGTTAGTTAAATGAACTGTTTGTTTACGGATTGGTGGTGAAGATTGTAGTTGAATTAACTTGGGAAGGAAATAAGTTTCTGTTACCGGTGTGGTTATGAGTTATACTTTGTCCTCAAGTCCTCTCTTCTCCCTCCTTCATGATGTTAAGTATGAGATCCTTATCTAATGTCGATAAGCCATTGCCTGCTTTTGTTGTCATTTGTACAGCCTTCGGTTTTTCTTTTATATAAAGTAGGACTAGAATCACAAACGCGAGTATTCCTACGACGATTTCAATTTTATTTATGTGGTCAGTGTGATAATGTTGGATAATTCGTCTTATTATTATCAGGAAGTTAAAAAATGCAGGAATTTTGGGAATAAAAGTGAGCTTTTTTACAAACACTTATGCCATTATGATTTCTTTTATAAATTGCTGAAGTATTTGAACTTAAGGCTATGATATTCTTATTATAAACAACTTGGATTATTTGAAATAATTTACAGATTTGTTGAACTTTTGGAATCTGAATTAAATATACTAAAGTGTCATTTTAGTAATTCCTTTCTCACATCTGCATTCAAGATGTCACTTATTTCAGTTAATACATTTTCAGTGTTTTATTATTTCTATTTTATCTGTGCTTAGAATTAAGGGATTTACAATATTATTTTTAGCCAAAATTAATGAATAAATGATATTGCTTGAATTTTTTATTATTATTCGATTTCTCTTTGTCATTATTTCTGTGGCCTTTTCATAGCTATCAGCCGTTTCTTGTTTATTAACTGAATTTATGTCTAATGTCTTTATGTCTATTTGTTACATAGGTCAATTGGTTTAATTTATTTTGAATTTCAGCATTAATGTCGATCTGTCTGTTGTTAGCCCTAACAATTTCATCATCAACAGTTCCATGTCGTTACGATCCGGAGTGCTTGCTATACATTTAATTGGGGAACTTATAAAGAGCGATTTCTTAGCTATTATCTTTTTGGCAACACTGGTTTAAACAGTTGACGCACGTTTCGTGCTTTGTTTTACTGTCAAACATCTTCAGTTTGGTCTATAATTTAACCACGAATCGTCTTACAAACGAACAACTCTTGCAACTTATTAAATTTTATTATCAAAATGCGTGCTCTGTTAAGAAAGTTCATCGCGCGCTTCTTCCATTTTATGGTGTGTTCAGCGACGAAGCTCATTTTTGGCTCAATGGGTACGTAAATAAGCAGAATTGTCGATTTTGGAGTGAATATCAGCCAGTAGCATTGCAAGAATTACCAATGCCTCCAGAAAAAGTCACAGTTTGGTGCGGTTTATAGGCTGGTGGCTTCATTGGACCGTACTTCTTCAAAGATCATGCCAATCGTAACGTAACTCTGAATGGTGAGCGCTACCGTGAGATGATATCCAACTTTTTTTTTTGCCCAAAATGCAAGAGCTTGACTTGCATGACATGTGGCTTCAACAAGAGGGTGCCACATGCCACACAGCACGCGCAGCAATGGACTTATTGAGAGGCGAGTTCGGTGAAAATTTTATTTCACGTTCGGGACCGGTCAATTAGCCGCCTAGATCGTGCGATTTAACGCCTTTAGACTATTTTTTGTGGTTTTAAGTTAAACCTCATGTCTATACAGACAAGCCCGCTTTAATTGACGCATTGGAAGACAACATTGAAGCATTTATTCGTGAGATACCGGCCGAAATGTTGGAAAGAGTATGCCAAAATTGGACTAAGCAGATGGAACATTTGAGGCGCAGTCAAGGTCAACATTTGCATGAAATAATCTTCAAACATTAAATTATATGGACCGTACTATCGATTCAAATAATGATTTCATGCATTTCTCTGAATTTTATGTTTTTTTTTTTTTTTTTTTAAACTTTCCTACAGCTTTTAAAAAATCTCCCTTTAAAATCTATAGTCCGTCTACTCCTGATGGGGAATTCAAGCTACATTAGTAAACTTCTTATTTCAGTTATGTCTTGCAATAGTATTTCCACATTTAAAATGTTTATATTCTCCGACATTATTTCTTCACTATTCGAAAAATTAGTAGAATGTTGTAAGTAAAAATAGTTTACTTCAAAAATGGCAACGTCTCATGCAAGAATGGGGATGGACAGTGCTGATTTTTGCAGCGCCATCAAAAGTGTCTGAATTCTTACGATCTGTGACTGCATGAGTTGAATTGTTGTATTTATATTTAGAAAGAAGAATTAATTAAAAAATATTTTATCTGTGTAGTTTTCTTTTGTGCATCTTGCAATTTCAGCAGGAGTCTGGTCAGCAGTAGGTCTGGTACTGAATACATAAAAATGTTGAATTCATTTCTTAATAACGATTGTATAGAATTCTATGTAAAAGCACCTTCATGCACCTTATATGTAAGTACTAATCTTGGATTTCGAAATTGTGATATTATTTCAGTCAAAGGATTTTGTTTATATCAACTGCGTCTCCTGAAAGAATATGTTCAAAAAGAAAAATGTTTGAAAATTTGTCGATGCAGGTTGTGAAATATTTTGTGCAAGTATGGTTAATGTCTAACTGCAATATTTCTCCTATACACGTGGAAATGGGTGTTGGGTCTTACCTTGTGCTGTATCGGTCTACGCAGATACTTATTTTCTTTGCAAATTTTGCATTCAGATGCAAATGTTTTACATAATTCTTAGATGTCTGGAAAAAAAATACTCCATTATAATTCCTTTATAGCTTTCTTGAGGTCCTCTATGAGCTCTATTGTACTCATTTATAATGATTTCCTCTTGATCATTTTGATTAAAAACGTATTTGCTTGTGTCTTTCATTTAAATTTTGGGAAAGGGATTGGGAATGTCATTCTGCATTTTTTCCCAGAGTTTCCCGATTGCAATAAATTCCATTATTTAATAAATGCCCTCCATCGTTTAAGTTTGGTGTTGGGGTTTATCTCAGATATTGCAAAAGTAAGGGGTTGATGACCTGTATAAATGTGAATAACAGGGGCTCCATATGAGTAATTTTTTAAAGATTGAAGTGCCCAGACTTCTCACTTTGATTGGTTGCGAAATTCTCTTGCTCAAAGTCCGAGATATCATTGTGATAGGTCTACCAGCTTGAGAGAGAACTGCACTAAGGGTTTACCAAGATGTGGGTAGAAAATTAATACGTCCTAGGCTAGAATATTCTTTATTCTATTAAGGGCACATATAGCGTCTGAGTCAAGACTAATTTTTACACGTTTTAATTTATTTGTTCCTATGTAACCATTGAGCATAATTTTCAAACGACTATAATACACACAAGGAACCAAAAATGATCTTAGCGCACAAAGTGATTTGGCACTTCAAAATTAACTACGTCCCTTATCTTACTATGACATGTCTTAATACTGTCTTCAGACACTAGAAACACTTATTTAAAGAAATTACAATTCTCTGCAGATATCTTCATGTTGGCATTTAGAAGTTTAGAAATTATTATTTTAATGTCTACTAAATGTTCAAATTATGTCATCTCTCGATATGTTGTCGATTGCTATCTGAAAAATGCTATGACCATTTTTCAATCCAAAAGGCAATTTACAGAAGTCATACTTTCCATTTATTGAAAAATTTTTATTTCAATGTTTATAATCTACGAGTATGTTAGTTGGTTATAGACAAAATTGCTTAAAACTAATTAGACGAACAGAATTATTATATTGTGACGTGTATAAGATGAGAAAATCAGGACATCAACGCCATCTATGCGAAATTAGAAAAGAGCTGAGGAGCGAAGTGAGCGACGCAACAGAAAACTTAAATGGGATCCCAGGAAAGGGTGTTGTATATATCAAGTGAAGGACATCTGGACATCACAAGGAGAACAGAGAGAGCAGAACAAGGGTTCCATGGAATCGGATGCCAGTCTGTGGAAAGGGACCTCAATCAGGAGGTCAGGGAGGAATGCAGCAGCTCGACGCTGGATCACCAGTAGGAAAGGACGCATTGGATGCACTGACAGCCAGGAAGAGGCCATTGTTTCAGGAAGAAGGTTTCAGCCATGTTCAAGGAAATATAAAATGGCGTGCACAGCTTCGAGCCGATGACGAAAAAGCACGAATGACATTAAAGAACATTCTGGAGGTGTCGATGATCAGCGGTTGGCGTTGCTTCACAACCCGCAACGGCGAAAGGACTTCCACGAAGATTACAAACACATGGAGATCGTCCGACACCGTATAGGCCGGAATTTTGAACCTTGTTCGGGACGAACAAGTTTAGGTGGTGGGTAGTGTGACGTGAATGGTATAACGCGTATAAGATGAGAAAATCAGGACACTAACGCCATCTATACGAAATGAGAAGAACAATCAACTTCGAAGAGTATTCTCGAAATTCTTGTATATACTGCAAGAAGGACGCCGCCACCTATACACTGATAGATTAAAAATAATCATGTATACAAGAGTCAGCGAGGAAATTCCATAGACTCATGGCGACAGTAAGATCTAGAACCAATACTGGGAGTACAAATATCGGCACGGTGGTTGATTCGAGTTAGTTCAGTTGGAAAATTATTACAATGCAGTTCAGTTGAAGAATTAGTTCAGTTCAGTTGGAGAATTACTACAGTTCAGTTAAAAAATGAGTAAAAGGAAAGGCAGCAAAGAGTTTTGTTGTAAAGTAATAGTGATTTATAAAGTGTAATAAAGCATAGGAAGTAAATCAGTGTTTGCTTGAAAATAAATTCGCCTATAAGTGAATAGTGAACTTTTGTGTTTCATTCGTCACAATCCAGTGATCGAACCCGCATTTGTGGACAATTTAATTATTTGTACGTAGACCAATTTACGGCATAACATAACAATATAATAAAGTAAGGGAATGGAAAAATAAAGAAAACGCTATAGAACTATTTTTTAAGCTTTTATTCTTGCAACCACTGCCTTCGAATATCGTTTACAGAGTGAATCTTTATAAATTATATTACAATATAACATGCTCCAACTCTCCACTTTCGTCTTATCAGAAGACGAGGGTCAGAGAGTAATTTGAGTTAAACGCAGTTACGTTACGGTCAGTATGTACAATCAACATGAATGTGCTATGCAGTATTATACTTAATAGCAACGTTAATAATATTGGATGCGTGGGTTTATACAACAACTCCCCCAATAAGTATTTTTGATCTCCAAAAATGGGATTAATACAAAACAAAACAAGAAATTAATTAATAATATAGGTAAATAAACTGTGAAAATATTCAATACAATTTCTTCTTGAATTACGAATAAGGGTTAACGACATGTTTTTTGAATAATAGTTTCAACGAACGAAAATTGTAACATTTTTGACAGGTAATAGTTAGTTTATTTACTTAACATTGTTAGAACTATTTTTTATTGTATTTTAATTGATTTTACGTTCATGTATTCATTTTTGTAAGTTCATTACTGATTAAACTTAAGGTTTTCGACAATAATTTTTATCTATTAAATCTGGACAATGATATTTCTTCGTCACGCTCCTGTTTCAAATTACAAGAAACTTGACCTAGCATTTGTGAAAACTATGTACGGCTTTTAAACTCATTTATTCAATTATGCCTCATATAGATTTTATAAACATCGGCAATTGATTTCTTCATACAGCCGTTTCTGGAAAATACGTCCCGAACACATTCCATACCGTGAACCAATGTTCCGAACGCACTCTTGATCGTAAATGTTGTACAATGGCTCCAAAGTCAAAGTCTTTCTTTGTTTTGATGGCTAACGGTTTGTTCTTATTTAATTGTTTAATTTATTTATACAATACTAGGCATTTCCTCATTAGAATTGGTATCCACTTTGATATTTATAAAAACGTTTTATTTGCTTCCTGAAGTATTTGGTGTTTCTTTTAGTCGATTTGTCAATTATGTATTTGCCTTCTCTAGATGCTTTCGTTAGTTTCCTGTATTTAGGATTACTCTTTCCTATAGTTCAGTTTTGAACGAGTACACCTTTCTCAACTCGGAAAACATCTCACTGATTCTTCCTTAGATGTTCGTTTTAACTATCGTAATCATTACATTCTTGTAATTCATTCTGTAATACTCTTTAACCTTACATGAGAACGCAATAATTTTAAATTGGCATTCAAGGAAAAATATTTCACGTACAAGTCTTAAAATAACGAAAGGCTATTACCATCAGCTACAAGGTTTTCTTTCCCCTTTACATGCTCAACATCCACATCAGACTCGTTAAGACCAATTTTCGATAGCTGAAGCATATTAGGTTCATTCAATCCGTTCAACCAGCCCAAAGGCCTATGAGCCGTTCGAACCGTAAACTTTCTTCCGTATAGGTAAGTTCTGAAGTACTTAACTGACCAGACCACAGTTATGATCATTGCACGTGAGTTACAATAAAAGAAACACTGATGTGTTTTGCGGTGGTCTTAAGACTGAATTTGTATTATGCACAAATTCAAACCAAAAATTTAAGGTTCAGTAGCTCTTGCAATATGATCGCAATGACTCACATCGATCGAGCAGCGATTGACTCAAATGAGTAAAAAATGCATTTTAAGGAAGACTGTATTGCGAAGCAATTGAACTTCAAATACATATGTGATACAACAGAAGTACATCGTCGGTGTGAACGTCCGACGTAACTCGTCTTCCACCAAAGTTAGAATTCTCCTGAGTTCTGGTAATTTATTTACAATTGTTTTGTCTCTTAGTCTATAATATACGTATAAATACATTTCTGTATTGTATTTTTTTATTTTTTTTTTTTACAATGGCGGTAACAAAATCTTTTATTTATATTACACCATATTTCGCTTTTAACATTTCTAGATCGTAGTCTCGAGGTGTTGCTTTATTAGTGCTTTCTGTTACACTGCCTTTCATACATATCTTAACTTTGTTTTGCTTCTTTAATAGTAGTATTAATAATAATATTACTCCTAGACATAATATAATTGTCGTATTTCTACAAAATTTTCCATATCTGCTTTAATTTCTTTGAAAACATGGTTTGGCATCAGAGTCATTAATTTTTTATTTACTTTGACAAATTCGACAGGTAGATTAATTGCAAAAATAATATCTTCACTTTTAGTAACAGCTACTCCAGTTCTTACATTTGAAAGCTTTTTAAAATCAATATTATACCTTAAAATTTCATTATTCGTTAATATGTTTGGATGTAATATACCGGTTCGATCTTAAGCATCGTTTTGTTGAATGTTTTCTATATTTTCTCGAAACCTGTTTAGTTTAAACATTTCTTCTATAAAAAATATTTCTGGACTTAATCTTTTTGGTAACCACTGAATTTCGTTAATTTTATTTAAAACCTTTTTCTATCTGATTCAATTGTATCTTTTAACTGATAAATGCTTTCATTGTATTTGGAATTGATCTTTATTTGTTGGTTCATATTTGTTATTGCATGGTTATTTTGATCAACAACAGAAAAATGCTTGTCTATCTTCGTCATCCAACGTTCCATATAACCTGGAATCTGGACTATGTGGAGTAATAGAGTTTGCTTTACTCTTAATATTATTTATTTCATCTACTAATAATCTACCAATATTTATTAACAACAGCATATCCTAAGTTCGACTCGACTCGTTCTCGTTTTCAACGCGTGGAACGACTCCGTTATTAGTACGAACACTATTACCAGCTGGAGCAATTTCTGAAAATTTTAACGGTCTTTTCATATTAGCTTCATGAACATTTCTTAGTCTATATTTCCTAAATTTCGGTTGTTCTTTGTGCCTTACACTAACGTAGTTCTTTATAAATCCTTGTTCACGAGTTTCGACGTAATTTTCTCTTTTTGCATTTAATTTTGTAATTTTGTTTTGTTTATTTTTTTCTAACCTGTCTTTTATTAAAGTCCTTTCTATCTCATTATTTTGAGCCTTAAGTGGTGTTGTTTGTATTGTGGAATGGAAAGAATTATTGTATAGACCGATTGCTTTATTCATTTGATCAGTAATGGGAATTTAATTTTGTATATTCAAGACGCGAATTCGTTAGGTGAGGGTACTATTCAGACGCTCTACATCACCGTTACCAGTATGACTATTCGGTTTAACGAAATGAACCTGAATATCTTCTTCTCTGAAAAAATCCCTTACGTTTGTATTATTAAATTCATTGTCACAAGCTTCTTTCTTCATTTTACCTTTAATTGTTATAAATTGTCGAATTTTTTCACAAGTGTTCGACTATTCCGGTTTTCTAAATGAAAGCTAACAGCGTGTTTTATTTTTTTATTCATTGAATTTACCAATGAATATAATTAAAGATTGTTTAGAGTTTACATATGTATCTATATGAATAATTTCGTTGATATTGGAGGGCGTTTCCGAAAATTCAAACTTTTTCTTAATGGGCTAAGGTATTCTACTTCGTAATTAAATTCTTGTAATTTGAGTAGCCACCTTTGATTTCTGGATGAGAATTCTTTTCCGCTATATTTGGTGTTAAGGTATCTTATGGGTTGATGGTAGGTTACAATTTTAAACCTATTACCCCATAAATATGGACGAAAATAAGAAACAGACCAAACAATAGCCAAGAATTCTTTATCAGTAATCGAATAAAGTTTCTCTTGATCGTTTAAAGATCGTGAAGCAAAACAAACAGTTTGGCCTTCCTGTGTCAGTACTGCTCCAATTGCGTAATTGGAAGCATCGGTATACAAATAAAAAGGTTTCTCAAAATCGGGAAATCTTAAGATTGGGTTGTTAACAAATTTGGATTTGAGTGTTTAAAATGATAGAATATAGTCTGGGTCCATTTTGTTTATTTTAGCATATTTTTTAAGATACTTAACCATTGGGTACGCAATTTTCGAATAGTTCTGCATAAACTTCCTGTAAAAGCCTGTAACCCCTAGAAATCCTTTTAATTGTTTGACCGTTTGTGGTAATTTATAGTCGACAATGCACTTAATTTTCACAGGATTGGGTTTCATTCCATCCTTTGTTAGGATGTGTCCCAGAAATTCCGTGTCGCGTTGTAAGAACGAGCATTTGTGAAATTGTACTTATTAAATATTTGTAGTTGTACTATAAATATTGTAAATTGTCAATATTCGGTAGAGGAAACTTACCATCGATAGTTATATCGTTTAAGCGTCTGTAGTCAACGCATATTCTAAATTTCTGTTTTCCTGAATTATCTTCTTTCTTTGGTACAACAACTATTGGTGAAACATATTTACTGTGTGATGTTTGTACGATTCTTTGCTTCTCCATTTCCTCAGTTTGTCTTTTAACCTCATCCTCGTGCTTAGGGGGTAATCGGTACAAACGAGAACATATCTGCTGATCGATTTTAGTATTGATTTCATGCATTATTGAATCAGCATTTGTTAACTGATCGCCTTCCTGGTAAACCAAATTCTTAAATTCGTTCAAGACATCGGTAATCTTATCTCGTTCGTTTTGTTTTAAATGAGACAAATCTATGGATTTACTACTTTGGTCAGATAATTCAAAGCATTCTAATAATTCTCAATCATCGGAAAATAACTTTATACTTACACTATTTGTAAGCTTCATAATTTTCCCATTTTATACCACTTCATTTTGCTTCGAGGACTCATTCTAAACTCGGAAGGTGTGTCGGTTACAGTAATTTTCACTACTTGTGTTGGAACATTGTTTATTGTGTTGAAGGTTACAGTTTTCACTTCGTTCATTGGAAAACTATTGCATTCAACTTTGGTTGAGTTTACTATACTAATCGTTGAACCAGTATCTATCAATGTCTTATATTTTTTTCCACTAATTGTAAGGTTGCAAAAAACTTTATGTCCGAGGCTTAATTCTGAAAATCCTCTGGTTCAATATTATCAACTCCTCTCTGAACAATTCCTATTCGTATTTGACCTATAATTTTTTCTTTGAAATTTCATTTTTTCGTTATGTTATCTTGACTGACAAGGCAATTGTAAAAACATTAAAAAGCTCTCTTAGATTACTAACCTTAATGAAACGACAATTATTAAATACTTCTGAATATGTCTTCGTTGGTTGGAAGTGTTGACTGAGTTGGTCCTTTGTTTTATCCCATGTTGCTTCATCTCCCAGTTGGTGAATACTTCTTGCTGCTCGTCCCTGGATCTTTTCACGTAGAACTATCTGGATACAAAAGTCTTTTAAGTGTTTATCCTCTTCACTAAGTTTAAGTATGCCTTCGACTGCTTTAATAAATCACATACACTATATTTCGATTTTCCGTCGAAGCATTTCAATTGTCTGAATTGGTTAATTATATCGTTTGCACTTAATTGAAATTTGTAATTTTCATTTGATATACTAGCCGACGCCCATTTGTCTATTATTTGTTCCTGGGCCTGGATAATTGCCTGTAGGGCTGCGATTTTAGATTCATTCAATTGTTCACGAGTTGTGCTGGTAGCCATTGTATATATATAAATATAGTCTTAAACTGTGTTCAAACAATTACAAACACGATTCACTATAGCACGACACTGTTTTTTTCTTTTTTACTTCTTAGCACTGAGAGCGTTTATCGGTTTTCTTTAAGTTCGACTGCGCCAGTTACAATAAAAGGAACACTGATGTGGTTTGCAGTGGTCTTAAGACTGAATTTTTATTATGCACAAATTCTTACTCTGCCTTACAAACTAATTTCCTAACTGTCAGCATTTAAGGTTCAGTAGCTCTTGCAATATGATCGCAATGACCCACATCGATCGAGCAGCGATTGACTTATTGCGAAATGAGTAAAAGTGCATGGTAAGGAAGACTGTATTGCGAAGCAATCGAACTTCAAATGCTGACACACCAGAAGTACATCGTCGGTGTGAACGTCCGACGTAACTCGTGCGCGAAGCGTAACATATCGTGTACCTGGCTGAGTACCGCTCCTAATGCATAATTTGACGTATCAGTGCTTAGAAGACACAATTTATTAAATTATTATCGGGACGTTTTAAAATTGGATCGGAGATAAGAAATTTCTTCAAGATGTTTGAAGCTCAAATGTGTTATTTTTATAATTTAATTCTTTTTAAGTATGATGAGAGGCGTGATACTTTAGCATAGTCCTTGATAAACTTTCGGTAATAACCGGTTATAGCTAAAAATGTTTTGATTCATTTTATTGTGCTATAGCTTTAACATTATTTTATCAGGTTGAATACTATTGGTGGTAATAGTGTGTAAGCTTGTAGATATATTCGCAAAAGAGCATTTATTGATTCATTACATTCAACACCTTAAATTTGTGAAATATCTTCCTAATCTAAATGTTCCTCAAAACTCGTGGAAAATGTAAGAGTATCAGCCAAGTATACGATACAAAGTTTATTTATAAATTCCTGCAAAACATGATTCATTATTCTTTGGAATGTCGCAGGGGTATTCTTTAGCCCAAACGACATTCGAAATTAACACTTTTTGTTGAGAATGCGGTTATAGGCGTATCGCAAGGTTCGATTTCAAATTTGGTGGAGTCCTCTTACAAGATCTAACATGGTTAAATAATTGCATTTCCGTAGCTTGTCAAATAGGTCGCTATTTTTTGGCATTGGGAACCTTTCATCTGTAGTTAGATCATTTAATTTGCGACAATTCGCGATTGTTGTCTGTTACCTCTGTCCGGTTTCTTGGAAACTACCCCTAGTGGCGAGTTGTATGGACTATTACTTGGTCTAATTATTTTAAGGTTTATCATCTCGCTAATTTGCCTATCTACCTCATCTGTGTGTATTTCAGGGTGGCTATATGATTAAGTATAGACCGGCGCCTAATTTTTCAACGTGATTTGATGTTTAATTTGGTTGATGAAAGTAAAAATATCACTCTTGACTTTTATGAATATAACAATGACTTGAGTCTAGAGGAATCATTTATCGGTAGGTGCGATGCAATGACGGTATCCTTCATTACGTCTTTGAAGCCTTCATTACAAAATACTTCTAGGGACCTTTTTTACAATTTATTTCATAAGTTTCTTCATCTTAACTTGAATATATTCGTATAATTGCATTGTCGGTTACTAATATTCTGGTTGAGTTTACTATACTAATCGTTGAACCAGTATCTATCAATGTCTTATATTTTTTTCCACTAATTGTAAGGTTGCAAAAAACTTTATGTCCGAGGCTTAATTCTGAAAATCCTCTGGTTCAATATTATCAACTCCTCTCTGAACAATTCCTATTCGTATTTGACCTATAATTTTTTCTTTGAAATTTCATTTTTTCGTTATGTTATCTTGACTGACAAGGCAATTGTAAAAACATTAAAAAGCTCTCTTAGATTACTAACCTTAATGAAACGACAATTATTAAATACTTCTGAATATGTCTTCGTTGGTTGGAAGTGTTGACTGAGTTGGTCCTTTGTTTTATCCCATGTTGCTTCATCTCCCAGTTGGTGAATACTTCTTGCTGCTCGTCCCTGGATCTTTTCACGTAGAACTATCTGGATACAAAAGTCTTTTAAGTGTTTATCCTCTTCACTAAGTTTAAGTATGCCTTCGACTGCTTTAATAAATCACATACACTATATTTCGATTTTCCGTCGAAGCATTTCAATTGTCTGAATTGGTTAATTATATCGTTTGCACTTAATTGAAATTTGTAATTTTCATTTGATATACTAGCCGACGCCCATTTGTCTGTTATTTGTTCCTGGGCCTGGATAATTGCCTGTAGGGCTGCGATTTTAGATTCATTCAATTGTTCACGAGTTGTGCTGGTAGCCATTGTATATATATAAATATAGTCTTAAACTGTGTTCAAACAATTACAAACACGATTCACTATAGCACGACACTGTTTTTTTCTTTTTTACTTCTTAGCACTGAGAGCGTTTATCGGTTTTCTTTAAGTTCGACTGCGCCAGTTACAATAAAAGGAACACTGATGTGGTTTGCAGTGGTCTTAAGACTGAATTTTTATTATGCACAAATTCTTACTCTGCCTTACAAACTAATTTCCTAACTGTCAGCATTTAAGGTTCAGTAGCTCTTGCAATATGATCGCAATGACCCACATCGATCGAGCAGCGATTGACTCATTGCGAAATGAGTAAAAGTGCATGGTAAGGAAGACTGTATTGCGAAGCAATCGAACTTCAAATGCTGACACACCAGAAGTACATCGTCGGTGTGAACGTCCGACGTAACTCGTGCGCGAAGCGTAACATATCGTGTACCTGGCTGAGTACCGCTCCTAATGCATAATTTGACGTATCAGTGCTTAGAAGACACAATTTATTAAATTATTATCGGGACGTTTTAAAATTGGATCGGAGATAAGAAATTTCTTCAAGATGTTTGAAGCTCAAATGTGTTATTTTTATAATTTAATTCTTTTTAAGTATGATGAGAGGCGTGATACTTTAGCATAGTCCTTGATAAACTTTCGGTAATAACCGGTTATAGCTAAAAATGTTTTGATTCATTTTATTGTGCTATAGCTTTAACATTATTTTATCAGGTTGAATACTATTGGTGGTAATAGTGTGTAAGCTTGTAGATATATTCGCAAAAGAGCATTTATTGATTCATTACATTCAACACCTTAAATTTGTGAAATATCTTCCTAATCTAAATGTTCCTCAAAACTCGTGGAAAATGTAAGAGTATCAGCCAAGTATACGATACAAAGTTTATTTATAAATTCCTGCAAAACATGATTCATTATTCTTTGGAATGTCGCAGGGGTATTCTTTAGCCCAAACGACATTCGAAATTAACACTTTTTGTTGAGAATGCGGTTATAGGCGTATCGCAAGGTTCGATTTCAAATTTGGTGGAGTCCTCTTACAAGATCTAACATGGTTAAATAATTGCATTTCCGTAGCTTGTCAAATAGGTCGCTATTTTTTGGCATTGGGAACCTTTCATCTGTAGTTAGATCATTTAATTTGCGACAATTCGCGATTGTTGTCTGTTACCTCTGTCCGGTTTCTTGGAAACTACCCCTAGTGGCGAGTTGTATGGACTATTACTTGGTCTAATTATTTTAAGGTTTATCATCTCGCTAATTTGCCTATCTACCTCATCTGTGTGTATTTCAGGGTGGCTATATGATTAAGTATAGACCGGCGCCTAATTTTTCAACGTGATTTGATGTTTAATTTGGTTGATGAAAGTAAAAATATCACTCTTGACTTTTATGAATATAACAATGACTTGAGTCTAGAGGAATCATTTATCGGTAGGTGCGATGCAATGACGGTATCCTTCATTACGTCTTTGAAGCCTTCATTACAAAATACTTCTAGGGACCTTTTTTACAATTTATTTCATAAGTTTCTTCATCTTAACTTGAATATATTCGTATAATTGCATTGTCGGTTACTAATATTCTGTTTTTCAAATCAATTAGTGAATTGAGAGGAACCAAAATATTGTTTGCAATAAGGCCATAAAAAAAAATTATGGAACCCATACTCCAACAATTTTACGAACGAATTGTTTTCATTGAATTCACTAAACAATGGAATGTTGTATTCATTCTTACTCTTAATATAGCGACCGAATACTCTAAGGGCATTATTTGTTGATGGAATTTGCTACTCTGGGTTACATAAATCTTCATTTACTACGCTATGCTCGGCACCACTGTCGATAACAAATCCTAGGGGACGAACGCGATTTTCAATAATTATATAGAGAGTTTGTTTCTTTGGTAACTGCGAAAATTCTGCTGATTTCCGTTGTGCAATCTATGTTCATTTGTCGCAATTTCCTTAGCGTCTGTATGGCTGGTTACATAATTGTTTGTGTAGCCCAAAGGTGGTTCAGCTCTAAAATAATGTTGCAAGCACTAGTCAACGTTGTTGAGAATAATCGTTTTTGTCGGTTCCGGAAGATTATTTTTAAACGATTCCAGGGCAATCCTGCCATTCGACTCTATGAACTGTTGATTGTCAGTACCGTTATATATATATATAAAATGTACATATATGTATTATTAATCCTACATAGATGTATACTATTCATATTGCAATAATCTTCGATTGTACTTGTAACCCTAGCTATTGTTATACTATCAATTAGTGTTTCTATAGAAGTCCTTTAACCAAAATTATATCTAACTAATTCCCTTACCTGTGACCATGTTTCTAACCTTCCATGTTTTTGAAGTTCGCACCTTGCTCTTCCAATAATCTCTTCTTTTATGTAACCTAGGAGAATCATCGCCAGTGAATTGAGAAACGTAGGTGCAAAAGAATCCATTTTGTCCAGAAAATTAACAGAAAACATACAATCACTATCATAATTGGGTATTTTAATAATTAAATCCAATACTTTACCAACTACGCTCATTTGTTGCATGATAATTTTGGCTTACTCTAGTCCGTTTGTGATGATGTCTTTCTGTCTCTATTGACCCTTACTGTACCGTTTGTGGATCGTATTGATGGAATATATTTGAAGCGGCAATACAAAAACACACGCTTTTAATATTAAGCGTGGTTCGCTTTTTGCTTTTTCTTGTTTTTTTTTTTTTTAATGAATTTTATTTACGCTCCACGTGTTTTATTTTCCCAATTCCAATATGTTTATGATTAGTTACTTGTTTCTTTTATATTTACCACTTTTTATAGGTCTTATTGCTTGTTTCATTGTTTTCTAACACACTTTCACCATCATCTTCTGACCCGCTTGGTCCACAGCACACTTTCTTTTTAAATAAATGCGTTTTCTTAAGTAAATGTTTTATTTTGTTTTCTTATGCAATCACAATACACGCCGAGTTTACCGACTGCGCCAATAAAGTATGGAAATGGAAAAATAAAGAAAACGCTAGAGAACTATTTTTTAAGCTTTTATTCTTGCCACCCCTTCCTTCGAATATCGTTTACAGAGCGAATCTTTATGAATTACAATACAATATTACATGCCCCATTTACGTTGAACGCATGTGGTTTGCTCTTCAAACAACAAGCGTGTTTGTGTACATGAAACAGTATGCACAATAAACATGTAAAGGGTGATTTTTTAGCTATTATCTTTTTGGCAACACTGGTTTAAACAGCTGACGCACGTTTCGTGATTTGTTTCACTGTCAAACATCCTCAGTTTGGTCTATAATTTAATCGTGAATCGTCTTACAAACGAAAAACGCTTGCAAACTTTTGAATCTTATTATCAAAATGCGTGCTCTATTAAGAAAGTTCATCGCGCGCTTCTTCCATTTCATGGTCAAAAAATTGTGTTAAGCGACGAAGCTCATTTTTGGCTCAATGGGTACGTAAATAAGCAGAATTGTCGATTTTGGAGTGAATATCAGCCAGAAGCATTGCAAGAGCTACCAATGCATCCAGAAAAAGTCACAGTTTGGTGCGGTTTATGGGCTGGTGGCATCATTGGACCGTACTTCTTCAAAGATGATGGTAATCGTAACGTAACTGTGAATGGTGAGCGCTACCGTGAGATGATATTCACCTTTTTTTTGCCAAAAATGCAAGAGCTTGGCTTGCGTAACATGTGGTTTCAACAAGACGGTGCCACATGCCGCAGAGCACGCGCAACAGTGGACTTATTGAGAGGCGAGTTCGGTGAACATTTTATTTCACATTCGGGACCGGTCAATTGGCAGCGTAGATCGTGCGATTTAACGCCTTTAGACTATTTTTTGTGGGCCTATGTTAAAGCTCATGTCTATACAGACAAGCCCGCTTCAATTGACGCATTGGAAGACAACATTGAAGAATTTATTCGTGAGATACCGGCCGAAATGTTGGAAGGAGTATGCCAAAATTGGACTAAGCGGATGGACCATTTGAGGCGCAGTCAAGGTCAACATTTGCATGAAATAATCTTCAAACATTAAATCATATGGACCGTACTATCGATTCAATTTCATGCATTTTTCTGAATTTTATGTGTTTTTTTTTTTTAACTTTCTTATAGCTTTTATAAATCACCCTTTATGTACTATGTCGGATTATACCTATTAATAGCAACGTTAATAATATTGGATGCGTGGGTTTATATAACAATATCTAACTTACTGGCCCTCGGCTGGCACTTTAGGCTAAGCTTAATTTTATCCTTTGTCTGTCGACCTAAACTAAAACTGAATGTACTTTAAAACTAATTACCTTAACTCTACATGTACGCATTAAGAAAAATAACACTTAATAACTGAACTTTTTTATGTAAAACATTTGTACCAACTTACACACTACCCTAAAAATAACTTAAACTAACTTAAGCTATACTATACATATATACATATACATATCCATATGTATATATATGATAGATATGATGTTATACACATTTGTATGTATATTACTGAATATGTAAAATATATATATATATATAGGTACACATAGGTGCACGCATGGAAAAACTTTTTTTTTTTGTTTACATACTACCCTTTCTATCCGGGTAAGGGTGAGTTCCCTCTCTCCCCAGGCACCACCCAGGTTATTGACCGAGTTCATCGCTCTGTCAGTATGACCTCGAATCAACTCATCAACTTCTCTCATGAATGAATCGAAGTCACCCTTCGCGAGAGTAGTGATGTCCTCAATTTGTTTGCCTGATCTGTACACGATCAAGTCATCGGCGTACGCAATTACTTGAGGTAGAGAACTTATCAGATGGCCCCAATAAATGTTGAACAGGATCGGCGAATTAACGGCGCCCTGTTGGAGACCATTTTCGACTTGAACTATACTTGCCTGATCTGTACACGATCAAGTCATCGGCGTACGCAATTACTTGAGGTAGAAAACTTATCAGATGGCCGAAATAAATGTTGAACAGGCGGCGAATTAACGGCGTCCTGTTGGAGACCATTTTTGACTTGAACTATTCTTGCCTGATCTGTACGCGATCAAGTCAACGGCGTATGCAATTTCTTGAGGTAGAGAACTTATCAGATGGCCCAAATAAATGTCGAACAGGATCGGCGAATTAACGGCGCCCTGTTGGAGACCATTTTTGACTTGAACTATACTTGTGGAAAATCACGTTGGCAGTCTTGATGATGAACCGGTAAGCATGTTACAAAGTAGGTACGATGTCAAAGCCTTTCTCCAGGTTAATCAACCAGGCACCGGTACATTGTTTCTGGATCTTGTTCCATTGGATAGCGGACACAAGTTTTGACGCGGCATATATAGTGTCATGCCCGGCTTTGAAACCGAATTGGTCATCCGTAATTATGTTTTTGTCCTTAGTCCAGTAGATCAGAGCTTTGTTTATCAGCTTCTCGAATACCTTGCTGATGTGCGGAAGGTTACTAATTGACCGCAGATTGTAAAGATTCGAAGAATCTTTTCCTCTTTTGAATAGTGGTTGCACAATCACAGTTTTTCATAAGGTGTTATGCATAGCATTGTTAAATAGGATTTTGTACATATTAACCACTTCAACGGGGAGGTGTCAATATTCGAGACTCCGCCGACTCAAGACCGCTTGGATCTCTATCTTCGATATTAACGGGGGATGAACCCCTTCGTCGGTGATTGCATTGTCTGCCATGTTATCGTCATTGATCACCACAAAGCCAGTGTTCCCAGATCCCCATTGTTGCAGATCTTCACGAAGAAAGGTTTTGTTAACCAGTACGCGGTTCTCCAAGTCGTGGTACGAGCGAACACTCTTGTTCACCTTGTATACTTCCGCAAAGACCACGTCAGGTACCTCCACATTTTTCTTGCCGATCTTCGACCACAAAGAAGTTATTATAAATTACGGCGTTTCTGGATCAATACCTGCTGTAGTCAGTATTTGTTCGTTTTCCGTTGTTCTGGGGAGCTTAAGGCACGGAAAATAGCTTTGCTTATTGATACGAAAGAATTTGTTTATCTGAGGGCGCGGGCTGTTGGATCTTACAGCTCGAATCTTGTCTTCCGCTCTTGGAACTTAGGACAACCCCGAAAATTAACGGTGTGCACCGCGTTCCCGCAGAGTACGCACTTGAGCACACTTTACAATATAACAATACACTCTCTTAGTAGCACCCTCTTTATGGAAGAAGTAGAACATTAAATAAGTTCCATGGACAAAAATCAACATCTTCCAATAATGGGAGACATGAATATAGACGTCAACAATGATCAAGATATTTATGCGGCGAGATATCCCCAAATGATACGTGGTAAAGGACTCCAAATGTCGTTCAATCAAACCAGAGTGGAATTAAAGAGAGGTTTCAGTACAGCAATTGATCATTGTTTAGAACGATGTTAGCTTAAAACAATTTTAGCAGCTACTGTAAAATCGAATATAACTGATCATTACACTCTAATGTTCGGGATACCTAAAGATTCTATACCGCAGAGCAAAGCAACGACAAAAACAGTGCCCAGCGAAAGCAAAGTACGTGAATAATTGTCGAGAGTGAACTGGAACATTCTTTATAATGAAAATACAGTTGATGATTTCTATACTAAGTTGACTTATAATTTCAAAGGTATGTATGTACGTAAATATTAAGGTAAAGGAAAAAATCAAATCCAAAAGAGAAAAACCAAATCCATGGATAACAGCGGAAATCCTAAACCTGTGCAAAGAAAGAGATAAGCTGTATGAAAATCTGTATAAATATTTCTGAAACTATGTAAATAAAAGGATTAAAACTATGAAATCGGAATATTAAATGGATGACATTTTTTCAACGGACTTTTATCAACTTATATTCAACGGACCATTGAAATTGCTATTCACAGAATTCAAACAGTTTTAGAGAGAGTTTTACTGAGTTTAACAATATTCTACGGTAGTGTCACGACAATGGCTTAGTTACACCCCCTTATTCTTTTAGTCGTGTCACCCAAGCATATGTGCCATTGTGACAAATGTGTATTCTCTTAGTCACTTCGTGTGACATGTGTCACTCGCACGACGATCATATGTAATCCCTTTGTCACATTTCATGAGAAAGTGGGATCGAATGAGAGAAATTTTGTCGCTTGCATTTTTGTCTGTGACGCCAAAAGACGTAGAATAAATATGTATGTCTTAACCCAAATTGTGCATTGATTAGAATAAAAGTTGATTAACATGTTCCGTTTAGTGTTAAAATAACAACAAACCAATAATTTGTATTATAAATAATTTCTTTATGAAAAGGAAACGTTTGCATTGTCCGTATCCATCGCATATGCGCACTAATATATCCCAGGTCTGAACCAAATGAATCTAAGAACTATACAAATAATCAAATGCAACCACCGAACTGAAAGTGACCCCAATTTTGAAGATCCCAATAGAAGAATTTATTTTGGGTTGAGAATTTGATTGGTTTTTTGTCAAATCACTTGAATTCAAGAATACCGATTTTGATGTCAGGTGACAGAAAAATGCAAGATGAAAATTTATCACCTCGTCTAATTTTCGAAAAAAAGTGCATATCAAAATAATGCATATCCGACCGAACCATTTAGTAAGAACTCGCATAAAAATAAAGTTCCATATTTTGAGTGCCTGCTTAAGTCTCATTAAACACATTAAAAACCTGGCTGCGCAGAGTATATTGATACAGTTCACGTGCAAGAGACTTCGACAGTCGACATACGTTCTTTAGCATCTGAGCAACAACACGTCGGTTGAAGTACTGCATCAAGTGTACTACTCACTGGTGGAGTCGGTACTTCAGTACTGAATAAAAGCGTGGGTTAATACGCAGTACAGAGCTACGATGGTACTCCAAGCTAACATGGTTATCGCTGTGTAGAAAATTTGTATAGCCCTAGTAAAGATTTACACTTTTGCAAAGTTATAAATTGTACAATAATTAGTCTATGTATGTGCCCATAATAACAATAATTACTCATTCTTATATTTAAACTCTAATTTCCTGTATAATTCTGGAAGTTCAACTGAGCATTGAAGAGATAACTCCATAGAGTAGTTGGGAGGCATTCTTATATTGTATTGTACACTGCACATTGTAAGTTTATTGATACAATAAACTCCATCACTCTAAAAATATTATTAACAAGTTGGGTGCCAGTGAATTTAAACTCCTTCCAATCGGGTAGGGTTCAGTCAACGACTGATTGCTTTATTCATTATTTTTCTTGTTCATTACTTACTTGCTATTTCCGAAAAGTGCAGAGGAAAACAAAATAGGAGAAAATATTCACTTGAAAATCGTGCGTCGTGAGGTCGTGATGACAGTGTATCATATCCAGATGCTGCCCAATGATTGAGATTGACCTGTACATGGAAGTCTGTACATCAGGGGCAGCCAATGAACAAGCTCCATAAAACGAGCAAGTGGGATCAATGAAGTATTAAGGGCAGCAGATTTCGAATTATGCAAGTGGAAGTCGAATACCAAAGAGCTGGAAAGAAAGTTCTGTATGGACAGAGGGAAACTATGCCCTTCGCGAGCGAAGAGCAGTAATTTGTTTTAGGATTACCGTGCTTGGTCAATGTTGATCAGTAAACATTCATGGTCCAGCCGATGGAGATAGACGGAAAATTTACAAAGCGGAGGATATTAGGCAGCGTGGTTCACGATTCTAATGGACACATTGCAGATCTTGATTCAAGATATGTGGCGATTGAGTCTGAGGCTCAAGAAGAGGGGCAAGTTGAAATAATATATATATATATATATATATATATATATATATATATATATATATATATGTACATAAAGCACAATCAACTGACATGCACAGCCGGTAGACGTGAGCCAAAGTGTGTAGCCAAAAGTTTAAGCCGTAAGAGAAGTGGTAGTTCATAAAATAACTATAAACCGCTTTACTTTCTTTCATAAAGTGACCTCACTCACTAATTTTAATTCATAATATTGTAATTTTCGGCTGCTGTGTCTCATTTCGATTTCTCCACCGTGCAACAATGCCCATCGATACCAGACGTGGTCGCTCCCAACAACAAAAACAGAGAACCTCGCCGAAAGTCAGCGACTCTCTCACGGAACTCAGTGAGCTAAATTCAACATTGCTGACGAACTCTGGCTTCGCATTGAGAGCAAACTTCAAGCATGGGCGGAGAACTTCTCGCAGTTATTGGATGCAAAGGTGTCGGTACTGGAAGATCGACTCAAATCCCAGATCGAGGAAACAATAGAGGAGCTGGTGCAGAAAATCGAGAAGAATTGCCAAGAAATAACGCGACTGCAACTTCTTGTGGATGACATTAAAAGAGTGAGAACTGGTGAGAACCTGGAGACTCTCTATAATAGCATCTGTTCCACAATCAACATTCTGCCTCCTAAGCTAAAGATGATTTGCTAAGCCGCGCTCCCCGAACACCTCACAACGTACTGATGCTAGCATCATACTTAAGCCCGCGGATAAGCAAGTGAAGCAAAAGTTAATGAGAGCAGTGGCCGAATATCGCAGAAGCAAAAAAAGTCCACTGAGGCTTAATAACATCGGATTGAACTCACCTAAAAGCTTCTACGTTAATGACAGTCTAACAAAAATCAACTACCAATTACAGAGAGAAGCCTTGAAACTGAAACACAAACGTCTCTTATCATCCGTTTTCACATATAATGGACAAGTTCATGTACGCAAAACACCCGGGCGACCGTTAATTCTAATTCGCAGCACGAGTGATCTCAAGAATGTATTCGGACCGAGGACTGGACACACAACTTAAATAACAAACAGATAAATCAAAAATGAATCTTGAATTCATTTTTCTTTTATTTACTTATAAATTTTTAGTGTATTATTTACTTAATTTTTTTTTCTCTTTGTCACTCTTTTCTCTTACTCTGTTCTGCATTGGAAGGGTGTTACTTCAGTTCTCTCTTATTATTAGTTCGATCTCTTATCTTTACATATTGTCTGCACTTGATCTCTTATATCTCTTTCTTACACATAGTTTAGTATCAGAAATTTCATATCATTACAGACATTTCAGCAGCATGAATGCAAGAACCAATATATTATTAAACATATTACGTAAAAGACATCATGGTTTGCATATGTCACATAAATCCCCAAAGTCTTTTAAATAAGTTTGATGAATTTAAATTAATTTTTGAAAAGAGCATGATGGATATTACTTGTGTTTCCGAGACGTGGTTCGACCCTGGCGTAAATGATCACGCCTATTCTCTTAAAGGGTTTAATCTCTTTCGAGCAGACCGCTTTCTCAGGATTGGTGGAGGCGTTGCCATTTATATCAGGACAACATAAAAACAAAATACCTCTTGTCCTCCAATGATAGTGATATGGAGTCTAGTCAATTTTATTTTGTCGAGATTTTAACTGGAATATAAGTGTGTTGTTGGTACTGTCTATGTGCCACCGGACGTTACGTGTCAAAATTCTTTTTGTGAAATAATCGAAGAAAATTCTTCGTCAGCGCCTAATGTTATTATATGTGGAGATCTCAATTTGAATCTTCTTGAATTGTCATTTACCTCTCTGATGAAACGCACGTTCTCCAAGCTTAACTTTCTTAAATACCGTTGAACCCACTCATTTTAAGAAAAACTGCCATCATTGATCGACGTCATGTTGACCAATGATAACAGCTTGGTGAACTTTCTGTTCCTGTATTTCTGTACCACGATCTCATTTTTGCAACATTTGACATTAAATCAGAAAAACAAAAACAGTCCGTTCAATATCGTGATTTCCGTAGTATTAATGTTGATCACCTGTTTTCAGATTGTTGTAATGTTGAGTCGTGTACTCTGTATATGTCGCCTGATGTTGATGAATAAATTTTCGCGTTATTTAACGCTAATATTAACTATCTCTTCGAAAAACATGTACCACTTCGGACACTAGTCATTAGGAGCGAGACATCTCCTTGGTTAACCGAGAGAATACTTCTCGGGATGAGAAAGAGAGACTTTCTTTTCCGACGATGGAGAAAATTTGGTTGCCCGGAAATGCATAATGAATACAAGGACTGTAGAAACCATGTAACATTGTGGATAAGATCAGCTAAGCTCAGGTATTACAAAACAAAATTCAACACCAATCGATCTTCCAATTTCCTTTGGAAACAGGTTCGCGATATTGGACTGAGCAAAGTAATGAAAAGGATAAACGATGATGACATTAACCTTGACAGCTTAAATATTCGATTTGCTTCTACTGGCCCTGCAGCCTCCGAAAGAATGTCTCCAACACTTTTAAATAACACTCGAAAAATGCTTTTGAGTTGATTCCTACATAGTCGGCTGTGCAGTGTTCTCCATCAAGTCAAAATCGGTTGGTATAGATAATATACATCCCGACTTCAACAAAGTGTTGCTTCCAATAATACTTATTCACATCACTCACATTATTAACACAATAATCATGACTTCGACGTACCCTACATTGTGGAAAAAAGCAAAGGTAATCCCAATTCCCAAGAAAACTAATCCACCTGAATATAGCCCTATTGCTATTCTTTCGTTTTTATCAAAAGTGTTTGAGTCTCTTGTTAGCCGTTACATCAAAGATTACATTGAGCGACACAATCTATTAAATCCATTGCAGTCAGGTTTTCGTAAAGGACATAGCTGTGCCACAGCCTTGTTAAAGGTAACGGACGACATACGAAGAGCTATTGACGAAGATAAAACGACCATATTAACCTTACTTGACTTTTCGAAAGCATTTGACAGCGTTGACCCAAGGATACTCTGTCATACACTGTCCACCCAATTCAACTTCTGTAATCCCACTAATAAATTAATTCTTTCTTATCTTACTAACCGAGTCCCAGCTGTTTTCCATAATTCAAAACTGTCATCATTTTGTGACGTAAGCTGTGGTGTTCCTCAAGGTTCAATTCTCGGTCCGTTATTATTTTCAATGTTTATCAATGACCTTCCAATGGTTTTGTCCTACTGTAAGTTCCATAACTATGAAGACGATGTTCAAATCTACTTAAGTTTCCCTCTTGGTATGGTTGAAGACTCAATTGCTAAAATAAACAAGGATTTAGGCGCTATCGCCAATTGGGCTACAAAAAATGGCCCAATGCTCAATCCAGACAGAACCAAATCCATCCCGTTCTCGAAACAACCGCCTTCCCTATCCAATTTTCCGCCAATTAAACTTAACTCGACTGCAACTGAATATGTTACATGTGTAAAAAACCTTGATATAATGTGCAATAGTGAACTGACATGGACTGACCACATTGATAGCGTAGTGTCCAAGATATATACATCTCTAAGAGGCTTGTCAATCAGCAAATATATTCTTCCTATCAACGTTAAATTAAAACTTGCCAAAGCACTCATAGTGCCAATCCAAGATCAGAGTTGTTCGCTGACTGTGATTATTCTTCTTCGCAAATGTTGAGAAAAGCAATCAACGCGGCTGCACGGTACGTTTTTAATCTTCGCAGATTTGACCATGTCTCGGAACAACGTCAGAATCTCCTAGGATGCGAATTGGAAGCATTCCTAGCTTACAGATCGTGCATATAACTCTTAAAAATTATTCACAAGAAACATCCAAAGTATTTATATAAAGAGATCACCTTCTGTCGATCGAGTCGTAATATCACCTTAAGACCCTCAATTCATACCTATTTAATGTCTCGCAGGCACTTCTTCATTCATGCTGTTCATCTCTGGAACCACCTACCTTCGCAGGTACGGTCTAAGACCGAGTACAGACAATTTTTTACAGATAAATAAATTCTGTCGAAGTAAAAAGCAAAGCGATTTTCCGTGTCTTAAGCTCCCCAGAAAGACGGACAATCAACAAATACTGACTACAGCAGGTATTGATACAGATACTTGACGACAACTTCTTTGTGGTCGAAGATCCGCAAGAAAAAGTGGAAATACTTGGCGCGGTCTTTCAGGAAGTGTACAAGGTGAACGAGTGTGTCCACCCAAACCACGACATGGAGAATCGCGTACTGGTTAACAACACGCTTCTTAGTGAAGATCTGCAACAATGGCGATCTGAGAACACTGGCTTTGTCGTGTTCAATGATGATAACATGGCAGATAAAGTCATCGGCGACGAAGGGGTTCATCCCCCGTTCATTTCGAAGACAGATCTGAAAGCGGTCTTCGAATCAATAAAGAAGAAGAAGTCAGTGGGAGTCGACGGGATCTCGAACATTGTGCTAAGACATCTCCCCCTTGAAGCGGTTAATATGTACACAATCCTGTTTCACAATGCTTTGAATAATGCACATTATCCGCAGCATTGGAAAAATGGATCTACGCTAAATAAGTTCAGTGTTCAAAAGTGAACTTCCTGACGATCTTACCACCGGAATCATGGACAGAAGCAATAAACAGGCTGAAAGTGCATTACCAAGCAGAATCGACTATACCCAAGTACCAAAGTAAGTTCAATACTAGAGTTAAGCGAATGTAAAGGATGATTTTTTAAAATCTATACGAGAGTGCATGAAATCTTTATTTGAATCGATAGTCCATATAATTTATTGTTTGAAGATTATTTCATGCAAATGTTGTCCTTGACTGCGCCTCAAATGGTCCATCCGCTTAGTCCAATTTTGGCATACTCCTTCCAACATTTCGGCCGGTATCTCACGAATAAATTCTTCAATGTTGTCTTCAAATGCGTCAATTGAAGCGGGCTTGTCTGTATAGACATGAGCTTTAACATAGGCCCACAAAAAATAGTCTAAAGGCGTTAAATCGCACGATCTACGCTGCCAATTGACCGGTCCCGAATGTGAAATAAAATGTTCACCGAACTCGCCTCTCAATAAGTCCACTGTTGCGCGTGCTGTGTGGCATGTGGCACACATGACACAGATATCATCTCACGGTAGCGCTCACCATTCACAGTTACGTTTCGATTCGCATCATCTTTGAAGAAGTACGGTCCAGTGATGCCACCAGCCCATAAACCACACCAAACTGTGACTTTTTCTGGATGCATTGGTAGCTCTTGCAATGCTTCTGGCTGATATGCACTCCAAAATCGACAATTCTGCTTATTTACGTACCCATTGAGTCAAAAATGAGCTTCGTCGTTGAACACGACGGTAAAAAAGTGGATCTTCGGCCAACTTTCCAAGAGCCCATTCACCAAAAATTTTACGTTGCGGTAGATCGTTCGGCTTCAATTCTTGCACCCGCTTCATTTTGAAAGGCACCACACCTCAATCCTTCCGCAAAATTGTCCACGCTGTTGAGTATCAGAGGCCCAATTGCTGCGAAGGGCGATGAATCGATAATTGATAGTCATCATTAAGACTGGCCGATACAGCTGCGATAGTTTCTTCAGTTCGCACTCTACGTAAGCGTGTTGGTGGTTTAATGTCCAACAATGTAAATTTGGTGCGAAATTTAGTCACAATAGCCCGGATATCCGCTTCAGTGGGTCGATTAAACTGACCATAAAATGGAAGAAGCGCGTGATGAATAAAATTCAATAATTGCAAGCGTTGTTCGTTTGTAAGAAGATTCATGGTTAAATTATAGACCAAACTGAAGATGTTTGACTGCGAAACAAAACACGAAACGTGCAGCTGTTTAAAATAGTGTTGCCAAAAAGATAATAGCAAAAAAATCACCCTTTATTAGGACAATTGTAGATGATATTTCGGAATATGCAATTTACAAAGAAAATTCGATGTATGGAGTGAACAATTGCAGAATGCGAAATGTTCTTATTTCAAGAATACAAGAAATAACGGCAGGTATATATAATATTTAATAAGCACAATCTTGGATATATTAAGATGATAATTAATCTATATTGGTCAAGACGATTTCAATCTTCGAGGAAAAGTTTCAATGTACAAGAAAAACATCGTTAATTTGTGCAAAACTATAATCAGCCCATCCCCAACCCCAGTGAACGAATTAATTAGGCAGGCGTTGGAGAAGGCGGGGAATGAGTACTACACGTACACCCCGAAAGGAGAAAAACTCCAGACTCTGCTCCTCAAGAGCGTAGATCCTTCTACGGATCCGGAGGAAATACTCGCTGTGCTGCGCCAGGCGCAGAGCTAACGCCCGATAGCAACAAAGAGCTCCTCAAGCGAATTAAACACTTGTAGACTGTTGTCATTAAGTTGGAGACATTAAAAAAAGGTAAGCACACGATGCAGTGTGCTAGATGCCAGAGGTTCGGGCATGCCGCGGCGAACTGCAAGATGGAGTTCCGCTGCGTGAAATGCGCCAAGAACCACAGTAGTGGAGAATGTCCTCTAGGAAAGGACCAAGTCGAGGACAGGAGCACCCTCAAATGTGCTTTATGTAGGACTAACGGGCACCGCGCTAGTTATAGGGGCTGCCCAAAAGTGCAAGAACTCAAAAACAAGTTCGAAAGAGGGACACCAAAAACTGTGGCAGCAAAGCCAGTGCCTCGCGTTTTAGCCACCGCTGTTACGCCTGCCATCTCCTATGCCCAAATGGCGTCAGGTAGAAGACCGGCACAAGAGACAGTGCCAAAGGCGGCCACGGTCCCAGTGATCCGGCAAATACTGATCTGAGCTCCATCCTGCTGGCTATACATGCACAGATGGCTCAGATGCAAAAATGCATTGCTGAAAAAGCAGAGCGGACTGCTCGCTTAGAACAGCAGTTCCTTCAACAGGCAGCCAGAATAGATGTCATCTACTCCAGACTGTCTGGCGAACAAGCCACAACGGCCCCAATATAATGGCTGCACGCGCAGCTGACGACCTTAAGATACTTGCGATAAATGTCAATTCACTAATAGGGACCAACAGGAAACTTTCCTTCGTCCAACTGTTGAGAGACAACAATCCTGATGTGATAATGGTTAGCGAAACTAAGCTTATCCAAAAGCACACCCTCAGGTATAATAATTACAATATTATTCGGAGAGACCGCACCCATAATGGAGGCGGAGTCGCTCTTTTAGTTAAGAAAACTATTAATCATAATATCATGTATAGCAATGAAGCGCGTAGGTTTCGTTTGCTAGAGACGTGTATCCCACGCATTCCGCTCTCGGGTGGTAAGCGATTGCACGTGATAACTCTCTATGCACCGGATAATAACAATCTCGAACATAATTTCATTCCAGAGCTCGAAACTCTCTTCACTTGTCTCCGACTGAGCTCGGAAGATACTTATTATATCATTGCAGGAGATTTCAACTCCAGACATCAAGATTGGGGATGCAATAGGAATTGCGCACGGGGGATCGCCTTGAACAACTGTTTGATTGGGCATGATGAGTTGAGGGCTGATTTGCTTGCAACCGAAATACCTTCATTTCCCAGAAGCGGGAATTATCTGGATCTACTATTGATTGACAGACGACTGACAATACAGGGTGTAGACACAAGCACACGGAATTGTTTAACCGCGATTGAGTACGATAGTGATCATCTTGCTTTCTCAGCGGTTATTCAACTCCCGAACGAGGTGGTTGAACTGGCGGAATATGTCCAGCGAAATCCTTATAATTACAATAAGGCTCGCTGGCCACGTTTCTCCAGGGCTTTAACCATGGAACTCCGGTCGAGTGCGATCAATCCGCCAACGAACAGAAACCTATCGAACGAGGAGGTTGATGGGTACCTCAAACAAATGGACGACGCCATAGTGCGTACAATGGACAGAACAATAACGAAGATTGTGCCGACCGAGGACTGCGATGTCTATCGGAATGCCACCATCGACGCACTTCACGTGCACAAAAGTAGACTGCTGTCTAGACTCAAACTCTTGCACAGACGGTTTGCAGATCCGAGAAGTCCGGAAGTCAGATCTCTGAAGTCAGAGATCAAAAACCTCCACCAACTAATAAAAATAAATTATAATCTTGCCATAAGCTTGCATTGGGGCAATAAAATCCGGGCTGTACGATCCAACAACCCGGGTATGTTCCCGCAAGTAAATAAATTATTCAGGAGGAAAGATAAAAATGACATTCCAATCGTCCGACTTCCGAGAACAAACGACAACGCACAACTACTGAGCTCAGTTGATATAGATCCAGGTGAGTCCGTGCTAGATAACGAATTCTTCGTGGTCGAAGATCCCCAAGAGAAGGTTAATACCATGGGCGCTGTTTTCGAGAAAGTGTATAAGGTCAACGAGGTCAGAGGGACAAATCACGATCTAGAGAACAGAGCCTTGGTAAATCACTTCTATCTCCGTGAGGAGATCAGTCGATGGCGATCTGAGAATCCTGGTTTCACCAGATTCGATGACGTAAATAAGGCGAATAATCCCGTCGCCAACGATGTAAATCACATCGTGATCACTCAGGAAGATCTCCAAGGGGTCTTTAAAGCCATTAAGAACAAGAAATCGGCTGGGACAGATGCTATCCCGAACATCGTGCTCAAGCATATTCTTCCGGCGGCAGTGGAAAATTACACTACACTGTTTAACAATGCGCTAAGTAATGCACATTACCCGGCACATTGGAAGACAGCTGTAGTGCAACCAATCTCTAAACGGGATAAAGACAAAAGCATTCCGACTAATCTTCGGTCGATAAGTCTTCTTCCTTGCATCAGCAAGGCATTTGAAAAGATTGTCATTAGAGCTCTGCAGACATGGGTCGAGGACAACAATATTCTGCCGGACAACCAGTTTGGATTTAGGGCAGGGCATTCGACAGTGCATGCTGCTGCAAAGCTGGTTTCCGACATACAATGGAATAAGGATAAAAATCAGTGTACGGGTGCCTGTCTGTTCGACTTGGAAAAGGCATTTGATACCGTTTGGTTAGAAGGCCTTTTCCTTAAGTTGGTCAGACTTAGGCTAAATAAACCATTGCTATACATGATTTATGATATGATAACAGGTAGGAAGTTCGTCGTGAAATGTGGAGGCGTAACTTCAAGTAGAGTATTTAGTAGAGAAATGTGAAACTATTCTTTTCCGTGCCCCGGTGCACAGGGCTTCAAGTGATACGCGTAAGAACTGGAAAGAGTTTTGCATTGTTGGCCATCGGGGCCAGCCATTAATCGTGAAAAGTGTAGTCAGATATCTCGGCATTTGGTTGGATCATTTTCTGTATTTTCACAAACATATAGAAGGGACTCTAGCCAATGCTAGAAAAGCAGTCAACTTGATACCAGGGTGAAAGTGATCTGCTACATGGCCCTTATATGGCCGATCATGGTGTATGGTTGTCCCCTATGGTTCGGTGTGAGCCCTTCCCAGATGGAAAAGATGAGGGTGTTCGAGAGACGATGTCCTAGGACCTGTCTCCGGTTGTATCGGACACCTGAGTCCGAGTACAAGAAGTACTATCCCAACGAGGTCCTGTACAGCAGGGCTAACGTGAAAAGAGTAGACAATTTTATAATGTCTTTA
The DNA here is from genome assembly GCA_905231855.2 of Eristalis tenax. NCBI lineage: Eukaryota > Metazoa > Arthropoda > Insecta > Diptera > Syrphidae > Eristalis > Eristalis tenax. The sequence goes on along the minus strand of HG993125.1, from coordinate 17,206,829 downwards.
ACACGACGACACATTGCAAGGTGTATGATGTCTACCAACAGTCTGATCTTCGGGGCTTATTACCCGAACTTTATGTATCATGAGAGGGTACGCCACACCGGCTTTATTCCACCTGAGGCTTTTCTCTATTTAGATTCATTAAATCTGATTCAGGACATGAGTCCACGCTGTACGCCGAACAGTTGACAGGCGACTCCTCTATGAATCGGATATCGCTCGTGAACACGAAGATCAACTCCGGTTCAGTAGAGCGATCCCCGCTCGAGATAGGAGAGAGAGTGCAAAGGAGCGGCACTTCCTTTGCTAGTTACACCAGAACCAGTCTCCGCCTTTGACAGCACAACATTAATGTGATAGTCGGTTTGTTGGACAACAGCCCACTTACGTAGGTTTAAGTTAGGTTAAGTCAGATAAAAAAAAAAATATATATATATATACATATAAATAAAAAAAAAAAGAAAAGGAGCAATATAAAATAAAAAAAAAAAAGGTGAGCAAAGGCTTGTAACTTATATATGTCTAGCATATAAACACCGCACACGCCCTTGCACACACGTCCGCAATGTCACGGACATAGAGTAAGGTAGTTTAGGTTTTATTAGGGTTAGGGTGTAATTTTATTTTAAGTTTAATTTTAAGAAAATTAAAAAAAAAATGTTTAGAGCGCCAAGCTTTTTCCAAGTTTTCTTGGCCAGTAAGAACAAACAATAAAGATCGGATGGATTGAAAAAAAAAAAAAACAAATAGTAGTTTAGGCGCCGAAAGGCAAATAGATAAGTATGTGTAGATTATTTTAGAGTACCTTCACAGGTCAGTAGGTTAGTTTTTTTTTTTAAGAACATGAATTGTTTAGATAGTAAGATAGATTTAATCATTTTTGTCTAGTTCTTAAGGATCATGGATTTTTTTTTTAAATAAAAATGAATTTTTAAGTTAGAGCATAAGACCGTGAATCGAGAGGAGTTGGGTTCGAAACCCAGTGGGGGAAGCTTACTTTTTTTCTCCCCAAAACCAGGAGGAGGAGGAAAAAACAGACCTCCAACAGTTCGATAACAACACAGTCACAGTCAGATAACAAATCCGAAGAGGAAGGGAGTGCAGCGTCAACGTCATCAAGACGATGCATTTTCATATGTATCAGACGGGAGGGAGGGGCGATTCGAAATAAGCAGTATCAGCTTCGAATCGATACAGAGGAAGAAGGGGAAGCTATTATCCGCTCCAAAGAGACAAAAGTCTGTAATCTGAGGGAGGAAACTGATAAACTCCTTCAAGGGATTAGAGAGTTACGGAGAAGAAACGAGAAGGAAGGAGGAACAGCAAGTAGCTCTAAAACTCGGACAACAACAACAACTGTTGCCCGAACCGAGTCAGCTGCAAAAGAAAACAACAGCAAACAGCAATAAAACAAAAGAATCTGCTTCAGCAGAAAGCAGCTCATCATCAACAACTACAGAAGCCGCAACCAAAAAAGGAGCCCAGCAACAACACCAAGCAACATCGGTACACAACATGCAGTACACCAGCCACAACCACAGCAATAGAAGACAGAGAAAGTGCCACCGATTAATTTGTACGAGCCGGATGTTTTATACACTGTCCAGGTATGTAGGGCGGCCGAGGGCAGTGGTAATTTCATTATCAAAAAAAATAAGGTTTTGATAAGTACTCAGTCTGCTGCAAAACGGTAGACCAGTATAGTAAGATCAAGAAGATACTAAAGCATTAGAGGATGGAGTTCTTCTCCTTCTCCCCTAAAGAACAAAAACTCCAGTCAAAATTATTAAGAATCTCCGCACCGCTCGAAGCGGAGGACATACTCTAACTGCTCAAAGAGTATGTGTGTGACGGTCTCGAGTTCGTTGGGGTCAAGCCCTTCACCACAGCTAAGGCAAAAAGAGAGGGCCGGAAATTACCGTTCTTCATTGTACAGGTGTCATCCAAGAGCAAGATAGATAAAGCAAACGACATTGTTAAGTAATGTGACTATCTTTGCGTCTGGGAAAACATAAGAAGGCGCAACAGCATTCTCCAATGCGGTCGCTGCCAAAGATGTGGTCACGCCGCGTCGAACTGCCAAATGCAGCCTCGATGCGTTAAGTGTAGTCAAAACCACAATTCGGAGGATTGCCCGCTGGGAAAATAGGGAGCACCTGACAAAAGTCAGCTCAAGTGCGTACTCTGCGAAAGCGCGGAGCACACTGCTAACTATAGGGGTTACCCTAAGTTTCAAGAGCGGAAAGTTAAAACGGTTTTGCCGAAGCAGCTCCCAGTGAAAAATCCACTCGGGGCAGCAACTACCGAAGGAGAGACAAATTGGAGCACAGTAATTACAATATTAAGAGATCGGCCGAATTCCAGTGGTGAGGCGGTGTTGTGATCTTCATTAAAAGTGTGCATTTCGCTCCGCAGTGGAAGGAGGATGTATGCGGTGTCGGTCTACTCCACCGGCAACCCTAGTTCCAGAACAACTATACCACAGCTCGACTCACTCTTTCGATGTCTAAGGCTGGACTCGGAAGAGAACTATTTTATTCTGGGTGAAAGTGATCTGCTACATGGCCCTTATACGGCCGATCATGGTGTATGGTTGTCCCCTATGGTTCGTTGTGAGCCCTTCCCAGATGGAAAAGATGAGGGTGCTCGAGAGACGATGTCTTAGGACCTGTCTCCGGTTGTATCGGACACCTGAGTCCGAGTACAAGAAGTACTATCCCAACGAGGTCCTGTACAGCAGGGCTAACGTGAAAAGAGTAGACAATTTTATAATTTCTTTAACACGACGACACATTGCAAGGTGTATGATGTCTACCAACAGTCTGATCTTCGGGGCTTATTACCCGAACTTTATGTATCATGAGAGGGTACGCCAAACCGGCTTTATTCCACCTGAGGCTTTTCTCTTTTTAGATTCGTTAAATCTGATTCAATACATGAGTCCACGCTGTACGCCGAACAGTTGACAGGCGACTCCTCTATGAATCGGATATCGCTCGTGAACACGAAGATCAACTCCGGTTCAGTAGAGCGATCCCCGCTCGAGATAGGAGAGAGAGTGCAAAGGAGCGGCACTTCCTTCGCTAGTTACACCAGAACCAGTCTCCGCCTTTGACAGCACAACATTAGTGTGAGGTGTCGGTTTGTTGGACAACAGCCCACTTACGTAGGTTTAAGTTAGGTTAAGTCAGATAAAAAAAAAAAAAAAAATATATATATATATATATATATATATATATATATATATATATATATATATATATATAAATAAAAAAAAAGGTGAGCAAAGGCGTGTAACTTATATATGTCTAGCATATAAACACCGCACACGCCCTTGCACACACGTCCGCAATGTCACGGACATAGAGTAAGGTAGTTTAGGTTTTATTAGGGTTAGGGTGTAATTTTATTTTAAGTTTAGTTTTAAGAAAATTTAAAAAAAAAAAATGTTTAGAGCGCCATGTTTTTTCCAAGTTTTCTTGGCCAGTAAGAACAAACAATAAAGATTATCCTCATGGATTGAAAAAAAAAACAAATAGTAGTTTAGGCGCCGAAAGGCAAATAGATAAGTTAGTGTAGATTATTTTAGAGTACCTGTGAAAGGTCAGTAGGATTTTATTTTTTTTTTTCAGAAAATGAATTGTTTAGTTAGTAAAATAGATTTAATCATTTTTGTCTAGTTCTTAAGGATCATGGATTTTTTTTAAATAAAAATACATTTTTAAGTTAAAGTTAGAGCATAAGAACGTGAATCGAGAGGAGTTGGGTTCGAAACCCAGTGGGGGAAGCTTACTTTTTTTCTCCCCAAAACCAGGAGGAGGAGGAAAAAACAGACCTCCAACAGTTCGATAACAACACAGTCACAGTCAGATAACAAATCCGAAGAGGAAGGGAGTGCAGCGTCAACGTCATCAAGACGATGCATTTTCATATGTATCAGACGGGAGGGAGGGGCGATTCGAAATAAGCAGTATCAGCTTCGAATCGATACAGAGGAAGAAGGGGAAGCTATTATCCGCTCCAAAGAGACAAAAGTCTGTAATCTGAGGGAGGAAACTGATAAACTCCTTCAAGGGATTAGAGAGTTACGGAGAAGAAACGAGAAGGAAGGAGGAACAGCAAGTAGCTCTAAAACTCGGACAACAACAACAACTGTTGCCCGAACCGAGTCAGCTGCAAAAGAAAACAACAGCAAACAGCAATAAAACAAAAGAATCTGCTTCAGCAGAAAGCAGCTCATCATCAACAACTACAGAAGCCGCAACCAAAAAAGGAGCCCAGCAACAACACCAAGCAACATCGGTACACAACATGCAGTACACCAGCCACAACCACAGCAATAGAAGACAGAGAAAGTGCCACCGATTAATTTGTACAAGCCGGATGTTTTATACACTGTCCAGGTATGTAGGGCGGCCGAGGGCAGTGGTAATTTCATTATCAAAAAAAATAAGGTTTTGATAAGTACTCAGTCTGCTGCAAAACGGTAGACCAGTATAGTAAGATCAAGAAGATACTAAAGCATTAGAGGATGGAGTTCTTCTCCTTCTCCCCTAAAGAACAAAAACTCCAGTCAAAATTATTAAGAATCTCCGCACCGCTCGAAGCGGAAGAGATACTCTAACTGCTCAAAGAGCATGTGTGTGAAGGTCTTGAGTTCGTTTGGGTCAAGCCCTTCACCACAGCTAAGGCAAAAAGAGAGGGCCGGAAATTACCGTTCTTCATTGTACAGCTGTCATCCAAGAGCAAGATAGATAAAGCAAACGACATTGTTAAGTAATGTAACTATCTTTGCGTCTGGGAAAACATAAGAAGGCGCAACGGCATTCTCCAATGCGGTCGCTGCCAAAGATTTGGTCACGCCGCGTCGAACTGCCAAATGCAGCCTCGATTCGTTAAGTGTAGTCAAAACCACAATTCGGAGGATTGCCCGCTGGGGAAATAGGGAGCACCTGACAAAAGTCAGCTCAAGTGCGTACTCTGCGAAAGCGCGGGGCACACTGCTAACTGTAGGGGTTACCCTAAGTTTCAAGAGCGGAAAGTTAAAACGGTTTTGCAGAAGCAGCTCCCAGTGAAAAATCCACTTGGGGCAGCAACTACCGAAGGAGAGGCAAATTGGAGCACAGTAATTACAATATTAAGAGATCGGCCGAATTCCAGCGGTGAGGCGGTGTTGTGATCTTCATTAAAAAAAGCATACAACACAAAGTAGTGTATAGTAGTGAAGTATTAAGAATTCAGGAGTTGGAGGCCTGCATAGTGTGCATTTCGCTCCGCAGTGGAAGGAGGTTGTATGCGGTGTCGGTCTACTCCACCGGCAACCCTAGTTCCAGAACAACTATACTACAGCTCGACTCACTCTTTCGATGTCTAAGGCTGGACTCGGAAGAGAACTATTTTATTCTGGGTGAAAGTGATCTGCTACATGGCCCTTATACGGCCGATCATGGTGTATGGTTGTCCCCTATGGTTCGTTGTGAGCCCTTCCCAGATGGAAAAGATGAGGGTGCTCGAGAGACGATGTCTTAGGACCTGTCTCCGGTTGTATCGGACACCTGAGTCCGAGTACAAGAAGTACTATCCCAACGAGGTCCTGTACAGCAGGGCTAACGTGAAAAGAGTAGACAATTTTATAATTTCTTTAACACGACGACACATTGCAAGGTGTATGATGTCTACCAACAGTCTGATCTTCGGGGCTTATTACCCGAACTTTATGTATCATGAGAGGGTACGCCAAACCGGCTTTATTCCACCTGAGGCTTTTCTCTTTTTAGATTCGTTAAATCTGATTCAGGACATGAGTCCACGCTGTACGCCGAACAGTTGACAGGCGACTCCTCTATGAATCGGATATCGCTCGTGAACACGAAGATCAACTCCGGTTCAGTAGAGCGATCCCCGCTCGAGATAGGAGAGAGAGTGCAAAGGAGCGGCACTTCCTTCGCTAGTTACACCAGAACCAGTCTCCGCCTTTGACAGCACAACATTAGTGTGATGTGTCGGTTTGTTGGACAACAGCCCACTTACGTAGGTTTAAGTTAGGTTAAGTCAGATAAAAAAAAAAAAATATATATATATATATATATATATATATATATATATATATATATATATATATATATATATATATATATATAAATAAAAAAAAAGAAGCAATATAAAATAAAAAAAAAGGTGAGCAAAGGCGTGTAACTTATATATGTCTAGCATATAAACACCGCACACGCCCTTGCACACACGTCCGCAATGTCACGGACATAGAGTAAGGTAGTTTAGGTTTTATTAGGGTTAGGGTGTAATTTTATTTTAAGTTTAGTTTTAAGAAAATTTAAAAAAAAAAAATGTTTAGAGCGCCATGTTTTTTCCAAGTTTTCTTGGCCAGTAAGAACAAACAATAAAGATTATCCTCATGGATTGAAAAAAAAAACAAATAGTAGTTTAGGCGCCGAAAGGCAAATAGATAAGTTAGTGTAGATTATTTTAGAGTACCTGTGAAAGGTCAGTAGGATTTTATTTTTTTTTTTCAGAAAATGAATTGTTTAGTTAGTAAAATAGATTTAATCATTTTTGTCTAGTTCTTAAGGATCATGGATTTTTTTTAAATAAAAATACATTTTTAAGTTAAAGTTAGAGCATAAGAACGTGAATCGAGAGGAGTTGGGTTCGAAACCCAGTGGGGGAAGCTTACTTTTTTTCTCCCCAAAACCAGGAGGAGGAGGAAAAAACAGACCTCCAACAGTTCGATAACAACACAGTCACAGTCAGATAACAAATCCGAAGAGGAAGGGAGTGCAGCGTCAACGTCATCAAGACGATGCATTTTCATATGTATCAGACGGGAGGGAGGGGCGATTCGAAATAAGCAGTATCAGCTTCGAATCGATACAGAGGAAGAAGGGGAAGCTATTATCCGCTCCAAAGAGACAAAAGTCTGTAATCTGAGGGAGGAAACTGATAAACTCCTTCAAGGGATTAGAGAGTTACGGAGAAGAAACGAGAAGGAAGGAGGAACAGCAAGTAGCTCTAAAACTCGGACAACAACAACAACTGTTGCCCGAACCGAGTCAGCTGCAAAAGAAAACAACAGCAAACAGCAATAAAACAAAAGAATCTGCTTCAGCAGAAAGCAGCTCATCATCAACAACTACAGAAGCCGCAACCAAAAAAGGAGCCCAGCAACAACACCAAGCAACATCGGTACACAACATGCAGTACACCAGCCACAACCACAGCAATAGAAGACAGAGAAAGTGCCACCGATTAATTTGTACAAGCCGGATGTTTTATACACTGTCCAGGTATGTAGGGCGGCCGAGGGCAGTGGTAATTTCATTATCAAAAAAAATAAGGTTTTGATAAGTACTCAGTCTGCTGCAAAACGGTAGACCAGTATAGTAAGATCAAGAAGATACTAAAGCATTAGAGGATGGAGTTCTTCTCCTTCTCCCCTAAAGAACAAAAACTCCAGTCAAAATTATTAAGAATCTCCGCACCGCTCGAAGCGGAAGAGATACTCTAACTGCTCAAAGAGCATGTGTGTGAAGGTCTTGAGTTCGTTTGGGTCAAGCCCTTCACCACAGCTAAGGCAAAAAGAGAGGGCCGGAAATTACCGTTCTTCATTGTACAGCTGTCATCCAAGAGCAAGATAGATAAAGCAAACGACATTGTTAAGTAATGTGACTATCTTTGCGTCTGGGAAAACATAAGAAGGCGCAACGGCATTCTCCAATGCGGTCGCTGCCAAAGATTTGGTCACGCCGCGTCGAACTGCCAAATGCAGCCTCGATTCGTTAAGTGTAGTCAAAACCACAATTCGGAGGATTGCCCGCTGGGGAAATAGGGAGCACCTGACAAAAGTCAGCTCAAGTGCGTACTCTGCGAAAGCGCGGGGCACACTGCTAACTGTAGGGGTTACCCTAAGTTTCAAGAGCGGAAAGTTAAAACGGTTTTGCAGAAGCAGCTCCCAGTGAAAAATCCACTTGGGGCAGCAACTACCGAAGGAGAGGCAAATTGGAGCACAGTAATTACAATATTAAGAGATCGGCCGAATTCCAGCGGTGAGGCGGTGTTGTGATCTTCATTAAAAAAAGCATACAACACAAAGTAGTGTATAGTAGTGAAGTATTAAGAATTCAGGAGTTGGAGGCCTGCATAGTGTGCATTTCGCTCCGCAGTGGAAGGAGGTTGTATGCGGTGTCGGTCTACTCCACCGGCAACCCTAGTTCCAGAACAACTATATCATAGCTCGACTCAATCTTTCGATGTCTAAGGCTGGACTCGGAAGAAAACTATTTTATTCTGGCCGGGAACTTAAATGCCCGACATGGATATTGGGGCAACATAGTTTCCAATTACAGAGGGGACCAGCTTTATAGCTGTGTTTGCTTGCACAGTGTTGAGTATAGACTCGATTTGACAGCAACAGAGATCTCGTCCTACCCCAGGAGCGGGTCGTATCTGGATCTCCTGCTGTTTGACGCAAGACTGCAGCTGACAGACACAAACTCACAAACGGTAAACTGTCTGAACACATTCGTGTGTCTCAGTGACCATTGCGGACTCAGTGATAAAATTAAGATTCCTAACGATATTGCGGAATTTGGAGAGTTTGTTCAAACGTACCCCTACAATTTCAGTAGAGCACGTTGGACCCGCTTCTTCAGGCAAATGACGAGAGCACTCTCTTCGAAATTTTTTTTTCTTTGCAAGTTGAGCGCTCACAAGGGATTGTTAGTACCCTTAAGAGTCCGGGTTCAAGAAAAAGTACGGGCCGAAAGTGTAGATGGAGAAAGGGGGATTAGGTACCTGTGCACATTGGTTTTAAATATCTGCGGATTGTATTCTGGGGGAAATATTGGGCTGGGAAGATCATTTCATATTCGTGTCGTGCGGCTGATGAACGGGTCTCTAATTTTAACTTTTTATTTAAATTTTAGGCTTAAGGGTAAACTGATCAGCATTCCTGGCGAGACGGGTATTGCGGGTGAATTCATGGAGAGGAGGAATACAGGCAAGCTCACTTGAGCTTGAGCATCCTTTGTTAAAATAGCGATAAAATACGGATAGAGACGAGACGGTACGTCCATGTTCGACTGTGACTCTGCAATACTGTTGTCTCCTATAAGTTTTATCGCTGGCTTTAGGATTCTATCTAGTAGGTGGAGGGTGATTTTGGGGGCACCAGACCAGATATGAGCGTTGTACTCAAGTTTGGGGCGTATATACGCCTTATAAATTAAAGCCAAATCAGAAGGGGTGAAGTATTTCTTGCATCGATTGAGGAAACCTAAACATTTAGCAGCATTTTGGTGACCTCAAATATGTGATCGTTCAAACTAAGTATTGTGTTGATACACATACCACGGATGGAAAGCTTTCCGGTTTCATCGACACAGGTGCCATTCATGGAAAATGGCTGATTAAAAAGGGTTCGCTTGAGTGACAGCAGGTAGCATTGAGTTTTTGAAGCATTGAACTCCACACGGTTGTTCTTTCCCCAATTGATTATGCTGTCAAGATCGGAATCCAATGTGCCGAGGGGCGGGGTCGTGAGTCTTGGAACGAATATGAAAAGCTGAGGGTGCTGTCATCAGAAGGAATGGATTGGATTAGAAGTAGCAGCCAAGATATCATTTATAAAAATGAGAAAGAGTGTCGGAGACAGAACAGAGCCTTGGGAACACCAGCATTTATTTGGTGGATATCAGACTTGAACCCATCCAAAACAACTTGAATTTAACGGTTCGAAAGGTAATTTCGAATCTATTGAAGAAGAGATTCATCGACACCATAGGCACGCATTTTCGACCAGAGAGCTTGATGCCAATCTCTGTCAAATATCAAGCGCAACGATCTTGCTTTCGCCTGCATTGCGCAAAAATTGGTTCCACTTTTCAGTGAGATAAGCTATCAGATCACCAGTGGACCTGTTGCTGCGGAAACCATACTGCCGGTCATTAAGAAGCTTCCGCGATTCAAGATATTTAATAAGCTGACGATTTATCAGCGTTTCCATGACCTTAGAAAGAAGGGACGTAAGTACTATGGGTCGGTACGAGGAGGGTGACGAAGATTCGCCCTGGAAGGGCTGGACAAAAATATTTTTGATGTAAAAAGTGGTCTCCAACAAGGTGCCTTTAATTCCCCCATCTTGTTCAACATTTACTTGAGCGATCTGATAAGTTCTCTTCCTCACGTAATTGCGTACGCCGACGACTTGATCATGTACAGATCAGGCAAAAAGATCGAGGACATCACTACTCCCGTAACTTCGATTCATTCATGAGAGATTGCTACGACTGGAAGTTGAAAATCAACTTTCAGAAATCGGAAACCATACTGTTCAGAACGCCGTTGTATAAGGCCTCGGCGGATACGAAAAGGAATTGGCCAAAGTTCTCAATTATTGGAAGACACAGACAACCACTGGAGCAAAAGGCTGTAGTCAGATCCCTGGGTTTCTGGCTAGATCAGTATTTATATTTTAACAAACATGTAGATGCTGCTCTGGCCAGCGCCCGAGGCGCTTTTGCTCTTACAAAAGACTGTTTTACAACAACTCGATGCCAAATCTTATCGAATCTTATCGATCTCCAGAGTCCAGTACAGAAAATTCTATTCGAATGAGGTCTTATACAACAGGGCAAACCTGATAAGAGTGGACAATTTTCTGCTGAAGTTGCTTCATGGTCATACTGTCAGAGCGATGAACTAGGTCAATAACCTGATCTCGGAGGCTTGCTACCCCAATCCACTATACCACGAAAGGGTACGTCACAACGGCTTCGTTCCCCCAGCAGCATTCCTCCATTTGGATAAGCACGGTCTGATACAAAACGAAAACGTGGTACCGCTCCTCTTTGACATCGCCCGTTCAATTGTGGATGGGCGACTCAACCACGACCTTTCCGTCGCACAACGAGCTGAAGAGGGTCTCTTCCGGTTCAGAACGGAGGTATCAAGAAGAGATGTTCGGGATGTTGCAATGCAACACCGAAAATTCTGGTGTCTGGGAAGAGAGGGAACTCCCTCGTCGAACCCCGTAGACCCGGGATAGAAAGTGTAGTACATATCCCCGAATGGGGGAGTAGTCGGTCACTATCTTGCAGCAAATTAGATGGAAATCTATTAGGTGCAACCTATGGGCGACCTACATAGACTAGGGTAGTTTTTAAGGTAGTTTGTAAGCTGTAAATAGAAGAAAAAAAAATAAAAAATAAAAAAAACAATTAGTATACACATACGTACACCCTTTGTGTACCTTTGTGTAAACATTTTATATATTAAGTACATATATGTCCACATGTATGTATCATCATATAACACTGGAGTGTTCTGCGTGAGTATGGGATCCAAGGTTCTCAGGGCCATTCAGTCTCTATACACAAACTGTAGCAGCTGTGTTCGGGTTAACGGTGCTTAATCAACACCTTTCACCGTCTTGTCACTTCTCCTTTTCATTGTATATATGGACTGGATGTTACGACGCAGCCGAGGAGAGGATTGTTTCACATTGGGAGAGCTGAGGGTTAGTCATCATGTGTCTTTTGCAGATGAATGGGTTATCCTCACATCTTCCCAGACGGAACTCCAGCGCGCACTCGATAGGTTTGTGGCCGTATGTGCTGATGCTGGAATGAAGGTCAACGTGGACAAATCGAAGGTTCTGGTCATCTCCAGAACGCCTGTTCAATGCACTCTGAAGGTTAGTGTAGTCCCATATCTCGGGGTACTTTTCACTAGTGATGGAAGAAGTAATGCTAAGCTTTCCTGTAGGATTGTTCCAACTGTGTCAATTTTGAAACAGCTTGGTAGATCTGTAATCAGGAAGGCCGAGCACGGTGTCAAAGCCAAGTTAGCGGTTTTCAACTCAGTATTTGCTCCAACTCTCACCTATGGTCACAAAATGTGGGTACTGAAAGAAAGAATAAGATCGTGAATACAAGCTGCTGAGATGAGATTTCTCCGTGCTGTTGTGGGAATTACTCGCTGGGGTAGGGTGAGAACCAGGGAGATCTATCGTGCGTGGTTTATCCTTTAGTGGATCATGCAGGTAAAATGGATACCCACATTCATCCAATCGAAATTCGACATTGTTGTTAACTTTCAAATGTAAAGGCCTCAACTTATTCACCGCAACTTCAATGTCAGAATGGAATAGAAGCCATGCTAGAGGAGTTCATCTTCCAGTTTCCAGCTACCAGCCTCAACAACGGGAAAAGCATTTTTTGTATTTGTTGTTTATGCCTCCCTAAATTTTTGAACAACTCGTTGGTATGAAAAGTGGCATTTTTATAACTGCTTTTTTAAACCCAATGTTATTTATGATTCCAAACAAAAAATAAATCAAAATTTGCGTGTCTTAGTTGGATTAGACCGAGTACACTAGAATTAATATTGTATAATTTTTTTCCCTACAGTCTTAGCTTCACAAAGGTCCAACCACTGGTCAACAATTTCAGAAACCTATAGTATTAAGCTAACTATTCTATAAAAATCGTACCCGCCCTGATAACAGCCAAGAGACAAAAAGTAGTGGATGTAGTGGATCTTCAATTAATTAAATAATATAATATGCGCGTGTACTTATTCCTTTATATCCTATATTTCATTCGTTTCACTATTTTCATAAAAGTCAATAAGCCCTATAATCAAAATGTCAACAACTTGTGGTCTTATGACTTGTTTTTCACCTAAAGACGTGTGTAAGGCCAGAGATTCCCAATAATGTTATATGATTGACATGTCTCAGTATTACAGGGGCCATGAGAACTTGATGCTACTGCTACCATGTAGGTATTACAGGAGCTGACTCCCTATCATCTAGTAGTTACAGAATATGCAAACAAAACAATCATGGCAATTACAAAAGGGGTAGGAAAAGACAGGTGCGTTACATCGATACGATGCACTAGACAAAAAGATACCACTCTCGGAACAAGCTGTGATACTATACCCTATCCAATATTTCTTTCAAATGTGACAATTTATTTTCCAATAGCATACGAGATATAGTGATAAAAAACTTTTAGTTGTACACCAAAAAATTAGAAGACTGAGAGAAAATTGTCGTACATCTCGATTTTTTTGCGTGCGTTCCAGACATTTTCTGTGTGTCTGAAATTTGGATATAGGCCAATGAAATAGACACCGTTTCTATACCAGGGCTTACATTTTGTTGCTGTTTATGAAAGAATTTTCTGACTATCTTAAAAAGAAAAAAGCTTAAAATCATATTATCCTAGGCAACTTCAATATTAATAGTCTAGATAGTAGTTAAACCGTGGCCATTTACTTGACAATACTAGCTACCCATGGCCTTGCTTGCTTTATTAATGAACTAACTATGACTGTTTCAGGCAAATACCTGGACCGTATTTATGGCCGTTTCAAAAATTCGACATGCAGTACAATACAAGAATTCCAGAAATTTTGTCCTCAATTTGATGATTACTGAACACTCAATGACGGAAGTCTTAGTGAATGCTACTGATTCAAGGGTACCAAAATTCCATCCAAACCTCTATAGACTGTATCTTCTGACATAAGTATATTGATTGATTATCTTGAAAGACATATCTCCAGTTGTTCCATATCTAAGTTGGTAAAACGACTTAAGCCCTGGATATCGAGAACTTTAGTATGAAGGTTGTTTTTAAAAATAAACTCAGAATAAAATCCAAGATAAACCCCGGAAATTTAGCTCTAAGAAGAAAGTATATAAAAAAAACAGTGCAGCTAAAGAGAATTTAAAAGGGAGAAAGTATTGCAAATTGTAAACAGAATACTGAACAAAATTCCAGGTTCTATAAAACCTACCATATTACATTTGAAAGGTTGTGATGTGTCTGAGAGTCATTTGATTGCTGATGCATTTAAAAAATATTTTATTCTGTTATTATTACTATTCTTCTTTGATTTGATTTCTTTCTTTACTTAGCATTACGCTATTTTATAATAATTTTGTACAACTCATCTCAAAAAGTAAAAAACATATATAAAATTCATCTATAATTTAATGCAATATAAGTAACTAACCTAGATTTAAAACTTTTAATATTGCGTTCATTCTTTAATACATTTAGTAAGCAGTAAATAATTTTAATCCATTATAAAGTAAAATATTTTGAGATTCGTTATCCGAAAAACACCAAGTCTGAAGTCGTCTCTTGTGCGCAAATTATATGTTTGAACTTCCGCTACATAAACTAATTGGTTTGTTAAATACTTTGGTGTAAGACGCTTTTTCATCTTAAATATAAACACAAGTACTTATACAGTTTTTGAATAAGTTGTTAGTCATTTCAGTGTGCAAATCATTAAACTAATAGGTGTTAATATATTCCACATTAGAATACAAACCAATTAGAAATCAATCTCCTATTTTTAAATTTTTGATATCATTCTCTAAATCTATTTTGACAGAAGTATTCTAATTGCGGTTTTATCATGACATTATAAATTATAATATATAGTTTAGACCTTATACGTTTGAGGACATTATTTTACAAGTGTTGTCTAAATGTTTATCAAATATACAAAATATAATCAATTATGACACCCAAATATTTAATTTCGTTTACTTTTTGTATTGCACATTATCAATAATAATATTTTTATCTCACTCAGCATTCATGATCATTTATTCAGTTTGACTTGTATTGAGTTCTAAATATATTATTTTTTTAATAATTCGACACGTTTTCTAGGTCTACATTTAGATGTTGAATTTATGAATCCACCGAATCTCCAGATGGGTAGTTAATAGCATCGTCCGCAAAAAGCCCGATTGTAGCAAATTGAAGCGTCTTATCCAAGTCGTTGATGTGAGTGATAAACAGCAGTTTTATAAGAGTTGCTCCTTGGGGTATCACTAATTTTACAGTCAAATTATTTGAGATGTGCTCACCCAGACGAATTCGTTGTTGTTTTTTTGACAGATAACTTTCAAACCCAATACAACTCCGTGTATTTCTTTCTTTTTTTATCTTGTCTGTCAGGATTGATGAGTACGGTTTTAAGCACCCTCAAATGTCCAAAAATACTGCCGTTATCACCCTTTTGTCATACATGTCCGATTTCCATTGCGTTACCACCAGGTCTAAATTAAGATTGGTATTCTGTTAGTAGGCTATAAGTTTCTTGATTTAAAAAGATTTACTAAATTATTAATTTTAATGTAACAAAATTATATTTAATAATTTATTAGAAATTAAATGTTATTCGTTTTCCAAGATGTTTAGTTTTTTAAGAAATAAGTTTACTTTCTAGTCAATTGTTTAAAGACCATTTTTTTCGAAAATTCTATATCTCCCACTTTTATTTTATGTAGAATGTTATTATACCAGTATGATTAGATATGCTGTTTTATGTACGTACTTGGTGGTCCCTTAACAAGATTTCGCAATTTTTTATATTGTTCGTTTGCGTTTCAGTTAAGCAAATAAAATCAAAATCCTCTTTTGGAGCCAAAACTTCTAACTTATTTATGTTTCTTTTGGTGTACAATGATGTTTTAATTGCTTATATTCCACTTTCTCAGTTTCAATTCGTAGTTTATGTTGGAGTGTACAACAACTTTTATCTCTGCCGTCACGGTCTACATTGATGGTTAAAACCGCAGCATTTAAAGGTTTCATATACTGGACATCTCTCCCATTCAATTTTTTTCTCCTTCATTCATTTTTCAAAACCTTTACCGTAGATCTCAATTAATGCGTTAAATGTTTGGGGACTCTTAAATTAACTATACACCTCAATGAACCTAATGTCAGTACTTTCTTCATCATTTTGGCTTTTTATTGCATTGATATATATAATACGTTCCCCTTCCATTTGTTCAGTCACAACAGTTCTCAATACATTTGGTTTACACATTGGAGTTAGTTGAATTTCATATTTCTCACACATTTTCTCTTTCATTTTATTTACCAAAACATCACGATATTTATAGTTTTTTTTAGCGAATTGCGACTGCTCCAATTCGCCTTTCAAAAATGCCACTCGTTCTTACACTCAAAGTTGAAGATTTAATGCTCTCTCACTTCATTCTTTCCCCACTTTCGTTTCCAGCCGCAGTAAAACTGGTGCACTTACGCCCATGGGTTTTGTAACTTCCGCACAAATATAATGGAGGATAGAGATATCCAACTTCAGCCATTTTTACCCCTTGTCCATGTCGGCATTGAGCCGTAAAGAATAAGAATATAATGCAATTTCCTTTGCATTTCACATATCCTCTTACAAAGTTCCCGGCTTTACCATGCATTGCAACACCGTAGAGGGACAAGAGAGGTCCTTAAGCAAGTTTCGTTCTTTATAGTGGATGTTCTGGGTGATTTGTTTAATCGTTGTGTATTCCAGGTATATTACTTGATTGTCTGAAATGCGCAGATTTTGTTCCGCTGCACAAAATACTATCAATGATATTGGAAATTGTATGCCAATATCACCTCTCCCTTTTCTGACTAAAGTATTTGAAAAACTTTTTTGGAAGTGTTAGTTACTTATACAAAATTTAATTATTTAATCGTAACCAATTTGTATTTCAAAAATGGAAATCCACGGAAGGTCCACTCATGCAGTTGTGTTCTCAAATAATGAGAAATCTCGATGGTAAACAATGTACAGCTGGGCTACTCACTGACATTACCAGGGCATTTGATATGGTAAATCACAATTATTTGTTGAGGAAATGATAAATTAGCTCCTCTATCTGGGCGTTCCTCAAGGTTTAGTCTTGGGACCAATTCTCTTTCTGATCTACATAAATTCAGTGCTAGATCTTTATTTCAAAGGATCGTCTACAGCTTTTGCTGACGATGATGTAGGTTTGAGTTATGGGTCTAAAAGCCTTATACCTAGTTTGCAATTTAAATTGGGATCTATATAAGATCTACATAAGACAATAGTTTGCTGAGCATAAACTTTTGTCTAAAGCCAAATTGACCAATCAAAGAAAGGCATTTATTTTATTTCGTGAATAACTGTCAAAAATTCATGAATAACTGTCAAAAAGTCTCTGAAATTTGTTGATGGAGTATGGGTCAATCAACTGTTCATTTCTGATTTAAACTTACTAATTGCCAATGTCTGCTTGTCGCCGTCCCACATTTTGTAGTAGTTTAAACTGCAGTGATGAATGTATATCAGTAGACAGGGTAGATGACTTTAACTATCTAGGGCTGACAATTGCTTCCGTAAAAAGATATTTTCGATGCACTATAAGATATATTTACTATCTACGTAATTTGTGTTAAACTTCGGTTTACAAAATTATGTACTATGATATTTATACTCAAGCTTTAATATAGAATTGCTTGTTGGGGTGGTGTTTATCAAAATAGAATACAATTACTGTAAATCTTGCAGAAATATATCTTAAGGAAAATTTGGTAGGCATCACCGCTTTCCTGTATTCAACGATTCGAAAATTCTTCCTGTATGTCATCTGTATTGCTTTAAAATGTTGAGAACTTTTTTTATGTAGTCCGGCAATAGTAATAGTCGTCTTATTTCTTATTATAATCTACGTGGAAACTTTTCAAACATGTTATCTGTTCCATGTCTTTTTACCACTTCCTGCCATATTTTTTTACTTTGTCTCAAATAGATTGTACAACAAACTCCATCAATCTATGAATCTATGAATCAATACCTGTAATATTTAAAAAGCATTTAAAAACCTAGGTCTTCCAAGTTTTGATATTTTAGCTTAAACGCTATTTATTTTGGTTCAATATTAAGTTGCTGCCATTCAAATGATGTTATTTAATTCATCTTATTTAGCTTTTTTTTACTTCTACTCTTTAAGCCATCTAACACTTAAATTTCTAGACAAATATTTTCTTGTTATTAACAACTATGCTTGCAATACTTTTTGTGATTTTAGAGTCACCCCACCCAACGCGTAGTTCTTATTGTAGAAATAAATAGAAATGACATTCAACACTATTCCTTGCTTTAAAATTATACTTTGGTTTGTTGTTGTACGTTATTTTTTTTTTAAATCTTTTAATTTTTAATTTTTATGTTACTATGTATAATTTTATTATATTGAGCCACTGTCTAAATAAATATCTAATCCATTCTAATCTACAATTCGATGGATTTTAGGGTGTGCCACCTACTATTATAATTATTATTATTGAGGGTATACTGCACCGCTTCTTTAAATCTATTGTGCCCCCTTTTAAAGAGAAAACTATGCTGTCTTAAGAGTTCCCCTCACATGCAGTTCTTTTCAGAGCTGTATATTCTCTCTAATCCCCATTCCTTTAGGAATTTGAGAGCTGGTTCTAGTGATTTCAATTCTTAAATGATGTTGGGTGATTGTCTAGATATATTTGCCTTATGTGTATGGAAGTATTATTAGATCTCAGATCTACAAAATCGAGATATACCTGAAGGAAAATGGATTCTTTGATATTCTATCAGACCCTAACAAAATATATACTGAGATTCTATTAAATACTGAGCAAACGACGACGCACAGTGATGCCGTTGTATGGAAGAGTTGGAAAAAAATCTGTAACTCTTGATCCCGTCGGTCCACGGGATGAAATTTGAAACGTACAATTGCCACGAAATCGATGCTCGTGGCTGCTTTAGCTCATCGGGTAACGGAGTAATCTTAAGTTCAAAAAATATAAACGTCACCTTGTGTATTTAAATGCATAAAATAATTATTAATTATGGTCTATGACTCCAAATTGGGATTTAAAACAAAGCTATAATGACTATATAGGTAAATATATTAAATTCTACAAGTATTGGTAACATACGTTTTGTTTAAAATTAAGGAAACTAAGGAATTTAGAATAATGCTTCGTTACTAATTGGAAGCGAATCTATTGTTTTCGGTTCAGGCCTTAAAAATGCAGTCCAGGAATCAGATGGTACCAACATTTGATGAATAAAATATTCATTGGTCGCCGAACGAGGACATTTTCTTCTATGATTAATTCAATAGTACATTATTTCTACTTTCCTGGGCATCCTGACAATGATCCGACGGGCAAAGCTGCTGATGATATTATTTCTGCTCCGTGGAATAGAATTTTATGCACTGTTGCTGGTAAATAATACCAGGGACATAAATTTGTAGTCATTGTAGCGGTTTCGTAGGCAGATACTCCAATATTTGTCTAGTCAATCCATATCGTTTTTAGGATAACACTGAATCTTTTTATTAATTGCACATCTATTTCAGTTATATCTTCCGTTGATAATGGGTCTTCCAAAATGTTCGAAATATGTTCCCATAGTTGGTTGTGCCAATTCCTTGCTCTATTATATAAACCTTAGTACCTATTTTTTGTATAAACTTCTTCTGAATTTGACTCTTACTTTCCGACTTCCGACTTTTCCTTTGTATGGGCAGTGTCGTATGTGTTGTGAAATTCCGAATTTTAGAGCTTCTTGATTTCTAAGCTGTAACTTCACTGGCCTACAGTACCGTGTTGAAGAAATTTTACTACTTTCATCCAATTCCATCAGCTTCACTGGTACCAACGATGTCATGAATAAATATGGATCAGATGACACTGAATCGACATTTGAAAACGTTGGTATGATATAATAGTGCCGATCCATTTCATTTTGAAGATCCATCACACCATTTAGTCGAAAGCGTAAGAATGAAATTTTGTTGTGATTGGAAAACGTCACACTCTTGGCGGTAGCTTGTACGATTCTGCTTGTAGAAGGATCAAATTTTTTTCTGAAGCGGGGCTTCTGATATTTGGGTGTTTTCTGGGTAGCACTATATTTTAGATTTCAGGACCTGCTTTATGTGGGAAAATTTGAATAGTCAATATCATCTGTTGCTGTTTTCAAGACTTCATATTGATATTTACTCAATTTCTTTTGGATTAATAAAGCCAAGGCTTCATCAGTACTGAAGACTGATCTGTGGGAATGCGATGGAACATCAGCATTAATCAAGTTTTGTAATGTTGAGATTTCAATTCTTGGACTTTCTTTATTTTATGATTGTAACTCTCGAAACACTTTTAAAGTATTTTCGTTGGCTGTACAAAGTAAAACTTAATTTTCCTAATTGAAATCATCAATATTGTAGTCACAAACTAATAGCCGTAAAGTCAGAAATCAATTTTTTCGGCAACAACATGTGAACCGGACATGCATTTTATGAAACCGCAAACAAAACAAGATAAAAGCAAATTGGTTTCATAATTACAACAATTTTATGACCTAAAGTATTCCAATTCATACAAATAAACACTTCACTATAAAACTTCACTATAACACTTCACACAAAAAAAACTTCACAAATAAACACTTCGAACACTCGCAAAGCATTTGCACAATACATGCATTGCAAGGATTATTGTTAGAAAATGCATTTCATCCAGTTCATCTAGAAGTCGAAAAATCCAGATAACTCTTCGTTCCCTAGAAGCAACTCTTACCTGGATCTCCTGCTGTTTAACGCGAGGCAAGGCTGCAGCTGATAGACAGACTCACAAACGGTAAACTGGTTGAGCACTTTCGTGTATCTCAGTGACCATTGGGGACTCAGCGCCGAAGTCAAGATCCCTAACGATATTGCGGGTTTGGTCTAACGTATCCCTACAATAACAAATACGTTGGACAAGCTTCGCCAAACAAATGACGATAGCACTCTCCTCGAATGAGCTCCTTGTGCCGTCCAATAGAAATTTGACAAACGAAGAGATTAACATGTATCTAATTTAATTGGATGAGACAGTAAAACGAACGATGGGCAGTATTATACCACGGTATATGCATACAAACAACCAAAACATGTACCGCAATGCGACAATCGACGCACTCCACCAACGAAAAAGTAGACAATCAATATTAAAAACCTTACAGGCGGTTTACTGACAGACGAGACAAAGAAGTTAGGACACTTAAATTCCTTAGATTGACCATAGACTTTCTGTTAACTTGCACTAGAACAATAAGATTCGGGCTGTAAGTTCCAACAATTCGCATGATAAATACATTCTTTCGTAGCATTAAGCAAAGCGAGCTTCCGTGTCTTAAGCTCCCCAGAACGACCGACAATGAACAAATACTGACTACAGAAGGTACTGATCCAGATAACGCTGTTCTCGACGATGACTTCTTTGTGGTCGAAGACTCACAAGAAAAAATGGAGGTACTTTTAGGAAGTGTACAAGGTGATCGAGAATGTGCGCCCGAACCACGACCTGGAGAACCGAGTACTGGCTAACAACACGCATCTTCGTGAAGATCTGCAACAATTTCGATCTGAGAACACGGCCTTTGCCGTGTTCAATAATGATAACATGGCAAATAATGCCATCGCCGACTAAGTGGTACGAATCAATGAGGAAGAAATAGTCACTGGGAGTCAACGGGGTTTCGAACATTGTGTTATGCCATCTCCCCCAGGAAGTGGCTGTTAAACAATGCTTTGAATATCACGCGAGGCAGAGATTCTTCGAATCCATGCAACCTTCTGCCCATTAGTCTCCTTGGTGATAAACAAAGCCCTGATCATTTGGACTGAGAAAAAACATATTACTCCGGATAACAAATTCGGTTTCAAAGCGGAGCATGACACTATTCACTACGCGTCGAAATTCTTGTCGGACATACAATGGAACAAGAGCCAGAAACAATGTACGGGTGCCTGTTTGATTAACGTGCAGAAGGCCTTTGACACCGTATGGTTAGAAGGTCTTTTTTACTAGCTCAATCGGCTAGGCATTAGTAAGCCACTACTGTAAGTAATTCTGTACCATGCTTATCTGTAGACGATTCGTCATCAAGAATGGCTTCGTGACAGGTATATTTCAAGTCAAAAATCGTCTCTGAGGACTTGATCGTGTACAGATCAGGCAGAATGATCGGGGACACCACTTCTCTCGCGCAGGGTGACTTCGATTCATTCAGGAGATTGAATTGACTGGAAGTTGAATATCACAAACTCCTGACGATGTTGATTCGAGATCATACTGCTAGAGCGTGAACTCGGTCAATGACTTGATCTCGGGAGCTTACTACCCTAAACCCAAATACCGTGAGAGGGTACGTCAGAACGGCTTCGTCCCCCAGAGGCATTCCCAGATTTAGATAAGCACGGTCTGATGCAAAACGAAGATGCGGTACAGCTCATCTTTCACATTGCTCGTTCAACTGTGGATGGGCGACTCAATCACGACCGCTCCGTCGCACAAAGAGCTGAGGAGGGTGTCCTCCTGTTCAATACGGCGGTATCGAGTCGAGATGTACGCAATGTTGATATGCATATCTACCACGACTCGCGCACATTGTGATGGCTGAGAGCGAGTAAACTTCAGCGTGAATCTGTTAGACCCAAGGTCATAGAACCAAGGAAATAAAATATTATATGTATGTGAGTATGTTTGTACATAGATATCTGTATAGGCACTATGTACATCATATATATGTAGATAAGTTTAAGTTAGTTGTTTTAGTTTTATTTTAAGGTAGAATTTAAGTTTTAACAAAAAAGTTCAGCTATTAATTTATTTTCCCTTTTCCGAATTTTTCTTAATATGGACGTACTATGCTGGTAGGCAAGTGTGGTGAGGCAGAAGAAATCACATACACTGAAAATATATTGCTTAAAAGTGTCCTGTGCGAAAGCAGACAATTTGTATATTTTTAAGTTGGTATGTTTTGGGTATGAGATCATAGAAACTCAAAACATCTACGATGAGGGCATACGCATACACTGTCTGCTGCTAATGTCGAGTATGTTTATACGTGCTGTATCTCAAAATCTAAAGTTAGTCTAAATACAAGTTAGTAAGATCAACACCTATATTTTTTCATTCTATTCATAATTTTTAATTCATTTCTGTAAAATGTAATAATATTCTGCCATAATACTTCTTTTAGACAGGAATTCAAATCCTCAAAATGCGCTCTTCTAGATAGAACCTAATTCAGGTTTCGAACTTAAACCATATGAGCTGGAATAATTTTAAAAAGTCTAATGTAATAAAAATAAAATCTAATTTAGTAGGTACCCACAAATTAAAGCGGAATTCCGTATCATTGGAAACTTAGATTTTTCAATAGATATGGAGTATTCGCTAGCCACAAAACCAAAATCAAGTACGTTATTGAATTGATTAGGGATATCATTGAATTGGGTTAAATTAAATAGACTAAAAAAAATCGGTGAGTACAATCCGTGAGCAGAATTTCAGTGTCCGTATTTATATTCATAAGAATAAGGCATTGCTTTGCGGGGTCAAATTGCCATTCAACATCTCTTATTTCGAAATCTCCTGTAATCCATGCTCCGGATTCTACAAGTTTTCAGATATAAGTAAACAGTTACTAATTTAAATTATATAAATCAATTACTCGCAGAGAAGAGCGGTAGGTTATTAGAAAGATCTCATTCAGAATAACGATAAGAGGATATCATTGCAATTAAAATGCCACAGTCTTTATCATGGCCGGTAGAAGGTTATATCCATCGTTTTTTAATATGTTATAGTTACACAAACTGGACAATTCGGCAGTGAAATTGTCTCCACATAATCAAGTTTCGGTTATAAATATAAAATCACACATGTCAGTACAAAGAGCATTACAGAGTGAGTATAATTTGAAAATACAATACTTAAATGTTTTTTTTATAAACAATTGAAGTCAAATAAGCGCTGGTCGGACAAATAGTTATATTCGTACTCCAAGTGGCCAGAAATCATTATCATAATCACGTTCATATGCCAATGGAGGAATGCCTAATTTGAACTTGATGAAATGCATCTTATTAGAAATAGCCGCATGAGAGCACATTCAAGAAGATGTATATGTTTGCAGCAAAGGAGATGAAAGGATGGAAGAATTTGAGTCTCGGGATGGTTTTTATAGACTCAGCTTCGGAGAGAACTACGAATTGATGAATTGGATACTTTTTTGATACGGTTGATACTAATTGGATTATTCCATTCAGACAGTGGCAACACTGACACCAATATTTGCACCGGTAGATATGGCAGCTTTTTTAAATGATTTATATTTAGAAATTACTTAACCTCATCGAATGATTTTGTAGGAGTATCAACAGGAGACGTAAGGGCAGTTGCTCCCACTACGGTGATGTTCGCCGCTGTAGTTCACGACGACGATGGATTGTTGACACTTATGGATGAATCAGAGCACTGCGAAGATGAATGAATTTTCTTGCTTGCTTTGAATGAATTTTCGCCTGGAGCTTAAGCACTTCTGACAACGAAAACATTGTCTTACTTTTTCTTAGTAGTCAATGCCAGACTTCTTTAAATTAATACATTTTCCAAGAAGGAATTGTACACAGTCAGCACATTTGCCCTTGAGATCACTACAATCTACTTTCGCATTGCAGACTGCACTTCATGATTGATTCTAAATCATAATTGAAGGACTATTTGAAACACAACCGATTACAATGTGGGTTTTGATGGATTATGTATTATGTAGGTAAATACTCAAGTACAAGATCCCCAAATCCATTATAGAACTTGGTGTGAGGTGCTTTGCTCTCAGAGATTTTTTTTTTTATAATAATGTTAAACTATTTTTCAAAATCCTTTAGTATTTACTGTTCTTTCGATAAAGACTCATGCACTAGTGATGGTATAACAAGCATCTTGTAAAAAAACATTACTTGGCAAATAGTTATAATTGACGCAATGCCTTATTTGTTTAAGCTAAGTATATCATGTGGTTGTTTTACATTTTTCAAAATCCTTTAGTATTTACTGTTCTTTCGATAGAGACTCATGCACTAGTGATGGTATAAAAAGCATCTTGTAAAAAAACATTACTTGGCAAATAGTTAGTTAGTAGTAAGCTAAGTATATCATGTGGTTGTTTTCCTAAAACTCTAAAACGTGCTGAAGTCACTTCTTAAAAAAGAAGATCGAATAAATGTGTTCAAATACAGACCCATATCTCATGTACCGACTATTACAAAACTATTTTAGAAAATTAAGTCAGGATGTTAAAATTTTTAGCATGTAATGATTTCTTTTCCGTTAATCAGTTAATCATACCTGAAGGACAGAGTGCAAAGTGACAAATTAAACGACATCAGTAAACCATGTGTTCTAAAAAAATGGTGTCCCACAGGGTTCGGTACTTAGACCTCTACTATTTTTAGTCTACTTAAATTCGATTTTTAAACAACTATTAAATGGGTTAGCTTCCGCATTCGCTGGTGATATTACCTTCACATATAGTTTTGAAAAGTTTTTGAATGCGAGGACTTAGAAAAATTAAGACTGTGGTTTGCCATTAATAAACTAATTGTAAGTGAAAAACCAAAATTAGTAAACTATCTGACAATTATTTATTTGACATAAATCTGTACTTCTATGCACCTGACTGCAAGAAATGCGAGCTACTAGTGCATACTTGTGGTATTCCGAATTACAAAGGTAACAACTCATGCTCTGAAAAGTGTCTTAAAATTGAATCCGTCAGTAAATATAAATACCTTGGAGTTTTATAGACCAACATTTTAATTGGAAGGATCATAGCCATGCATTAAAATCTCACATGAATCTAGTTGCTCATAAGCCTTATTTCATTCAACCTTACTGCTGCAAAACTGTTCTATGGAAGGTCTACTATTGTCTTGCACACTCGAAGCTGCAATACGGTATCAGCAGTTAGGGTGGCAATTACTTCAGTACAATTAAACTGGTTTTAACTGCACAGAAACACTTAGGTCGCTTACCCTCCAGTGCAAATCGTAATGCTCATAGTCGGCCGTTATTCAAAAGGCTTTTTTTTTTAAGAAGAGTGGTGACATTCGCGCTCGGCAACCGGTCGGGCTAAGTCCGAAGGATCTAAGAGGAACCCGTCAGTGGCCTCCTGAGCCGAATAGAAAAGGCACATCGCTCACAGGAAAGGTCACGACAAAGAAAAGGGGATCCAGAACTGAGAACCTTTCGGATGTCTGCACAGGGGAGAGTTGATTACTCACAAGTACCAGACTGGCAGCCATCAGCTAGTAAAGGTGAAAGTAAAGAGCTCTGTTGTGTGTTTGTTCGAGGATCATTGACTGATCTTCAATGTTCACAATATCAGTAGGGAATTTCTTTATGTAGAGAAATTTGTTACTGAAAGTCTCTTTAAGAGATTTTTTAATGTCATACAAGGCATATAGCTCTCTTTCATTTGTAGCTTAATTACGCTCAGTTTTGTTTAATTTTTTAGAAACACATGTTATGGGTTTGGAGTCTTGCCATAAAACTGCTCCCGTTGCGTCTGTTTATAATGTAAACTTTCTGCTATAATTGGGTTTTGTTAATTTTATCCGAGAGGTTAATTCATTTTTCAAATTTAAATGCAGCTAATCCTTTGTCATTTAATTTAATTTGTGTGTTTTTAGAAATATTCTTAGATACTCTACCATCCTATATCTCGTGAAGTTTTGTGCAGAGGTTTGTACAAACTTTCTATAATAACCTGCTAAGGATCTTTTCAACTGTCTTAAAGGACTATTTTTGGGCTTAGTGACATTATTCTTTAACATTTCATTAATTTCTTCATTAACGAATTTGTTTACTGAAAAAGGATATGGGTATTGACGACTCCATATCTGATTATAATTTTAAGAATTAATTTTCTACCTGCCATTCATAATTTGTCTTAACCGAACTCTTTTCCTGTGATCGAAACTATCACTTCTCACTGAGTTAGAGTCATCATAAGTCGATTTAAGATTGCCATAAGATGCAACTGATATTTCTGTCTCAGTTTCTTGCTCATCAGCTTTTCAGGACTAATGTATCCAGAACTAACTTCTACGTTAATTAATTCGTTTGTATTTATTAAAATCCTTTGTTGTTTGTTTTATATCAATATTATGATATTCGGGGCGATATCTTGACTTTTTTTTTTTTTTTTTTACGTTTTTTCAGAGTACCTTGTCTTGTACCATTCATTTTAATTTTAATTACTTTAGACATTTCTTTCAAATATTTCTTCATGCCCTCCTTTGTATTGTTAAATACTTTTTCCGATATTGATTGTCGCTGGTTTTTTTTATAACCTAGCAAGAGTCTGCTTCTAAATTTTCAAGTTCATAAAACAAATGCTTTTGTCCGAAAATTTTGACGATGTGATAATAGTTAATAATATTAAAACCATTTATGCTCGTTTTTTATAACTAATCTGTTTTTATTTATATAGATGCCAGCTGTAACATAGCTTGCTGTTGCACCTGTATCAATTAATATTTTGAGGTTCCTATTTATTGTTTAATCCCATTGGTAGATGAATGAGAGTCCGAAAATTTCTTTAAAAATGGTTCTCTGCAATATGGTTAATTTGTTGCACCTTTAGTTGTAGCTGAAGGCTGTTATTACTTTCTGAAGGACGAGTATGTTTCAAATTATTTTTTGGAAAATAATGTTGTTGCCTTTGATTGTAGTAGGGATTGAAATTATTATTTTAATTTCTACCGTGATGCATATTAGGAAAAGTACTAGCCCTATACCTAATGAATGTTATTGGAATGCGAGTCTTGAGTGAACGTTATTGGACTCAAGTTCTTGAGATTTTGCAAGGGAATGATGAAGATCACTGGGTGACAGAGAAAATAGTATATAACATAATGGGGTTTGTTTCTATGTTTTATTCTGTCTGACTACCATGTGTGATTATTGTTATATTAATACGCAGAGTTAGTTTTGTGTTAACTAAATTATAGTAATCAAGAGCGGACATTGTACTCTGCCGAAAGACACTCATCTCTTGCTCGATCACATGTATTGGACGCTTACCTGCGAATGCAAAATTGAGAGATTTGTGAGGATCGTTCAGGAGGCGTTTGGTGTATAATCCTATACAATTTTATGTGTCAACACTGATGTATGTGTTAGGTTTACCATTAAATTCTGGTAAGGATTTTATTACATTTAAAAATTAAAAATTAAATTTGAATAACAAAACAAAGTTAAAATATCCGTTGTTTATTTTCACATAAATCGCTAATCATACAGGGGTTTTTCGTTTTCTTAACTTATTATTATTGCTTCTTATTAAGAATCCTTCTATTTATTTATTTCAATACTGAATGAACTATCATTATTTTCTTTGAATATACCTCTTCACTTGTATTTTTATTATAGCTTTACATGAATATCACTATATTCAATTTATTTTTCGCGCTTTTCATTCATTATACTTATCTTTAGTCTTTGGCTCGGGTCACGTTATCCGTTGATCCACTTTTTAATTTTAGTGCGGCCCACGTTATTCGTTGACTTACTTTTTAGTTTTAGTGAGCACCACGTTGGATGCCAATTAATTTCATTTTAAATTATTCAAATAAAAAAAAAAAATATATATATATATATATATATATATATATAAGGAATAGCATCTTGAGATTAGTCATCGATTAGTCATTTTGTAATTTGCGAGCGCACAAGGGACTGTTAGTACCCTTAAGACACAGCACGGGCCGAAAGTGTGGAGGGATAAAGGGAGATTAGGTACCTGTGCACATTGGTTTTAAATATCTGCGGATTGTATTCTAGGGGAAATATTGGGCTGGGAAGAGCATTTCATATTCGTGTAGTGCGGCTGATGAACGAGTCTCTAAATTTAACTGTGCGTCCGAAAGCAGGCTTAAGGGTAAACTGATGAGCATTCCTGGCGAGACGGGTATTGCGGGTGAATTCATGGAGAGGAGTTGCTATTCATTGAAATATAAACATAAACAAAAATGCTCTTGTAACGACTAAGTCGGGCCAGGCTTGGCAGCACTAAAGGGAGTTTCTCAAAGTGCAGCAGGTTTTTTTAGAATTAAATACGTTTTTTCAAGTACCCCTGCTCACAATTACCGTTTTGTTGCATAACGCGAGAATTTACAAGTGAAAACACAGCTGTTAGTGAAGTTTTGACTGCACCCTCAAATCTGCAATGGAATACAGTCTACAAGAAACGTAGCACAAAAAAACTAGAAAAATTGTTATCAGAGACACAAAAAGATTTATATTGCCGTCAAAGAACATATATCTTTACAACAACACTGGTAGATCCATCTTAACCAATTTGACATTATTTTCAAAACATCTGTTTGATTCAATAGAATCTGGATATCAAGTTGATGTCATTTTCACTAACTTTGAAAAAGCTTTAGACACAATATGTCACACCATTCTATTAAACAAACTAAGCCAATTTGGTATTCATTCAGTACTTCTTAAATGGATAGAAAGATTATTAGCAAATATAATTCAAATGTTAAAATTTGACAATTATAAATCTAGAATTATGATGGCATTATCTGGTATTAATCATGGTAGCCATATAGGTCCACTATTGTTCGTTACATTCATTAATGAGATTCCTTCAATCCTGTCACATGTTAAATGTTAAATGTATGCAGACGATCTTAAAATTTCCTTCGTGTTAAAAATAGTCAAGATGTATGAAAGTTCAAAATTATGTTATGTAATTGGTGTGATCTGTCATTCGGGGTCTGTTTAGTATGTTTGTTGTTCCTCCTTCTAATGTCAATTGTACGTTCGTCTCTTGAATATTCTTCAGTAATATGGTGTCCGTTATAAATTAAATCTGTAGTACTTCTAAAAAGAGTTCAGATGTCATTTACTAAATCCCTTATAAAAAGAATGAATCTTAACACCATGCCCCCAGATCCATGCCACATCAAGATACTTTAGAACAGGCCGAACCACGACCTTGAAAACAAAGCCTTGCTGAACCACACTAATCTTCGTAATGAAATAATTCAATGGCGATCCGAGAATCCAGGTTTCACCTGGTTCAGTGACGATCATTTTGCACATAGTTCCGTCGCCAATGATGGAAATCACATGTAGATTTCTCAAGAAGATCTCCAGGACATTTTCAACTCACGGAAGAAAATAAAGTCAATGGAAATCGATGGAATACCGCATATTGTGCTTTGTCACCTTCCCCCGATATAATACAGATTTACACAACACTGTTTAACAATATGCTGCTAATGCATATTACCCAATGCACTGTTCTGAAACAATGGGTAGAGGAAAATAAAATCATACCGGACAACCAGTTCGGTTTCAGGGCGGGGCACGAAACCATAAATGCAGCGTCCAAACTGGTGTCCGACATTCAATGGAATAAAGACAAAAAACAATGCACAGGTGCTTGCTTGATTGACTTGGAGAAAGCATTCGACACCGTTTCTTTGGGGGGCCAATCATGTTCTCAATATTCACTGCAGAACTTATAGGTTCCATACCGCACTTAATTGCGTACGCCGACGACCTAGTAGCGTAGAGATCAGGTCCGAAGGTCGAGGTAATAAATAGCTTGTTGCAGCTAACTTTGAAAAAATTCTGCGATTTTGCGACGACTGGAAGTTGGTTATCAACAAAGTGTGAAACTATCATTTTCAGGACTCCGTTGTACATGGCTTCGCGGGATACTCGCCTACACTGGCTCAAGTTCGGCATAGTTGACACGCAAGGACAGGCGTTAGCTGTGAAAAGTGAAGTTAGATATCTTGGCATTTGGCTGGATCAATATCTGTATTTTGACAAACATATAAATATTGCTCTGACGATAGCCAGAAAGGAGGTTGTCTTGAAAGAGGTTGGTTTTTAGTAGCCAACTTTATACCAGGGTGAAGGTAATCTGCTACATGGCTCTTATCGGCCCAATCGTGGCGTACGGTTGTCCATTGTGGTTCAACGTGAGTCCTTCCTAGATGAAAAAGATGAATCTGTTCGAGAGACAGTGTCTTCGGACCTGTCTCCGGTTGTATCGGATTTAGTTAATATAGGACTAAGTTTTATGGTAGGTTAAGTTAGTATAAGTACTTCAGTTTCGCCAAGTTTTTTCAACAGTTTTATTGGTAAATGAAAAATTAATAAAAAGTTTGTCATTAAAGAGAAAAAAAATTACGCCGAAAGGCACTTTTATGTATATTAGATTAACTTAGAGTTCCCGCATAGGGTCAGTATGTTAGTAGTAAGAACAACTGTTTAGTTAGTTCAGCTAGTTTTAAGTACTTTTGTGTAGCAAGTAAGCCAGATAAATATTAATAAAATAAAATTATATATGAAAAAAAAATAAAAATACTTTAGAACAAAGACGAAGTGTTCATTGCATAATGGTCATTCATAACATTTTCTTTTATCGAGGAAATTACCCTAAGATCCTCAAACATGTTATGATCTACGCACCGGAAAGAATTCTTCGAACCCGGAAATTATTACTACAACCAAAGCACTTATATAATTATATAACTAAATGTATTAGTTAATTTCATTCTTTTTGTGTAAATATAGACCTAAGTGATGAAAGACACAAATTTAAACAGTATATTCCAAAGCTCAGACAGTTTCTTTTGTTTAATTTATTTTACTGTTTATATAATTATTGATTACGAAAAGGAATTACAGAAGATTTGTACATGGAACACAATTTTACTCGTTCCACTATGTTAATTAATTTTTCAGATTTGGTAAAGCCTTTCGTTGGAATAAAGCAGCATAAAGGTTTCTCAAGAAAAACGCCTGCTCCTTGTTTCAAGCATTATGCATTTATTACTTACAACATTTTCAAGAAAATGTAACATGACTTCAAATGCCAACGTCCATAGACAACTGCTAGCAGGCTAAGGGCATTGAAGCAACTAAATTATTTAATTCATTGTGGCTTATGCTTTTCAACTCTTCTGGGATATTCTGTTTTAGGGGGCAATGCATAGAGCATATTTTTCTTATCTGGCGTTCCGAAAGTTCCTACACATGACCGAAGACGTTTACGTCCGGCTTGCGTAATAAAACACCCAATCTTTGACAACAGTGTTGTTTGGTGCTCTCAGAATTTATTCCGAAATGGTCTCTTATTAATAGCATATTACCCTCAATGAAAACTGAATTTTTTCACTTAGAAAAATTTTTTTTTTGCATGGAAAAGCTATGAACTTTGTGTGGATGCAGAATGGTAGTTGACCTTGCTGTCATTTCTTTACACAATATTGGATAAATGGTTATAGCAATGTGGTTTTTGCCTACCATTTTGTTGATAAAGTCAACAACTCCGCAATTAATCATTTTTGGGCAGACAAAACATGCATTATTTTCATTCTATTGTTTTTTGAAATTACTGTCTATTGTTGGGACTGTTTGCTTTTTGAAATTTAGTAAGTTTAATATAACGATTTGTTTGTTCTTTTATATCTGATTTCTAAATATTGAGCTCCTTCAAAAGACATTTATGTTCGAGACAGCAAGACTATATCATCGCTGGATTCAGAGAACCGCTGGGATAGATGTGCACATACGTATACAGGCTAGGTAACCTAACCTAGTTTACATATATAAGTAGGATTTTACGTTTTAACTATTAACACTTTTACTTTCTTTTCCGATAACAGTTATTTTTATACATATTCATTAATCATTACATGCATTCACTAAAATTATATTAATTTCATCCCAACATTTTCTATTCCTTTTGTTAACCTGGCATTAACTTACATATCTATGTTTATTCGTTTTTATCATTTTCATTTCTGTGAAAATGTATATTCTATTTGTTGACATAAGATTTGAGTACAAACATACGTTAATTTTCATTATTCATATTGTTTGTTCATAAAATAACATGACATACATTCATATTTCGTTTTCATAAGATCTGAGTAAGGCAAACTGTTCTTGTTTCATTTTTGTAAATCTTTTGTACACCATTGTAAACGTTCAAAATAAACGTAGAAGAAATTAGAAGTCAAGGACAAGAAGTCGAGGACAATGCTTTAACCATCAAGTGGAATAGTTTACAGATGTTCTTGTACGGAAAGTATGTTCGTCCGTATACAAATATGCACCAGAAACTGGAAGGAGCCAAACGTCAACCGCAGAAATCCACCGCAGAAATTCAATCAAAGTTTGATTGCTTATTTTGCCGACGATATACCAGACGCGAAGTTGAACAAGGCCATGCTTTACCAGACAAGTACCGTAGCAGACCTAAAGATCCAAGCGAAGGTGTATGAGAAGATCAGAGAATCGAATGTGGAGTCACGCGCAGGAAGTAATGTACGACTAACAAGTACGCACATGGTTAAACCGAAGAAGAAAGAACGGGATACGATGCGGTATTACATCTCATCTCAAAAGGGATTGACCCACGAAGAAAAGCTTGAAGGTTTCAGCAGCGGACAGTATGGACATCGAGCTTTTGAATGCAGAGCAAGGAGTAGGGAAGAGGGACGTGCTAGTTGCAATGGCTTTAGCAACTGGATTTAACCGAGGTGTTAGGTACCGGGAGCGATCTGTATTTATTGCGCTATAATTGTCTGCTGTTAATGGACAGTGTTATATTGAAGATGACAAAACGAACGTTGTCAGGAATTGGAAAATTGGTCACCGTTGTGGATGTGGATGGAATAGAGATCCAGATTTGGATTATTAGTGGAGTCTTAGGTTTTATGTTAATGTAAGCTAGTATTAGGTAGGTTAATTAGTTAAGTTAAGACGATTTTTTCACAGTTTACTTGGTAATTCAAAAAATTCAAATTAAAAATTCAAATTAATTAAAAGATTGTCTCTAAAGACTAAAACCATTGTTCAAGCCGATAGGCACACTAAATATATAAATTAGAATAGTTCAGAGTACCCGCATAGGGTCAGTAAGTTAAGATTAAATACAATAGGTTTTTGTTAAGTTAGTTAAGCTAATTTTAAGTATATTTTGTCTAACAAATACGTAAAATAGATTTCGATAAAAACAATCGAAATCTATTTTACATGAAACAAAAATTCTGATTGAGGTAACATTTCACATCGTACGAGAACTGACTTACACTATGCAGCGGTGATCGGTAATGATGTTCTGGATGAAGTCGACCTGGTAATTTCAGACGGATAGAATATGCTGATCAGATGTTTGCGTTTGACGTGAACGAGCAGTGGTTAGCGCAAAAGATCATTCAGCCAAGTAGATCTGACTATGCATCACATATAGTCCTTGTAGAAGATAGTCTCGTATGGAAGGACCAACGAGAAGGTGCTAAGAGACAACGTCCCAAGGACCTAATCGACGATGTTCTGGACCGGTTACAAGGAGCAGCAGTATACCCCACACTGGATTTGAAAAATGTATTCTTCCATGTTCCATTAGACGAATCTTTTCGGAAGTATTCGGCTTCTTTTAGCAGTGAAGTTCGAGTGTACCATTTGGATTCAGTAATTCGTGCGGTTTCTGAGACCTGATTCAACGCTGGGTGATAGTTTATGTGGATGACCTGGTGTTTCCAGATAAGAAAGATGAGGAGGCTTTAGCAGTATTAAGCGTTGCTGCAGACTATTGATTGAAGATTAATTGGCATAAGTGCTAAATCAGTCAAAAGACCTTACAACGTTTTCTTGGACTTATGTCCTACTTTTCGCGATTCGAATGTTATGCAGTAGCAGCCAAGCCTCTGTAAGACCTTTAGCGTAAGGACAAGGAGTTTATTTGAAAAGAAGATCAACAAGTCGCGTTTCAACAACTTAAAGTAGCTCTCCTGTGCTCAAGCTGTTCAACCAAAAGGCACTTACGGAAATACATGCTGATGCTAGCAAGTACGGTTACGGAGCAGTATTATAACAAAAGGATTCGGAGGATTAACAACTACGTCCGATGCAACATGAGCCGGAAAACTACCCCAACGGAGGAGAGGTATCACTCGTATGAAGTGGAAGTGTTAACTGTCATAGAAGCGTTGAAGCGATGGAGAATGTACTAGGATTTAAGATCAAGATAGTCACCGAATGTAATGCCTTTTCGATGACGATGATAAAATGATAAGTTCCGTTAAGAGTTTCCAGATGGGCAACATTAATGCAAGACTTCAAAAGAGCTGTACTTAAAGTCCTGGAGAATAGGGAATACGAAGACTTTTTCGAGAGGTCAGCAGTTTTGTACAAGAATTCCATTAAAAAGAGCTTGTGGTGGTACCAACGGAATTGGAGCGTGAGGTGATTGACATCGTGTATCGATAACATACGGCGTATGCTTTTTGAAGCTAAGACCGAGAAAAAGGTAGGACACCTCAGAATGAAATGTTCCAGACCTCTAACAGAGGACAAGAACATTTCACATGGACCACGTCGGACCAATTAACGCAACACGAGAGCAATATAACCACAAACTTGTTGCAGTCGATGCGTTTTCAAAACTTGTCTGGCAACGCGCATCAACAAGATCATTTTGCCGATGCTCTCTAAAGCATGCTTTGGAAATCTGCAGGACTGGTATAGATACGTAGACGCAGTACAACGAACACTTAATAATACTCCGCCAGCACGAGGTTTAGTCCGTTCCGGATACTAACCGGACGCGACATGTGTATTCCTGAGGATCCGCGTCTGCAGGAGCTGTTGAAAGAGTAAGCGTTTGTGAAACTCAAAAATGAGCGAGACAGCATAGGAGCGGAGACGCTAGCAAACATCGAAGAAATACAACAGGAAAACGGAAGGTCCAGGATAAGCGAATATGGGATTGAGCCGAATCGACATACATCACCCTACGAGCAACTGACTAGACACGCACCACGAACATACTTAATTACACGACAGACTTACATAACACATAGTAAGGACCGCTACTTGTGACGAACACATCGAACATAGCGAAGAGGAGGAACAAAACTAACAAGAAAAAACACGAAGAATAACCGCCCTATAGTCCGGTCAATTGTCGCCAAACATTCAAATAGGATTGTGTAGTTTGGGCGAGGGTAAGTTGTTGAAATAAAGCATAAGTTATCCATCGAATATATGTAATTGGAGAGTTACTATTAAAAACAGCAAAACAAGCATAATATCTATGTTTTCAAAACAAAAGAAAATTAGTATTTCATTGCAACCATGCAATCATCTATAAATTTGACAAGAGTGTTTTCAAAACATTGTTGAAAACCCACATTCCTCCACATTATGTCTATTTTGTACAGCAATTGTTCAGGATTCGATAAAAGTTTTCTTTTAGTAAATTCTTGCAAAAAGTTATTACCAATTTTATTACCCCGCACCAAAAACTCATTTACATACATAATATGTACGCATAATAAATACTGTTTCTTTTTTATTCTCTCCTGTTTCGTTAATTTTATGCAACGAATTTGTTCTTCAATGTATTTTACCTTAACGTTTTTCTTACCAGTTTGTAAGGAATTATGATAAAATTAATGCTTTTTAGTTAGTTTTGTATGCTTATTTTATGCTATGTATATGGGGCTCTCGTTATTCTTCAGGATTCTGTAAACGTTCTCTTGTAAATACCCAGCAGAAAATAGTATAGGGTATGTCAGGCAAACGTTGAAATAAAGCATACATAATGGTCGAATTAATTACACATAGTAATTCTGAATTAGGCCCTTATGTATGATACAAATCAGATATGCAACTCAAACCCATCATGAAAGAAGACTAAATTTACAGAATTCCTCAAGAATTGCTAATAAAGCCTTACAATAAGGCAAATTAATGAATAATCGAGCTGAATCGCCATTTTTGCGGACTGTTAATGGAAACACGAGTGTAATAGTGTGTATATATTAAATAAAAATTAAATAGATAGAATAGTAGTTTTAGAAACAAATGTCGTTGCGGAATGCGGAACATTCTTCACATTTCGTCAATTAAGACTTAGCACGACATGTGCGCAACAATATTAAAAAAACAATGCAGCCTTGTGGTAGGCATCCCCAGCATTCGTGATAGAACCAGTCAATCAACAATGTTGAAGACGGGCTTATAAACGTCAATTACCAAATTGCAGAAGTATAAGAGAGGAATTAACAAACCAATTACTGTCAGTGGTCGAATAAAAAAGAACCATCAATAATACGGCTTACGTCAATAAGAAGAAAATAAGTCATTCAAACCCAAAGCCTCCTAGGGCACAGATGATTCATATGTCAGATAATCACATCTCATAACGTTTTATTTATCATCTGAAGAATTTGGATCACGTACAGCAAGAACTCAGAATAGAAAACACACAGTGGTTTATTATATTTGCTATTGCGACAGACATAATCATTACAGTACTCCTAACATCAAAGCTACGAAAGAGTTTCAAGGGAAGAAATGAGACTACCAATAGAACTGTCGTTAATGAATATTCACCCCACACACACAGTCAACACCACACAACCAACACTCTCCCAGTACCTCAGTACATCACATTCACCTCGCACAGCGCACTCATATTTCACGTATAGCACTATCAGCACTACCTCCATAAGGTAGGTTAAGTTGATTTTGAAGAAATGAATAAAGTTCAATCTTTCAAGATCAATATAGATCATAAATACTGTTTATTTTATGTTTAAAATTGTTTCGTTCATTTTATGCAATGAATTTGTTTTTGTGTTTTACTTTAACATTGTTCTCACTTTTTTGTAATGAATGGTAAAAGTATTGATTTTTTGGTTAGTTTTTTGATGAATTAATGTAATTATGTAATAATATATTTTCTGTTATTCACTTTTAAATAAATGAACAGTAAAATTACGATTTTATGTTTATACTATGATTTATATAGGGTACTCGTTATTGGAACTGTATATGGGTTTAAATTTGGAACAGAGCGGAGTCGATTTCGGTTCATATATCATTTACTACATTCATCTACTACTTTAATATAATTCGTTAAATCCGAGTCCTGTACAAGAGCAGCGAATTCGAAACTTTCCTTAATGTGGCTCGCTACTGGGTGTTTTACCCTACATGCTAAAACCAATAAAAGGGCGTTTTAAATTTGGAATTTCGAATTGCATTAGTCTTGGTCAGAAAAATCGCAGCCAATCAATGCACCCGATTTACAAGGCCGAAGAGCAGGACTGAGAAACGCCATTACAATACTAAATGCTCAAAATTAAATAACTGAACTGAGGTCAGCTAAAATGTGTCATAGAATTTTGAGAGGTGATAATCATGTACATGTGACAAAGAGTGTTATACCGCTTTTTATGTCGGGAATAGAAAATATAGAATGGTCAGCCCTTTCAGTCTGAGTATTTCCAAACGTTGAACATACTAATTGCTGAAATCAGAAAGACATGTTGTATGAAGAAACCGATCGTTTAAAGAAAGGACTTTGCATTATTCTTAATTTTGTTTTTATTCTGTGATTCGCAGTTGCTTTTCTTAAGATCATTGCTAGCAATGATCAAGAATAGCCGATGAATGAACTAAATTTGGCATTGGTAAATAAATATATGTTTTGGATTATCTCCCTCCAAGCAATTAAGTTCATTTTAAGTCATATCAAGCTAATTTTAACGCGCTCCATATTTTAAATTGCCGCGGGACTACCTTAAATACAACTCAATAAGCAAAAACTTCCTTCATTCACTGTTATGATAATTTGCTTATTTTAATTTAAGAATTAATGATATATAATAACAACTTTAAGCTATACAAACTTACATCGTATTTATATCGCCTCGTCGTATTCATTTATCTTGCATATGTATTCGCATTCGGTTATGCTATCTTTTGGATGTCCATGCACTCCTTTAGCTGCGGCTAATCTATTAACTACATTATTTATGCTCGTTCTTAAGTGTGTTTATGTATTTGCTGATAATCAGACAAAACAGTACTCTTAATAACATGAAATAAATGTAAATTTGACGATTTATGCACTAGAATTAGGTTTTTGCAATTAAATACTATTCCAACGAGGCCCTAGTGCATTATACCCATATTGAGCGGTTACACAGGCTACTACCTATTGGATTCTGATAAGTTGAATAAATATTTCACACCCAATATTCATAGCGAAATTAACGCAATTACAACATGTTAAATGATACCAAACTGTTTTCCAATGGAGAGATCAAGGTTTATTATGATTCATAACAATTTTCATATACATACCTATAATTTTTAATAGGTACTCTGAGCCAAAGCCCAAATTGAAAAGTATGTATGATGTGCGAACTTAACCATCAGTCATTGCTTGTTAATTTTTTTAACATGTAAACATAAGTTACTGCCTATTAATGTCATGCTATAGTTTGAATTTGAAATTATTTGTTGGTTATGAGTAATATTAGCACTTCCCAGAATATGCTACCGCATTTTTATTATGTTACTTGTGCTAGTTATTTTTTGAGGATTTACGACAAATGACATTCCTGCACAGGGCTTGCCTCTAAAGTATCGGGAAAATTTTGTAGTGTCTCTTATAGTAGAATACTTTACTGCAGTAAAATGCGATATGATAAAATGATTATCACACGGATGAAAAGAATGGATAGGAATCTATCGGAATTCTCTGAGATGAGCTCTGCATTAAAGAAATACCTTTTACTAGAATAAAATTATGTGTAAAATATGACATATATACCATTTAATTATATAAGCATAATAATGTCCATACACGTGTTATGTAATAACATATAACTCCAAGGGCTTAAGCGATTTTTGTTCGATGAAAACCAGTTCAGCAGCCCATCATTCAGTTTAAAGGTGGGGAATGACTGTTACTGAAGTAGTCAAATCGATTTTCCAATGGTTGCTGATAATTTATTAAATTGTCAATATGAGTCTTAATGTATATATATTATAATAGTTCTCCTGTTACCAGAGAGAGAGAGCAAAGTAACGCAAGTAACTCCACTTCGAGTGGACCATGCAGAATTCAATATGAGTATGACAAAAAAAAAAACGCTAAGGGAATCATGCCTACATAATTCGGTGATTCCACTTTTTATTTTCGTGCCTGGTTGTGCAGAAAGCTAAAAACATAAAAACGCTCAAAAATTAGAACCTCAAGATCTAATTTGGTAGAGTCCACAGTATTTAGAATGAAACCTCAAAGTTAAAGAGATACTGTACACTCAAATACTATAAAAGTTTTGTCTTGATGATGTGTATGAATGAATATCACTTAAAAAACATTATTTAATATTCATTCAAATATGAAACTCTCGAATAGCGGCACTACATAGAGTGTCTCAAATGGAACTATTGTCCTAGGCCGAGTATCAAAATATTTTAATTGTACACCCTTCCAATAGCGTAGATATGATTGTACTTTATTCAAGCAGCCACAATATTTAATTGATTACATAGTTCGTAACTTGTATAATTATTTGGTATTACTAAAGAAAAAAGAAACAAATTTTACTTTTAAAGATATGAGTGATAAGAGAGCAATAAATATTTGCCAATATAACTTTTTAAACAGAAAAAAGAAACGCCTTAAAACTTCTTTACCAAACTCAGTTGACTTACATAATTTTTTGTACCTCTGATATACAGACTTGTATGCGCATAGTACATGAAAATTAATTTCATTTAAAGGAGACATAGTTCTCAATGATAATTTTCACTATACATTTTTTCGGTCTTTATATCTTAATTTATATCATGTCCTATGAGGGATATACTGTTATATGGAATAATTACTTCGGCTAAATGAGGACCAGAATAAACAAAAATATTTTAACAATATGCCTTTTAAACTGATATTGTAGGCATTTCAATTTAAATTTGTTGTCGGCATAAAAAGCTTAAATCAATGGAAAATAAAATTATCGAAAAATCGTTAACGAAAAATAGTGGGGACTATGCGACCAACAGCTTCACACCGGATATTAGAACTCGGAAAATGAAAAGCACAGGTTGCGGCAAATTCCCCACACATTTAATGACCACATATATTGTACTTCCCAGTAATACTGTTCTCACATACACAGAATTTTGAATATGTACAATAAATATATGTACACATGAGTACATATATTACTATAAAAAAAACATTTTGCCAATTTTGTGGTGTTGGTTGTACACCGCAGTTTGTAATTGGACTGCGGGAATTGTGTCACATTAATCACTATGCAGCGGCTCTACATTTATTCACGATCCACGAATTTCAACCCCCATAGTGAAGATAAAATTGTTCGTTAACTGGACTGCTATCGCGTAACTTAACTTGTTTCACGCAATGGAGCCACATAGGGGCACCTTCACTAGGAACTATCATACTTCTTTTACATCCAACGACCGGCGAATTTGCAATATAAGATGTGAGACCGGTTTCGATGAACTCGGAAATGCCCGGAAACTATACGATTTCAAGCCCTACTAGAATCCTCTATTAATTTTGTAGTACTTATTTGTTGTTTTAAGATTCATGAAATGCACCGTAATTTTTCTCTACTATCTTAGTTCTCATTGATTTTTGTCCGTCTCTCTCCAGCTATAAAAAAAAACTGAAAAGATCAATTCAACCCCTTCCTGTAACTTTACTCAATTCCGCAGTATCCCTTAGCCGCCGATGATGGAATACTACGAAGCGATGCGAACTGAAATAAATACGATATGAGACTGAAGGAAAACGTGAAACGAAACTTCACTTTATGCACCCACGAATCACTCAACATACAACTATGAACACTACTGCCATTGCCACAAGAACTATAAAACCAAATAACCACATTACACCACACGAAGACGGGTGCTCGTACTCTCTTCAATATAATGCAATATATGCTAGATATACTTATGCTTCATTCTCATGCTATAATTCTTACGTAGTGTTCTGCTGTACTTCTTTCTTATTATAGTTGTGGCCTTCAATGTTGTGTCTTGTTTTGTTCGGTAGCAACTTGATGTAGACTCTACATCGATTTTCTACAGAACTTACCATTTTACTCTCAAACAAACTCATCATACTGAGTGAAAATCAGTGGGTGGATGGGAGAAACTGCAAAAACAGTTCAGGTGGGTGTAACATTTTTTTTTAAGATAATGAGAAGTACTTTCTCTGTTTTTCTTATACTACAATACTCAGCAAATTTATCCATTGGTTGCATTTTTAAGAACTATTATGGCTTGAGCGTTCTGTCTGTCTACAATTAAAAAAATACAAATATACATATTAATGAAAAAGTTCTGAAATAGTTGTGCTTGTTGTGGTATGAAAATGTGTAAGGAAATATGCGTTTCTAAAGAAATACTTCAATTTTAGGCTGCAGCCTCTGTCTAAGAGAATTAATTAAATTTTGTGAAGCAACTTTATTATA
Source organism: Eristalis tenax (assembly GCA_905231855.2). NCBI lineage: Eukaryota > Metazoa > Arthropoda > Insecta > Diptera > Syrphidae > Eristalis > Eristalis tenax. The sequence goes on along the minus strand of HG993125.1, from coordinate 17,164,786 downwards.
TGTATATATTATATGTTGTGCATTCAGTTGTATGTACATATATCTCCTCACAGAAGGATTATTTATTCTGCTAATCTCAAATAAACATTGAAAACTTTTCGAGTTCAATTGTTGCGATCTATTACAGGATGTATATAATGATGATTAAACCCTTCGAATAGAGAAACAAATGTTAAAATATTATGCAGTAATAAGTTTTAAGGGTTCGATCGTTCCATTCATAGCTCACAGTAGAGAATCAAATTAAAGAGTATTATAGAGAATAATTAGATGCTACTAAGAGCTTTCAAAAAATTATAATATTAAATGTTCATATTTAATAAATTGAAAGAAATAATTGTGTTTACAAACGAGTTTTGATACGTATTAATTGAATAGCAGCTATGGCAGATGCAGTTTCAGTGTTCCTTTATGTTGTGCATTTATGAAAGAAAAACGCATTTTTTTATATTGCTATTAATATATTACAACTGAAATAACAAAAAAATGTGATTGCTAAAGTGCTCCTAATACAAATAAAAGTATCTACAGCAGAAGATGCTACACAATTTGGTGAAGACGAGTGGTGATAAACGATGGAAAATTGTTTCGTCCTGGAAAAATCAATAGGAAAATTCAAGTTGACATTTACAAACTTGTGTGATACTTGCTTAAATAAACGAAATATTATACAAAAATAAGGACATTTTTCATAGATATGTGTTTTCACACATGAGAGAATGGACACATGAGAATGGGAAAAAATCGTTGTGTTAAGATATTTCAATGCTTTTGATATTTATCTTGGACATTCTGAGCAATTTGAGTTCATTCCAGTCATGATATTTTCAAATTGTTTATACGGGTTGTACAAATAACAAATAAATGTAATGAAAATATATATCTATTTCTTTTGGATATAGTTGTAATTGGACATGCTATTAAACAATGATGACTTCCATCTTTTGCATACATATTTCTATAAATATGCAACATTTAGAAAATGGTTCTTTGTAAAACTGCCCAGTTATGTAGTTCAGTTGTGATACTAATACTATTGGTATATTAACACCGCAAGTGAAATAGTTACTTGTTAAAAAGTACTTTAAATTTGCTGTAATCAATCGTTTGGTGAAAATAAACTTAAATCTTATTAATAATTCTAAGAAATAAAACGAATTGTTTCTGCCTTGGCATCGAACCGTGATTATTTTTCGATACGGCGACCAATGTAATAACTATGTAGCTGAATATCAAGCCAATATATAAAAACGTATAAAAATTATTTTCTCATTTATTGGTATTCCCAGTTTTACACCCACAAAAAATACTTGCTGCCATTTGAGTGAAACGTTAAAATTCATAATTTTCACAGTTAACGCATTCTTCATTGTGCTTAAGAACACTGAATGGTAAACAATATTAAGTGTTAGTTTAGTGGTAGAATTAATTTAAAGAAATCAGTGCAGTGCAATCTGCTGCAAATTCATACTTTAATACATATGTATGTATGTATGTAGGTATTCTCCAACAAGGCTATATATTCCATTTGCTTGTGCAAAATGAAGGAATAATTTATGAATGTACATTATCTCGGTTGCATTTATTGCTCCAATTAATTATAATAAATTGTTTCAATATATTATTAACTAATTGCTTTAAACGGAAACCAAATAGTATGAACTCTTCACTTATTTCAGATTCACTTATTTTGCAGATGGGTTAAAAACTACCCAGAATGCACCACGATTAAAGTTTAACCCCGCTAAGCGTGTAGCGGCCAGAATTGTCAAAGACTGCAATCTTTTGAGAATGCAATCTTGGAATTCAAATAAAGAATTATATGGCTTGTGATTCATTCAATTGACTTCGTTTAGGACTAGTGGACTGCAGCGCTGAAATCACCATTATTTTTGAAGTTCTTGTTTGCTGCATTCCTATGGACCAATCTAAAGATTGCAGTCAATTGAATTCAAGCCTTTGGAATGGCACAGCATTCACTGAAGTCACCTTATGAATGAATATTGACATACGCAAGTATTAAGCAATAGAATAGGAATAGGAAAAATATGTTACTCTACAAATGATAAATATATTTGAAATAAGTCAAATCTCTGAATCTTATCGACACAAATAAAAAGCTTCGATGCAATGTGCGGGATATGCGTGCGATATACGTTCATGCGAGATGCACTTGGAATTGTAGGACGTGAGAATAGTTCAAATCATCATAAAAAATCCTTTTTTTCTTTGAAACACATTCTGTATAAAAAGTAGCAGGTGTAGTGGTCTTCACTCGTCTGGCTGACGCGAAAGTGTTCTCATGTGTTTACTTATCTAAAGTAAAGTTTCGATATGTATGTAGAAAGTAATTTGTCATCTGATGACTAGGAATCTGAAATATTCTCTTGTTGTACTTATGCACAAAAATACTACAGCAAGTTTGCTGCAGGTCAGCATTGTCAGAAAAGTATACATAAATGCAACTTAAGACACAGAAAGTGTTTTAGTTACGTTTGTATTGCTATTGTGCACAATGTCTAAAAAAATGTATAATTGAATTTTTGATAATATGCGTGCGATAATAAGCTGATCAACTTTTAAAATTATTAAAGAAAGAAACAGTAGCGAAATGCGAAGTAAAATTACCATGCCTTTGAATAATAAGAATTGGATGTCAGGACATGTTCCAAGGAACAGAAATTTCATTAAAGTTATAGGATAATTCCCGAAAGTTTTTACGAACTACTTTTGTATGAGAAATTCCACATTACTGCATGTTTACATACCATCTCGCATGCGTTTTTCTACATTCATGCAGCTGTATAATACATGCGTGTAGATGCAGTGGATCTGCTGTATCTGCTTCCAAACCATCCTTATTGTCACAAATTGCAAACGCTGAATAACCACGACCCAGCTAGTCGACCGTTTGTAGGACCCAGGGCGAGTTGATTGGACCAAGTCAAAAACTCACCTTCTTTATTAAATGAATTTGTAATATAAACTAATCATTCTAGCAATTACTTTTAGTGAAAAAAAAATTAGTTAAAATATTAGTATGTCAAACTAAAATTATTACATTTATTAATATTTTTTATTTCCACAAATAGCTCGTAATAGTTGATTAAGTTTATTTTTATTATTTTCAATAATTTTCATTTTATTTAATATAATAAATTATTTTACTTATTTGCCTTTAATACCAAAATCTAAGTCATCAAATAAAATTGTTACAAAATCTATAAATTGAAAATGATAACTAATTTATTTTTTGTTTTTGTTTTTTCCCTTACTCTAGTATTGATTTATACCATCACGATATCGTATTATTTGAAATAATATTTTATTAACATAAGAATTTAAAACTTTATTAGGAAATCCTAATCAAAAAGGAACAACCTTAATTTTTATTTCACTATTTAGTATAATTTTATTTTATAATTTTATAGGATTATTCCCTTATATTTTCACAAGCACAAGTCATTTAGTTTAAACTTTAGCATTAGCCTTACCTTTATGATTAGGTTTTATAATTTATGGTTGATTAAACCATACACAACATACATTTGCTCATTTAGTACCTCAAGGTACTCCTCCTGTTTTAATACCATATATAGTATGTATTGAAATAATCAGAAATATTATTCGTCCTGGAACATTAGCTGTTCGATTAACAGCTAAAATAATTGCTGGTCATTTACCTTTAACTTTATTAGGAAATACAGGTCCATCTTTATCTTATGCAATTGTAATAATTTTATTAATTACACAAATTTTATTATTAGTATTAGAATCAGCTGTTGCTATACTTCAATCATATGTATTTGCTGTTTTAAGAACTCTATATTCTAGAGAAGTAATTTAAATATTAATAATGTCAACACACTCAAATCATCCATTTCATTTAGTAGATTATAGTCCATGACCATTAACATGTGCTATTGGTATTATAACTATAGTTTCAGGATTAGTAAAATGATTTCATCATATATATGACAATTCATTATTATTACTAGGAACAACAATTACAAAAACTGTTTATCAATATTGACGAAATGTATCTCGAGAAGGAATATTGCAAGGTTTACATACACTTATAGTAACAACAGGTCTTCGCTGAGGAATGTTTGAGTTTGACCACTTATAGGAATTGAACCTTTTAATCCTTTTCAAATTTTTTCAAAGCTTTATTAAGTGCAACGATTAATTATTATTAGCTTCAGGAATTACTGTAACTTGAGCTCATCATAGTTTAATAGAAGGAAATTTTTCACAAACTACACAAGGATTATTTTTTACAGTCCTATTATGGATCTATTTCTCTATTCTACAAGCTTATGAATATATTGAAGCTCCATTTACTATTGCTGACGCAGTTAATGAATCAACATTTTATATAGCAACAGGATTCCATGGAATTCATGTATTAATTGGAACTACTTTTTTATTAATTTGTTTACTTCGACATTTAAATAATCATTTTTCAAAAAAATCATCATTTTGGATTTGATGCATCTGCATGATATTGACATTTCATAGATATTGTTTGATTATTCCTTTATGTATCAATTTATTGATGAGGATTATAATTTATTTATATAGTAATATTTATATATGACTTCCAATCATAAGGTTTATTAATCTCAATAATATAATTAATTGTTTCTATTACTTTAATATCATTAATTATTATTTTACTATCAATCGTAGTAATAATACTTGCTACTATTTTATCTAAAAAAAGATATTCCGATCGAGAAAAAAAATCTCCATTTGAAATTTTTAATTACAGTTATTTTTTAAATTTTGATGTAGAATTTTAGTTCTAAATTTTTCGAATTTATTTATATGGGCAATTACTTCAATTATTTTCAATATTATTTTACTTTTAGGTTCATATCATGAATGAAACCAAGGTATATTAAATTGATCAAATTAGGGTTATAGTTAAAATATAACATTTAATTTGCATTCAAAAATAATTGATTTATTCAATTTAAATATGAAGCGATATATTGCAATTAGTTTCGACCTAATCTTAGGTAACCTTACCCTTATTCTTAGTAAATAAATTTATATTAATTGAAACCAAAATAGAGGTATATCACTGTTAATGATAAAAATGAATAATAATTCCAATTAAAGAAATATGGTGATCAAATAAAAGCCGCTAACTTTTTCTTTTAATGGTTAAATTCCATTTATATTTCTAATTTATATAGTGTAAAACTAAAACTTTACATTTTCATTGTAAAAATAAGAAAATATTTTTTATAATTAAAATTACTAAATAAAATTATTTAATTTAATTTTTTATTTAAAGATTTAATTAATCTCCCTGACATCTTCAATGTTATACTCTAAATATAAGCTATTTAAATATAAAATTAAAAATAATGATAAAATTATAATTCATAACACAAAAATTAATAAGTAAATTTTTAAATTATTATTTTGAATAATATTTTTTTAAACTGTGAATAATTACCTAACTGCTTATATACATGTTGACTACCCAAAAATTCTGATCATCCGTGATAAAAAATTTTAACAACACTTATACCTAACTTCGATGAATAATTAATAATTCCATAAGTAGAAGTATGAGGCATAAACCACTTTGAACCAATAAATATACTTAAATAATAGTTATTTAAAGATTTAATAATAAAATATAATGAAATTGTTGATATTAAATAACCTCCTACAATACATACAAGTAAAGTTATAAATTTTAAATAATAAGGTAAACAAATTGAATAAGGATTTAAAAAAATTAATCAACTTAATACTCAACCTGCAATAATTCTTATAATTATCAAACCAAATATCTCCTTTAATGTAATGCAACCTTCATCTTTAATGCTCTACAATTTAAGTCCCCGGTCATTGACTAATAAACTGATCGTAAAGAATAACAAACAGTTAAACCAGTCGAAAAAAATAGAAAATAAATAAATAAATTTACTATTCTGAAAGAAACAATTTCTAAAAATAAATCCTTAGGTTAAAATCCTGCTAAAAATGGTATTTCACATAAAGCTAAATTTGCTACATTAAAACAAGAAGAAGTTAAAGGTACACAAATTCTTAATCCACCTATTAAACTTAAACCTTGAGAATTATTTATATTATGAATAATTACTCCAGCACATATAAATAATAAAGCCTTAAATAATGCATGTGTTAATAAATGAAATAAAGCTAATTTTTCATATCCTATAGACAAAATCATTATTATTAATCCTAATTGACTTAATGTTGATAATGCAATAATTTTTTTTAAATCAATTTCAAAATTAGCCACTAATCCTGATATAAATATTGTTAAACCAGCTAACAAAAGTAGCAATTGTGACATAAAAGAATTAATTAATAATAAATTAAACCGAATTAATAAATAAATACCTGCAGTTACTAAAGTTGAAGAATGAACTAAAGCTGAAACTGGAGTTGGAGCAGCTATTGCTGCTGGTAATCATGAACTCAAAGGAATTTGTGCTCTCTTAGTTATAGCAGCTAACATTACTAAACTACCTACTACTATTATTTCCATATCATTTTTTGTAAATTCTAAATAATAAATATAATTTCAACCCAAATAATTTAATATTCAAGCAATTGCTATTAATAAAGCAACATTTCCAATTCGATTTAATAATGCTGTCAATATACCAGCATTAAAAGACTTTACATTTTGAAAATAAATTACTAAACAATAAGAAACTAATCCTAATCCATCTCAACCTAATAAAATTCTAATTAAATTAGGTCTAACAATTAATATTATGATTGAAAAAATAAATAATAATACTAATATAATAGATCGATTAATACTTAAATCTGAACTTATATATTCTTTTCTATAATAAATTACTAAAGAAGAAATAAATAAAACAAATGATATAAATATTAAACTTATTCAATCAAATAAAAAAGTTATAACAATTCTTATAGAATTCAATGAAACAACTTCTCATTAAGAAAAATATTTAATTTAAAATAAAATACAAAGAAAATAATAATAATGTAATTCTTATACAAAAAATTAATGTAAAATTAATAATACAAATTGACAATAAATTCAAATCCTTGACACCACAAATCAATATTTTAATTAAATTATTTAAATTTATAATCATAATAAACTTATTTCAGATTTTAATACTAATAAATTTAAAGGAAATCAATGGAACAATAATAATAAAAATTCACGATTTAATCCTCCTCTAAACGAATAAATTCCAGAATACAATTTACCATACTTGATATTTATATGCTTATAGTCAAAAGCATATAAATATCAAGTATAAGCAGCTTTAAAAAAAGACAAAAAATTAACATTAATATTGTTAATCAAGACCAAGTCATAATTCTATTTAATAAAGAAATGTCTACTAGGAAATATAAAGTAGGTGGAGCAGCTATATTTGCTGAACATAATAAAAATCATCATAATGTTATAGAAGGTATAAAATTTAATAATCCCTTATTAATTAATAAACTTCGTATTCCTAAACGTTCATATCTAATATTATCTAAACAAAATAAACCAAAAGAACATAATCCATGAGCAATTATTAAAGTATAAGAACCAGAAATTCCTCAATAGGTTATAGTTATTAAACCTCTTAACACAATTCTTATATGAGCAACTGATGAATAAGCAATTAAGGATTTTAAATCTTTTTGGCGTAAACAAATTAATCTAACTGAAACACCCCCAACTAAACTAATTCTAATAAATCAATAATTATACTTAACACCAATATAATGTAAAAAAGAAAAAACACGTAATAACCCATAACCCCCTTATTTTAATATAATACCAGACAAAATTATTGAACCAGAAACTGGAGCTTGAACATGAGCTTTTGGTAACCATAAATGAACCAAAAATATTGGTATTTTTATATAATTTTACCTTTTTTAGTTAAAATTAAAAATAAATATATAATAAAATAATTAAAATTAAAATTATTTATAAAATAAGAATTTATTGTGTTTAAATTATTATATAAGTAAAACACAATAATTAATATAGGTAAAAAACTAATAAAGTATAAAATAAATGCTTGTAAACGTTCAGGCTGATATCTCCATCGAACCGTGATTATTTTTCGATACGGCGACCAATGTAATAACTATGTAGCTGAATATCAAGACAATATATAAAATCGTATAAAAATTATTTTCTCATTTATTTGTATTCTCAGTTTTACACCCACAAAAAATACTTGCTGCCATTTGAGTGAAACGTTAAAATTCATAATTTTCACAGTTAACGCATTCTTCATTGGTAGAATTAATTTAAAGAAATCAGTGCAGTGCAATCTGCTGCAAATTCATACTTTAATACATATGTATGTATGTATGTAGGTATTCTCCAACAAGGCTATATATTCCATTTGCTTGTGCAAAATGAAGGAATAATTTATGAATGTACATTATCTCGGTTGCATTTATTGCTCCAATTAATTATAATAAATTGTTTCAATATATTATTAACTAATTGCTTCAAACGGAAACCAAATAGTATGAACTCTTCACTTAAATGAAGCTGCCTTAGAATGATAACGGTATTTTGCAGATGGGTTAAAACTACCCAGAATGCACCACGATTAAAGTTTAACCCCGCTAAGCGTGTAGCGGCCAGAATTGTCAAAGACTGCAATCTTTTGAGAATGCAATCTTGGAATTCAAATCAAGAATTATATGGCTTGTGATTCATTCAATTGACTTCGTTTAGGACTAGTGGACTGCAGCGCTGAAATCACCATTATTTTTGAAGTTCTTGTTTGCTGCATTCCTATGGACCAATCTAAAGATTGCAGTCAATTGAATTCAAGCCTTTGGAATGGCACAGCATTCACTGAAGTCACCTTATGAATGAATATTGACATACGCAAGTATTAAGCAATAGAATAGGAATAGGAAAAATATGTTACTCTACAAATGATAAATATATTTGAAATAAGTCAAATCTCTGAATCTTATCGACACAAATAAAAAGCTTCGATGCAATGTGCGGGATATGCAAAGAATACGTTCATGCGAGATGCACTTGGAATTGTAGGACGTGAGAATATTTCAAATCATCATAAAAAATCCTTTTTTTCCTTGAAACACATTCTGTATAAAAAGGAGCAGGTGTAGTGGTCTTCACTCGTCTGGCTGACGCGAAAGTGTTCTCATGTGTTTACTTATCTAAAGTAAAGTTTCGATATGTATGTAGAAAGTAATTTGTCATCTGATGACTAGGAATCTGAAATATTCTCTTGTTGTACTTATGCACAAAAATACTACAGCAAGTTTGCTGCAGGTCAGCATTGTCAGAAAAGTATACATAAATGCAACTTAAGACACAGAAAGTGTTTTAGTTACGTTTGTATTGCTATTGTGCACAATGTCTAAAAAAATGTATAATTGAATTTTTGATAATATGCGTGCGATAATAAGCTGATCAACTTTTAAAATTATTAAAGAAAGAAACAGTAGCGAAATGCGAAGTAAAATTACCATGCCTTTGAATAATAAGAATTGGATGTCAGGACATGTTCCAAGGAACAGAAATTTCATTAAAGTTATAGGATAATTCCCGAAAGTTTTTACGAACTACTTTTGTATGAGAAATTCCACATTACTGCATGTTTACACACCATTTCGCATGCGTTTTTCTACATTCATGCAGCGGTATAATACATGCGTGTAGATGCAGTGGATCCGCTGTATCTGCTTCCAAACCATCCTTATTGTCACAAATTGCAAACGCTGAATAACCAACTCGATCAACTCGCGGGGAATGGAAATCAATTGAGCAGCTGCTTCTTCGAAAGGAAAGGGCCATGCTTCGGCACGACCCAGCTAGTCGACCGTTTGTAGGACCCAGGGCGAGTTGACTGGACCAAGTCAAAAACTCGCCTTGTTACGCATGGACATAACTCCTGGTGAGTTAAAGTCGATGGCGGAGGATCCATTTGCCTTATGATTTCTCGTGTGGTTTCTTGCGACCCCTTTTGTGAATCATGCGATTCAGAAGATAATGATGATGAGTTTGATGTTTTTCCTATTCCTTTTCTTTCGCCAAATACTTGCGAAGATCAAAATTCATTAAAACTAATATATTTTGTGGGAGGTATATGCATAATGAGATAAACAAACGCTGGTATCAAAATACTTCCATAAAAATGTATGACGTCCCAAAGACTCCTACTGAATGCAATTGAATTCAAGTCAATGGTTAGGACTTCAAGGTGACTTTAATGATTGCTACCTCCTGAACAGGGCGAGATGGACCAACCTGCCGTAGTAAAAATGCTAGTTTTGAATTCCACAACAAGACACAGTTATCATTTCTTGGCGCCAACGTCATCGCACTCATGCCAAACATAGTTGTAATATAGTGCAATGAAAAAAGTAAAACAACACTTTGCATTATTTAATATTCACATTCATTTGCCTTTTACCCCCGCAACATTTTCTAGGATTAGCAGGAATACATCGTCGATATTCTGATTATTCAGATGCCTAAAGAACATGAAATATTGTATCAACAATTGGTTCAACAATTTCATTAGTAAGAATTATTTTCTTTATAGCAATTATTTGAAAAAGTATAATTAAACAACGACAAGTAATTTATCCTATACAATTAAATTCATCAATTGAATGATATCAAAATATTCCTCCAGCAGAATATAGATATTCAGAATTACAGATATGGCAGATTAGTGCCAAGGATTTAAGCTCCATAAATAAAGTATTTTACTTTTATTAGAATTAAACAATGTCAACATGAGGAAATTTAGGATTACAAGATAGAGCTTCTCCACTTATATAACAATTAACATTCTTTCATGATCATGCATTATTAATTTTAATTATAATTACCGTAATAGTAGGTTATATAATACTTATATTATTTTTTAATAATTACAGAAAACGTTATTTACTTCATGGTCAAACTTTTGAAGTAATTTGAACAATTTTACCAGCTTTTATTATATTATTCATTGAATTTCCATCATTACGACTTTTATACTTGCTTGATGAAATTAATGAACCTTCTATTACTTTAAAATCTATTGGACATCAATGATATTGAAGTTATAAATATTCAGATTTTTTAAATATTGAATTTGATTCATATATAATTCCAACTAATTCCAACAATTCCAGCACTAGGAGTAAAAATTGATGTAACACCTGGACGATTCAATCATACCAATTTCTTAATTAAGCAACCAGGTTTATTCTTCGGTCAATGTTCAGAAATTTGTGGTGCAAATCATAGTTGCATACCTATTGTAATTGAAAGTATTCCAATAAACTTCTTTATTAAATGAATTTGTAATATAAACTAATCATTCTAGCAATTACTTTTAGTGAAAAAAAATTAGTTAAAATATTAGTATGTCAAACTAAAATTATTACATTTATTAATATTTTTTATTTCCACAAATAGCTCGTAATAGTTGATTAAGTTTATTTTTATTATTTTCAATAATTTTCATTTTATTTAATATAATAAATTATTTTACTTATTTGCCTTTAATACCAAAATCTAAGTCATCAAATAAAATTGTTACAAAATCTATAAATTGAAAATGATAACTAATTTATTTTTTGTTTTTGACCCTTACTCTAGTATTGATTTATACCATCACGATATCGTATTATTTGAAATAATATTTTATTAACATAAGAATTTAAAACTTTATTAGGAAATCCTAATCAAAAAGGAACAACCTTAATTTTTATTTCACTATTTAGTATAATTTTATTTTATAATTTTATAGGATTATTCCCTTATATTTTCACAAGCACAAGTCATTTAGTTTAAACTTTAGCATTAGCCTTACCTTTATGATTAGGTTTTATAATTTATGGTTGATTAAACCATACACAACATACATTTGCTCATTTAGTACCTCAAGGTACTCCTCCTGTTTTAATACCATATATAGTATGTATTGAAATAATCAGAAATATTATTCGTCCTGGAACATTAGCTGTTCGATTAACAGCTAAAATAATTGCTGGTCATTTACCTTTAACTTTATTAGGAAATACAGGTCCATCTTTATCTTATGCAATTGTAATAATTTTATTAATTACACAAATTTTATTATTAGTATTAGAATCAGCTGTTGCTATACTTCAATCATATGTATTTGCTGTTTTAAGAACTCTATATTCTAGAGAAGTAATTTAAATATTAATAATGTCAACACACTCAAATCATCCATTTCATTTAGTAGATTATAGTCCATGACCATTAACATGTGCTATTGGTATTATAACTATAGTTTCAGGATTAGTAAAATGATTTCATCATATATATGACAATTCATTATTATTACTAGGAACAACAATTACAAAAACTGTTTATCAATATTGACGAAATGTATCTCGAGAAGGAATATTGCAAGGTTTACATACACTTATAGTAACAACAGGTCTTCGCTGAGGAATGTTTGAGTTTGACCACTTATAGGAATTGAACCTTTTAATCCTTTTCAAATTTTTTCAAAGCTTTATTAAGTGCAACGATTAATTATTATTAGCTTCAGGAATTACTGTAACTTGAGCTCATCATAGTTTAATAGAAGGAAATTTTTCACAAACTACACAAGGATTTTTTACAGTCCTATTATGGTTATATTTCTCTATTCTACAAGCTTATGAATATATTGAAGCTCCATTTACTATTGCTGACGCAGTTAATGAATCAACATTTTATATAGCAACAGGATTCCATGGAATTCATGTATTAATTGGAACTACTTTTTTATTAATTTGTTTACTTCGACATTTAAATAATCATTTTTCAAAAAAATCATCATTTTGGATTTGATGCAGCTGCATGATATTGACATTTCATAGATATTGTTTGATTATTCCTTTATGTATCAATTTATTGATGAGGATTATAATTTATTTATATAGTAATATTTATATATGACTTCCAATCATAAGGTTTATTAATCTCAATAATATAAATAATTGTTTCTATTACTTTAATATCATTAATTATTATTTTATTATCAATCGTAGTAATAATACTTGCTACTATTTTATCTAAAAAAAGATATTCCGATCGAGAAAAAAAAATCTCCATTTGAAATTTTTAATTACAGTTATTTTTTAAATTTTGATGTAGAATTTTAATTCTAAATTTTTCGAATTTATTTATATGGGCAATTACTTCAATTATTTTCAATATTATTTTACTTTAAGGTTCATATCATGAATGAAATCAAGGTATATTAAATTGATCAAATTAGGGTTATAGTTATATTTAGAGTTATTATTATAGATTTATTCAATTTAAATTGAATATGAAGCGATACATTGCAATTAGTTTCCACCTAATCTTAGGTAACCTTACCCTTATTCTTAATAAATAAATTTATATTAATTGAAACCAAAATAGAGGTATATCACTGTTAATGATAAAAATGAATAATAATTCCAATTAAAGAAATATGGTGATCAAATAAGAGCTGCTAACTTTTTATTTTAATGGTTAAATTCTATTTATATTTCTAATTTATATAGTGTAAAACTAAAACTTTACATTTTCATTGTAAAAATAAGAAAATATTTTTTATAAATAAAATTACTAAATAAAATTATTTAATTTAATTTTTTATTTAAAGATTTAATTAATCTCCCTGACATCTTCAATGTTATACTCTAAATATAAGCTATTTAAATATAAAATTAAAAATAATGATAAAATTATAATTCATAACACACAAATTAATAAGCAAATTTTTAAATTATTATTTTGAATAATATTTTTTTAAACTGTGAATAATTACCTAACTGCTTATATAAATGTTGACTACCCAAAAATTCTGATCATCCTTGATAAAAATTTTTAACAACACTTATACCTAACTTTGATGAATAATTAATAATTCCATAAGTAGAAGTATGAGGCATTAACCACTTTGAACCAATAAATATACTTAAATAATAGTTATTTAAAGATTTAATAATAAAATATAATGAAATTGTTGATATTAAATAACCTCCTACAATATATACAAGTAAAGTTATAAATTTTAAAGAATAAGGTAAACAAATTGAATAAGGATTTAAAAAAATTAATCAACTTAATACTCAACCTGCAATAATTCTTATAATTATCAAACCAAATATTCCCTTTAATGTAATGCAACCTTCATCTTTAATGCTCTACAATTTAAGTCCCCGGTCATTGACTAATAAACTGATCGTAAAGAATAACAAACAGTTAAACCAGTCGAAAAAACTAGAAAATAAATAAATAAATTTACTATTCTTAAAGAAACAATTTCTAAAATTAAATCCTTAGGATAAAATCCTGCTAAAAAATTGTATTTCACATTAAGCTAAATTTGCTACTTTAAAACCAGAAGAAGTTAAAGGTAAACAAATTCTTAATCCACCTATTAAACTTAAACCTTGAGAATTATTTATATTATGAATAATAGCTCCAGCACATATAAATAATAAAGCCTTAAATAATGCATGTGTTAATAAATGAAAAAAAACTAATTTTTCATATCCTATAGACAAAATCATTATTATTAATCCTAATTGACTTAATGTTGATAATGCAATAATTTTTTTTAAATCAATTTCAAAATTAGCCACTAATCCTGATATAAATATTGTTAAACCAGCTAACAAAAGTAGCAATTGTGACATAAAAGAATTAATTAATAATAAATTAAACCGAATTAATAAATAAATACCTGCAGTTACTAAAGTTGAAGAATGAACTAAAGCTGAAACTGGAGTTGGAGCAGCTATTGCTGCTGGTAATCATGAACTCAAAGGAATTTGTGCTCTCTTAGTTATAGCAGCTAACATTACTAAACTACCTACTACTATTATTTTCATATCATTTTTTGTAAATTCTAAATAATAAATATGATTTCAACCCAAATAATTTAATATTCAGGCAATTTCTATTAATAAAGCAACATTTCCAATTCGATTTAATAATGCTGTTAATATACCAGCATTAAAAGACTTTACATTTTGAAAATAAATTACTAAACAATAAGAAACTAATCCTAATCCATCTCAACCTAATAAAATTCTAATTAAATTAGGTCTAACAATTAATATTATTATTGAAAAAATAAATAATAATACTAATATAATAGATCGATTAATATTTAAATCTGAACTTATATATTCTTTTCTATAATAAATTACTAAAGAAGAAATAAATAACACAAATGATATAAATCTTAAACTTATTCAATCAAATAAAAAAGTTATAACAATTCTTATAGAATTTAATGAAAGAATCTTCTCATTAAGAAAAATATTTAATTTAAAATAAAATACAAAGAAAATAATAATAATGTAATTCTTATACAAAAAATTAATGTAAAATTAATAATACAAATTGACAAATATTTCACAATTTAAGATGAATAAATTCATATCCTTGACACCACAAATCAATATTTTAATTAAATTATTTAAATTTATAATCATAATAAACTCATTTCAGATTTTAATACTAATAAATTTAAAGGAAATCAATGGAATAATAATAATAAATATTCACGATTTAATCCTCCTCTAAATGAATAAATTCCAGAATACAATTTACCATACTTGATATTTATATGCTTATAGTCAAAAGCATATAAATATCAAGTATAAGCAGCTCTAAAAAAAGACAAAAAATTAACATTAATATTGTTAATCAAGACCAAGTCATAATTCTATTTAATAAAGAAATGTCTCCTAGGAAATTTAAAGTAGGTGGAGCAGCTATATTAGCTGAACATAATAAAAATCATCATAATGTTATAGAAGGAATAAAATTTAATAATCCCTTATTAATTAATAAACTTCGTATTCCTAAACCTTCATATCTAATATTATCTAAACAAAATAAACCAAAAGAACATAATCCATGAGCAATTATTAAAGTATAAGAACCAGAAATTCCTCAATAGGTTATAGTTATTAAACCTCTTAACACAATTCTTATATGAGCAACTGATGAATAAGCAATTAAGGATTTTAAATCTTTTTGGCGTAAACAAATTAATCTAACTGAAACACCCCCAACTAAACTAATTCTAATAAATCAATAATTATACTTAACATCAATATAATGTAAAAAAGAAAAAACACGTAATAACCCATAACCCCCTTATTTTAATATAATACCAGACAAAATTATTGAACCAGAAACTGGAGCTTGAACATGAGCTTTTGGTAACCATAAATGAACCAAAAATATTGGCACTTTTATATAATTTTACCTTTTTTAGTTAAAATATATTATAAAATAATTAAAATTATTTATTAAATAAGAATTTATTGTATTTAAATTATTATATAAGTAAAACACAATAATTAATATAGGTAAAAAACTAATAAAGTATAAAATAAATGCTTGTAAACGTTCAGGCTGATATCTCCATCGAACCGTGATTATTTTTCGATACGGCGACCAATGTAATAACATATATCAAGACAATATATAAAAACGTTTAAAAATTATTTTCTCATTTATTGGTATTCCCAGTTTTACACCCACAAAAAATACTTGCTGCCATTTGAGTGAAACGTTAAAATTCATAATTTTCACAGTTAACGCATTCTTCATTGTGCTTAAGAACACTGAATGGTGAACAATATTAAGTGTTAGTTTAGTGGTAGAATTAATTTAAAGACATCAGTGCAGTGCAATCTGCTGCAAATTCATACTTTAATTCATATGTATGTATGTATGTAGGTATTCTCCAACAAGGCTATATAATCCATTTGCTTGTGCAAAATGAAGTAATAATTTATGAATGTACATTATCTCGGTTGCATTTATTGCTCCAATTAATTATAATAAATTGTTTCAATATATTATTAACTAATTGCTTTAAACGGAAACCAAATAGTATGAACTCTTCACTTAAATGAAGCTGCCTTAGAATGATAACGGTATTTTGCAGATGGGTTAAAACTACCCAGAATGCACCACGATTAAAGTTTAACCCCGCTAAGCGTGTAGCGGCCAGAATTGTCAAAGACTGCAATCTTTTGAGAATGCAATCTTGGAATTGAAATCAAGAATTATATGGCTTGTGATTCATTCAATTGACTTCGTTTAGGACTAGTGGACTGCAGCGCTGAAATCACCATTATTTTTGAAGTTCTTGTTTGCTGCATTCCTATGGACCAATCTAAAGATTGCAGTCAATTGAATTCAAGCCTTTGGAATGGCACAGCATTCACTGAAGTCACCTTATGAATGAATATTGACATACGCAAGTATTAAGCAATAGAATAGGAATAGGAAAATATGTTACTCTACAAATGATAAATATATTTGAAATAAGTCAAATCTCTGAATCTTATCGACACAAATAAAAAGCTTCGATGCAATGTGCGGGATATGCAAAGAATACGTTCATGCGAGATGCACTTGGAATTGTAGGACGTGAGAATATTTCAAATCATCATAAAAAATCCGTTTTTTCTTTGAAACACATTCTGTATAAAAAGGAGAAGGTGTAGTGGTCTTCACTCGTCTGGCTGACGCGAAAGTGTTCTCATGTGTTTACTTATCTAAAGTAAAGTTTCGATATGTATGTAGAAAGTAATTTCTCATCTGATGACTATGAATCTGAAATATTCTCTTGTTGTACTTATGCACAAAAATACTACAGCAAGTTTGCTGCAGGTCAGCATTGTCAGAAAAGTATACATAAATGCAACTTAAGACACAGAAAGTGTTTTAGTTACGTTTGTATTGCTATTGTGCACAATGTCTAAAAAAATGTATAATTGAATTTTTGATAATATGCGTGCGATAATAAGCTGATCAACTTTTAAAATTATTAAAGAAAGAAACAGTAGCGAAATGCGAAGGAAAATTACCATGCCTTTGAATAATAAGAATTGGATGTCAGGACATGTTCCAAGGAACAGAAATTTCATTAAAGTTATAGGATAATTCCCGAAAGTTTTTACGAACTACTTTTGTATGAGAAATTCCATGTTTACATACCATTTCGCATGCGTTTTTCTACATTCATGCAGCTGTATAATACATGCGTGTAGATGCAGTGGATCTGCTGTATCTGCTTCCAAACCATCCTTATTGTCACAAATTGCAAACGCTGAATAACCACGACCCAGCTAGTCGACCGTTTGTAGGACCCAGGGCGAGTTGATTGGACCAAGTCAGAAACTCACCTTGTTGCGCCTGGACATAACTCCTGGTGAGTTAAGGTCGATGGCGGAGGATCCATTTGCCTTATGATTTCTCGTGTGGTTTCTTGCGACCCCTTTTGTGAATCATGCGATTCAGAAGATAATGATGATGAGTTTGATGTTTTTCCTATTCCTTTTCTTTCGCTAAATACTTGCGAAGATCAGAATTCATTAAAACTAATATATTTTGTGGGAGGTATATGCATAATGAGATAAACAAACGCTGGTGTCAAAATACTTCCATAAAAATGTATGACGTCCCAAAGACTCCTACTGAATGCAATTGAATTCAAGTCAATGGTTAGGACTTCAAGGTGACTTTAATGATTGCTACCTCCTGAACAGGGCGAGATGGACCAACCTGCCGTAGTAAAAATGCTAGTTTTGAATTCCACAACAAGACACAGTTATCATTTCTTGGCGCCAACGTCATCGCACTCGTGCCAAACATAGTTGTAATATAGTGCAATGAAAAAAGTAAAACAACACTTTGCATTATTTAATATTCACATTCATTTGCCTTTTACCCCCGCAACATTTTCTAGGATTAGCAGGAATACATCGTCGATATTCTGATGATTCATGAACAATTCCAGCACTAGGAGTAAAAATTGATGGAACACCTGGACGATTCAATCATACCAATTTCTTAATCAAACAACCAGGTTTATTCTTCGGTCAATGTTCAGAAATTTGTGGTGCAAAACCTATTGTAATTGAAAGTATTCCAATAAACTTCTTTATTAAATGAATTTGTAATATAAATTAATCATTAAATGACTGAAAGCAAGTACTGGTCTCCTAAACCATGTTATAGTAATCTAGCAATTACTTTTAGTGAACAAAAAATTATATAGTAATATTTATATATGACTTCCAATCATAAGGTTTATTAATTTATATAGTAATATTTATATATGACTTCCAATCATAAGGTTTATTAATCTCAATAATATAAATAATTGTTTCTATTACTTTAATATCATTAATTATTATTTTATTATCAATCGTAGTAATAATACTTGCTACTATTTTATCTAAAAAAAGATATTCCGATCGAGAAAAAAAATCTCCATTTGAAATTTTTAATTACAGTTATTTTTTAAATTTTGATGTAGAATTTTAATTCTTCTCCAATTATTTTCAATATTATTTTACTATATTAAATTGATCAAATTAGGGTTATAGTTAAAATATAACATTTGATTTGCATTCAAAAATAATTGATTTATTCAATTTAAATTGAATATGAAGCGATACATTGCAATTAGTTTCGACCTAATCTTAGGTAACCTTACCCTTATTCTTAATAAATAAATTTATATTAATTGAAACCAAAATAGAGGTATATCACTGTTAATGATAAAAATGAATAATAATTCCAATTAAAGAAATATGGTGATCAAATAAGAGCTGCTAACTTTTTATTTTAATGGTTAAATTCCATTTATATTTCTAATTTATATAGTGTAAAACTAAAACTTTACATTTTCATTGTAAAAATAAGAAAATATTTTTTATAAATAAAATTATTTAATTTAATTTTTTATTTAAAGATTTAATTAATCTCCCTGACATCTTCAATGTTATACTCTAAATATAAGCTATTTAAATATAAAATTAAAAATAATGATAAAATTATAATTCATAACACAAAAATTAATAAGCAAATTTTTAAATTATTATTTTGAATAATATTTTTTTAAACTGTGAATAATTACCTAACTGCTTATATAAAATGTTGACTACCCAAAAATTCTGATCATCCTTGATAAAAATTTTTAACAACACTTAAACCTAACTTTGATGAATAATTAATAATTCCATAAGTAGAAGTATGAGGCATAAACCACTTTGAACCAATAAATAAACTTTAATAATAGTTATTTAAAGATTTAATAATAAAATATAATGAAATTGTTGATATTAAATAACCTCCTACAATACATACAAGTAAAGTTATAAATTTTAAATAATAAGGTAAACAAATTGAATAAGGATTTAAAAAAATTCATCAACTTAATACTCAACCTGCAATAATTCTTATAATTATCAAACCAAATATTCCCTTTAATGTAATGCAACCTTCATCTTTAATGCTCTACAATTTAAGTCCCCGGTCATAGACTAATAAACTGATCGTAAAGAATAACAAACAGTTAAACCAGTCGAAAAAAATAGAAAATAAATAAATAAATTTACTATTCTTAAAGAAACAATTTCTAAAATTAAATCCTTAGGATAAAATGCTGCTAAAAAATGGTATTTCACATAAAGCTAAATTTGCTACTTTAAAACAAGAAGAAATTAAAGGTACACAAATTCTTAATCCACCTATTAAACTTAAACCTTGAGAATTATTTATATTATGAATAATAGCTCCAGCACATATAAATAATAAAGCCTTAAATAATGCATGTGTTAATAAATGAAAAAAAACTAATTTTTCATATCCTATAGACAAAATCATTATTATTAATCCTAATTGACTTAATGTTGATAATGCAATAATTTTTTTTAAATCAATTTCAAAATTAGCCACTAATCCTGATATAAATATTGTTAAACCAGCTAACAAAAGTAGCAATTGTGACATAAAAGAATTAATTAATAATAAATTAAACCGAATTAATAAATAAATATCGGCAGTTACTAAAGTTGAAGAATGAACTAAAGCTGAAACTGGAGTTGGAGCAGCTATTGCTGCTGGTAATCATGAACTCAAAGGAATATGTGCTCTCTTAGTTATAGCAGCTAACATTACTAATCTACCTACTACTATTATTTCCATATCATTTTTTGTAAATTCTAAGTAATAAATATAATTTCAACCCAAATAATTTAATATTCTATTAATAAAGCAACATTTCCAATTCGATTTAATAATGCTGTTAATATACCAGCATTAAAAGACTTTACATTTTGAAAATAAATTACTAAACAATAAGAAACTAATCCTAATCCATCTCAACCTAATAAAATTCTAATTAAATTAGGTCTAACAATTAATATTATTATTGAAAAAATAAATAATAATACTAATATAATAGATCGATTAATATTTAAATCTGAACTTATATATTCTTTTCTATAATAAATTACTAAAGAAGAAATAAATAAAACAAATGATATAAATCTTAAACTTATTCAATCAAATAAAAAAGTTATAACAATTCTTATAGAATTTAATGAAAGAATCTTCTCATTAAGAAAAATATTTAATTTAAAATAAAATACAAAGAAAATAATAATAATGTAATTCTTATACAAAAAATTAATGTAAAATTAATAATACAAATTGACAAATATTTCACAATTTAAGATGAATAAATTCATATCCTTGACACCACAAATCAATATTTTAATTAAATTATTTAAATTTATAATCATAATAAACTCATTTTAGATTTTAATACTAATAAATTTAAAGGAAATCAATGGAATAATAATAATAAATATTCACGATTTAATCCTCCTCTAAATGAATAAATTCCAGAATACAATTTACCATACTTGATATTTATATGCTTATAGTCAAAAGCATATAAATATCAAGTATAAGCAGCTCTAAAAAAAGACAAAAAATTAACATTAATATTGTTAATCAAGACCAAGTCACAATTCTATTTAATAAAGAAATGTCTCCTAGGAAATTTAAAGTAGGTGGAGCAGCTATATTAGCTGAACATAATAAAAATCATCATAATGTTATAGAAGGAATAAAATTTAATAATCCCTTATTAATTAATAAACTTCGTATTCCTAAACCTTCATATCTAATATTATCTAAACAAAATAAACCAAAAGAACATAATCCATGAGCAATTATTAAAGTATAAGAACCAGAAATTCCTCAATAGGTTATAGTTATTAAACCTCTTAACACAATTCTTATATGAGCAACTGTTGAATAAGCAATTAAGGATTTTAAATCTTTTTGGCGTAAGCAAATTAATCTAACTGAAACACCCCCAACTAAACTAATTCTAATAAATCAATAATTATACTTAACATCAATATAATGTAAAAAAGAAAAAAATACGTAATAACCCATAACCCCCTTATTTTAATATAATACCAGACAAAATTATTGAACCAGAAACTGGAGCTTGAACATGAGCTTTTGGTAACCATAAATGAACCAAAAATATTGGCACTTTTATATAATTTTACCTTTTTTAGTTAAAATATATTATAAAATAATTAAAATTAAAATTATTTATTAAATAAGAATTTATTGTATTTAAATTATTATATAAGTAAAACACAATAATTAATATAGGTAAAAAACTAATAAAGTATAAAATAAATGCTTGTAAACGTTCAGGCTGATATCTCCATCGAACCGTGATTATTTTTCGATACGGCGACCAATGTAATGACTATGTAGCTGAATATCAAGACAATATTAAAAAACCTATGAAAATTATTTTCTCATTTATTGGTATTCCCAGTTTTACACCCACAAAAAATACTTGCTGCCATTTGAGTGAAACGTTAAAATTCATAATTTTCACAGTTAACGCATTCTTCATTGTGCTTAAGAACACTGAATGGTGAACAATATTAAGTGTTAGTTTAGTGGTAGAATTAATTTAAAGAAATCAGTGCAGTGCAATCTGCTGCAAATTCATACTTTAATACATATGTATGTATGTAGGTATTCTCCAACAAGGCTATATATTCCATTTGCTTGTGCAAAATGAAGGAATAATTTATGAATGTACATTATCTCGGTTGCATTTATTGCTCCAATTAATTATAATAAATTGTTTCAATATATTATTAACTAATTGCTTTAAACGGAAACCAAATAGTATGAACTCTTCACTTAAATGAAGCTGCCTTAGAATGATAACGGTATTTTGCAGATGGGTTAAAACTACCCAGAATGCACCACGATTAAAGTTTAACCCCGCTAAGCGTGTAGCGGCCAGAATTGTCAAAGACTGCAATCTTTTGAGAATGCAATCTTGGAATTGAAATCAAGAATTATATGGCTTGTGATTCATTCAATTGACTTCGTTTAGGACTAGTGGACTGCAGCGCTGAAATCACCATTATTTTTGAAGTTCTTGTTTGCTGCATTCCTATGGACCAATCTAAAGATTGCAGTCAATTGAATTCAAGCCTTTGGAATGGCACAGCATTCACTGAAGTCACCTTATGAATGAATATTGACATACGCAAGTATTAAGCAATAGAATAGGAATAGGAAAATATGTTACTCTACAAATGATAAATATATTTGAAATAAGTCAAATCTCTGAATCTTATCGACACAAATAAAAAGCTTCGATGCAATGTGCGGGATATGCAAAGAATACGTTCATGCGAGATGCACTTTTAATTGTAGGACGTGAGAATATTTCAAATCATCATAAAAAATCCGTTTTTTCTTTGAAACACATTCTGTATAAAAAGGAGAAGGTGTAGTGGTCTTCACTCGTCTGGCTGACGCGAAAGTGTTCTCATGTGTTTACTTATCTAAAGTAAAGTTTCGATATGTATGTAGAAAGTAATTTCTCATCTGATGACTATGAATCTGAAATATTCTCTTGTTGTACTTATGCACAAAAATACTACAGCAAGTTTGCTGCAGGTCAGCATTGTCAGAAAAGTATACATAAATGCAACTTAAGACACAGAAAGTGTTTTAGTTACGTTTGTATTGCTATTGTGCACAATGTCTAAAAAAATGTATAATTGAATTTTTGATAATATGCGTGCGATAATAAGCTGATCAACTTTTAAAATTATTCAAGAAAGAAACAGTAGCGAAATGCGAAGGAAAATTACCATGCCTTTGAATAATAAGAATTGGATGTCAGGACATGTTCCAAGGAACAGAAATTTCATTAAAGTTATAGGATAATTCCCGAAAGTTTTTACGAACTACTTTTGTATGAGAAATTCCATGTTTACATACCATTTCGCATGCGTTTTTCTACATTCATGCAGCTGTATAATACATGCGTGTAGATGCAGTGGATCTGCTATATCTGCTTCCAAACCATCCTTATTGTCACAAATTGCAAACGCTGAATAACCACGACCCAGCTAGTCGACCGTTTGTAGGACCCAGGGCGAGTTGATTGGACCAAGTCAGAAACTCACCTTGTTGCGCCTGGACATAACTCCTGGTGAGTTAAGGTCGATGGCGGAGGATCCATTTGCCTTATGATTTCTCGTGTGGTTTCTTGCGACCCCTTTTGTGAATCATGCGATTCAGAAGATAATGATGATGAGTTTGATGTTTTTCCTATTCCTTTTCTTTCGCTAAATACTTGCGAAGATCAAAATTCATTAAAACTAATATATTTTGTGGGAGGTATATGCATAATGAGATAAACAAACGCTGGTGTCAAAATACTTCCATAAAAATGTATGACGTCCCAAAGACTCCTACTGAATGCAATTGAATTCAAGTCAATGGTTAGGACTTCAAGGTGACTTTAATGATTGCTACCTCCTGAACAGGGCGAGATGGACCAACCTGCCGTAGTAAAAATGCTAGTTTTGAATTCCACAACAAGACACAGTTATCATTTCTTGGCGCCAACGTCATCGCACTCGTGCCAAACATAGTTGTAATATAGTGCAATGAAAAAAGTAAAACAACACTTTGCATTATTTAATATTCACATTCATTTGCCTTTTACCCCCGCAACATTTTCTAGGATTAGCAGGAATACATCGTCGATATTCTGATGATTCATGAACAATTCCAGCACTAGGAGTAAAAATTGATGGAACACCTGGACGATTCAATCATACCAATTTCTTAATCAAACAACCAGGTTTATTCTTCGGTCAATGTTCAGAAATTTGTGGTGCAAAACCTATTGTAATTGAAAGTATTCCAATAAACTTCTTTATTAAATGAATTTGTAATATAAATTAATCATTAAATGACTGAAAGCAAGTACTGGTCTCCTAAACCATGTTATAGTAATCTAGCAATTACTTTTAGTGAACAAAAAATTATATAGTAATATTTATATATGACTTCCAATCATAAGGTTTATTAATTTATATAGTAATATTTATATATGACTTCCAATCATAAGGTTTATTAATCTCAATAATATAAATAATTGTTTCTATTACTTTAATGTCATTAATTATTATTTTATTATCAATCGTAGTAATAATACTTGCTACTATTTTATCTAAAAAAAGATATTCCGATCGAGAAAAAAAATCTCCATTTGAAATTTTTAATTACAGTTATTTTTTAAATTTTGATGTAGAATTTTAATTCTTCTTCAATTATTTTCAATATTATTTTACTTTTAGGTTCATATCATGAATGAAACCAAGGTATATTAAATTGATCAAATTAGGGTTATAGTTAAAATATAACATTTGATTTGCATTCAAAAATAATTGATTTATTCAATTTAAATTGAATATGGAGCGATACATTGCAATTAGTTTCGACCTAATCTTAGGTAACCTTACCCTTATTCTTAATAAATACATTTATATTAATTGAAACCAAAATAGAGGTATATCACTGTTAATGATAAAAATGAATAATAATTCCAATTAAAGAAATATGGTGATCAAATAAGAGCTGCTAACTTTTTATTTTAATGGTTAAATTCCATTTATATTTCTAATTTATATAGTGTAAAACTAAAACTTTACATTTTCATTGTAAAAATAAGAAAATATTTTTTATAAATAAAATTATTTAATTTAATTTTTTATTTAAAGATTTAATTAATCTCCCTGACATCTTCAATGTTATACTCTAAATATAAGCTATTTAAATATAAAATTAAAAATAATGATAAAATTATAATTCATAACACAAAAATTAATAAGCAAATTTTTAAATTATTATTTTGAATAATATTTTTTTAAACTGTGAATAATTACCCAACTGCTTATATAAAATGTTGACTACCCAAAAATTCTGATCATCCTTGATAAAAATTTTTAACAACACTTAAACCTAACTTTGATGAATAATTAATAATTCCATAAGTAGAAGTATGAGGCATAAACCACTTTGAACCAATAAATAAACTTAAATAATAGTTATTTAAAGATTTAATAATAAAATATAATGAAATTGTTGATATTAAATAACCTCCTACAATACATACAAGTAAAGTTATAAATTTTAAATAATAAGGTAAACAAATTGAATAAGGATTTAAAAAAATTAATCAACTTAATACTCAACCTGCAATAATTCTTATAATTATCAAACCAAATATTCCCTTTAATGTAATGCAACCTTCATCTTTAATGCTCTACAATTTAAGTCCCCGGTCATAGACTAATAAACTGATCGTAAAGAATAACAAACAGTTAAACCAGTCGAAAAAAAAAAAAATAAATAAATAAATTTACTATTCTTAAAGAAACAATTTCTAAAATTAAATCCTTAGGATAAAATGCTGCTAAAAAATGGTATTTCACATAAAGCTAAATTTGCTACTTTAAAACAAGAAGAAGTTAAAGGTACACAAATTCTTAATCCACCTCTTAAACTTAAGCCTTGAGAATTATTTATATTATGAATAATAGCTCCAGCACATATAAATAATAAAGCCTTAAATAATGCATGTGTTAATAAATGAAAAAAAGCTAATTTTTCATATCCTATAGACAAAATCATTATTATTAATCCTAATTGACTTAATGTTGATAATGCAATAATTTTTTTTAAATCAATTTCAAAATTAGCCACTAATCCTGATATAAATATTGTTAAACCAGCTAACAAAAGTAGCAATTGTGACATAAAAGAATTAATTAATAATAAATTAAACCGAATTAATAAATAAATACCGGCAGTTACTAAAGTTGAAGAATGAACTAAAGCTGAAACTGGAGTTGGAGCAGCTATTGCTGCTGGTAATCATGAACTCAAAGGAATTTGTGCTCTCTTAGTTATAGCAGCTAACATTACTAATCTACCTACTACTATTATTTCCATATCATTTTTTGTAAATTCTAAGTAATAAATATAATTTCAACCCAAATAATTTAATATTCAAGCAATTTCTATTAATAAAGCAACATTTCCAATTCGATTTAATAATGCTATTAATATACCAGCATTAAAAGACTTTACATTTTGAAAATAAATTACTAAACAATAAGAAACTAATCCTAATCCATCTCAACCTAATAAAATTCTAATTAAATTAGGTCTAACAATTAATATTATTATTGAAAAAATAAATAATAATACTAATATAATAGATCGATTAATATTTAAATCTGAACTTATATATTCTTTTCTATAATAAATTACTAAAGAAGAAATAAATAAAACAAATGATATAAATCTTAAACTTATTCAATCAAATAAAAAAGTTATAACAATTCTTATAGAATTTAATGAAAGAATCTTCTCATTAAGAAAAATATTTAATTTAAAATAAAATACAAAGAAAATAATAATAATGTAATTCTTATACAAAAAATTAATGTAAAATTAATAATACAAATTGACAAATATTTCACAATTTAAGATGAATAAATTGATGAAACAAATCAATATTTTAATTAAATTATTTAAATTTATAATCATAATAAACTCATTTCAGATTTTAATACTAATAAATTTAAAGGAAATCAATGGAATAATAATAATAAATATTCACGATTTAATCCTCCTCTAAATGAATAAATTCCAGAATACAATTTACCATACTTGATATTTATATGCTTATAGTCAAAAGCATATAAATATCAAGTATAAGCAGCTCTAAAAAAAGACAAAAAATTAACATTAATATTGTTAATCAAGACCAAGTCATAATTCTATTTAATAAAGAAATGTCTCCTAGGAAATTTAAAGTAGGTGGAGCAGCTATATTAGCTGAACATAATAAAAATCATCATAATGTTATAGAAGGAATAAAATTTAATAATCCCTTATTAATTAATAAACTTCGTATTCCTAAACCTTCATATCTAATATTATCTAAACAAAATAAACCAAAAGAACATAATCCATGAGCAATTATTAAAGTATAAGAACCAGAAATTCCTCAATAGGTTATAGTTATTAAACCTCTTAACACAATTCTTATATGAGCAACTGTTGAATAAGCAATTAAGGATTTTAAATCTTTTTGGCGTAAGCAAATTAATCTAACTGAAACACCCCCAACTAAACTAATTCTAATAAATCAATAATTATACTTAACATCAATATAATGTAAAAAAGAAAAAAACACGTAATAACCCATAACCCCCTTATTTTAATATAATACCAGACAAAATTATTGAACCAGAAACTGGAGCTTGAACATGAGCTTTTGGTAACCATAAATGAACCAAAAATATTGGCACTTTTATATAATTTTACCTTTTTTAGTTAAAATATATTATAAAATAATTAAAATTAAAATTATTTATTAAATAAGAATTTATTGTATTTAAATTATTATATAAGTAAAACACAATAATTAATATAGGTAAAAAACTAATAAAGTATAAAATAAATGCTTGTAAACGTTCAGGCTGATATCTCCATCGAACCGTGATTATTTTTCGATACGGCGACCAATGTAATGACTATGTAGCTGAATATCAAGACAATATTAAAAAACCTATGAAAATTATTTTCTCATTTATTGGTATTCCCAGTTTTACACCCACAAAAAATACTTGCTGCCATTTGAGTGAAACGTTAAAATTCATAATTTTCACAGTTAACGCATTCTTCATTGTGCTTAAGAACACTGAATGGTGAACAATATTAAGTGTTAGTTTAGTGGTAGAATTAATTTAAAGAAATCAGTGCAGTGCAATCTGCTGCAAATTCATACTTTAATACATATGTATGTATGTAGGTATTCTCCAACAAGGCTATATATTCCATTTGCTTGTGCAAAATGAAGGAATAATTTATGAATGTACATTATCTCGGTTGCATTTATTGCTCCAATTAATTATAATAAATTGTTTCAATATATTATTAGCTAATTGCTTTAAACGGAAACCAAATAGTATGAACTCTTTACTTAAATGAAGCTGCCTTAGAATGATTTTGCAGAAGGGTTAAAACTACCCAGAATGCACCACGATTAAAGTTTAACCCCGCTAAGCGTGTAGCGGCCAGAATTGTCAAAGACTGCAATCTTTTGAGAATGCAATCTTGGAATTCAAATAAAGAATTATATGGCTTGTGATTCATTCAATTGACTTCGTTTAGGACGAGTGGACTGCAGCGCTGAAATCACCATTATTTTTGAAGTTCTTGTTTGCAGCATTCCTATGGACCAATCTAAAGACTGCAGTCAATTGAATTCAAGCCTTTGGAATGGCACAGCATTCACTGAAGTCACCTTATGAATGAATATTGACATACGCAAGTATTAAGCAATAGAATAGGAATAGGAAAAATAAGTTACTCTACAAATGATAAATATATTTGAAATAAGTCAAATCTCTGAATCTTATCTACACAAATAAAAAGCTTCGATGCAATGTGCGGGATATGCAAAGAATACGTTCATGCGAGATGCACTTGGAATTGTAGGACGTGAGAATATTTCAAATCATCATAAAAAATCCGTTTTTTCTTTGAAACACATTCTGTATAAAAAGTAGCAGGTGTAGTGGTCTTCACTCGTCTGGCTGACGCGAAAGTGTTCTCATGTGTTTACTTATCTAAAGTAAAGTTTCGATAGGTATGTAGAAAGTAATTTGTCATCTGATGACTATGAATCTGAAATATTCTCTTGTTGTACTTATGCACAAAAATACTACAGCAAGTTTGCTGCAGGTCAGCATTGTCAGAAAAGTATACATAAATGCAACTTAAGACACAAAAAGTGTTTTAGTTACGTTTGTATTGCTATTGTGCACAATGTCTAAAAAAATGTATAATTGAATTTTTGATAATATGCGTGCGATAATAAGCTGATCAACTTTTAAAATTATTAAAGAAAGAAACAGTAGCGAAATGCGAAGGAGAATTACCATGCCTTTGAATAATAAGAATTGGATGTCAGGACATGTTCCAAGGAACAGAAATTTCATTAAAGTTATGGGATAATTCCCGAAAGTTTTTACGAACTACTTTTGTATGAGAAATTCCACATTACTGCATGTTTACATACCATTTCGCATGCGTTTTTCTACATTCATGCAGCTGTATGAAATGTAGAATCTGCTGTATCTGCTTCCAAACCATCCTTATTGTCACAAATTGCAAACGCTGAATAACCACGACCCAGCTAGTCGACCGTTTGTAGGACCCAGGGTGAGTTGATTGGACCAAGTCAAAAACTCACCTTGTTGCGCCTGGACATAACTCCTGGTGAGTTAAAGTCGATGGCGGAGGATCCATTTGCCTTATGATTTCTCGTGTGGTTCCTTGCGACCCCTTTTGTGAATCATGCGATTCAGAAGATAATGATGATGAGTTTGATGTTTTTCCTATTCCTTTTCTTTCGCTAAATACTTGCGACGATCAAAATTCATTAAAACTAATATATTTTGTGGGAGGTATATGCATAATGAGATAAACAAACGCTGGTGTCAAAATACTTCCATAAAAATGTATGACGTCCCAAAGACTCCTACTGAATGCAATTGAATTCAAGTCAATGGTTAGGACTTCAAGGTGACTTTAATGATTGCTACCTCCTGAACAGGGCGAGATGGACCAACCTGCCGTAGTAAAAATGCTAGTTTTGAATTCCACAACAAGACACAGTTATCATTTCTTGGCGCCAACGTCATCGCACTCGTGCCAAACATAGTTGTAATATAGCGCAATGAAAAAAGGAAAACAACACTTTGCATTATTTAATATTCACATTCATTTGCCTTTTACCCCCGCAACATTTTCTAGGATTAGCAGGAATACATCGTCGATATTCTGATGATTCATGAACAATTCCAGCACTAGGAGTAAAAATTGATGGAACACCTGGACGATTCAATCATACCAATTTCTTAATTAATCAACCAGGTTTATTCTTCGGTCAATGTTCAGAAATTTGTGGTGCAAAACCTATTGTAATTGAAAGTATTCCAATAAACTTCTTTATTAAATGAATTTGTAATATAAATTAATCATTAAATGACTGAAAGCAAGTACTGGTCTCCTAAACCATGTTATAGTAATCTAGCAATTACTTTTAGTGAACAAAAAATTAGTTAAAATATTAGTATGTCAAACTAAAATTATTACATTTATTAATATTTTTTATTTCCACAAATAGCTCGTAATAGTTGATTAAGTTTATTTTTATTATTTTCAATAATTTTCGTTTTATTTAATATAATAAATTATTTTACTTATTTGCCTTTAATACCAAAATCTAATTCATCAAATAAAATTGTTACAAAATCTATAAATTGAAAATGATAACTAATTTATTTTTTGTTTTTGACCCTTACTCTAGTATTTTTAATCTATCATTAAATTATTAATAATCCCTTTTATATATTGATTTATACCATCACGATATCGTATTATTTGAAATAATATTTTATTAACATTACATAAAGAATTTAAAACTTTATTAGGAAAGGAACAACCTTAATTTTTATTTCACTATTTAGTATAATTTTATTTTATAATTTTATAGGATTATTCCCTTATATTTTCACAAGCACAAGTCATTTAGTTTAAACATTAGCATTAGCCTTACCTTTATGATTAGGTTTTATAATTTATGGTTGATTAAACCATACACAACATACATTTGCTCATTTAGTACCTCAAGGTACTCCACCTGTTTTAATACCATATATAGTATGTATTGAAACAATCAGAAATATTATTCGTCCTGGAACATTAGCTGTTCGATTAATAGCTAAAATAATAGCTGGTCATTTACCTTTAACTTTATTAGGAAATACAGGTCCATCTTTATCTTATGCAATTGTAATAATTTTATTAATTACACAAATTTTATTATTAGTATTAGAATCAGCTGTTGCTATACTTCAAGCATATGTATATGCTGTTTTAAGAACTCTATATTCTAGAGAAGTAATTTAAATATTAATAATGTCAAGACACTCAAATCATCCATTTCATTTAGTAGATTATAGTCCATGACCATTAACAAGTGCTATTGGTATTATAACTATAGTTTCAGGATTAGTAAAATGATTTCATCAATATGACAATTCATTATTATTACTAGGAACAACAATTCCAAAACGTGTTTATCAATATTGACGAAATGTATCTCGAGAAGGAATATTTCAAGGTTTACATACACTTATAGTAACAACAGGTTTTCGCTGATAAATGATTTTATTTATTGTTTCTGAAATTTTATTGTTTTCAAATTTTTTTTTTGACCTTTTTTTATAGTAGTTTATCTCCTGCTATTGAATTAGGAGCTGTTTGACCACTTACAGGAATTGAACCTTTTAATCCTTTTCAAATTTTTTCAAACCTTTATTAAGTACAACGATTAATTATTATTAGCTTCAGGAATTACTGTAACTTGAGCTCATCATAGTTTAATAGAAGGAAATTTTTCACAAACTACACAAGGATTTTTTACAGTCCTATTATGGATATATTTCTCTATTCTACAAGCTTATGAATATATTGAAGCTCCATTTACTATTGCTGACGCAGTTAATGAATCAACATTTTATATTGCAACAGGATTCCATGGAATTCATGTATTAATTGGAACTACTTTTTTATTAATTTGTTTACTTCGACATTTAAATAATCATTTTTTCAAAAAAATCATCATTTTGGATTTGATGCAGCTGCATGATATTGACATTTCATAGATATTGTTTGATTATTCCTTTATGTATCAATTTATTGATGAGGATTATAATTTATTTATATAGTAATATTTATATATGACTTCCAATCATAAGGTTTATTAATCTCAATAATATAAATAATTGTTTCTATTACTTTAATATCATTAATTATTATTTTATTATCAATCGTAGTAATAATACTTGCTACTATTTTATCTAAAAAAAGATATTCCGATCGAGAAAAAAATCTCCATTTGAATTTTTTAATTACAGTTATTTTTTAAATTTTGATGTAGAATTTTAATTCTAAATTTTTCGAATTTATTTATATGGACAATCAATTATTTTCATTATTATTTTACTTTTAGGTTCATATCATGAACGAAACCAAGGTATATTAAATTGATCAAATTAGGGTTACAGTTAAAATATAACATTTGATTTGCATTCAAAAATAATTGATTTATTAAATTTAAATTGAATATGAAGCGATATATTGCAATTATTTTCTACCTAATCTTAGGTAACCTTACCCTTATTCTTAATAAATAAATTTATATTAATTGAAACCAAAATAGAGGTATATCACTGTTAATGATAAAAATGAATAATAATTCCAATTAAAGAAATATGGTGATCAAATAAAAGCTGCTAACTTTTTATTTTAATGGTTAAATTCCATTTATATTTCTAATTTATATAGTGTAAAACTAAAACTTTACATTTTCATTGTAAAAATAAGGAAATATTTTTTATAATTAAAATTACTAAATAAAATTATTTAATTTAATTTTTTATTTAAAGATTTAATTAATCTCCCTGACATCTTCAATGTTATACTCTAAATATAAGCTATTTAAATATAAAATTAAAAATAATGACAAAATTATAATTCATAACACAAAAATTAATAAGCAAATTTTTAAGTTATTATTTTGAATAATATTTTTTTAAACTGTGAATAATTACCTAACTGCTTATATAAATGTTGACTACCCAAAAATTCTGATCATCCTTGATAAAAATTTTTAACAACACTTATACCTAACTTTGATGAATAATTAATAATTCCATAAGTAGAAGTATGAGGCATAAACCACTTTGATCCAATAAATATACTTAAATAATAATTATTTAAAGATTTAATAATAAAATATAATGAAATTGTTGATATTAAATAAGCTCCTACAATACATACAAGTAAAGTTATAAATTTTAAATAATAAGGTAAACAAATTGAATGAGGATTTAAAAAAATTAATCAACTTAATACTCAACTTACAATAATACTTCTTATAATTATCAAACCAAATATTCCCTTTAATGCAATGCAACCTTCATCTTTAATGCTCTACAATTTAAGTCCCCGGTCATTGACTAATAAACTGATCGTAAAGAATAACAAACAGTTAAACCAGTCGAAAAAAATAGAAAATAAATAAATAAATTTACTATTCTTAAAGAAGCAATTTCTAAAATTATATCCTTAGGATAAAATCCTGCTAAAAATGGTATTTCACATAAAGCTAAATTTGCTACATTAAAACAAGATGAAGTTAAAAGTACACAAATTCTTAATCCACCTATTAAACTTAAACCTTGAGAATTATTTATATTATGAATAATAGCTCCAGCACATATAAATAATAAAGCCTTAAATAATGCATGTGTTAATAAATGAAAAAAAGCTAATTTTTCATATCCTATAGACAAAATCATTATTATTAATCCTAATTGACTTAATGTTGATAATGCAATAATTTTTTTTAAATCAATTTCAAAATTAGCCACTAATCCTGATATAAATATTGTTAAACCAGCTAACAAAAGTAGTAATTGTGACATAAAAGAATTAATTAATAATAAATTAAACCGAATTAATAAATAAATACCTGCAGTTACTAAAGTTGAAGAATGAACTAAAGCTGAAACTGGAGTTGGAGCAGCTATTGCTGCTGGTAATCATGAACTCAAAGGAATTTGTGCTCTCTTAGTTATAGCAGCTAACATTACTAAACTACCTACTACTATTATTTCCATATCATTTTTTGTAAATTCTAAATAATAAATATAATTTCAACCAAAATAATTTAATATTCAAACAATTGCTATTAATAAAGCAACATCTCCAATTCGATTTAATAATGCTGTTAATATACCAGCATTAAAAGACTTTACATTTTGAAAATAAATTACTAAACAATAAGAAACTAATCCTAATCCATCTCAACCTAATAAAATTCTAATTAAATTAGGTCTAACAATTAATATTATTATTGAAAAAATAAATAATAATACTAATATAATAGATCGATTAATATTTAAATCTGAACTTATATATTCTTTTCTATAATGAATTACTAAAGAAGAAATAAATAAAACAAATGATATAAATATTAAACTTATTCAATCAAATAAAAAAGTTATAACAATTCTTATAGAATTTAATGAAACAACTTCTCATTAAAAAAAATATTTAATTTAAAATAAAATACAAAGAAAATAATAATAATGTAATTCTTACACAAAAAATTAATATAAAAAATAATAATACAAATTGACAAATATTTCACAATTTAAGATGAATAAATTCATATCCTTGACACCACAAATCAATATTTTAATTAAATTATTTAAATTTATAATCATAATAAACTTATTTCAGATTTTAATACTAATAAATTTAAAGGAAATCAATAGAACAATAATAATAAATATTCACGATTAAATCCTCCTCTAATAAATTCCAGAATACAATTTACCATACTTGATATTTATATGCTTATAGTCAAAAGCATATAAATATCAAGTATAAGCAGCTCTAAAAAAAGACAAAAAATTAACATTAATATTGTTAATCAAGACCAAGTCATAATTCTATTTAATAAAGAAATGTCTCCTAGGAAATTTAAAGTAGGTGGAGCAGCTATATTAGCTGAACATTATAAAAATCATCATAATGTTATAGAAAGTATAAAATTTAATAATCCCTTATTAATTAATAAACTTCGTATTCCTAAACGTTCATATCTAATATTATCTAAACAAAATAAACCAAAAGAACATAATCCATAAGCAATTATTAAAGTATAAGAACCAGAAATTCCTCAATAGGTTATAGTTATTAAACCTCTTAACACAATTCTTATATGAGCAACTGATGAATAAGCAATTAAGGATTTTAAATCTTCTTGGCGTAAACAAATTAATCTAACTGAAACACCCCCAACTAAACTAATTCTAATAAATCAATAATTATACTTAACACCAATATAATGTAAAAAAGAAAAAACACGTAATAACCCATAACCCCTTTATTTTAATATAATACCAGACAAAATTATTGAACCAGACACTGGAGCTTGAACATGAGCTTTTGGTAACCATAAATGTACCAAAAATATTGGTACTTTTATATAATTTTACCTTTTTTAGTTAAAATTAAAAATAAATATATAATAAAATAATTAAAATTAAAATTATTTATTAAATAAGAATTTATTGTATTTAAATTATTATATAAGTAAAACAATAATTAATATAGGTAAAAAATAAAGTATAAAATAATAAATATATACCTGCCTGTAAACGTTCAGGCTGATATCTCCATCCTAAAATTAAAAATAAAGTAGGAATTAAACTTCTTTTAAAAAATAAATTAAATATAAATAAATTTGTACTTATAAATATTAAAACTAATATCAATAATAAAATTATAATATTTAATAAAAATAAATTTTTGTAATTATTGTATTTATTAATTGAATCACTAGCAGCCATTAATATCAACGTACAAATTCAAAAACTTAATAAAACTATACCATAAGAAAGTAAATCCATACCTAGAAAATAAGAAATTCCCACACAATAATTTGTAAAATAATTTAATAAAATTAAAACAAATATAATAATAAATAAAAAATTTTGAACCACTCAAAATATATTTTTCATAAAACAAAATGCAAATAAAAAAAATTAATATAAATAAAATTTTTAGCATTGTAAAACACTAAATGATTGAAAATAATCATTTCCATAAGTTCGAATTATTGATACTAAAATTGATAATACTAAAACACCATCACATACTCTAAATGTTAAGAATACTATACTAAAATAATTTTCAAAATTTATTATATTTAAATAAATAAATAATTTAAAAAATAAAGATAAAAAAATATATTCTAAACTCAAAAGTATTGATAATAAATGTTTAGTTTTGTAGGACCCAGGGCGAGTTGATTGGACCAAGTCAAAAACTCACCTTGTTGCGCCTTCACATAACTCCTGGTGAGTTAAGGTCGATGGCGGAGGATCCATTTGCCTTATGATTTCTCGTGTGGTTTCTTGCGACCCCTTTTGTGAATCATGCGATTCAGAAGATAATGATGATGAGTTTGATGTTTTTCCTATTCCTTTTCTTTCGCTAAATACTTGCGAAGATCAGAATTCATTAAAACTAATATATTTTGTGGGAGGTATATGCATAATGAGATAAACAAACGCTGGTGTCAAAATACTTCCATAAAAATGTATGACGTCCCAAAGACTCCTACTGAATGCAATTGAATTCAAGTCAATGGTTAGGACTTCAAGGTGACTTTAATGATTGCTACCTCCTGAACAGGGCGAGATGGACCAACCTGCCGTAGTAAAAATGCTAGTTTTGAATTCCACAACAAGACACAGTTATCATTTCTTGGCGCCAACGTCATCGCACTCGTGCCACACATAGTTGTAATATAGTGCAATGAAAAAAGTAAAACAACACTTTGCATTATTTAATATTCACATTCATTTGCCTTTTACCCCCGCAACATTTTCTAGGATTAGCAGGAATACATCGTCGATATTCTGATGATTCATGAACAATTCCAGCACTAGGAGTAAAAATTGATGGAACACCTGGACGATTCAATCATACCAATTTCTTAATCAAACAACCAGGTTTATTCTTCGGTCAATGTTCAGAAATTTGTGGTGCAAAACCTATTGTAATTGAAAGTATTCCAATAAACTTCTTTACTAAATGAATTTGTAATATAAATTAATCATTAAATGACTGAAAGCAAGTACTGGTCTCCTAAACCATGTTATAGTAATCTAGCAATTACTTTTAGTGAACAAAAAATTAGTTAAAATATTAGTATGTCAAACTAAAATTATTACATTTATTAATATTTTTTATTTCCACAAATAGCTCGTAATAGTTGATTAAGTTTATTTTTATTATTTTCAATAATTTTCGTTTTATTTAATATAATAAATTATTTTACTTATTTGCCTTTAATACCAAAATCTAAGTCTTGATGACTGATGATTGATAAAATTGTTACAAAATCTATAAATTGAAAATGATAACTAATTTATTTTTTGTTTTTGACCCTTACTATAGTATTTTTAATCTATCATTAAATTGATTAAGAACTTTTATTGGATTATTAATAATCCCTTTTATATATTGATTTATACCATCACGATATCGTATTATTTGAAATAATATTTTATTAATATTACATAAAGAATTTAAAACTTTATTAGGAAGTCCTAATCAAAAAGGAACAACCTTAATTTTTATTTCACTATTTAGTATAATTTTATTTTATAATTTTATAGGATTATTCCCTTATATTTTCACAAGCACAAGTCATTTAGTTTAAACATTAGCATTAGCCTTACCTTTATGATTAGGTTTTATAATTTATGGTTGATTAAACCATACACAACATACATTTGCTCATTTAGTACCTCAAGGTACTCCTCCTGTTTTAATACCATATATAGTATGTATTGAAACAATCAGAAATATTATTCGTCCTGGAACATTAGCTGTTCGATTAATAGCTAAAATAATAGCTGGTCATTTACCTTTAACTTTATTAGGAAATACAGGTCCATCTTTATCTTATGCAATTGTAATAATTTTATTAATTACACAAATTTTATTATTAGTATTAGAATCAGCTGTTGCTATACTTCAAGCATATGTATATGCTGTTTTAAGAACTCTATATTCTAGAGAAGTAATTTAAATATTAATAATGTCAAGACACTCAAATCATCCATTTCATTTAGTAGATTATAGTCCATGACCATTAACAAGTGCTATTGGTATTATAACTATAGTTTCAGGATTAGTAAAATGATTTCATCAATATGACAATTCATTATTATTACTAGGCACAACAATTACAAAAACTTTTTATCAATATTGACGAAATGTATCTCGAGAAGGAATATTTCAAGGTTTACATACACTTATAGTAACAACAGGTTTTCGCTGAGGAATGATTTTATTTATTGTTTCTGAAATTTTATTGTTTTCAAATTTTTTTTTTTGACCTTTTTTTTATAGTAGTTTATCTCCTGCTATTGAATTAGGAGCTGTTTGACCACTTACAGGAATTGAACCTTTTAATCCTTTTCAAATTTTTTCAAACCTTTATTAAGTACAACGATTAATTATTATTAGCTTCAGGAATTACTGTAACTTGAGCTCATCATAGTTTAATAGAAGGAAATTTTTCACAAACTACACAAGGATTTTTTACAGTCCTATTATGGATATATTTCTCTATTCTACAAGCTTATGAATATATTGAATTTACTATTGCTGACGCAGTTAATGAATCAACATTTTATATTGCAACAGGATTCCATGGAATTCATGTATTAATTGGAACTACTTTTTTATTAATTTGTTTACTTCGACATTTAAATAATCATTTTTCAAAAGAATCATCATTTTGGATTTGATGCATCTGCATGATATTGACATTTCATAGATATTGTTTGATTATTCCTCTATGTATCAATTTATTGATGAGGATTATAATTTATTTATATAGTAATATTTATATATGACTTCCAATCATAAGGTTTATTAATCTCAATAATATAAATAATTGTTTCTATTACTTTAATATCATTAATTATTATTTTATTATCAATCGTAGTAATAATACTTGCTACTATTTTATCTAAAAAAAGATATTCCGATCGAGAAAAAAATCTCCATTTGAATTTTTTAATTACAGTTATTTTTTAAATTTTGATGTAGAATTTTAATTCTAAATTTTTCGAATTTATTTATATGGACAATTACTTCAATTATTTTCATTATTATTTTACTTTTAGGTTCATATCATGAATGAAACCAAGGTATATTAAATTGATCAAATTAGGGTTATAGTTAAAATAAAACATTTGATTTGCATTCAAAAATAATTGATTTATTCAATTTAAATTGAATATGAAGCGATATATTGCAATTAGTTTCGACCTAATCTTAGGTAACCTTACCCTTATTCTTAATAAATAAATTTATATTAATTGAAACCAAAATAGAGGTATATCACTGTTAATGATAAAAATGAATAATAATTCCAATTAAAGAAATATGGTGATCAAATAAAAGCTGCTAACTTTTTATTTTAATGGTTAAATTCCATTTATATTTCTAATTTATATAGTGTAAAACTAAAACTTTACATTCTCATTGTAAAAATAAGGAAATATTTTCTATAAATAAAATTACTAAATAAAATTATTTAATTAAATTTTTTATTTAAAGATTTAATTAATCTCCCTGACATCTTCAATGTTATACTCTAAATATAAGCTATTTAAATATAAAATTAAAAATAATGACAAAATTATAATTCATAACACAAAAATTAATAAGCAAATTTTTAAGTTATTATTTTGAATAATATTTTTTTAAACTGTGAATAAATACCTAACTGCTTATATAAATGTTGACTACCCAAAAATTCTGATCATCCTTGATAAAAAATTTTAACAACACTTATACCTAACTTTGATGAATAATTAATAATTCCATAAGTAGAAGTATGAGGCATAAACCACTTTGATCCAATAAATATAATTAAATAATAATTATTTAAAGATTTAATAATAAAATATAATGAAATTGTTGATATTAAATAAGCTCCTACAATACATACAAGTAAAGTTATAAATTTTAAATAATAAGGTAAACAAATTGAATGAGGATTTAAAAAAATTAATCAACTTAATACTCAACTTATAATAATACTTCTTATAATTATCAAACCAAATATTCCCTTTAATGCAATGCAACCTTCATCTTTAATGCTCTACAATTTAAGTCCCCGGTCATTGACTAATAAACTGATCGTAAAGAATAACAAACAGTTAAACCAGTCGAAAAAAATAGAAAATAAATAAATAAATTTACTATTCTTAAAGAAGCAATTTGTAAAATTATATCCTTAGGATAAAATCCTGCTAAAAATGGTATTTCATGGTATTCTTTCAATGGTATTTTTTCTAAATTTGCTACATTAAAACAAGAAGAAGTTAAAGGTACACAAATTCTTAATCCACCTATTAAACTTAAACCTTGAGAATTATTTATATTATGAATAATAGCTCCAGCACATATAAACAATAAAGCCTTAAATAATGCATGTGTTAATAAATGAAAAAAAGCTAATTTTTCATATCCTATAGACAAAATCATTATTATTAATCCTAATTGACTTAATGTTGATAATGCAATAATTTTTTTTAAATCAATTTCAAAATTAGCCACTAATCCTGATATAAATATTGTTAAACCAGCTAACAAAAGTAGTAATTGTGACATAAAAGAATTAATTAATAATAAATTAAACCGAATTAATAAATAAATACCTGCAGTTACTAAAGTTGAAGAATGAACTAAATCTGAAACTGGAGTTGGAGCAGCTATTGCTGCTGGTAATCATGAACTCAAAGGAATTTGTGCTCTCTTAGTTATAGCAGCTAACATTACTAATCTACCTACTACTATTATTTCCATATCATTTTCTGTAAATTCTAAGTAATAAATATAATTTCAACTCAAATAATTTAATATTCAAGCAATTGCTATTAATAAAGCAACATTTCCAATTCGATTTAATAATGCTGTCAATATACCAGCATTAAAAGACTTTACATTTTGAAAATAAATTACTAAACAATAAGAAACTAATCCTAATCCATCTCAACCTAATAAAATTCTAATTAAATTAGGTCTAACAATTAATATTATTATTGAAAAAATAAATAATAATACTAATATAATAGATCGATTAATATTTAAATCTGAACTTATATATTCTTTTCTATAATAAATTACTAAAGAAGAAATAAATAAAACAAATGATATAAATCTTAAACTTATTCAATCAAATAAAAAAGTTATAACAATTCTTAATTGAATTTAATGAAAGAATCTTCTCATTAAGAAAAATATTTAATTTAAAATAAAATACAAAGAAAATAATAATAATGTAATTCTTATACAAAAAATTAATGTAAAATTAATAATACAAATTGACAAATATTTCACAATTTAAGATGAATAAATTCATATCCTTGACACCACAAATCAATATTTTAATTAAATTATTTAAATTTATAATCATAATAAACTTATTTCAGATTTGAATACTAATAAATTCAAAGGAAATCAATGCAAAAATAATAATAAATACTCACGATTTAATCCTCCTCTAAATGAATAAATTCCAGAATACAATTTACCATGTTGACTATAAGCATATAAATATAAAGTATTAGCAGCTCAAAAAAAGATAAAAAAGTTAATATTAATATTGTTAATCAAGACCAATAGACCCCCTTATTTTAATATAATACCAGACAAAATTATTGAACCAGAAACTGGAGCTTGAACATGAGCTTTTGGTAACCATAAATGAACCAAAAATATTGGTACTTTTATATAATTTTACCTTTTTTAGTTAAAATTAAAAATAAATATATAATAAAATAATTAAAATTAAAATTATTTATTAAATAAGAATTCATTGTATTTAAATTATTATATAAGTAAAACACAATAATAATTATAGGTAAAAAATAAAGTATAAAATAATAAATATATACCTGCCTGTAAACGTTCAGGCTGATATCTCCATCCTAAAATTAAAAATAAAGTAGGAATTAAACTTCTTTTAAAAAATAAATTAAATATAAATAACTTTGTACTTATAAATATTAAAACTAATATCAATAATAAAATTATAATATTTAATAAAAATAAATTTTTGTAATTATTGTATTTATTAATTGAATCACTAGCAGCCATTAATATCAACGTACAAATTCAAAAACTTAATAAAACTATACCATAAGAAAGTAAATCCATACCTAGAAAATAAGAAATTCCCACACAATAATTTGTAAAATAATTTAATAAAATTAAAACAAATATAATAATAAATAAAAAATTTTGAACCACTCAAAATATATTTTTCATAAAACAAAATGCAAATAAAATAAAATTAATATAAATAAAATTTTTAGCATTGTAAAACACTAAATGATTGAAAATAATCATTTCCATAAGTTCGAATTATTGATACTAAAATTGATAATCCTAAAACACCATCACATACTCTAAATGTTAAGAATACTATACTAAAATAATTTTCATAATTTATTATATTTAAATAAATAAATAATTTAAAAAATAAAGATAAAAAAATATATTCTAAACTCAAAAGTATTGATAATAAATGTTTTCGATTAGAAATAAATCTAAAAAATCCTATAATTATAAAAGGTATTTTATTATTATAATTAATAAATACTATCATTTGTTTTAATAAAACAAAAAAAAAAATAAAATTATTAAAATAAAACCATTGGTCCTGTAAATTAAAAATAAGAATAAATTCTTTTTAAACTTCAAAAGTAAAAGAAATATATTTATCATTAATCTCCAAAACTAATATTTTAATTAAACTACTTCTTGATATTATACAATTAATATCATATAGATTAACCTTAATTTTTAGATTTATTTTTCTACAAATAAATCATCCTTTAAGCATATTATTAAAACTTTTAATTCACACAATTGTAGTACGTTGCGTCACTGGTTTAATAACTAAAAGATTTTGATACTCTTATATTTTATTTTTAATTTTTATTGGAGGTATATTAGTTTTATTTATTTATATAACATCATTAGCTTCTAATGAAATATTTACACTATCAATAAACATAACTTTAATTTCAATTATTAGATTATTAATTCTATTAGTTTTAATTTTTTATATAGATAAAATATTATTATCTTTTAATTCTATAAATAATGAAATAAATTCAATTACGAATTTAAATTCTTATATAACAGAAAATTCTCTTAATTTAATTAAATTATGTAACTATCCCAGAAATATAGTTACAATCTTATTAATTAATTATGTATTAATTACAATAATTGCATCCATTAAAATTACAAAATTATTTTATGGTCCAATTCGATCTATAAACCAATGAACAAACCTATACGAACTACTCATCCAATTTTTAAAATTATAAATAATGCACTAGTGGATTTACCATCTCCATCTAATATTTCCATATGATGAAATTTTGGTTCATTATTAGGATTATGTTTAGGAATTAAAATTTTAACAGGATTATTTTTAGCAATACACTATACAGCAGATATTAATTTAGCATTTAAAAGAGTATGGTTGATTATTACGAACTTTACATGCCAGTAGTGCACCATTTTTGTTTATTCGTATTTACTTACACATTGGACGAGGTATATATTATGGATCATACTTATTTACACCTACATGATTAAGAGGAACAATTATTCTTTTTTTAGTAATAGCAACTGCATTTATAGTTATGTATTACCTTGAGGTCAAATATCATTTTGAGGAGTAACAGTAATTACTAATTTACTATCCGCTATTCCATATTTAGGACCAGATTTAGTACAATGAATTTGAGCGGATTTTCAGTTGATAACCCCACTTTATCTCGATTTTTTACATTCGACTTTATTTTACCATTTATTGTTTTAGCAATAGTAATAATTCATTTATTATTTCATTTTCAATACATTCATTATTCATCTATATTTTCATTTTCAAATTCAAATCTTGATAAAATTTCATTCCACCCTTCTTT
The DNA here is from genome assembly GCA_905231855.2 of Eristalis tenax. NCBI lineage: Eukaryota > Metazoa > Arthropoda > Insecta > Diptera > Syrphidae > Eristalis > Eristalis tenax. Next base: position 17,119,870 of record HG993125.1, on the reverse strand, counting down.
TAGTTATAAGGATATTGTTGGATTTCTTGTATTATTAACATTATTAACAACATTAATATAATGAAATCCATACCTACATAGAGATCCAGACAATTTTATTCCTGCTAATCCTTTAGTAACCCCAGTACATATTCAACCTGAATTATATTTCATATTTGCTTATGCATTTTTACGATCAATTCCTAATAAATTAGGAGGAGTAATTGCATTAGTCATATCAATTGCTATTTTAATAATTATACCATTTTATAATTTAATAAAATTTCGAGGTATTGAATTTTACCCGACTAATCAAATTTTATTTTGATACATAGTAACAATTGTAATTTTATTAACATGAATTGGAGTACGACCATTAGAAGATCCTTTTATTATTATTGGACAAGTTTTAACTGTTTTATATTTTTTATATTATCTTGTAAATCCATTAATTTCAAAATGATGAGATAACTTATTAAATTAATTACAGTTAATGAGCTTGAATAATCATGTGTTTTGAAAACATAATATAGAGACTAAAATGTTCTAATAACTTTATTAATATAAATTATTTAAATTAAATAAATAAATAAATTTTTAATCCTACGAAAAATAATAAATAATTTAAGGAAAAAGGTAAAAATCCCTTTGAAGCTAAATATATTAATTTATCATAACGAAATCGTGGTAAGGCTCCTCGTACTCAAATAAATATAAATGAAATATCAATATCAATTTAAAATAAAATACAACATTAAATACATCTCCCCCTAAAAAAATTAAAGAAAATAATATACTTATAAACAAAATTCTTGCATATTCAGATAAAAAAATTAATGCAAACCCACCTCTTCTATATTCAACGTTAAGTCCTCATACTAATTCAGACTCTCCTTCTGTAAAATCAAAAGGTGTCCGATAAGTTTCAGCTAATGAAATTGTCAGTTAAATAAAAACTAAATCATAAAATAAAAAAAAATCATAAATATTTTTGATAATAGTAAAAACTTAATATATTATAATTATTAATTAAAAAAATAAATGATAACAAAATCAAAGCTTAACTAACTTCATATGAAATAGTGTGAGCTACAGAACGTAAACTTCCTAATAAATCATAATTCGAATTTGAAGATCACAAAGGAGGAATTCCCATTATTCACACTTTATTAGGACCCTTACGAATTTGAATATAACCTAAAACCTTACGTTCTAATAATGTTAAAAAAGCAACGCTTACGAAAACCCAAATAATTAACATCAAACTTATCATTAAAAATAAAATAATTTCTACATACAAGTACTATTTGTAATATAAATTACATTTATAAATTCTATTACAAATTTAAATGAAACAGTTTTTTCGTCCAGTATATTTCGTCCAGCCATTCATTCCAGCCTTCAATTAAAAGACTATGCTACCTTTGCACAGTTAATATACTAGGACCATTTAAAAATACATTCAGTGAGCAGGTCAGACTTTAAATTAAATTCTAAAAGACATGTTTTTTTTAAACAGGCGGATTTTTGCCGAATCCTTTACATAAACTTATCATTTTAAAATAATTAATATATTATTACAAAAAAAAAAATATACTAATTATATCATTATTTCTTTATTTTTAATATTTTAATGAATATTTTAATAAAAATTTGAAATATAATAAATAATTTATTAAAAAAATTAACTTATAACAAACTTAATAAAAATTGATACTTTTTATATAAAACTAGATTAATACTATACTAGATAAAATTTTAAATAGTATGTATTACTTATAAAAATTTATTTTATAGCTTATACCATAAAATATTTATCTTCAAAAATGAATTAATTAAATAAATAAATAGTTAAATTTTGAATATTTAATTAATTTTATTTCTTAAAAAACCAAATACCTATATATATACGAATAACATTTCATGTCTAATAAATTATTAAACATAATTTTATTACATTAACATTTATAATTATTAAATCTTTTAAAATCGAGAAAAATATTTATATATTTTTTATTTAAATTACTCTGATACACCTTTTATTAAAAATTATTAATCAATTTATATTGATTTGCACAGAAATCTTTTAAATGTAAATTAAATGCTTTACTGAATAAGTTTTAAATTGATTCTATGTTACTATGTCACGACTTATCTTATTTTAATAACAAGAGCGACGGCGATATGTACATATTTTAGAGCTAAAATCAAATTATTAATGTTTATAATTTTACTATCAAATCCAATTTCATTAAATTTTTCATATTTAAATCCACATAATTGATTGAATAAATAATAAAATTATATGTATATATATAAATATCATATATATACATATTTTTTTTGTTAACATTTATTCTTTGGTCATGCAGAAGTTTACATTCTAATTTTACCTGGATTTGGAATAATTTCCCATATTATTAGACAGGAATATGGAAAAAAAAACATTTGGATCTTTAGGAATAATTTATGCTATACTAGCTATTGGTTTATTAGGATTTATTGTTTGAGCCCATCATATATTTACAGTTGGAATAGACGTTGATACTTGAGCTTACTTCACATCAGCTACAATAATTATTGCTGCAACTTTACATGGAACATAATTAAATTATTCCCCTGCTATGGTGGTACTAAAGATGATGATATCATCGATGTACACGTAGCAAATTCGATCAATGACTTCCTTTAGTACATCATCAATCATTCTCTAAAAATCGGTATTGTTTTTCGCCATTGGGCTTCGATTTATTTGATACAACCCATACAGGAGAATTGTATAGGCTATTATTTTATTTGTCGATCAACCTCATTCGTTGTCTATCACTGCCCTGAGGTGCTTCAACGTATCGACACCAATTATATCATCAAAAGTCTACAAACCGGGGAGTACGAAAAAGGTTACATCTAAATCACAATCTACACTCTGGAAGAGCTTCCCACTTATCTTACATTCCACTCTTATTTTACCACCAGGACTGTCTGCATAGAAAGGAGTTTCAACGGGTTGGGCATTTGGAGCTAGTCCTGGTTTGATAAAATTCTTGTCTGCCCCTTTGTCTACTAAAAATCTTAACATATCCCTATCCCACGTTGCGTACGCTGGAATCGAGGCATTTATCATAAAATTCTCCTCTACAGTTTCTTCATTTGGAGAGTTTCTTAATTCAGTATTATTGTCTACATCATCACTTACCGTGGAAGCGATGTGAAACATTCTCTGCTGTTTCCTTGGATAATTATCCGATTTCATTTCCCGTTTGAATGGATTGTTCGGTCGGTTCATGTAATTGACATTTCGGGTCCGCACGGAGCTATCGACCTCCATTTTAATTGGTGGTTTTAGGCCAAGCGGTCTCGGTGGTGCATAGTTTCGACGATACTCACTACCTCGCGAAGGGAACGGTCGTACTGGGTTTCTGGGTGCAAAATTATAAGCAACTGGAGAGGATGCCAGGTTTGGTGCTCTCACATGAACCGAGTGGTTCCGGAAATTGAGATTTTGCATCTCTAAGCAAGCAGAATATGCTTCGGGTAGGGTTCTAGGCCTTTGGATTACCAAAAGCTCAGAAAGATCTCCGCTAGCCCACGAACCAATACATCCAACGCACGATTTCTATATGATTCAATGAGTGCACTCTGCGTTTCCTCAGAATAATCATCTGCCCTAATTTTGCTCACGATCAGAGACAACTGATGATTTACCGTAGCTTATTCTTCTTATTTTCGACCAACTGCCTTTCCCCTAACCTTTTGACGTGTGTGCCGAAGAATAGCGCGGTAAATAGGTTTGGCGCGAGTTATGGTAGCTTCCCCTTCGTTCACCAAACCACAATAACGAATTTAAAAAATACGATTGCTTAAGTTTTTTTTTAATTCGATTTTACACTCTTTTATAATGTTATCAACTGTTCATAAACTCCAAATTAATACAATATATACAGGCTGATTTTTTAGCTATTATCTTTTTGGCAACACTGGTTTAAACAGCTGACGCACGTTTCGTGTTTTGTTTCACTGTCAAACATATTCAATTTGGTCTATAATTTAACCATGAATCGTCTTAAAAACGAACAACGCTTGCAAATTATTGAATTTTATTATCAAAATGCGTGCTCTGTTAAGAAAGTTCATCGCGATATCACATGTGTTCAGCGACGAAGCTGTATCATATCCGCTTAGTCCAATTTTGGCATACTCTTTCCAACATTTCGGCTGGTATCTCACGAATAAATGCTTTAATGTTGTCTTCCAATACGTCAATTGAAGAGGAGCCCGCTTCGTCTGTATAGACACGAGCTTTAACATAGCCCCACAAAAAATAGCCTAAAGGCGTTAAATCGCACGATCTAGGCGGCCAATTGACCGGTCCCGAACGTGAAATAAAATGTTCACCGAACTCGCCTCTCAATAAGTCCATTGTTGCGCGTGCTTTGTGGCATGTCGCACCGTCTTGTTGAAACCACATGTCATGCAAGTCAAGCTCTTGCATTTTGGGCAAAAAAAAGTTGAATATCATCTCACGGTAGCGCTCACCATTCACAGTTACGTTACGATTGGCATGATCTTTGAAGAAGTACGGTCCAATGATGCCACCAGCCCATAAACCGCACCAAACTGTGACTTTTTCTGGATGAATTGGTAGCTCTTGCAATGCTTCTGGCTGATATTCACTCCAAAATCGAAAATTTTGCTTTTTACGTACCCATTGAGCCAAAAATGAGCTTCGATTAAACTGACCATAAAATGGCAGAAGCGATGAACTTTCTTAACAAAGCACGCATTTTGATAATAAAATTCAATAATTTGCAAGCGTTGTTCGTTTGTAAGACGATGCATGGTTAAATTATAGACCAAACTGAAGATATTTGACAGTGAAACAAAACACGAAACGTGCGTCAGCTATTTAAACCAGTGTTGCCAAAAAGATAATAGCTAAAAAATCACCCTTTATAATAGTTGGTTTAGGTTTTATGTTATCTTGCTTATCATTGAATTTTAAAATAATTTGGTTTGAAAATTCTTTTAAGGGTCATTCCGAAATAGGTATACCATCATCCATGTTTTCCCGTGCAGAATGAATTGTAGAGATGTTTTCACGTACATCAACATTGTTTTCAAGTGAGGGTAAGTCTATGTTTTCTACTTCGTCTAATGTTTTGTGTGACTCCTTCATATTAATCTCTATCCTAGATAGGGCATCTGCGTTAAGGTTTTGTTTCCCTTTTTATGGGTTACATAATAGTCAAACTCCTCCAGTTGCAATCTTCAACGAATTAATTTTTAATTTGTGTGGTGGTTTATGATCTGTTACTATTGGAAACCTTCTACCATATAAATAGGGTCTGAAATATTTGATAGCCCAAACTACCGCTAAAAGTTCTCTTTTTATCGTGCTATACGTTTCTTCGCTTTTGGATAATGTACGACTTGCATTACAAATCGGTTGATCCGAGCCGATCGGGCCTTGAGATAATATTGCACCTATTGCAACGTTACTAGCATCTGTAGTAACGTTCAATTGCTTGGTAAAGTCGGGGAACTGAAGTATTGGATCGTTACATAGGAGAGATTTGCATGTTTCGAAGCACTGTATATATTTCGCATCCAGCTTTATTTTACTGTTGTTCCGAAGACATTCGGTCATTGGCTTCGTTAAATTCGCAAAATCTCGGATAAATTTTCGATAATAACCAAGTAATCCGAGGAATGACTTGATTTGTCTTATGGTTTTTGGTATGGGGTAGTTTCTAATGACACTAGTTTTTTAGGGGTTGGGTTTAACCCCATCAGCTGTTACAATATGTCCCAGAAAAGATACTTCTTTCTGTAAAAAGACTGATTTCTGAAGTTGTATCTTTAAATTGGCTATTCGGAGCTTATCGAATACCGCAGTCAAGCTATTTAGGTGTTCTTGGAGTGATGTTGGGAAGACAATTATGTCATCCATATACACAAGACACACCTTTCCTAGAAGATCTTTTAAGACATTATCCATGACCCTTTGGAAGGTCGATGGCGCATTTCTCAAGCGAATTATTCCTTGATTTAACATATCTGAAATTTGCTTCCGAATCTCTTCCCTATGTATATATGGATAGCGGTATGACTTCGTATAAATGGGTACATCGTCCTTAGTTTTTATTGAGTGCTTTATTTGATTGGAAAATGTTAAATTATGTAACTCATTGAAAAATATGTCCTCATATCTCTTACAGAATTTGTATATCATCTTCCCCTCCTCTGTATTTAAATTGGAGGAAGCTAAAAAATCATAAATGTCCGCGTCCCCAAAGTGTTGTTGTTTTTAATGGCAATATTATGAACCTCAACGTACTTGTCCTGTTTTATAAGATCTGCTTTTATTGGTTGGTCGATTAAAAATGTCTGAGGTGACTCTGAAGTATTGATAACTTCGACAATTTTGAGCTTTGTATATACCCTCAGGAATAATTAAATTTGTCTTCACTATTGTTGGCTTTATATGGATACTACCATGTTCGACATCTACTGGCAGGTATGTAACTAACTTGCTTAGTTCTGGAACTGTATATGTTTTAGACACAGTATTCATTTCATAATTGCGTGGTATTTTGCTGATTTGGGTCTCTAAAAATTAATCCTTAAGATTTAACTTTATGCCAAGTTGTGCCATGATATCAATTCCAATCAAGATATCAAAATAGTTGTGGAATTTGAAAACGAGAAATGATAAAGTTTCTTTTGTTCGAAGCTCTACCAGCCCTTTTATGTGAATTTGTTTAGTTACAGAGTTTATATTAAATATAGTTTTAATTTATATGGGCTTGGGAAGATATATTTCTGAGTGCTTTAGTACTCCTGGATTAACAAAAGACCTGTTACTGCCCGCATCTATGAGAAATTTAAGTGTTTTTGATAAATATCATATATATACATATTTTTTTTGTTAACATTTATTCTTTGGTCATGCAGAAGTTTACATTCTAATTTTACCTGGATTTGGAATAATTTCCCATATTATTAGACAGGAATATGGAAAAAAAAACATTTGGATCTTTAGGAATAATTTATGCTATACTAGCTATTGGTTTATTAGGATTTATTGTTTGAGCCCATCATATATTTACAGTTGGAATAGACGTTGATACTTGAGCTTACTTCACATCAGCTACAATAATTATTGCTGCAGCTTTACATGGAACATAATTAAATTATTCCCCTGCTATGGTGGTACTAAAGATGATGATATCATCGATGTACACGTAGCAAATTCGATCAATGACTTCCTTTAGTACATCATCAATCATTCTCTAAAAATCGGTATTGTTTTTCGCCATTGGGCTGGATTGTTCGGTCGGTTCATGTAATTGACATTTCGGGTCCGCACGGAGCTATCGACCTCCATTTTAATTGGTGGTTTTAGGCCAAGCGGTCTCGGTGGTGCATAGTTTCGACGATACTCACTACCTCGCGAAGGGAACGGTCGTACTGGGTTTCTGGGTGCAAAATTATAAGCAACTGGAGAGGATGCCAGGTTTGGTGCTCTCACATGAACCGAGTGGTTCCGGAAATTGAGATTTTGCATCTCTAAGCAAGCAGAATATGCTTCGGGTAGGGTTCTAGGCCTTTGGATTACCAAAAGCTCAGAAAGATCTCCGCTAGCCCACGAACCAATACATCCAACGCACGATTTCTATATGATTCAATGAGTGCACTCTGCGTTTCCTCAGAATAATCATCTGCCCTAATTTTGCTCACGATCAGAGACAACTGATGATTTACCGTAGCTTATTCTTCTTATTTTCGACCAACTGCCTTTCCCCTAACCTTTTGACGTGTGTGCCGAAGAATAGCGCGGTAAATAGGTTTGGCGCGAGTTATGGTAGCTTCCCCTTCGTTCACCAAACCACAATAACGAATTTAAAAAATACGATTGCTTAAGTTTTTTTTTAATTCGATTTTACACTCTTTTATAATGTTATCAACTGTTCATAAACTCCAAATTAATACAATATATACAGGCTGATTTTTTAGCTATTATCTTTTTGGCAACACTGGTTTAAACAGCTGACGCACGTTTCGTGTTTTGTTTCACTGTCAAACATATTCAATTTGGTCTATAATTTAACCATGAATCGTCTTAAAAACGAACAACGCTTGCAAATTATTGAATTTTATTATCAAAATGCGTGCTCTGTCAAGAAAGTTCATCGCGATATCACATGTGTTCAGCGACGAAGCTGTATCATATCCGCTTAGTCCAATTTTGGCATACTCTTTCCAACATTTCGGCTGGTATCTCACGAATAAATGCTTTAATGTTGTCTTCCAATACGTCAATTGAAGAGGAGCCCGCTTCGTCTGTATAGACATGAGCTTTAACATAGCCCCACAAAAAATAGCCTAAAGGCGTTAAATCGCACGATCTAGGCGGCCAATTGACCGGTCCCGAACGTGAAATAAAATGTTCACCGAACTCGCCTCTCAATAAGTCCATTGTTGCGCGTGCTTTGTGGCTTGTCGCACCGTCTTGTTGAAACCACATGTCATGCAAGTCAAGCTCTTGCATTTTGGGCAAAAAAAAGTTGAATATCATCTCACGGTAGCGCTCACCATTCACAGTTACGTTACGATTGGCATGATCTTTGAAGAAGTACGGTCCAATGATGCCACCAGCCCATAAACCGCACCAAACTGTGACTTTTTCTGGATGAATTGGTAGCTCTTGCAATGCTTCTGGCTGATATTCACTCCAAAATCGAAAATTTTGCTTTTTACGTACCCATTGAGCCAAAAATGAGCTTCGATTAAACTGACCATAAAATGGCAGAAGCGATGAACTTTCTTAACAAAGCACGCATTTTGATAATAAAATTCAATAATTTGCAAGCGTTGTTCGTTTGTAAGACGATGCATGGTTAAATTATAGACCAAACTGAAGATATTTGACAGTGAAACAAAACACGAAACGTGCGTCAGCTATTTAAACCAGTGTTGCCAAAAAGATAATAGCTAAAAAATCACCCTTTATAATAGTTGGTTTAGGTTTTATGTTATCTTGCTTATCATTGAATTTTAAAATAATTTGGTTTGAAAATTCTTTTAAGGGTCATTCCGAAATAGGTATACCATCATCCATGTTTTCCCGTGCAGAATGAATTGTAGAGATGTTTTCACGTACATCAACATTGTTTTCAAGTGAGGGTAAGTCTATGTTTTCTACTTCGTCTAATGTTTTGTGTGACTCCTTCATATTAATCTCTATCCTAGATAGGGCATATGCGTTAAGGTTTTGTTTCCCTTTTTATGGGTTACATAATAGTCAAACTCCTCCAGTTGCAATCTTCAACGAATTAATTTTTAATTTGTGTGGTGGTTTATGATCTGTTACTGTCTGAAATATTTGATAGCCCAAACTACCGCTAAAAGTTCTCTTTTTATCGTGCTATACGTTTCTTCGCTTTTGGATAATGTACGACTTGCATTACAAATCGGTTGATCCGAGCCGATCGGGCCTTGAGATAATATTGCACCTATTGCAACGTTACTAGCATCTGTAGTAACGTTCAATTGCTTGGTAAAGTCGGGGAACTGAAGTATTGGATCGTTACATAGGAGAGATTTGCATGTTTCGAAGCACTGTATATATTTCGCATCCAGCTTTATTTTACTGTTGTTCCGAAGACATTCGGTCATTGGCTTCGTTAAATTCGCAAAATCTCGGATAAATTTTCGATAATAACCAAGTAATCCGAGGAATGACTTGATTTGTCTTATGGTTTTTGGTATGGGGTAGTTTCTAATGACACTAGTTTTTTAGGGGTTGGGTTTAACCCCATCAGCTGTTACAATATGTCCCAGAAAAGATACTTCTTTCTGTAAAAAGACTGATTTCTGAAGTTGTATCTTTAAATTGGCTATTCGGAGCTTATCGAATACCGCAGTCAAGCTATTTAGGTGTTCTTGGAGTGATGTTGGGAAGACAATTATGTCATCCATATACACAAGACACACCTTTCCTAGAAGATCTTTTAAGACATTATCCATGACCCTTTGGAAGGTCGATGGCGCATTTCTCAAGCGAATTATTCCTTGATTTAACATATCTGAAATTTGCTTCCGAATCTCTTCCCTATGTATATATGGATAGCGGTATGACTTCGTATAAATGGGTACATCGTCCTTAGTTTTTATTGAGTGCTTTATTTGATTGGAAAATGTTAAATTATGTAACTCATTGAAAAATATGTCCTCATATCTCTTACAGAATTTGTATATCATCTTCCCCTCCTCTGTATTTAAATTGGAGGAAGCTAAAAAATCATAAATGTCCGCGTCCCCAAAGTGTTGTTGTTTTTAATGGCAATATTATGAACCTCAACGTACTTGTCCTGTTTTATAAGATCTGCTTTTATTGGTTGGTCGATTAAAAATGTCTGAGGTGACTCTGAAGTATTGATAACTTCGACAATTTTGAGCTTTGTATATACCCTCAGGAATAATTAAATTTGTCTTCACTATTGTTGGCTTTATATGGATACTACCATGTTCGACATCTACTGGCAGGTATGTAACTAACTTGCTTAGTTCTGGAACTGTATATGTTTTAGACACAGTATTCATTTCATAATTGCGTGGTATTTTGCTGATTTGGGTCTCTAAAAATTAATCCTTAAGATTTAACTTTATGCCAAGTTGTGCCATGATATCAATTCCAATCAAGATATCAAAATAGTTGTGGAATTTGAAAACGAGAAATGATAAAGTTTCTTTTGTTCGAAGCTCTACCAGCCCTTTTATGTGAATTTGTTTAGTTACAGAGTTTATATTAAATATAGTTTTAATTTATATGGGCTTGGGAAGATATATTTCTGAGTGCTTTAGTACTCCTGGATTAACAAAAGACCTGTTACTGCCCGCATCTATGAGAAATTTAAGTGTTTTTGAGCTTAGACTTCTAATTTCTATGTATGGTAAAGCAGATGTGTTACAATTATTCAATTCTATTCTATGTGGTATTTGCTTATGTACACAGGGTAAAGTTGCTGACTGCATCCAACCTGGTAGGATGCCAGCGCGATCCCTGCTTGTTTCATAAGTCAAGTTGACGTACATCCTCCTCGCGGCGACCCTGGATAGCCATCATAACAGCCGTTGTGTGGTGAACTAATATACGCAGCGAACCCTCTGCCCGAGGGTTAAATTAATGGGCCTGTCCTCCCAGTTTGGAGGTTGTGCGTGAGGTTAACTTCCTCACCACGTAAAAAAAAATACGAGTTCAGATACAACAACCTGCCTCGGATACGGACGAATCTACTGTTGACGACCCTTGCAAACGGAAAAAGGACAATGACTTTCGGTTCTGCACGTGGAATGTGAGGTCCCTTAACAGACCACGTGCAGCCAATGAACTAGCGGAGGCCCTAGACTGCTATAAAGCAGACATAACCGCTATCCAGGAAGTGCGGTGGAACGGGCCGGGCAAAAAGAGGATGAGAAACTGCGACCTCTACTACGGCGACTGCTACAGAGAAGGAGGGCAGCGCTTATTTGGATGTGGTTTTGTTGTTCGAGGCAGACTTAGGCAAAAAGTCTTAAGCTTTAAGTATGTAAGCGAGTGCCTCATAACAATCCGCATCAAGGCTAAGCTCGGGAACATCAGCCTGATTTGCGCCCACGCCCCGACAGAGGAGAAAGATGACAATAGCAAGGACGATTTCTATGATCTCCTAGAAAGAACATACGATCAATGCCCCAGCTATGATACCAAGATCGTTCTAGGAGATCTCAACGCCCAGCTGGGCAAGGAAGAAATCTTTGCTAAAGTTACGACACAAATTCCGCTGTCAGGCAGAATGTTCCACTTAATTTGGACGAGGATCACCAAGAATTCCGTCCCCCCGACTTAGGCGAGGTCAAGATAGCGATATCTAGACTAAAGTCGAACAAAGCTGCTGGAGCGGACGGACTGTCCGCGGAACTGTTTAAAGCAGCTGGAGATGATTTGGTTGGGCGCATGCACCAGCTCATCTGTAAGATATGGTCGGAGGAAAGCATGCCCGATGAGTGGAATCTCAGCGTCGTTTGTCCGGTCCACAAGAAAGGAGACCCTTTTGACTGCGCCAACTATCGAGGGATCAGTCTCCTTAACATATCGTACAAGATCCTCTCTGCCGTGTTGTGTGAACGCCTGAAACCATTCGTCAATAACCTGATAGGTCCTTATCAGTGCGGTTTCAGGCCGGGAAAGTCCACCATAGACCAAATTTTCACACTGCGGCAGATCCTGGAAAAGACATACGAGATGCAGATCGACACCCACCACCTATTCGTCGATTTTAAGGCCGCATATGACAGCGTACATAGAGACGAGCTATACAATGCCATGTCTAGTTTTGACATTCCAGCCAAACTCGTCAGATTGTGCAGGATGACGATGGAGAACTCTCGCTGCTCCATCAAGGTCGGTAACGAACTCACCGAGACCTTCAATGTCAAAAAAGGTTTTAGACAAGGCGACACGCTGTCATGTGATTTCTTCAACATCATACTTGAGAAGATCGTGAGAAACTCAAATGTCAACACCAGAGGCACGATCTTCCAAAAGTCCGTTCAACTGCTTGCATACGCGGACGACATTGACGTGATTGGACGAACACAGCGAGCTGTCAATGAGGCTTTTGCTAGCATTGAAGCGGAAGCGGCTAAAATGGGTTTGGCAGTTAATCAGGGCAAAACAAAGTACATGCTGTCATCACGAAAGGACGCACAACATCGACGCCTCGGACAGAGCGTCATAATGGGCAGCAGAAACTTTGAGGTAGTCAAGGACTTCGTCTACCTTGGCTCTGCAGTAAACAGGGGCAATAACACCAGTACCGAGATCAAGCGCAGAATTACTCTTGCCAATCGCTGTTTCTTTGGGCTCAAGAGGCAATTGAGTAACAGAGCCATCTCTCGAAACACCAAGTTGACATTATATAACACCCTAATCATCCCCGTCCTGCTTTATGGCGCAGAGACATGGACGCTATTGAAAGCGGATGAAGAAGCTCTTGGTCTTTTTGAGAGAAAAGTTCTGCGTGCGATCTTTGGTCCTGTTTGTATTGATGGCGTCTGGAGAAGGAGATTCAACCACGAACTGTACGGGCTGTACAGCGGCATGCACCTAGTTAAGCGTCTTCGGATCCAACGCTTAAGATGGCTAGGTCAAGTAGAGCGGATTGACACCACAGCTTCGGCCCGAAGAGTCTTCGATTCCGAGCCTTTGGGACAACGCATAAGAGGTCGTCCTAGAACAAGATGGCGCACACAAGTGGAGAAGGACCTCAACCAACTTGGTGTGCACAACTGAAGGCAGCTGGCGAAAGATCGTGCTGGCTGGAGAGGCTTGTTGGTTGAGGCCCAGGTCCACCCCGGACTGTAGCGCCAAACAAAGAAGAAGAAGAATGTACCCTATTGGTTGTCCGAGGCTTGCATAAGAAAATATGCGTCATCTATTTCACTTTTTATTTCCCTATTCGAATTAACAGGATATCTTGTGCTTCTGTTATGACTTAAATTGATGCTTTCTAGATTGTGTAGTTCCTGCTGTCCACTGTTGCGAAAACTAAGTCTGGAGTTGGCACTACATGTGTCCATTGGTTCTATGTCTAGATTCCTATTTGTTCGCCGATTACGACTTAGGCCAGAGTTATTTCTCTGTGTAGGGTTATCGTTTCTTCTTACATTGGCTTTGCTGAAACTATTTTGCTCTAGATCATCACGCCTGTGATTAATTTGTCTTAACTGACTATTTCCTCCAATATTACTAGAGGGATGATATTGTCTTGTCGGTTGATAGAAACTACCTATAGGGTTTTGTGGAGATGGTTGCCTATTATCAAAAGTGGGTCTAAAGTTCTGGTTACTTTATGCATTATATATATTACTATATGATTTCTCACTATTTCTGCGAAGAAATTGCTGTTGGTATCTTATGGGTGGAAGATAACTATTATTCTGCTCTTACAGACACAGATTTAGGGCGTCAGTTAACTTCATTGGTCGCATGGACCTAACCGTGGACCCCAAAGGCTCACTAAGTCCCGACAGGAATAAGTTAAGGCACATTTCCTGGTATAATGTGTGCTTTGCTGCAATTACATTTTCATTTTTTTCATGGACCTTAAGATGGTTCATCATTGCAGAAAGTATTTCAATTATTTTGGAATAGAACAATTCAATGGAATCACCTCTGCCTTAACTGGTGCAAATCTCTAATGAGGCTAGTTTCATTCCCTTTATCCGCGTAATGAGCAATCAGATTGTTTTTAATCTCCTCCCAGTCAATTGGTGTCCCATGCATATTAAGGACCTTGTTAGCTTATCCTACTACCTTATTTCTAATAGCTCTTACAATAATTTTCTTATAATTAGGATTAAGATCTAACTGAGGCATTAAGCTCAGAATTTCATCAACATTACTCGAGAAATCGAAAAGAATGCGTGGGTTTCCGTCAAATGTTGGAACATCCTTAATCGCATCCGCAATGCGGAGCGAATTAAAAATGTCTTCACTATCGGCTTGGCAGAACTGTTAGCTTTTTGACGTTTGTCAAGCGGCGTCATATTTGTTAGTCAAGTGACGTGATGTTAACCGTTTATCAAATGGCGTGTTAAGCGTTTATGAAATGTTTGGTTCTTGTGTATATGTACGAGTATGTAGCTGATATATGCACATATGTGCATATATATGTGGATGACCTACATATCTGATATACATACTCGTATGCAACGCGCGCACTATTTCGTAGTCCTTCAAAATTGTCTCCACACTGTGAACCCACGAAACGTAATGGTTGGGTTTGCCGTCTAAGGCTTGTAGTTCCTTCACAGCATCGGGGAGTTTCGACATATCCCTTAAGGCCTGTTCAGTGGGTCAGCGTAGTTTTTCCGCATTTTGCCGAATAGGAATGTCTTGCTGATTTGACTGCTCAAGAGAAAGTATTCTATTTGAAATAAGCCCTAACCGAGAATCTAGCGTTTGAACGACTTCCCCTGAATTCGATTACTCTATCCGACCTAAGCGACCCTCTATTGTTTTAATTTGGTCGATGACACTATTGACTGCTCCCGTCAACTGAGTCACCATATTTTTTAACTCATCCATTATGTCAGTGGATGTTTGTATAATGTATCGCGGAAAGGAAAAGCGGACGGTAACCTTCTGTGGTTATAGTATGCTTTTATCTAACAATTGTAGTATAATTTTGTTATAGTATATCTTTACAATAGTAAGGTTTCTTTTCTCTTTTATTTGAAGAGAAAATATTTATTTATTTATATATATTATATTTATTTATATATATATTATATATTATATTTATTTATTTATATAAGTTCTCTTATAACTATCTTACAGTAGTAGGCAGATCTCATTGCTCCAGTTGCTGCTTCTTTGATAGTCCTTGAACGCTTCGACTGTTTGTACTTTGGGTTTCGGCAGTCGAACTTTCTGTATTTCGCTGTTTTTTCGGGTGCACTCCATACACACTTAGAGTCACTTATTGCATATAGAATCTGGATATAATCAACTTTAGAAACCACTTAATTTTCAAGGATATATTTGGCTTTTTCTATTTTTCTTTACGTTAAAAACCACTTAATTTGCAATGTTGGTGATTCAAACACTGTGCTGCAACTTCCGTTGAACAATTTTACTTTTTTTTAAATATATATATAGGGATTGAAGGTCTTTATAGGATTGAAGGTCCTTATATATGAAAAAATTAATTCGCACGGGTTACTCCGTGCCCAACACTTAGAAATGAAACTCAATTTTGATGACAATTGCAAGCGCAGCGTCTGGCTGACATTTGACGCCTCTCGAATTGCATCCGCAGGGCCGCGCAGGGACCGCATCAACACCAGTCAGCAGTCCGAATGTCCAACGACCTGATTTAAGTTCAGCAATAATGCTTAAATCAGCGGCTACGGCGAAAATCGCTATCGACTGGAAGCGGCAATAAATAGTCAGCATTTTTTATATTCATTGTAACATTGTCAGATGTGTTGCATTAAAAGAAACACAGTCAGTGTACTCAGAGAAACAGACAAACATCGATTAAAAAAGTTAATTGTTGTTTTAATTCAGTGTTTTCCTTTTCTGGCGCAGTCGGTAGGATTCTAAATCCAAAGATTAGAATTCCGAAAGAAAATTACAAAGTGAAAGTATCTGATCAAAAGGTCGATATACATAAGTGAAGTGAAAAAAAATACTGTTCTTAAGAACTACACTACTGCGAAGTGAAAATCAATCTTTCGCTCTCCACCTTTGCAACGTGTTTGTTGTGAAGAATCTTAGGATACAAAAAAAGTGAAGTATGAACTTATTTCATAATTTAATACCAAAAGCATTTAAATAAAAGAGACATTTAAACCCTATCAAGAACTACCGAAAGAAATCGAGATGAATCCTCCACCAGACTTCATTAAACTGTGGACATAGTCACTAGTTTTGTCAATCAATTTAATAGGAGGCACATGCTCCTTTTTCTGGACGCTTTCACTTGGCGATATAATTCCGTCCATATAGTCATCGTCTTTATCAAGCATACGCCGAAAGGCACTGAAACGATTGTACCTTGAGTCCATCATTCCCGCACTGTTGGATTGGAAACACCCTCTGAATTCGGGGATCTACCGCGTTTGGTAATTTTGGCTAATTTACAGAATACAAAATACACTGCGGAAAGTGGCCGATATGAGATGTCATACACAGGCAAAAGCTCTTCGACGACTTATCTTATGCAATTGTAGTAATTTTACTAATTACACAAATTTTATTATTAGTATTAGAATCAGCTGCTGCTATAATTCAATCATATGTATTTGCTGTTTTAAGAACTCTATATTATAGAGAAATAATTTAAATATTAATAATGTCAACACACTCAAATCATCCATTTCATTTAGTAGATTATAGTCCATGACCATTAACAAGTGCTATTGGTATTATAACTATAGTTTCAGGATTAGTAAAATTATTTCATCAATATGATAATTCATTATTATTACTAGGGACAACAATTACAATTTTAACTATTTATCAATGATGACGAGACTTACAGTAACAACAGGTCTTCGCTGAGGAATAATTTTATTTATTGTTTCTGAAGTTTTATTTTCTTCATCATTTTTGTTTAGCTTTTTTTCATAGTAGTTTTTCATAGGAGGTGTTTGACCACTTGTAGGAATTGAACCTTTTAATCCTTTTCAAATTTTTCAAACCTTTATTAAATACAAGGATTAATTATTATTAGCTTCAGGAATTACTGTAACTTGAGCTAATCATAGTTGAATAGAATTCTTTCTATTTTTCACAAACTACACAAGGATTATTTTTTACAGTAATATTAGGGATTTATTTCTCTATTCTACCAGCTTTTGACTATATTGAAGCTCCATTTACTATTGCTGACGTAGTTTATGGATCAACATTTTATATAGCAACAGGATTCCATGGAATTCATGTATTAATTTTAACTACTTTTTTATTAATTTGTTTACTTCGACATTTAAATAATCATTTTTCAAAAAATCATCAGTTTGGATTTGATGCAGCTGCATGATATTGACATTTCGTAGATATTGTTTGATTATTCCTTAATGTATCAATTTATTGATGAGGATTATAATTTATTTATATAGTAATATTTATATATGACTTCCAATCATAAGGTTTATTAATCTCAATAATATAAATAACTGTTTCTATTACTTTAATATCATTAATAATTATTTTATTATCAATCGTAGTAATAATACTTGCTCCTATTTTATCTAAAAAAAGATATTCCGATCGAGAAAAAAATCTCCATTTGAATTTTTTAATTACAGTTATTTTTTAAATTTTGATGTAGAATTTTGACTCTAAATTTTTCGAATTTATTTATATGGACAATTACTTCAATTATTTTCATTATTATTTTACTTTTAGGTTCATATCATGAATGAAACCAAGGTATATTAAATTGATCGAATTAGGGTTATAGTTAAAATATAACATTTGATTTGCATTCAAAAATAATTGATTTATTAAATTTAAATTGAATATGAAGCGATATATTGCAATTAGTTTCGACCTAATCTTATTTTAATTGAAACCAAATTAGAGGTATATCACTGTTAATGATAAAAATGAATAATAATTCCCATTAAAGAAATATGGTGATCAAATAAAAGCTGCTAACTTTTTATTTTAATGGTTAAAGTCCATTTATATTTCTAATTTATATAGTGTAAAACTAAAACTTTACATTTTCATTGTAAAAATAAGAAAATATTTTTTATAAATAAAATTACTAAATAAAATTATTTAATATAATTTTTTATTTAAATATTTAATTAATCTCCCTGACATCTTCAATGTTATACTCTAAATATAAGCTATTTAAATATAAAATTAAAAATAATGATAAAATTATAATTCATAACACAAAAATTAATAAGTAAATTTTTAAATTATTATTTTGAATAATATTTTTTTAAACTGTGAATAATTACCTAAGTGATTCTATAAATGTTGACTACCGAAAAATTCTGATCATCCTTGATAAAAATTTTTAACAACGCTTATACCTAACTTTGATGCATAATTAATAATTCCATAAGTAGAAGTATGAGGCATAAACCACTTTGATCCAATAAATATACTTAAATAATAATTATTTAAAGATTTAATAATAAAATATAATGAAATTGTTGATATTAAATAACCTCCTACAATACATACAAGTAAAGTTATAAATTTTAAATAATAAGGTAAACAAATTGAATAAGGATTTAAAAAAATTAATCAACTTAATACTCAACCTGCAATAATTCTTATAATTATCAAACCAAATATTCCCTTTAATGTAATTCAACCTTCATCTTTAATGTTCTACAATTTAAATCCCCAGTTATTGACTAATAAACTGATCGAAAAGAATAACAAACAGTTAAACCAGTTGAAAAAAATAGAAAATAAATAAATAAATTTACTATTCTTAAAGAAACAATTTCTAAAATTAAATCCTTAGGATAAAATCCTGCTAAAAATGGTATTTCACATAAAGCTAAATTTGCTACATTAAAACAAGAAGTTAAAGGTACACAAATTCTTAATTCAAATCCTTAATCCATTATGAATAATAGCTCCAGCACATATAAATAATAAAGTATTAAAAAGATATTAAAGTAATAGAAACAATAATTGAAAAAAAGCTAATTTTTCATATCCTATAGACAAAATCATTATTATTAATCCTAATTGACTTAATGTTGATAATGCAATAATTTTTTTTAAATCAATTTCAAAATTAGCCACTGATCCTGATATAAATATTGTTAAACCAGCTAACAAAAGTAGTAATTGTGACATAAAAGAATTAATTAATAATAAATTAAACCGAATTAATAAATAAATACCTGCAGTTACTAAAGTTGAAGAATGAACTAAAGCTGAAACTGGAGTTAGAGCAGCTATTGCAGTTTTACAGTTGCACATTACAGTTATTTTTTAAATTTTGATGTAGAATTTTAACTCTAAATTTTTCGAATTTATTTATATGGACAATTACTTCAATTATTTTCATTATTATTTTACTTTTAGGTTCATATCGTGAATGAAACCAAGGTATATTAAATTGATCAAATTAGGGTTATAGTTAAAATAAAACATTTAATTTGCATTCAAAAATAATTGATTTATTCAATTTAAATTGAATATGAAGCGATATATTGCAATTAGTTTCGACCTAATCTTAGGTAACCTTACCCTTATTCTTAATAAATAAATTTATATTAATTGAAACCAAAATAGAGGTATATCACTGTTAATGATAAAAATGAATAATAATTCCAATTAAAGAAATATGGTGATCAAATAAAAGCTGCTAACTTTTTATTTTAATGGTTAAAGTCCATTTATATTTCTAATTTATATAGTGTAAAACTAAAACTTTACATTTTCATTGTAAAAATAAGAAAATATTTTTTATAAATAAAATTACTAAATAAAATTATTTAATATAATTTTTTATTTAAATATTTAATTAATCTCCCTGACATCTTCAATGTTATACTCGAAATATAGGCTATTTAAATATAAAATTAAAAATAATGATAAAATTATAATTCATAACACAAAAATTAATAAGTAAATTTTTAAATTATTATTTTGAATAATATTTTTTTAAACTGTGAATAGTTACCTAACTGCTTATATAAATGTTGACTACCCAAAAAGTCTGATCATCCTTGATACCAATTTTTTCACAACACCTATACCTAACTTTGATGAATAATTAATAATTCCATAAGTAGAAGTATGAGGCATAAACCACTTTGATCCAATAAATATACTTAAATCATAATTATTTAAAGATTTAATAATAAAATATAATGAAATTGTTGATATTAAATAACCTCCTACAATACATACAAGTAAAGTTATAAATTTTAAATAATAAGGTAAACAAATTGAATAAGGATTTAAAAAAATTAATCAACTTAATACTCAACCTGCAATAATTCTTATAATTATCAAACCAAATATTCCCTTTAATGTAATTCAACCTTCATCTTTAATGTTCTACAATTTAAATCCCCAGTTATTGACTAATAAACTGATCGTAAAGAACAACAAACAGTTAAACCAGTTGAAAAAAATAGAAAATAAATAAATAAATTTACTACTCTTAAAGAAACAATGTCTAAAATTAAATCCTTAGGATAAAATCCTGCTAAAAATGGTATTTCACATAAAGCTAAATTTGCTACATTAAAACAAGAAGAAGTTAAAGGTACACAAATTCTTAATCCACCTATTAAACTTAAACCTTGAGAATTATTTATATTATGAATAATAGCTCCAGCACATATAAATAATAAAGCCTTAAATAATGAATGTGTTAATAAATGAAAAAAAAGCTAATTTTTCATATCCTATAGACAAAATCATTATTATTAATCCTAATTGACTTAATGTTGATAATGCAATAATTTTTTTTAAATCAATTTCAAAATTAGCCACTGATCCTGATATAAATATTGTTAAACCAGCTAACAAAAGTAGTAATTCTGACATAAAAGAATTAATTAATAATAAATTAAACCGAATTAATAAATAAATACCTGCAGTTACTAAAGTTGAAGAATGAACTAAAGCTGAAACTGGAGTTGGAGCAGCTATTGCTGCTGGTAATCATGAACTCAAAGGAATTTGTGCTCTCTTAGTTATAGCAGCTAACATTAGCAACATTTCCAATTCGATTTAATAATGCTGTCAATATACCAGCATTAAAAGACTTTACATTTTGAAAATAAATTACTAAACAATAAGAAACTAATCCTAATCCATCTCAACCTAATAAAATTCTAATTAAATTAGGTCTAACAATTAATATTATGATTGAAAAAATAAATAATAATACTAATATAATAGATCGATTAATATTTAAATCTGAACTTATATATTCTTTTCTATAATAAATTACTAAAGAAGAAATAAATAAAACAAATGATATAAATATTAAACTTATTCAATCAAATAAAAAAGTTATAACAATTCTTATAGAATTTAATGAAACAACTTCTCATTAAAAAATATATTTAATTTAAAATAAAATACAAAGAAAATAATAATAATGTAATTCTTACAAAAAAAATTAATGTAAGATTAATAATACAAATTGATAAATATTTCACAATTTAAAATAAATAAATTCATATATAATAAACTTATTTCAGATTTGAATACTAATAAATTCAAAGGAAATCAATGCAAAAATAATAATAAATACTCACGATTTAATCCTCCTCTAAATGAATAAATTCCAGAATACAATTTACCATGTTGACTATAAGCATATAAATATAAAGTATTAGCAGCTCAAAAAAAGATAAAAAAATTAATATTAATATTGTTAATCAAGACCAATAGACCCAATTATTTTAATATAATACCAGACAAAATTATTGAACCAGAAACTGGAGCTTGAACATGAGCTTTTGGTAACCATAAATGAACCAAAAATATTGGTACTTTTATATAATTTTACCTTTTTTAGTTAAAATTAAAAATAAATATATAATAAAATAATTAAAATTAAAATTATTTATTAAATAAGAATTTATTGTATTTAAATTATTATATAAGTAAAACACAATAATTAATATAGGTAAAAAATAAAGTATAAAATAATAAATATATACCTGCCTGTAAACGTTCAGGCTGATATCTCCATCCTAAAATTAAAAATAAAGTAGGAATTAAACTTCTTTTAAAAAATAAATTAAATATAAATAAATTTGTACTTATAAATATTAAAACTAATATCAATAATAAAATTATAATATTTAATAAAAATAAATTTTTGTAATTATTGTATTTATTAATTGAATCACTAGCAGCCATTAATATCAACGTACAAATTCAAAAACTTAATAAAACTATACCATAAGAAAGTAAATCCATACCTAGAAAATAAGAAATTCCCACACAATAATTTGTAAAATAATTTAATAAAATTAAAACAAATATAATAATAAATAAAAAATTTTGAACCACTCAAAATATATTTTTTATAAAACAAAATGCAAATAAAAAAAATTAATATAAATAAAATTTTTAGCATTGTAAAACACTAAATGATTGAAAATAATCATTTCCATAAGTTCGAATTATTGATACTAAAATTGATAATCCTAAAACACCATCACATACTCTAAATGTTAAGAATACTATACTAAAATAATTTTCATAATTTATTATATTTAAATAAATAAATAATATAAAAAATATAGATAAAAGAATATATTCTAAACTCAAAAGTATTGATAAGAAATGTTTTCGATTAGAAATAAATCTAAAAAATCCTATAATTATAAAAGGTATTTTATTATTATAATTAATAAATACTATCATTTGTTTTAATAAAACAAAAAAAAAAAAAAAATTATTAAAATAAAACCATTGGTCCTGTAAATTAAAAATAAGAATAAATTCTTTTTAAACTTCAAAAGTAAAAGAAATATATTTATCATTAATCTCCAAAACTAATATTTTAATTAAACTACTTCTTGATATTATACAATTAATATCATATAGATTAACCTTAATTTTTAGATTTATTTTTCTAGAAATAAATCATCCTTCAAGCATAGGATTAAAACTTTTAATTCAAACAATTGTAGTATGTTGCATCACTGGGTTAATAACTAAAAGATTTTGATTCTCTTATATTTTGTTTTTAATTTTTATTGGAGGTATATTAGTTATTTATTTATATAACATCATTAGCTTCTAATGAAATATTTACACTATCAATAAACATAACTTTAATTTCAATTATTAGATTATTAATTCTATTAGTTTTAATTTTTTATATAGATAAAATATTATTATCTTTTAATTCTATAAGTAATGAAATAAATTCAATTACAAATTTAAATTCTTATATAACAGAATATTCTCTAATTTTTAATTAAATTATATAATTATCCCAGAAATATAATTACAATCTTATTAATTAATTATTTATTAATTACAATAATTGCATCCATTAAAATTGCAAAATTATTTTATCGTCCAATTCGATCCATAAACCAATAAACAAACCAATACAAACTACTCATCCAATTTTTAAAATTATAAATAATGCACTAGTAGATTTACCATCTCCAGCTAATATTTCCATATGATGAAATTTATGGTTGATTATTACGAACTTTACATGCCAGTGGTGCACCATTTTTGTTTATTCGTATTTACTTACACATTGGACTAGGTATATATTATGGATCATACTTATTTACACCTACATGATTAGGAGGAGCAATTATTCTTTTTTTAGTAATAGCAACTGCTTTTATAGGTTATGTATTACCTTGAAGTCAAATATCATTTTGAGGAGCAACAGTAATTACTAATTTATTATCCGCTATTCCATATTTAGGACCAGACTTAGTACAATGAATTTTTGCGGATTTTCAGTTGATAACCCCACTTTATCTCGATTTTTTACATTCCACTTTATTTTACCATTTATTGTTTTAGCAATAGTAATAATTCATCTATTATTTCTTCATCAAACTGGATCAATTGGACCCCCCCCAACTTGGACTAAATTCAAATCTTGATAAAGTTCCATTCCACAATATTTTTATATTTCTATTATAAATAAATTATAAAATTTTATTATTGCTATTATAAATTAGGAGGAGTAATTGCATTAGTCATATCAATTGCTATTTTAATAATTATACCATTTTAGAATTTAATAAAATTTCGAGGTATTTACTTGATGAAATTAAATGATGAGATAACTTATTAAATTAATTACAGTTAATGAGCTTGAATCATATGTTTTGAAAACATAATATAGAGACTAAAATGTTTTAATAACTTTACAAATATAAATAATTTAAATTAAATAAATAAATAAATTGTTAATCCTACAAAAAATAATAAATAATTCAAAGAAAAAGGTAAAAATCCCTTTCAAGCTAAATATATTAATTTATCATAACGAAATTGTGGTAAGGCTCCTCGTACTCAAATAAATATAAATGAAACATCAATATCAATTTAAAATAAAATACAACATTAAATACATCTCCCCCTAAAAAAATTAAAGAAAATGATATACTTATAAACAAAATTCTTGCATATTCAGATAAAATAATTAATGCAAACCCTTAATGCAAAAACTTCTATATTCGACATTAAGTCCTGATACTAATTCAGACTCACCTTCTGTAAAATCAAAAGGCGTCCGATTAGTTTCAGCTAATGAAATTGTCAATCAAATAAAAACTGAAGGATAAAATAAAAAAAAATCATAAATATTTTTGATAATAGTAAAAACTTAATTTATTATAATTATTAATTAAAAAAAATAAATGATAATAAAATCAAAGCTTAACTAACTTCATATGAAATAGTGTGAGCTACAGAATGTAAACTTCCTAATAAAGCATAATTCGAATTTGAAGATCACAAAGCCATCATAACAGTATAAACCCCTAAACTTGTACAACATATAAAAAATAATAAACCTTAATTAAAATAAAATAATTTAATAAAAAGAGGTATTTCGAGGTATTAAGAGGGAGGAAAAAACAGGAGAAATATAATACGAAATATAATTAGATAACAAAGGATAAGTTTCTTCCTTTGTAAACAATTTAATTGCATCTCAAATAGGTTGAGGAATTCCCATTATTCACACTTTATTAGGACCCTTACGAATTTGAGTATAACCTAAAACCTTACGTTCTAATAATGTTAAAAAAGCAACGCTTACGAAAAACCAAATAATTAACATCAAACATCAAAAAAAAAGTATTTATTAATTTAATTTAAATTGTATATATATATATATACATACTAATTATTATTAAATAATATTTATTAAAAAATAAATTAGGGAATTTATTTATAAATTAGATTAATAAATTAATTTTTTACATATATGTATATATATGTTTTTGTTAAACAGGCGGACATTATTTTTGCCGAATCCTTTACATAAACTTATCATTTTAAAATAATTTATATATTATTACAACAAAAAAAAATATACTAATTATATCATTATTTATTTATTTTTAATATTTTAATGAATATTTTAATAAAAATTTGAAATATAATAAATAATTTATTAAAAAAATTAATTTATAACAAACGTAATAAAAATTGATACTTTTTATATAAAACTAGATTAATACTATACTAGATAAAATTTTAAATATTATGTATTACTTATAAAAATTTATTTTATAGCTTATACCATAAAATATTTATCTTCAAAAATGAATTAATTAAATAAATAAATAGTTAAATTTTGAATATTTAATTAATTTTATTTCTTAAAAAACCAAATACCTATATATATACGAATAACATTTCATGTCTAATAAATTATTAAACATAATTTTATTACATTAACATTTATAATTATTAAATCTTTTAAAATCGAGAAAAATATTTATATATTTTTTATTTAAATTACTCTGATACACCTTTTATTAAAAATTATTAATCAATTTATATTGATTTGCACAGAAATCTTTTAAATGTAAATTAAATGCTTTACTGAATAAGTTTTAAATTGATTCTATGTTACTATGTCACGACTTATCTTATTTTAATAACAAGAGCGACGGCGATATGCACATATTTTAGAGCTAAAATCAAATTATTAATGTTTATAATTTTACTATCAAATCCAATTTCATTAAATTTTTCATATTTAAATCCACATAATTGATTGAATAAATAATAAAATTATATGTATATATATAAATATCATATATATACATATTTTTTTTGTTAACATTTATTCTTTGGTCATGCAGAAGTTTACATTCTAATTTTACCTGGATTTGGAATAATTTCCCATATTATTAAACAAGAATGTGGAAAAAAAAGAAACATTTGGATCTTGGAATAATTGGAATAATTTATATTTATGCTATACTAGCTATTGGATTATTAAGATTTATTGTTTGAGCTCATCATATATTTACAGTTGGAATAGACGTTGATACTTGAGCTTACTTCACATCAGCTACAATAATTATTGCTGCAACTTTACATGGAACATAATTAAATTATTCCCCTGGTATGGTGGCACTAAAGATGATGATATCATCGATGTACACGTAGCAAATTCGACCATTGAATTCCTTTAGTACATCATCAATCATTCTCTAAAAATCGGTATTGTGTATATATTTGATACAACCTATACAGGAGAATTGTATGGGCTTTTCGATGGGCCAATGATGTTTCCAGCCAGCAATTCTTTTATTTGTAGATCAACCTCTTCCTTCATGCAGGTCAGTGTTGGTACGTATTTCGGCCAAGGAGTTTCTCAAACTTCTTTCAAAGGAGTTGCAATTTGGATTTTGTCAAATCGGATATACAGACACTTGCAGTAATTGGGTTGACAGAGTCAGACGGTTGGTTTTTCAATTTGATAACTTTGTTTGAATTAATGATCAGTACATTTTTTTCATTGTCTATCACTGCCCTGAGGTGCTTCAACGTATCGTCACCAAATATACCATCAAAGGTCTACAAACCGGGGAGTACGAAAAAAGTTACATCTAAATCACAATCTACACTCTGGAAGAGCTTCCCACTTATCTTACATTCCACTCTTATTTTACCACCAGACATTCCACTCTTATTTTACCACCACTTTCTATGTCTGCATAGAAAGGAGTTTCAACGGGTTGGGCATTTGGAGCTAGTCCTGGTTTGATAAAATTCTTGTCTGCCCCGGTGTCTACTAAAAATCTTAACATATCCCTATCCCACGTTGCGTACGCTGGAATCGAGGCATTTATCATAAAATTCTCCTCTACAGTTTCTTCATTTGGAGAGTTTCTTAATTCAGCATTGTTGTCTACATCATCACTTACCGTGGAAGCGATGTGAAACATTCTCTGCTATTTCCTTGGATAATTATCCGATTTCATTTCCCGTTTGAATGGATTGTTCGGTCGGTTCATGTAATTGACATTGCGGGTCCGCACGGAGCTATCGACCTCCATTTTAATTGGTGGTTTTGGGCCAAGCGGTCTCGGTGGTGCATAGTTTCGACGATACTCACTACCTCGCGAAGGGAACGGTCGTACTGGGTTTCTGGGTGCAAAATTATAGGCAACTGGAGAGGATGCCAGGTTTGGTGCTCTCACATGAACCGAGTGGTTCCGGAAATTGAGATTTTGCATCTCTAAGCAAGCAGAATATGCTTCGGGTAGGGTTCTAGGCTTTTGGATTACCGAAAGCTCAGAAAGATCTCCGCTTAGCCCACGAACAAATACATCTGTGAATACACTCTGTGTTTCCTCAGAATAATCATCCGCCCTAATTTTGCTCACGATCAGAGACAACTGATGATTTACCGTAGCGTAAAAGTCATCGACACGCCAGTTCCCCTGTTGCAGCTGACTTAGTTGGTGTTCGAGAGTGCGGATACCCCCTTGTCAGCATAATGCAAAGAGAAAACTCTCCTTATTTTCGACCAATTGTTGTCGAAGATATTGTAAGACATCAGGGCAGAGTCTGCCTTTCCCCTAACCTTTTGACGTATGTGCTAAAGAATAGCGCGGTAAATAGGTTTGGCGCGCACTATTTCGTAGTCCTTCAAAATTGTCTCCACACTGTGAACCCACGAAACGTAATGGATTGGATTGCCGTCAAAGACTTGTAGTTCCTTCACAGCATCGGTGAGTTTCGATATATCCCTTAAGTCCTGTTCATAAGTATGTCCGCGTAGTGTTTCCGCATTTTGCCGAATAGGAATGGCTTGCTGATTTGACTGCTCAAGAGAAAGTATTCCAATTGAAATAAGCCCTAACCGAGATTCTAACGTTTGAACGACTTTCCCTGAATTCGATTACTCTATCCGACCTTAGCGACCCTCTATTGTTTTAATTTGGTCGATGACACTATTGACTGCTCCCGTCAACTGAGTCACCATATTTTTTTACTCATCCATTATGTCAGGGGGTGTTTGTATAATGTATCGCGGAAAGGACAAATATTGTATCAACAATTGGTTCAACAATTTCATTAGTAAGAATTATTTTCTTTATAGTAATTATTTGAAATTTGATTATTTGATTATATATCAATTGAATGATATCAAAATATTCCTCCAGCAGAACATAGATATTCAGAACTACCATTATTATCAAACTTCTAATATGGCAGATTACTGCCATGGATTTAAGCTCCATAAATAAAGTATTTTACTTTTACTAGAATTAAACAATTTCAACATAAGCAAATTTAGGATTACAAGATAGAGCTTCTCCACTTATAGAACAATTAACATTCTTTTATGATCATGCATTATTAATTTTAATCATAATTACCTTAATAGTAGGTTATATAATATTTATATTATTTTTTAATAGTTACAGAAAACGTTATTTACTTCATGGTCAAACTATTGAAGTAATATGAACAATTTTACTAGCTTTTATTATATTATTCATTGCCTTTCCATCATTACGACTTTTATACTTACTTGATGAAATTAATGAACCTTCTATTACTTTAAAATCTATTGGACATCAATGATATTGAAGTTATGAATATTCAGATTTTTTAAATATTGAATTTGATTCATATATAATTCCAACTAATGAATTAAAATCTGATAGTTTCCGTTTATTAGGTGTAGATAATCGAATTGTTTTACCTATAAATTCGCAAATTCGAATTTTAGTAACTTCTGCAGATGTTATTCATTCATGAACAATTCCAGCACTAGGAGTAAAAATTGATGGAACACCTGGACTATTAAATCATACTAATTTCTTAATTAATCAATCAGGTTTATTCTTCGGTCAATGTTCAGAAATTCGTGGTGCAAATCATAGTTGCATACCTATTGTAATTGAGAGTATTCCAATAAACTTCTTTATTAAATGAATTTGTAATATAAATTAATCATTAAATGACTGAAGGCAAGTACAGGTCTCTTAAACCATGTTATAGTAATCTAGCAATTACTTTAAGTGAACAAAGAATTAGTTAAAATATTAGTATGTCAAACTAAAATTATTACATTTATTAATATTTTTTATTTCCACAAATAGCTCGTAATAGTTGATTAAGTTTATTTTTATTATTTTCAATAATTTTCATTTTATTTAATATAATGAATTATTTTACTTATTTGCCTTTAATACCAAAATCTAAGTCATCAAATAAAATTGTCACAAAATCTATAAATTGAAAATGATAACTAATTTATTTTTTGTTTTTGACCCTTACTCTAGTATTTTTAATCTATCATTAAATTGATTAAGAACTTTTATTGGATTATTAATAATCCCTTTTATATATTGATTTATACCATCACGATATCGTATTATTTGAAATAATATTTTATTAACATAAGAACTTAAAACTTTATTAGGAAATCCTAATCAAAAAGGAACAACCTTAATTTTTATTTCACTATTTAGTATAATTTTATGTAATAATTTTATAGAATTATCCCCTTATATTTTCACGAGCACAAGTCATTTAGTTTAAACATTAGCATTAGCCTTACCTTTATGATTAGCTTTTATAATTTATGGTTGATTAAACCATACACAACATACATTTGCTCATTTAGTACCTCAAGGTACTCCTCCTGTTTTAATACCATATATAGTATGTATTGAAACAATCAGAAATATTATTCGTCCTGGAACAATAGCTGTTCGATTAACAGCTAAAATAATTGCTGGTCATTTACCTTTAACTTTATTAGGAAATACAGGTCCATCTTTATCTTATGCAAATGTAATAATTTTATTAATTACACAAATTTTATTATTAGTATTAGAATCAGCTGTTGCTATACTTCAATCATATGTATTTGCTGTTTTAAGAACTCTATATTCTAGAGAAGCAATTTAAATATTAATAATGTCAACACACTCAAATCATCCATTTCATTTAGTAGATTATAGTCCATGACCATTAACAAGTGCTATGGGTATTATAACTATAGTTTCAGGATTAGTAAAATGATTTCATCAATGTGACAATTCATTATTATTACTAGGAACAACAAGTACAAAAATTGTTTATCAATGATGACGAGATGTATCTCGAGAAGGAACATTTCAAGGTTTACATACACTTATAGTAACAACAGGCCTTCGCTGAAGAATAATTTTATTTATTGTATCTGAAATTTTATTTTTTTCATCCTTTTTTTGAGCCTCTTTTCATAGTAGTTTATCTCCTGCTATTGAATTAGGAGCTGTTTGACCACTAATAGGAAATGAACCTTTTAATCCTTTTCAAATCAAAAACCTTTATTAAATACAACGTTTAATTATTATTAGCTTCAGGAATTACTGTAACTTGAGCTCATCATAGTTGAATAGAACGAAATTTTTCACAAACTACACAAGGATTATTTTTTACAGTCCTATTAGGGATTTATTTCTCTATTCTACCAGCTTTTGACTATTTATCGATTTTATCTAAAAAAAATATATTCCGATCGAGAAAAAAGATCTCCATTTGAATGTGGATTTGATCCTATACCTTCTTCTCGAATAGCTTCTTCTCTAAATTTTTTTTAATTACAATTATTTTTTTAATTTTTGCTGTAGAAATTGCATTAATTTTACCAATAATTTTAATTACAAATTTTTCAAATTTATTTATATGAACAATTTTTTTCATTATTTATTTTATTCAGATTCTTTTTTAAGCTTACATGGTCTGAGTTACCGCACATTGTCTTATACAGAGATTTGATACCTAATCGCATCTTTCTACTGAAATAGTTTAATATTGGTGATTATGAAAAACATATGAGATATATTTATAATTACAATTTGAGGAAAAAAAAAAAAACAAAAAAACCTCACTTAAGTAAAACACAAAACAAAAAATTAAAATTATAATAATAAAGCATATATCCGGACATAAACAGATACTATAGATAAATGAACAGTTAAATTAATAAAAATAATAAATAAGTAAATAAAGAAATAATAAATAAATAAATAAATAAATCACTAAATCAATAAATCAACATATAAACAAATAAATAAATAAATATGAATAAATAAATAAGTAATATAAAAATAAATGAACGGATACGCAATTTGTTTCTT
Organism: Eristalis tenax; assembly: GCA_905231855.2. Classification (NCBI taxonomy): domain Eukaryota; kingdom Metazoa; phylum Arthropoda; class Insecta; order Diptera; family Syrphidae; genus Eristalis; species Eristalis tenax. Next base: position 17,088,232 of record HG993125.1, on the reverse strand, counting down.
ATACATTCAACTGAAATGAAATTGCTTAGGGATATTGCAAGAACAACGACTAGGGAAATAGATATTTTACTATAGTGTTGTCAGAATGTCTACATCGGACTTTACATTTTGCCATCAGGGTGTTTATTCTTTCAGATATCAATTCAACATTAGCCCTTTCATGTAAAACCTTCGTAGAGAAATACCATGGGAGGCTTAGCATAATTTTTAAGAGTCTATTTTGTGCTTTCTGTAACTTTGCTATATGGCACTTTGCGCAATTACCCCAAACCTGGCATCCATATAGAATTATGGCTTGAAATATAAACTTGTGCAATATCATTTTGTTTTCAATTGATAACATTGACTTATCTGATATCTTTTTATAAGGGGATATAAACGTTTTGTACTTATATTTATTTTGTTCAGCGTATGCCTCACATGTTGACGAAATAGTAATTTCGAATCAAGATGAATTCCTAAGTATTTTACGGAAGAACTCCATTCAATTGATACATTAGCCACTTGCAAGTGGTTGGACGGAATGTAACAGGCTTTTATTTTTCGAGTGAAAAAGATAGCTTGCATTTTTCCTCATTTAACTTTATTTTCCACTTCGTACAATAGCTTATAAGTATTTCCAGCGCAATGGAAAGATTCCTCTCAATAATGAGAGGAAATTCATGCGATGTAAAATCAACAGTGTCATCCGCGTAAATAGCAATACCGCAAAGAGGGATATTAGGAATATCTGATGTAAATACGTTGTACAATATAGGCCCAAGAACAGAGCCTCGAGGAACCTCAGTATTGAAGTATTTTATTTCGGATTTTACATTATTAACAGAAACACTAAAAGATCGATTACAGTGGAAACTTTGGATTATTTTACACAAGTACTACGGAAAAAAAATTGTTCATTTGGAAAAATACTATGCTCCTCAATAAACTGCATCAACTTTTCTTTTATAACCATTTCTAATAGTTTGCTTAAACTATTGAGTAGACTAATTTGCCTATAACTCTCAACTTTGTCAGGAGGTTTCCCAGGTTTGTTGATTGGGATAACTTTTGCCAGTTTCCATCAGGGACAAATGTACTTGGTGGAGAATTAATATGCGACATATTAAAATTACTTATTTCGTTATTAACCATGCCGATTGTGCTTGGATCGCTTAAGTTTTCTGACATTAAGTGATTTTTAACAGAATTCGAAGCAAGTTCATTTGCTTTGTCAACATCTCTGTAAATGTCATTCTGCAAAGGTGGAATCTGTCTATTTTTGTTTTTGATAACTTTAGCAAGATTCCAAAAAGGCTTTGCATTTTTTCTAATTTACTGAGCAATGTTACGTTCACGGTTCATAAGCATTGAGATTTGTTTATTGGGATACTTCATTTCATGTTTATAAGCGGGATGTCGACATCTCTGCCAATTTCTTCTGGTTGAATTTCTAATTTTTATCAAATGTAAGATATGACTTGGCAATAGTAAATTGATCAAATAAGGGTTATAGTTAAAATATAACATTTGATTTGCATTCAAAAATAATTGATTTATTCAATTTAAATTGATTATGAAGCGATATATTGCAATTAGTTTCAACCTAATCTTAGGTAACCTTACCCTTATTCATAGTAAATAAATTTATATTAATTGAAACCAGAATAGAGGTATATCACTGTTAATGATAAAAATGTATAATAATTCCAATTAAAGAAATATGGTGATCAAATAAAAGCTGCTAACTTTTTATTTTAATGATTAAATTCCATTTATATTTCTAATTTATATAGTTTAAAGCTAAAAGTTAACATTTTCATTGTAAAAATAAAAAATTATTTTTTATAGCCGCTTCCAAGGCCACTGCTGGATTGCGCGTAGTTTTTCGGGCTAATGCCGACCGACTGCCCAGCGGGATAGGCCGGCCACCAGACACTCGCATACTGCTAACATAAACTCTAAACCAAGCCAACACCCCAAGCCTGTAACCCGCCCCCCATCACGAGAAGGTCAGCTGTCGGTCTCTGAATTCTCTAGAGAGAGAGAGAGAGCCCTCCAAGAGAATACACGGACTGGTACAATGCTTCTCGTGACCGGTACAATGAGTTGAATAGATCTGCGAAAAATGCGTTTTGGCAAACCATTCGCCGACCTTCCTTCCACTAAGGAAAGTCAATTTCATCGAAGGAGTCAAATCCAAAGATGGTGTGTTGCTTTCCAATGAGGTGGACATCTTACGCAGATGGAGCATTTACTTTTCGGAGCTGCTTTATCCCGAACAAAGCACTGAGGATGCCAGACCTGTAGTCTTGAGTGGAGCGGAGAATAGTCTAACGGTGGATGAAGTTCTTTTGGCGATTGAATCGCTAAAAGTTGGTAAATCCTTCGCTGTGGATGAAACCCGGCCAGAAATACTTAAGGCAATGAGTAAAGGAGTTTTATGGAGTTGTCACGTCATTAAAGTCGCCTGGGAACGTGGTGGTCTCACCACCACCTGGCGATTGGCATACTGGGTTGATTGCCCCACTTTTTGAATTGGGACAAAAGAGATTGCTCCAATTACAGGGGCACAGCTCTTTTACGTGACCCCGAGAAACTCTACGCTAAGGTGTTGGAAGCGCGTTCTAGACCTATGATCGACTGTAGGATGGGGGATGCTCTGTTCATCCCGGTAGTAGTACAACCGACCAGCTTTTCACTCTAAGAATGGTACTTGAGAAGACTTGGGAGTATGCCAAACCAATCTTCAGTTGTTTTGTGGATTTAGAAAAGGCATGTGACCGAGTTCCTCGATGTAAACTCTGGAGTTTTCTGTAGGAGTATGGGATTGACGGTCCGCTTCTGATCCAGTCTCTATACACAAACGTTAGCACCTGTGTTCGGGTTCACGGTGCTTAATAAACATTTTTCACCATGGTCTGTCACGTCTTCTCCTTGTTGCGGCGCAGACGAGGCGAGGAATGTTTCACATTTGGAGAGTTGAGTGTAAGTCATCTTCTTCCGCACATCTTCCCAGGCGGACCTCCTGCGCACACTTGACACGTTTGTGGCCGTGTGCTGATGCTGGAATGGAGGTCAACGTAGACAAATCGTCAATAGTTAAATCATCTTCTGACCCGCATGCTCCACCAAAGTGGTCATGAGGTAAACCACACACGAGACATCTCCAGCAACAAGTTTTTTACACTAGGTTTTTAATCAGATTATTGTTTTTGGAAAGTGCTTTGTTAAGTTTATCGCACCAATTTCTGTTAAATTCCATTGTTCCTGTATTTTTTTTTTATTTAGAAGTTCTTTAATCTCCCGTAGTTCATTGTTTATGGAGGAATTATCATTTTCCTTCTAATGGATCAAAAAAATATTTGAAACGATTGCAGCGTTGTTCGGAGATATACCGGGACGGGATCTTTTCGCCTGCTGGATGTTTTCTTCTGATTGGATTTGTTTCTCTGCAATCTAGGCTTTCCCAAGCTTCATTCGTAGCAGCAGAGTACTCTCTCCATGTACTTTGTGCAATTGGAGTACATTGAAAGTGGTATTTACCTTCGCACCTTCCACAGGTAACGTATCCGCCATCTAAAGACAGTTGTTCCTTCCTTTTCCACAGTTCTCCATTATTATTATTGTGTACACAAAATAAAATATAAAAATGTGAAATAAAAACAAATGGCTTTTGTATAAACAGAAGAGTTGAATGAAACGTCAAGAATGAAATTACATACTTTAGGTGTGTTAATTTATGTTGACAAAAAAAACCATCAACGGTGATTAGGGCTGGAAACAGATGTGCAGAATTTATCGTGCAGCGAAATTAGAACACACAAGATTATATACCTGAATACATGTAAATTCTGCATGCAGAAAAGAGCCACATTCAGTCTCTATTTCCAATTTCGCTGCGCTGAGGCTATACTACCACAACAAAAAAAGTAAATACAGCCCATGTTCCTTAAAGATGTCAACGCAAACATAAGGTATGTTACATTATTGAAACAATGTAATACAACTACAAATAATAACATGCACTTTTAATCGGCAGCACGTAAGGGAACTACACAATGAATTGCGAAGGGGATGTTAGTACAACCTACACAACCACCAAGACATGCGACACAGACGTTTTTGAATTTCCTTGCGCAGCAGACTCAAGGTGCGAACCTTTCCGAGGTAGAGCTCTCGGTACTACAAATGGTGATTTTAAAAGTTTTTATTAAAGTGGTACATAAAACGTGAAATTAGGAAATTCGTTTTTATTTCCATTATATAAATAATCTTTACCTTCAATCAGTTCATCTGCTTCCGTAAATTTTTTAACATAAATTTGAGTTCAATAGTTCTTAGTATCATGAAATTTCACAAAATTATGCAAAATTACAAGAGCGTTAACTATTTTTCTGCGTTTAAAAAAATGAAACAACTCAATCGATTACGGTTTATAATGAAGTTTATTATCACGTCTGCTTGGTATCACGGCTGCGTGTCGAATGCTCATGTGTGTGTTTGTGTGGTTTTACATATTTGCGTATTATATGTGTTACATGTGTAGGTATATGTGTGTTTTGCATTGTAATACATATTTGTGTATTATGTGTGTTACATGTGTAAGTTATTTATTTATTTATTTACCGTATTAAATTATAATAAATTATACATTTAATAATATTGTTTTTTTTTATAGCACTAGCCACTAGGGTTTTCGGCTATAATATATAAGAAGCCTATGTTAAATTTTCTTATTTAAATCTAATGTTTTTAAAATGTCTTGTATTATTTTGATGTTGCAGTGTGTTGGAGAGGCAAGGAGTTCGGCAAAAGATCGGTTCGGGGATATGTTTTTCGTTTTTTGTTTTATTGCATAGCATTCACAGATTAGGTGTTTTGTGGTCAGTAAAACATTTGAGTTACAAAGGTGGCAAATGGGTGGATTGGTTTTGTTCAACAGATACCCATGGGTCAAATTAGTGTGCCCTAGTCGAAGCCTAGTAAAATTTTGTATTGCTTTTCTAGAGCAGTTGTTTGGGAAAGTGGCATTTTGTCCTTCCGGGTTGATTGCAGAATAGTGGTGTGTGTAGTTCGCCCATTCCTCTTTTTCTTTTCGAATACGGTGGGAGTTGATGCATTTAATTATGTCTTTCTTGTTGTAGGTCCAATAAGTTACGAGTGGTTCTTTTGCAGCTGCTTTTGCTTTCGAGTCTGCTACTTCGTTTCCTTTTATACCCACGTGTCCAGGGATCCAAATTAATTGCGTTCTACCATTATTTGCTATCAGCCTGTCTCGTATTGTTTGAATGATAGGGATTTTGTTATTCAAATTTTCAATAGCATCAATTGTTGATAGGCTATCAGTGAAGATTTTCATTTTCTTTCTTGTTTTTATGATAGCTTGCAATATGCCTGTTGCTTCTGCAGTGAACGCGGAGGAAAAATGTGGTAGGAGCCCTTTGGATATTGTTTTTCCAGATTCGTCTACAACAGCAAAAGCTGTTCCGTATTCAGATTTTGAGCCGTCGGTGAAGAGCAAGGAACAATTCGGCGTTTGATGCTCCATCATTTCTAAAAATTTACTTTTATATACTTCTGCTGGTGTTGAAGATTTGTTAGATAATGAAGTGATTTGTTGAAGCATTTTCCCAATAAATTCCAAGGTGGATGAGTTGCTGGCTTCGTTAGTTGAAGGTGAATTGGGATATCCAAGTTTTTGGCAAAAAGGATGGCTTCATGTAACGTAGAGGGGTATTTTGGAAGTCTCTTTGTTGAAATAATTTTTTTGGATATTTCAAGAATTTGTTTATTGCTTGGTGAGGTCACTTTTAAGATAATTTTTGATGTGAGGAAATCTGTTCTGTTTTTGATTGATGGAAAGCCAGATTCGGTAAGCATGTTTCTTATGGGGGTTGATTTAAACGCTCCAAGACTAGTTCTGATTGCAGCATGGTAGCACGGTTCAATTAATTTGATCCATGATGTTTTATTTCCATATATGTATAACCCGTAGTCGATCTTTGCTAAAACGGTGGATCTTGTAATTTGGAGCAATGAATTAGTGTGACAAAGACTATTTTTTGAACTTAAGTGTTTTATAATATTAACTCTAGAGATTAAATTCTGTCTAAGTTTAATACAGTGTTCCTTAAAGTTAAATTTATTGTCGAATACAATTCCAAGAATGGTCAATTTATTAACATTCTTTATATTGTAGTTGTTGCAGATAATTTTTGGGCAATTCATTTTCTTACATATATGAAGAATACTACTTTTGTCTTGGGAGATCTTGGCACCTGAAGTCTTACACCAGGAACCCAGGTCTTCAAGAATATTGTTAAATATGAGAGACGAGTCTTTATTGTTTTTACATTTAGTTAGTATTATTAAATCATCGGCATACAAGGAATGATCGATTAGATTATATTTATTGAGGATTATGCTAATATCATTATATGCAATTAAAAATAGTGTCACAGATAGGGGAGAACCTTGTGGAATACCATTTTTAAGGTTGAACGTATGTTCCGTTTAATTTTACTTTAAATTGTCTACTAGTTAGGAAAGCTTTGATATATTTGTACATTTTAGGGCCGATCTTCCATTTCCTTAGATTACTAAGCACAACATGTATTCCGACTCTGTCAAAAGCTTTTTCAAAGTCTATCGATAAAATTGAGACATGGTTCTTGTTTGAGAGCGCTTTTGACACATAGTGGTCAATGTGTAGGAATGAGTCCACAGCGAGTCCGTGCCTGAATGCAACTTGATTCAGATTAATGCAGTTGCGTTTTTCTAAGAACCAAGATAAGCGTTTTGAAATAATTTTTTCTAAGATTTTCCCTGTGCATGGGAGCAGGGAAATGGGTCGGTATGAGTGCACCAGGGTTAGGTCTTTTGTAGGTTTTGGGATGGGGATGGTAGATGCTGTTTTCCAGATTTGCGGAATGATACCTTCGTCATAGATTCTGTTGAATAAAATAAGGAGACGTTCTTTTAAGATCGGGGGAGAGTTTTTCAGCATAATGTATGGGATGCGATCATAGCCTGGTGTCTTTCCTTTAACTGAGCTGAGGGTGCTGTTAATTTCAGAAAGATTAATTGGTGCTTCTATAAGAATAGCTGAAGGGTCTGTAGTGTTTAACGGAATTGATGATTGGATGCTAGATTTCATTTGGAGAAAGTTGGGATGGAAACATCTGTCATCAGAATAATTTGACCATGTATTTCCAAAGAATTGGGCTATTTCAGTTGGTGTTGTTATTGTATCGAAACCGGTTGTAAGGTTCCTAATAACGTGAGGGGTGTAGTTGCCAGTGAGTGTCTTAACATCAGCCCAGAGTTTCGATGAGGAGGCGTTAGGGTTGATATTGGATGTACATTTTTCGAAGCATTCTTTTTTTGAAGATCTAGCGTATCTGCGGAAAAGCGCGTTAGCCTTGCGATAGCAAATTAGATTGGAATCATTGGGGTATTTCTTGAATGCTTTCCAGGCAGTTTGTTTTTTCGTACGCAGATCTTTTAATTCATTGTTCCACCAAGGGACTGTCGACCTTTTAATTTTGTTTTGTGTTTGTGGGATTGCTATGTTTGCTGCATAGCGAATTACTTTGTGAATCGTGGCTGCCTCTTTGTTTACATTTGTACTTAAGACTTTAAGCATTAATGAGTTGGATATTTCGGTTTGAAATCTGCTCCAATTCGCCCTGTCAGTTTGAAATTTTGGTGGAGTTTTAACGAAATTTTGTAGTCTATCGAGCGTTATTGTTGTTAATATTGGATAGTGATCACTGCCGTGTAAGTCGGGGAGAATAGTCCATGAAGCAATTGGGGAAAGTTGAGGGGATATAAAGGTTAGGTCTACGTGGGTAAAAGTTTTATGGGTTGAGAAGTGAGTTGGACTTCCGTCATTCAGGAGCGAAAGAGTGGAGTTTGTAAGATATTTTTCAAGCTCTTTTCCTCTTGTATTAATTTTGGGAGAACCCCAAAGTGGATTCCAGCAGTTAAAGTCACCTGTTAGTAAGATAGGGGTGTGAAAGTTACTGACAATCATATGGATGTCTGAAGCAGTGAAGGTTTGGGTTGGAGGAATATAGAGAGATATGACAGTAATATTTTGTTTGAGGAAGATTTCAACAGCAACAACGGAAATGTTGGAATTAATGAAAATAGGTTTATGGGGGATAGATTTATGTATCAATAAACCAGTTCCCTGCTTAGCTGAGTTATTTGTGGAGAAGTTGTGGAAGTATGCCGCGTACTGCTTAGGTGGGGTCGTAGTTGAACTAATTTGTAGGTGGGTTTCTTGAAGGGATATGATTGAAGGGTTATGATCAGTGATTAGTAATTGAAGCTCGTGAAGGTTATTATGATAACCTTTGAGATTCCATTGTAGAACTTTTATACATGATTTGAGTGGGGGTGTTGACTTTGGTGCAATGTAAACAGAGTTACATTGCGCAAAGTCATTGTTGGTGGGATGGGTGGGGTGGGAGTTTGGACTCTGCCGATCCAAGGCTGAACCGCTAGAGCTCTGTGCAGAGCTCGAACGAGCTTCAATTACTAATACTAATCACTGATCATTTGGTAGGACGTATTATTTTTAGATACTATCATCTTCATCTTTCTCGAGTGGGTTTAGGTAATATTGGTTGGAATCGATTAGGGATTGGGTAACAGTTGAGAGGGGTGATGGGTTTGGGGTTGTATTATCAGTAATATTATGAGTTGGCGAGTTAAGTGGTGGATCTGGAGGATTGCTTTGGAGGGGTGGGGGAGAGTGTGTAATTGTGGTTTGGGTGTTAGTCAGGTTTGAGTTGATTAGTGTGTGTTGTGAGTTAAATGAATGATTATTTGATTGTGTTATGGTGTTATGGGGCGGATTGGTTGTAGATGTTGTATTTTGTAATTCACTGTTAGGGGGGGCGATAGCTGCTTTGTATTGTTTTGATGTTGATGGAGTTGTCATATTGAGTGAATTTGTTTTGCTGTTGGAACATGAATTTGGAGAGTCCACTTTTGTAGGTTTTGCTGTTTTTGTTTGTGTTACTTTTTTTAAGTTTATGGATTGCGTCGGTGTGGGGGAAACGGTAGATACATTTTCAATATGTTCTAAATTCGACAGTTGTTCTTCCGTTGCATTTTTTGCAACTGAGGAGTATGTGAGGGAGGACGGATTTGTTGGGTTTTGTTCTTGGAATATTTTTTTGGCTTCGGCCATGCTACATTTTTTTATTGTTTTAATTTTTAGGATTTCTTTAGCTTGTAGGTAACGTTTACAAAGTTTAGAGGATGAAGGATGTTCTTCAGAACAATTAGCGCAAGACACGCGTGAACAATTATTGGGGGCATGAGGTGGAAGGTTACATGTGTCGCAAGACGCATTTCCCTTACATCTTTTGGTGGTATGTCCAAAGGTCGAAAGAGAAAAGTATGAGGCCAGTAGGCCGTTCAATACCACCGGAGGGTTTTTTAAATTTGAAAACTTCTGTGACGCCTTGTGATCTCATTTCGTTAACCATCTCACTTTCTGGTACGTTGATTAGGAAAGGAGCGTAGACTGTACCTTTTGAGGAATTTAGGTTTGAATGCAGAGTCACATTAATAGGGCACAGGTTTGAAAGAGACTTTTGCTTTAGGAATATATCAGCTATCTTTTGTGTTTTAACGAGGAGTAGAAGGTTACCATCTCGCAATTGTGTAATGTAGTCATACCCGGTACTAATGTTATCTATCGCTTTTTTTACTAGGAAGACACTAAAAGATGTAATTGGTTTTTCTATATGAGCTGGGGCAATGACAATAAGTTTCGGATTATTGGTGGTCTGATTATACAGGTCTAGTCCGCATATAGGGGGAACGGGTTTTTTTCTTTTTTTGTTTATGGGTTCGAATAGCGGGTCCACGTCGAACCCGCTAAATCGATTGCCCGAAAGGACACGTGGCCCTAAGGCCATAACAGATATTTTGTTTTCGGTTTTGTTATTCACTTTTTGCTTTTCACTTAAAAAAAAATAAGAGAATATTTCTTGCACAAAAAAGAAAAGAGGTAGTATTAACGGGTCTTTGGAGCTATGGATATAGCGGGAAATTGAACCGACGAAAGTGTGAGCGGAACAGAGTCGATAACGATGTTGCCGGACTGAAGGTTAGTCGGTGACTGTGTGTAAGTTATATGTGTGTTTTGTAAGGAACATCCTATGATGTGTCTGGAAAGGGTTAACAGTTATTTAGCAGCTTGCTTACATTTTTTTTTGTTCCATGATGACAGTGTTGCCTCAATAGGAAGAGCAAAAATATTTGAATTGTGTGTTTTAGTCTTTATTTGCAAAAAAACTCCTTATAAATACTTGTTAGGTGAAAGATATCTTCCATGATATGGCCGCCTAATATTCCGCTTGGCAGCATACCCAATGAAGTATATATTAAATTATTCGTTCGTATGTGGCTTGCCTGCAAAATACCTCCATCGCTCTGGGTCCCATAAATTCCGATGTCAATAGCCGTAAACGTGTAGTACAATACAAAAGTCTTGCTTATAATTAGAATACAGTGATCCTGAATTTGAAAACACTTTATTGCAATGTGTTTTCCATCAAAGCTCCTACCACATTTGGCATCCCCGTCTTTTCGAGTCATCCGAAATAATTCGCCATTCAGTTTCATTTTCGACAACTGATTGTCCGATGCAATCTTCCTTCTTCTGTTTTGCATGAAGTAACTAGTGCAGCAGCAGGAATTATTTTAATCCATTCTGGTGGCATTTTGGTATTCATCGGTATCTTAATTTTTGATTATGAAAAACCAATGCAATTGTCTTTCATTTCCACCGTATTTATATAAACTATCTGCATGGTCTGTTAATTCGTCCATGTTCGTTAATTCTTTTAATTCGTGATAGGCGGCACATGTCTATAAACGTAAGACATGACTGGTAGACTGTGATAAGCACAATTATTTGTTTTGATTAATTATATTTCACGAGATCCATTTTAAACAAACTTCTGATCACTAAATTAAACTTCTATTATACTGACGTTGACAACAACTAATGTGCCGAAATGTCATTAAATTCTGCACATGACTGAGAGTGCGTAGCATCTGATGTAGCGGATTTTAGAGGTGTAATTTGTTGGTGGACCAACTCCAATCGATGTACGGGCATAACACGTACATCGATTGTTGTTGGGAAGCTAATCTGAAAATTACACTTCTCATCTCTGCTTTACCACTCGCAGTAGGAGTTGGTTTCTTTCTAATATCTCCGTTTAGTATTCTATGGGAAGTGTTAGGGTTGACGTGAGCAACGTGCGTGGGCTTAGAGTGAATCTCTTCGCTGTGTATGTCCACCAATCCCGCTATAAACCAGCTGTCTTGGTGCTGAGTGAAAATTAATTTTCTTTTGTTAAAGCTTCATGTCCGTAAGCATTTAATCCACTACTGCTTTGTTTATAGAAGTCTAAACATGGATAGCAATTCAACTTTCAACGAATTTGATGCGCTATCCGACTCCATCTCAAGAATTGTATCCCCGTATCCTCGCACTGAAATCGATTTCAATGTACACAATTCTAATTGGCTTCGACATTCGGGCCAGACAACATCCGAAGGAAGGTTTGTTGAAATCTTTGCTGAGGTAAATAATCTGACCCAGCTAGTAAATGAGCCCACACGAGTACCTGACACTGGACCTGTTTCTCACATCTCATCCTGACAAACATTCTATTGACATTCTGTCACCTCTAGGCTCGTCTGACCATTGTGTTATATCAGCTAATTTCTCGTTATCGCCACAAACAGTTAGAGAACAAATTCCGAAAAGAACAGTCGATTGGAGAGGTCTAAACAACTTATTTACGAATTTTAACTGGTCACTATGCTTCCTCGATAGTGACGTGGATGCCGCTGCTGATATGATCACAAACATTCTACTGCTGGGTATGAGATCCTTCATTTCTCACAGAGTGAAGTGTATCAAGCCCAAAGCTAACGCATGGTAGGACTCGAGCTGTAAAGAGGCTACGGATATACAAAGCAAACCCTACTGAGGAAAACCGGAATAAGTTTAAACGGGCCAGAAATGACTGTAATGCAATTTTAAAACGTGTGAAATTCTCGTATGAGCAAAAGTTGAGGCAAAAAGTGCTACAATGTCCCAGCAAAAACTTTTGGTCATTTTTAAAAAACATAAAGAATTCCGCCTCGTCTTCAATTCCCACGCTCATGTACAATGACACCCAAGCTGTCACCTCATTAGACAAAGCGAATCTGCTTGCGGCGCAATTTGCAGCTAGCTCAAGACTGCCAGATTCCAATATGTCGCTACCTGTACTTGAGAGCGTTGATTTCACCATGGGACAAATTCACTTCCGCATTCGTACAGTTGCAAGAGTATTTAAAGATCTCGACTTGCACAAATCCGCTGGCCCGGATGGTATTCCCGCTATTCTTCTGCAGAGGTGTTCTTCTGCGCTGGCAAAACAACTGCGTAAGCTTTTTCATCTATCCTACTCTTTAGGTCTCTTTTACCAACTTGGTACCGACCCATAGCACTTACGTCCCTTCTTTCTAAGGTCATGGAAATGCTGATAAATCGTCAGCTTATGAAATATCTTGAATCGCGGAAGCTCCTTAATGACCGGCAGTATGTTTTTCGCAGGAACAGGTCCACTGGTGATCTGATAGCTTATCTCACCGAAAAGTGGACCCAATCTTTGCACAATGCAGGCGAAAACAAGATCGTTGCGCTCGATATTTCCAAGGCATTTGACAGAGTTTGGCATCAAGCTCTCTTGTCGAAAATGCGTGCCTATGGTGTCGATGAATCTCTTCTCCAATGGAACCGTTCAATTCAAGTTGTTTTGGATGGGTTCAAGTCTGATATCCACCAAATAAATGCTGGAGTTACCCAAGGCTCTGTTCTGCCTCCGACACTCTTTCTCATTTTTATAAATGACCTCTTGTCCGCTATTTCTAATCCAATCCATTCCTTCTCTGATGACAGCACTCTCAGCTTTTCATATTCGTTCCAAGACTCACGACCCCACCCTTCGGCCGTAGAATTAGAACGGCAGCGTATGATAAGCACATTCAATTCTGATCTTGACAGCATAATCAATTGGGGAAAGAACAACCGTGTGGAGTTCAATGCTTTAAAAACTCAATGCTGCCTCGTGTCACTCAAGCGAACCCTTTTTAATCAGCCATTATCCATGAATGGCACCTGTGTCGATGAAACCGGAAAGCTTTCCATCCTTGGTATGTGTATCAACACCACACTTATTTAGAACGATCACATATTTGAGTACGCCAAAAATGCTGCGAAATGTTTAGGTTTCCTCAATCGATGCAAGAAATACTTCACCCCTTCTGATTTGGCTTTCATTTATAAGGCGTATATACGCCCCAAACTTGAGTACAACGTTCATATCTGGTCTGGTGCCCCCAAAATCACCCTGCACCTATTAGATAGAATACAAAAGCGAGCGATAAAACTTATAGGAGACAACAATATTGCAGAGTCACTTGACTCGAACATGGACGTACCGTCTCGTCTCTATCCGTATTTTATCGCTATTTTAACAAACGATGCTCAAGTGTGCTTGCCAAGTGCATTCCGTCTCTCCATGAATTCACCCGCAATACCCGTCTCGCCAGGAATGCTCATCAGTTTACCCTTAGGCCTACTTTCGGACGCACAGTTAAATTTTGAGACTCGTTCATCTGCCGCACGACACGAATATGGAACGCTCTTCCCAGCCTAATATTTCCCCCAGAATACAATCCGCAGATATTCAAAACCAATGTGCACAGGTACCTCCTCTTCCTTTCTCCCTTGTGCGCGCGCAAGTTATATATAAAAAAAAAAGATATTCTGCACAACTGTTGCCATACAAAATGTGTAAGTTTTGAATGTAGTTCTGTCAAATAAATGAATCATGGATGAATTTTGAATGATGAAAATGGGCAATGAATATTTGGGTAACTTGAGATAAGTGGATATAGGATTTGCTGCGAGTGTATTTTACAATAACCAGTTATTGGTAAGTTCAGTCACATTGTATGTTCATATGGTACATTGCCCGGTGAGGATTACTACTAGCGTGTGTACGTCCTTGCGACTAAAGCCGATCAATGAGGTTGACCTCTTTTTTTTCCATCGGCTCGAAATATGATTCAGTCGTAACTTAGTGCCACTGATTTTTTGAAGTAATCTGCCAATGTACCCGCACTCGTCTTTGAGCCGTCGTATAGGGCGATTTCCCTCTCTGCTATTGCTACTTATTCCTTCCACTGTTCCCGGTCTGGAAGTACCTGAAAAAAGTCTGCAATGTGTAACACCTGCAAAGTGTTTTTTATATATTATATAATATATTTATATATTTTATAATTAACTTAATAAAATAATACACTTCGCATGTAAGGCTTACTCTTCCGTGTATTCTACTGTTATTGCAGTATGTGCAGGTGACTATGAGACATCGCCTGGGTGGATTAGGCTGTCGAATACTGATCATGGTATATATTGTTACGTTCTTAAGTTACTCAACCTGAGTTTACTCTACTACCTAATTAAGGCTAGACAATGCCCCTAGTCAATGGAAAAAGGCAGAAGCTATAATGGTACAAAAACCTTGGAAACCACCAACGGATAAAAATTCCATTACAAACATAGTTGCTTCGATGCCTCTTATCGTATAGTAAATTTCTCATCCGAAAAGATCTATGGGGACTATATATATGTTCATGAGGAAAAGTAATTCTGATCAATTTTCACTGCAATTAATAATACCGCGGATGAAAATGGCTGAAGCTGCCTTACGCCTGGGACTTAAGGTTTGCATTCCTATTATTTTACATCTATCGTCGTATTTAGGGAGTTTTTCGAAGGAATATAATTTACGGACATCTCGTGAAATTTGTCTGTACTCTTGCAAATCTGAGTTCTTGTGCATCATATGGGGAATCACAAATGATGGATGAGTATTCTAACTACGGTCTGACTAACGAAAAATTACACCCAAATCTTAAATCTCTTCTCATTTATGAAATTATCATAGAGAACTGGGGATGTAATTCGATATGCCGTAAAAATATTACATTTTTGAATATTCAGCTTTAGTCCATTGTTCTAGCACCATTCCGCTAGTGCATGGATATCCAATTGGAAGTTTTTGCAATCTGTTGAAGAATTTATAGATAAATTCAATTTAAAGTCGTCTGCGAATGTTAAAATTTTACAATATTTAAAAATTTCATGAGCATCGTTTATGAACAAAAGAAAGAGTACACATGGCTACCTTGTGGAACGCCCTATGTAACTTTTATTACTCGAGATCTAAAATTATCCATCTTTACCAATTGCTTCCTGTCCTTTAAGTAATTGGAAAACCATTCTAACATTGACGATGAAATCCCAAAGACTTTAGCTTGTTTAAAAGCAAACTGTGATGTACTTTATCGAAGGCTTTCAAGAAATCGGTGTAAAGTACATCAACTTGTAATTGATTTTCTAAATTTGTATTAATGTAATTTGAAAATAATGATAAAT
Source organism: Eristalis tenax (assembly GCA_905231855.2). Lineage (NCBI taxonomy): Eukaryota > Metazoa > Arthropoda > Insecta > Diptera > Syrphidae > Eristalis > Eristalis tenax. Next base: position 17,072,718 of record HG993125.1, on the reverse strand, counting down.
TAATTGTACATGACCTGCCCTGCATAAAGCCATGCTGGTTATTAGAAATAATTTCTTTTGGATTTACTAAATTCTCGTTTGCCATTGGAGTTCTTAATCGATTTCTATGACTCTTTTTATGAACAAATGACTCCAACCCAGAATTGATTTTATTCATAAATATATCACACTTACTTCTCAAATTGGGGGAATCCGACAAGTCATCCCAATTAAATTGATTTAGGTATTCATTCAGTGCAACAAAATTGCTCTTAGCGTGGCAGCCAAGAATGAATCAAGCCAATTTTTTGATGTTCTGCTCTGATGTGAACCGTATTTCTGTGAAGGCGTTCTGCATCGACCGGAACAAATGGTAGGCAGAAGGGGAAAGGTCTGGGCTATAAGGCGGGTGGGGTAAAACTTCGGATCGACTGTTTTCCAAATAGTTCTTAACCGGAATAGCATCGTGGGAACAACAATGGAAAAAAAGCAACAATGGAAAATTATTGCCTCCTATATTCCGGCCGTTTTCCGGCTACTGCTCTCTTCAAACGGATTAATTGTGTTCGGTAGCGTTGTCCATTGATGGTTTCACCCGGTTTTAGCAGTTCATAATACAGCACACCCTTCTGATCCAACCAAATACTGAGCATAACCTTCGCGTAATGGATATTCGGCTTTACCGTTGATTTGGCTGGTTGGCCGAGTTTCACATATGACTTTGTGCGCTTGGGGTTGTCGTAATTTTTCGTCACCAGTAACAATCCGAAGCAAAAATTAATTCCTTTTGTGGCGTTCCGGCAGCATTTCGGACATGCAAAACTGCCTGGATATTTAATATATCCAGCTGCTTTTAAACGCCTTGAAATAGCTGCTTGAGTGACAACCCAAGATTCTGCGAGCTCTTCGTATGTTTGGCAACAATCTTCATAGAGTAAAGCTTCCAGTTCTTCATCTTCAAACTCTTTTCGATGCTCAGGACGTTCATAGTCTTCCAAGCCAAAATCACCACTTTTAAGTCGTGCAAACCACTTTTGTCACGTTCGCTCAACTAGCGCATGTTCACCATAAACATCCACCAAAATACGATGACTTTCGGCAGCAGTTTTCTTCATATTAAAGTAATGAAGAAGAACTCCCCACAAAAACACTTGTTCAGGCACAGAGTTCGACGCTTCAAATTAATGATAAATCTAAAATGTGGTCTAAACTATTTCGAATACTGTTTATTTGAAATAACCTAAGAGATAAAATACCATCTCTTAACAAAGGCTTCGATTCATGAATAAGATTAAATGGGATTAAATGGAATTATCATCGCCATCCATGTGCCCCCAAATAACATCACCAATATTAAAATCCCCCAATATGCAATGTAATTGAATGGCTTCAATACGACTAACGACACTACTAATGTTATCAACGCGTCTTTTATACACATTGACAACACTTTGTGGTGGAACGTAGGAGATGAAAATAAACATCTGAAAACGGACGTCACCAACAAAATCAATAGACACATTGCCGATCAGTGTTTATGTTTTGATCTTTGCGACGAGCAAAGCAACTCCGTTTCTTTTAATGAATTTTTTTTATCTTATGTACCTTCGGGCAAAGTTATCTTGAAATTTATAAAATTTAATTTGTTTAACTCCGCGGTTGACATAACCCATTTTTATACATATAATGTCACCGTCCAAGGAATTGATTTAATTTCCTTAACCACGATTGTAGGTATCCACGTATTTGTAGGTGGTGAATTATAAGTCACTACATATGCATATTTTTCGGTTTTGTCCGGCCATACTTAGTATTTCTTTTATATTAGGTTCTGTTACCCTGTGTGTCGATTATTTTATTACATTGATAGTTTGTAATGTTCGTTATCCGAAACGTCTAGGGCGGGCCGCTAAAATTCCTACGTGGGTTCGAGAACCGGTGGTTGCGACTTTGACCATGGAACAGTATTATGTTTTTGTGTATCGCTGTTTCTGTTTCGATTCTGTGTTCTGTCAAATGTCGTTGTCGTGAATTTTACTTTGAATAATATTTATTTGATATTTTGATTGAACAAAGTTAATCTTAGAGTTTTTTTTTTTATTGAAGGAATATAATAATATATAATTTACGGACATCTCGTGAAATTTGTCTGTACTCTTGCAAATCTGAGTTCTTGTGCATCATATGGGGAATCACAAATGATGGATGAGTATTCTAACTACGGTCTGACTAACGAAAAATTTAACTTAGTATCAAAAATTACACCCAAATCTTAAATCTCTTCTCATTTATGAAATTATCATAGAGAACTGGGGATGTAATTCGATATGCCGTAAAAATATTACATTTTTGAATATTCAGCTTTAGTCCATTGTTCTAGCACCATTCCGCTAGTGCATGGATATCCAATTGGAAGTTTTTGCAATCTGTTGAAGAATTTATAGATAAATTCAATTTAAAGTCGTCTGCGAATGTTAAAATCTTACAATATTTAAAAATTTCATGAGCATCGTTTATGAACAAAAGAAAGAGTACACATGGCTACCTTGTGGAACGCCCTATGTAACTTTTATTACTCGAGATCTAAAATTATCCATCTTTACCAATTGCTTCCTGTCCTTTAAGTAATTGGAAAACCATTCTAACATTGACGATGGAATCCCAAAGACTTTAGCTTGTTTAAAAGCAAACTGTGATGTACTTTATCGAAGGCTTTCAAGAAATCGGTGTAAAGTACATCAACTTGTAATTGATTTTCTAAATTTGTATTAATGTAATTTGAAAATAATGATAAATTAATTGTACATGACCTGCCCTGCATAAAGCCATGCTGGTTATTAGAAATAATTTCTTTTGGATTTACTAAATTCTCGTTTGCCATTGGAGTTCTTAATCGATTTCTATGACTCTTTTTATGAACAAATGACTCCAACCCAGAATTGATTTTATTCATAAATATATCACACTTACTTCTCAAATTGGGGGAATCCGACAAGTCATCCCAATTAAATTGATTTAGGTATTCATTCAGTGCAACAAAATTGCTCTTAGCGTGGCAGCCAAGAATGAATCAAGCCAATTTTTTGATGTTCTGCTCTGATGTGAACCGTATTTCTGTGAAGGCGTTCTGCATCGACCGGAACAAATGGTAGGCAGAAGGGGAAAGGTCTGGGCTATAAGGCGGGTGGGGTAAAACTTCGGATCGACTGTTTTCCAAATAGTTCTTAACCGGAATAGCATCGTGGGAACAACAATGGAAAATATATAAATATATTCCGGCCGTTTTCCGGCTACTGCTCTCTTCAAACGGATTAATTGTGTTCGGTAGCGTTGTCCATTGATGGTTTCACCCGGTTTTAGCAGTTCATAATACAGCACACCCTTCTGATCCAACCAAATACTGAGCATAACCTTCGCGTAATGGATATTCGGCTTTACCGTTGATTTGGCTGGTTGGCCGAGTTTCACATATGACTTTGTGCGCTTGGGGTTGTCGTAATTTTTCGTCACCAGTAACAATCCGAAGCAAAAATTAATTCCTTTTGTGGCGTTCCGGCAGCATTTCGGACATGCAAAACTGCCTGGATATTTAATATATCCAGCTGCTTTTAAACGCCTTGAAATAGCTGCTTGAGTGACAACCCAAGATTCTGCGAGCTCTTCGTATGTTTGGCAACAATCTTCATAGAGTAAAGCTTCCAGTTCTTCATCTTCAAACTCTTTTCGATGCTCAGGACGTTCATAGTCTTCCAAGCCAAAATCACCACTTTTAAGTCGTGCAAACCACTTTTGTCACGTTCGCTCAACTAGCGCATGTTCACCATAAACATCCACCAAAATACGATGACTTTCGGCAGCAGTTTTCTTCATATTAAAGTAATGAAGAAGAACTCCCCACAAAAACACTTGTTCAGGCACAGAGTTCGACGCTTCAAATTAATGATAAATCTAAAATGTGGTCTAAACTATTTCGAATACTGTTTATTTGAAATAACCTAAGAGATAAAATACCATCTCTTAACAAAGGCTTCGATTCATGAATAAGATTAAATGGGATTAAATGGAATTATCATCGCCATCCATGTGCCCCCAAATAACATCACCAATATTAAAATCCCCCAATATGCAATGTAATTGAATGGCTTCAATACGACTAACGACACTACTAATGTTATCAACGCGTCTTTTATACACATTGACAACACTTTGTGGTGGAACGTAGGTGATGAAAATAAACATCTGAAAACGGACGTCACCAACAAAATCAATAGACACAGAGCCGATCAGTGTTTATGTTTTGATCTTTGCGACGAGCAAAGCAACTCCGTTTCTTTTAATGAATTTTTTTTATCTTATGTACCTTCGGGCAAAGTTATCTTGAAATTTATAAAATTTAATTTGTTTAACTCCGCGGTTGACATAACCCATTTTTATACATATAATGTCACCGTCCAAGGAATTGATTTAATTTCCTTAACCACGATTGTAGGTATCCACGTATTTGTAGGTGGTGAATTATAAGTCACTACATATGCATATTTTTCGGTTTTGTCCGGCCATACTTAGTATTTCTTTTATATTAGGTTCTGTTACCCTGTGTGTCGATTATTTTATTACATTGATAGTTTGTAATGTTCGTTATCCGAAACGTCTAGGGCAGGCCGCTAAAATTCCTACGTGGGTTCGAGAACCGGTGGTTGCGACTTTGACCATGGAACAGTATTATTTTTTTGTGTATCGCTGTTTCTGTTTCGATTCTGTGTTCTGTCAAATGTGGTTGTCGTGAATTTTACTTTGAATAATATTTATTTGATATTTTAATTGAACAAAGTTAATCTTAGAGTTTGTTTTTTATTGACTGAATAACAACTAAATTAATGTTATTAATTCGAGATAGAATTAAGAATTTTTAATTAAAATTGTAACCTGTAAAGTCAAGTGTCGGTATTTTATTTTTTTTTTTTTTGAGTGTATTTGGTAGTGTCTTTTTTGAGAGTGCTTGGATTGAAATCCAATCCAAATACTCGCAGTTCTAGAGGTAAGAAGCACGTTGAGCGGAAGGGCAACTGCGTGGCGCTCTAAGTAACTATCTTGAACTTACGGCCATTGACTGGCTGGCGTTCTTCCGCCCAACCCGTAGCGGGAGCGGCGATTTCGACAGTAACAATTTGGCACCCAAGGGGGGGCTAAATATTCGGACAAACATTGTGCCAGTATCATTGTAGCGAATACCGTAGAAGTTTTGTTTTGTGTATATCTTGTTTAGTTGAGTGTGGCTTATCACCTGGGTGGATAACTTTGTAGTCTGCTTTCACTCGCCTTATTAGTATTGTTGAGGGTAAATTGCACATCGACCTATCGATCTATTGTGTCCCCTATTCATACCTTTGCTATCTAAGGATCTGTTACGCGAAGATCGAAGAGACTTATCCTAGAGTATTCTCTCTAAGCCAGTTGCTTTTAGGAATCTGAGAAAGAACGCTGGTTAGTGACTTCAATTCTTCCTCTGATATAAGGTGCTTTGCCATTTGTGGGCAAGTGCCTCACAAAATTCCAATATATGTTCTTTAATTTCATTAGTTTCTTTGCAGAGACCTTCTTCTGATATTCCTAGTTTTCTTAGGTGGTCAATGAATATAGAGTGCCCAGTTGGGAAGCCTGTGAGGAAACGGAGGTCGTTTTCGATCATGATACATGCCTCAAACCTCTTCCGGTTATGTTTACCTTCTTCATGCCATGAGCGTTGTTCCAGGCATTCGCCCGATTTCCTCTTTCTAGTTCCCTGAACTCTTCCATGAGGACGTGATCTCCTACAGTGCACAATGGTTCGGAGCCTATAAAAGGTTCCGATGCTCCTTTCCTTTTGGAGTCGGCTATTTCATTGCCTTCTATCCCTATATGGCCAGGTATAAACAAAGTTTTACTCTGTAACTCCTGCTCAGTTTCCTCAACACCTGTAGACATTCGTACACGCGCTTGGATATTATGATATAGGAGTCTAGTGCCAGGATAGTGGCACGACTGTGCGACATTATTACTATGTCGCAGTTGGTATAATTCCTAATAGCGAGGGATTCGGTCATTTCATTGCCTTCTATCCCTATCCGTCCAGGTATAAACAATGTTTTACTCTGTTACTCCTGCTCAGTTACATAAGCTTCTGTAGACATTCAAACGCGATCTTCGGTTTGATGATATAGGAGCCTAGTACTTTATTGCTATGTCGCAGTTGGTATATTTCCTGTCCAGATTGATCTGAGCGCATCTGTCTATGGTATAGACTTCCGCTTGAAAGATGTGGGAGCGCTTGCTTGGGTTCGTAGTAACACTATCTAAACACACGACTATGATCCAAAAGCATATCTTTAGGGATGCACTTCTTATTACTTCGAATATTTCCAATAAAGTCAATTTTCTTGAATTTTCCCCACACCTTCACAGGTTGTAAGAAATTGCCAGCAACAGCAGTTCTCCCTCTGGATTGGTACTTGGTTGTTAATTGGATCATCACTATTTCCCAGGCTGCGATGGTACGATTTAGCGATGGTACGATTATCCCCATATCCCGAATGGGATATATTTTCTGAACTTTGCCGTTCGATTCGTTTCGTTTGATCGTCAAATCATATAAACCGACTACAAAATCGGGTAGCTACATCGTTGCTCTGAATACTGGATTCATGTTGGATTTCCACAACTCTTCTGCATGCAGCATGTTGGCGTGAATATAATAATTTATAAGTATGTGCTTACAGTTTGCTCCTAACTCGCTGCAGTATGAAGAAATGATTACTGACTGACAATAATGATATATCTTATTTCATATATAATTTCATACACTGAACGAAACAATAGATCTACGTGAAATTACTTCGCTGCCAAGCTAAACATCGCTCTCACCCATAATTTATTATATTATATATATCCTCATATACCAATCAGTTTCAAAATTGACACAGCTTGACAAATCCTACAGTAAAGCTCAGCATTACTCATTCCATCAGTCGTGCAAAAGACCCCGAGGCACTTAAACTGCTCCACCAGCTTCAATGGGACTCCGCTAACCTGTAGAAAGCATTGAACAGGCGTTCAACCTCCGTTTTGTCCACGTTGGTCTTCACACTAAGTCCTTCTCAAGTACCCTTCTGAAAAGCTGGTCGGTTGTACTTCTACCGGGATAAAAGCCGCACTGTTCATCCCCCATCCTGGGCTCGACGATGGCTCTAGAACGCGCTTCCAAAACCGTACCCTGTTCGGTATTTAGCAGCTCCGAAAAGTGGTGGTTCCATCTGCGTAAGATGTCCACCTCATTCGAAAGCAACCCACCATCCTTGGATTTGACTCTTTTGATGATGTTCAATTTCCTTCTTCCGAGTCGGCAAATGGTTTGCTAGAACACATTTTCCGCAGATCTATGGGCGTATCCAACTTCTCGCCGAACTCCTTTAAAGACGACCCTACAGCTGCTCGCAAAAAAATTGCAAGTTCTTCGCACCTCAGTGTACCGGTCACGAGATGCACAGTCCCCCAAGAGTATCCAGTCTTTGTACGTCTTCTTCTTCTCTCTGATGGCTCCTTGAACTTCGGGCTTGAACTTCAGGCGTTCTTTTCCAATCACCAACCGCCATTCCAAGCCGCTTCACTCCGCAAACATCCCGCGCAGAGGCAATGAGAGCTACTGAAAAAAGTAGGCATTCTTCCTCTACACGCGATGGAACAGTTGGAAGTCGCCCAAGCCATTCAGATATGTGCCGCACAAAATTTAGCCGCAACTTACAGTTCTGTAATTACTCCCACCGTATGCTCGTAACCCCTCTTGGTTGAAGACTCTGACGATATCATGTGGATGCCCTTGTGTGGAAAGAAGGTGTTCATTATAGACATGCCATTTGCACAGTAAAAGTCATCCACACCCACGTGGGCATTGAAATCGCCCATCAGGATATAGGAATCCATTTCCGCTACCCTTTCCAAGGTAGCATCAACTTCATCCAGGAATGCCGCATCCGACTCTAGATTTGGTGCATATACCAGCACTAGAGCCAAAGTTGACGTTGCAAGCTTGAGCTTTGAGACCCCGACTCTCCCTCCAATACCCTACCTGCCAACCTGGGACTTGTGAGTAGCCCCACTCCCGCCTGTGCAGACATTTGAGGTGCAACTCCCGACAGGAAGAGTTTCCACCCGTAAAAACGGTCCGCAGTTCTAGATCCCCTTTGATTCGTCGAGGAAATACCCATGATAAACAAACCCTCCCGAAAAGCACAGAACACAGGATCGTGGCATACGACAACGAGTACGGAACCTACAGACTTTGGAAACCCTGAACACGACTTGTCATTAAGAGCAGGGATGTAAAATTTGGGAACGATGAGTTGAATCACACGTAAAATGCAAATGGGTTTTTAAAACCAAATTTAATACAGATGATTCAGTGGAGCGGCAAAAGGCAAGGCTGCTGGCACAGGGGTATGACCAAATTCCTGAACTTGACTATACGGATACTTACACCCCTGTTACAGCGTATAGACGTATTCTCAGCGTATCTCAACAGAAAACTTTATGCTGAAACAGAAAACTTGATGGATAAGCCGGATGGTTTTCAGAAGGATAAAACCTTATGAAAAGCAACATACGGGCTCAAACAGTCAGGTCGGCAAAGGAATTTAAGTTTGGATAGAACCTAAGATATTCCAGACATCTTACTTATTGTGAAAGACCTTTCGTAGTACTTCGAGGATCCTAGACGTCAGCACTGGATTGCAGGACTGAATGTCTGTAATTGCTAAATCTGCTAAAATTATTTACAGAATAATTTTACAGAACCATAAACTCCAATCTTACTCAGACTCAAGTTGGACTGGAAACATTGACAACAGAAATTCTCAATCCGGGTTTGCCTTAATTTATGCTGGCGGAGTGGTACATTGGGAATCCAAAAAGCAATGCATCGTCGCGACCTCTAGTACAAAGGCCGAGTATATCACCCTATCTTAAGTGGCAAAGCAGGCGGCATATCTTCGAAATATAATGATGGAGCTCAAGTTGCACGACAGATATCGTTATATCTTCTGCGATAACCAAAGTGCCAAACATATCGCTCATGACAAGCTAATCAAGGAAGAACAAAATACATAGATGTCAGATATCACCTTGTAAGGGAGGATATTGCTGAGAACATCATCAAAATCAGTTACCAATCCCGAAGACAGGATAGCGGACGCGATGACAAAAACATTACCGCAGCAGACGCATTAGAAGCATTTCAAAAATATGGGCGTGATAATTTGATTGTGAAATTAATTAATTAATGAATAGTTGTCATCATTTCGTTTTTGTAACAAGTAAAGTAAATCAAAACAATATTTCTTTATGTTTAATAACTTTATGTGTAATAATGAAAGCACCTAACGATTATGAAGTTGAGCGAAGGTGTTGGAAATCCATACCCACACAACATAGCAGCACCGTATTGTTGCATTATACATGGCAACTGTCATACTCGTTAGCTGTCACTTCTCCTTTGTCCTTCTAGTGAAACTAACGTGTTTCTTTTTTCTATAAAAAAAAATTCCGCTGATAGTTAAAACACAACAACTTATGTCACTTAAGCTAATATATTCATTTGAAAATCGTTGCTTTAAAACAGCTTAAGTTGCTGATATTGTATTTTACCAGCCCGGTTATAAATTCTTAGATACGAAAAAAGAAAGGAATTGTTGGCAATATTTATTGCAATACATTATTTCATCATCCTGGATTCTATACTTATTTTTAAAGAAAAAAATGTGTACAACTTATTTCGCTCGTATCGCAAAATGACAAAAATAGACATAAGCCGTTTTAACTTATTGCCACAGAAATATAAGTAATTAACACCGCTTATCCTACACGTTTCGCACAAAATTGCTTCCCACCCTTTTAGACTTGATAGCTGTATCCACTCCGTCACTAGTATTACTGTTTGGACAATTATCATTTGATGTTTGTGACCATGATCTCCTGTTCTGTACTAAATCATACTTTCCAGAAATGTTATCCAAGACTCTTTTGTTGACCTTGTGTGTCGTTTAACCCTTCTGCCAATGGATGTTTTAAAACCTTCCCATCAATGGAATAGTTCCGGCTGGACCTTCATGCATTTTGTATGAAAATTTATGGAATTCAATGAAATATTTGAAGTTTTTTTTGTTATTTTCATTTGCACATATGTGGCATTTGTGTAACTGGATACTGTATTCTAAACAGACAGGCTCTTCGCAGGCACTGCATCGAGATTTTGTTTTTGTTTTTTCTTTTGTATGTTGTAGTTTATTTTGCTAATTCTACATGACTTTTTCTGGCCTATTGCTGTCTGACTGCCGCTGATCTGTATAGTTCTATTTTGCAAAGGTTCTCAGAAGGAAGATTCGATGCCATTTCGAACGGATTATTCTATTATCCTTGGATTCTTCATCCTTGATGCGATCGAAGGGGTCACTAAATACTCAATCGAAGAATGTAACAATTCTACATTGGTTTTGTTCGTAGCACTCACATCATTTACTTTTTTGTAAATTATGAATTATGCTAACGCTGCGACATCCAACATGTTGTAGAGCAAAGGCAATAGCCATCGCTTCGTCGGTCGTTTACATGTATTTCCTTCCAACATTTGATCCATGACGTCGACGCCAACGTCATGTATGTTACAAAACAGAATTGCTTGTGGCTCTCTTGCTATTCCAACCAATTCGGTGTCATAGTGAACTATAGAATTACTGCTTAAGATTTGTTCGGCATGTAAAACACTGCTGCGACATTAGCTGTAAATCCAAAGGTAGTTGATTGTGTTGAGCGACTACGATCCAAAAGCATATCTTTAGGGATGCACTTCTTATTCCTTCGAATATTTCCAATAAAGTCCAGTTTCTCGAAGTTTCTCCACACCTTCAAAGGTTGTAAGAAATTGCCAGCAACAACAGTTTTCCCGCTGGATTGATACTTGGTTATTAATTCGATCATCACTATTTCCCAGACTACGATGGTACGATGTAGCATTATCCCCATATCCCGAATGAGATATATTTTCTGTACCTTGCCGTTCGACTCGTTTCGTTTGATCGTCAAATCTTTTAAACCGGCTTATATTACAAAATCGGGTAGCTACATTGTTGCTCTGAATACGGGTTTCATGTTGGTTTTCCACATCTCTTCTATGTGCAGCATGTTGGTGTAAATATAATAACTTACTTCCGTATAAGTATGTTGTTACCAGTTTGCTTCTAACTCGCTCCAGTTAAGTAATAACAATAATGATACGCTGGAAAACGCTGGTTAAGTTTCCGAATTCTCTCAAAGATCAATTCAATAGTCGCTTTTTTGTGAATGTCCAGAGTCGAGTGTTGCCACGGTAAGTTGACCATCATTTATAGAAGCACTTTTTGTGAGACCTGTAGTTTCTTAATGTGGCACATTGCACAATTTCCCCATACTTGGCATCCATACAACAATATAGCTTGGAAAATTACTTTATGGATAATAATTTTGTTTTCGATTGAGAGTTCCGATTTTCTGTTAATGAACGGATATAATATCCTGGTTGCAATAGATACCTTATTTAAGGTTTGCGTTATGTGGGAACTACAAGTTAGTTTTGCACCTATATACATTCCTAAGTATTTAACTGAATTTGACCAGGTAATGTATTTTCCGTTTATCTGTAACTGCCCATTAGGCAGAAAACAGGCTTTTCTTTTCCTAGTGTAGAAAATGGCTTGAATCTTTTCTTCATTCAATTTTACTTGTCACTTATTGCAGTATTCATAGAAAATACTCATCGCATTATTTAAATTCCTCTCAATGTCAAGAGCGAATACATAAGATGAGAATATTGCTACATCATCAGCGAACATAGCTGTTTCACAATTATATAATGACGGAAAATCTGACATGAATACATTATATAACACTGGCGCGAGAACTACGAATAATTTTACATATAAAAGGTGAAAAATTGAAATTTATCATTTTGTATATAAGCCCAAACGGTGTCGAAGGCTTGTTCAATGTCCAGCAGGATCATTCCAGTAGACTTTCCAACTGAACGACATGTTTTAATATGGTTACAGATTGTTAACATTTGGTGTGAAGTACTGTGGAATTGCCTAAATACAAATTGTTCTCTAGGGAAAAGATTATGTTGTGAAATATGCCTCGAGAACTTTTCTTTTATATCTACCTTTTCATATATCTTGCTTAGAGAACTTAATAAGCTTATTGGTCTATAACTTTCGGGTCTATTAGGTGGTTTACCTGCTTTCAAAATTGGAATGACCTTTGCAATTTTCCACACATCAGGGAAATGTTCTACCTTAAGGCAAGCGTTTAAAACGAATGCTAAGTAACTATTACTAAATATTATGAATTCAATGTCTTCAACAGAAATGTACTCACTTGATGACGGTTGTCTAGAATTGTTGTCTAACAAATTTTGAATAGCAGTGTTGACAATAGTTTTGGTATTGTAGTCTCCTAAATTAGCTGAAATCATGTGATTTTTTGCAAAATTAGAAGCAAGTGCATTTGCGTTGTCAACGTCAGTACAAAAGGTATTGCTTGCTTCTATAAGAAAGGGCAGATGTTTGTTCTTGTTTCTTATTACTTTTGTAATGTTCCAGAACTTGAGTTTTTTTTTTTTTTTTTGAGAGAGAAAGTAGTTTCGTGTTCCACCTAGAGTTTCTATGTTAAAAAATCTTTTTCGACATTAGATTATTCAAGTGTGAAATTTGATATTTGAAAAAAGGTTGTCGGTATCGTTCCCAATATCTTCGGGCGGCATTTCTTATTTTGATTAGTTCCAAAATGAAGGAAGGAAGTTTAATAGAAGAAGGTTTTATGGGGATTTTAGGGATGCTTCGTTCTGAAGCGCTTACAATTTTTTCGGTAAAGCTAGATATAATCGAGTCAACATCGTCTTTACAATTTATATTCTCTAAGTTCTCAGGAATGCCTTGAAGTTTAGATGTTAACGCAGATCGAAAACAAATCCAGTTTCCCTTTGTGAGATCTTGTACATACTGCACTTTATTAACGCAGGTTCTTAGAAGTTGACACATAACCCGTCGATGATCTGAGCTCAGTTCGTTTAAGGAACTATAAGAATAATATATAAAGGTACATTGGAAATAAAAAAGAGAATTGAGGGATTACCACGAGAGCCTGGGTAATATGTGGGGTAGGAGGGTATATCACAGAAATAGGTACAGTAGTTGACAGATTAGACAAAATATTTACCCATTTATTGGCTCTTAAGCAACCCCAATCTCGATGTCTACAATTTAAATCTCCTCCAATTAGAAACTCACCATCGAGTGTAAATAATTTGTGGAGATCATTCTTAAGTCCGGACTTTTTATCGGACGTTATTTTCCCACCATGGAAATAAACACAATAAACCTTAATTACCCTATCATTAGTTAAATTAACCTCAATTCCCAAATTGAGAAACCGGCTGACGTGGTGTGGGCAGAGATGGAAAGTCTTGGAGAGAAGCAAGAGAGATCTGCTGTTTCGTAAGAGCGTGCTCACTGAAATTTTTCAGCTGCACTCGTTGTTTCTGGTTTCTGAATCTATCCTGTAGCTCAATGAATTTATTAACCATTGCAGTTCGCGCACTTCGGAATCGAAACATTTTCACAGCTGATTGTTTTGTGTGGACCAGCACAATTGGCGCAGCGTGTTTTGGCGTGACAGTGCTTTTCACCGTGCCCGAACATCTGGCAAATTATGACATTGAGTTAACTTGCCTTTAAATTTTCGCTTTTAAGGTCAGGGGAGAAAAATTGGGAATTTCCACTTTTAAATTTTCCGGTTACTTTGTTGAAAGATTCAATAGAATTGCACATTACTTTAATGTCAATTGAAATTATTTTGATGCAGTAGTCAGATATGTTCAATGATTTCCCTAACTGGTGCACATAATCACTAGATTTATTTAGGACTTTAATAGGTGGAACAAATGTTTTTGGATTAGAAGTGTTTGGCGAAATTATTTTGTCCATCTCAACAAAATCACTATCGGGATGTGTTTGAGAGACATTACAGAAATTAGTGCTGGAGTTATCTTTGGATACACTATTTTTTTTTCATGTTTTTAAATTTTTTATCCGAGGACAATGGATCGTCCCGGGGGTTTGACGATCTATCACGTTTCGGAATTTTGAGATTACGAGGCGACTGTTCGGATGACATACGCAAGCAAAAGCTCGGGCTAGACTGGCCTTTAAAAAGTTAGTGAAAAGGCTTAAACCGTGGATACGTAGACACTTATTAAATACAGGTGTACATAAAAACAAACTGAGAATTAATTGTATGAAGAGTCCTGGTAATACAGTGTTAAGAAGAATATATACAAAATTTAATGAACTCAAGAATGAAATGCCGCTTTGTCGTGATACCTACAGTATTACAAGTTGATGGTCGCGATGTATCTGACCGTCTTACAATAGCTGATGCTTTCATCACCTATTTGACTTCTATAGGCCACAGTACGCAACCTTGTCCCCTACAACCGACTTGCTCCGTGTGTCCGCCTATCTATGGATGTATTGATTGTATGGATCTGATGGTAGTTCTAGTTTCGTCCTTGAAAATATTGCATGTTTTGTAGTTTATGTTTTGGCTGACATTTTTAATCGTTGTGTTTTTTCGTGTATTTTTCCGGTCTTAAATGTACTGACATTATCCCATCATATAAAAAAGGTTCTGCTACTAAAATCCTAAACTATAGGCCTATCTAACTCCTCCCAGTTCGAAGTAAAGTATTCGAAAAACTTGTGAAAAATATAATCGTGAAATATTTAGATAACACTGAAATTGTTAGCCCGGTCCAATTTGGATTTCAAAAAGGAAAGTCCACAGAAGATGCTCTTTTGAAGTTTTGCTCTGAGATAATGTTTATCCTCGACGAGAAAAAAATTTACCGTTGGTTTATTTATCGACATTACCAAAGCGTTCGATATGGTAAATCAAGATTTCTTATTGAGAAAATAGGAGAAAACAGGATTCCGTGGTTTAATCCTAAAATGGTCAGGTCATACCTTGGAAATATGTCCCAGACAGTGAAGTTAGGTGGGATTAAAAGCAAAGCAAAAAAAAAAAAGTATTAATTTAGGCGTACCTCAGGGTTCTGTATTAGGACCAATTTTATTCCTGGTATACATGAATTCTCTACTCGATCTGTATTTCAAATTTACACCAAAAGCTTTTTCCGATGATATATGTTATTCTTACGGCCTGAACAATAATTTGGTTTTGGTTTCCGGTATAAATTGGGATCTAAACTTAAGAAGGCATTGGTTTGCTAAACATAACCTAATTATAAGCTGTAAGACTAAAATCATGCTCTACATTATTAATTGTCCTCGTCGCACAAACTTGATGTTAATTTGTACTTCCATGCTCCTAGATGTGAGAGATACAGGTGAAATATTTGCAGTTGTACATCTGGTTTACGTTTTCAAATTGTCTGTACTAGTCAAAACTGTAGTGATGAAGTACACTTGGTCACTTTTACTATTTGCGTAACGTATGTCCAATGCCGGGTTTAAAAATGATATACTATGGAATTTTCCGTTCAAAGCTGCAATATGGTATTGCTTGTTGGGGTGGTGTACATCGTAATATAATACTACCACTGTTAACTTTATAAAAATATATCGTGAGAAAAATTTGCCGAGAATCTAGTACACATCCTAGTTTTGGTCTGTCCATGTTCGTCATCTATATTGTTTTAAGGTGTTAAAATTGTTTTTTATGAAGTCTGGTAATCTTAATTTTCGTTTAATTTCAAATTATAATTTGCGTAGAAACCTCTCAAACATGTCATCTATTCAAACTTGCGTAATTTCTTTTCCATTGTCTCTAATCGACTGTTTAATAAACTCCCACAATCAATCAGAAGATTACAGATGTTGCTTATATTTAATAAACATGTAAAAATCTGGCTTTTCCTCCATAATTATGATAGCTTAGAGTCTCTTTAGTTTGTTTATTTATTTTGGCAGCAATTTTACAATCTTTGCTTGTACAATTCTTGTATACAGAGATTCGGTTACATTACGATACTACTAGAATATTAATACAAAATTCTTAAATAATATGTTATATACACAATTTGAAGGAAAAACCACTAAAAAACTTTCATTATCGCTGGAGGGAAGAGAGAGGCGAATTTACAACTTGATTTCCAAAATTAAACGCAGTTACCTCAAAGAGGAAGGTAGGTAATTAAGTAATAAAAACAAAATTATCACATTATTAAACATTTATATTGAATAAATAAATAAATAAATAAATAAGTAACTAAATAAGTAAATAAATAAATAAATAAATAAATAAATAAGTAAACAAATAAATAAATAAATATGTAGATAAATAAGTAATTTATCTATTGCACTTATTAAGAAGCTAGATTTGAAATCAAGTTATTGTCAGAAGATTGGCATGAAATGTTTGTAGTTAAGTTTTTCAATTCTAGATGTAACCATTTCTATGTTCGCTATTTTATGAAGTACCTCGGTTGAGAAAAGCCATGCTAAATTAAAAATCATTCTCAAAACTTTGTTTTGAGATGTCTGAAATCTGCGCAGATGACTCTTTGCACACTTTCCCCATACCCATCCATAAAAAATTATGGCTTGGAAAATAGCCCTAAAAATTAATAACTTATTTTGAATGTCCAGTTGTGAGTTTCTGCAAATGAATGGGTGAGATTCACTGTGAGATTCACTTTTTTGACAATTTCTTGTACATGTAGATTGAAAGTTAGACGTTTGTCTAAATAGATGCCTAGATACTTTACACTGGACTTCCACTCAATCTAAACGTCGTTGAGTACAAGGTTCTTGCTACGAAGTAAACAAGCTTTTCTCTTACGAGTAAAGAAAATAGCTTGGGTCTTCGGAGCATTAAATTTAATTTTCCAGGTATTACAATAAGCTTCAAAAGTATTTATAGCTGATTGCAAGTTAGTGTCAACATTGAAACCAATTGAATGGGATGAATAAATACATGTGTCGTCAGCATATAAGGCTATATCGCAGTTAGAAAAACTTTACAGATCAGAGGTATATAAGTTAAAGAGGACTGGGCCAGACAGATTGACCTGCGTCAATTTGTTTTTCTTCAGAAAGGAGCTTATTGATAAACACCATAAAACTTCGTGATGAAAGAAACGACTGTATGATCTTTATAAGGTAGATTGGGAGATTGACACTTAGTAACTTATGTAACAAACCATTATGCCAGACAGTATCAAACGCTTTCTCTAGGTCCAACACTATCATGCCAGTACTATTGCCATCTGAAAGATTATGCTCAATATCCTTTGTGATGCGATGTACTTGGTGAATAGTGCTATGAGAGGCTCTAAAACCGAATTGCTCTGGAGGTAAGATTTCATTTTCATCAACGAAAGACATTATTCTGTTTTTAATCACTTTTTCGAGATACTTACTAATAGAGCCTAGTAGGCTAATTGGCCTATAACTGCTGGGTAGATTAGGCGGCTTACCGGGTTTTAATATTGGAATTATCTTCGCGGACTTCCAATTTTTAGGGAAGTAACCCAATTTTAGACAGCTGTTAAAGATATCTGTTAGCTGGATGAAAGCGGAGTTAGGAAGATTTTTGAGGCAGATGTTTTTGATACCATCGAAACCAGGGAATTTCCTGGTTTTCAGTTTTCGTATAATATCTTTCAGTTCTGTGGGTGTTACTGAACTGATATTACTTGATAACGTGTGCGAGTTAAGATGGTTAACTGATTGTTCGACAGAGGATTGTATATTATGGGGTGTAATGATATTGCTAGCAGTTGAATAGTTTTCTGAAAAGTTGTTAGCTAGTGCGTTAGCCTTTTCACTGCATGAAAGCATAACTGAGCTCCCAACCTCAAGTGGAGGAATGTAGTTGTGCTTTTTCTTTATAATTTTTGCTAAGAGTATATTCCAGAACGGTTTTCTAGCTTTATCTAAACATTGAAGCCTTTCATTCCATGACTGGTTCCTAAAGTTGTTAATTGCATATTTAACTAATGCATTAATTTTTTTGTATTCTCCTAGGTAGATCTCGTTTCTCGTGCGGCTCCACCTGGATCTGCACTTATTTCTTAAGGTTATCATCTGTCGAATGTAAGGTGGAAGAACGCTTTGTGAATGAAGTGCTGTGTTTTTCTTTGGCACTGAACTCTCAATACTTTCCAATATAGCATTAGTAAACGTGTTAACATTTTGGTCAAGGTGAGATTCACATGTACCTTAAACTAGACTATTTGCCAATTTTATATTTATCTGTCTTTTAAATACATTCCAGTTTGCCCTTTTGAAGTCAAAGATTTGATTTCTACCATGCACTGGAGAAAATAATAATGTACATTTAACAGGCAAATGATCAGAACTTAGTTCGTTAAGGGTTAGAGGAGAGCTGAAGATCAGGAATGTTAGTTAGGAAAATACTAATGTGGATGGATTCCAGTTACTTTTTGAAGGGTGCGTTGAGTTTAGATCTGCAAGAATGTTACCACATGTGTTAGCTCTAGTCCACCCCCAATGTCTATGCCTGCAGTTAAAGTCAACGCCTATTAGGTACAAATCATTATTACTTAGTAGTCAACTTATCATTTCGAACATAAATACGCTTTTGTGGTGTGGGCCTTACGAACGGGAAATAACTACTGTATATTTTCAATGGCAAGCCATTATCAAAGGGTACTTCAATACCAATTGTTTCAATAAATTTCTTACTTATAAATGGAAGTAAGTTGTGTTTAATTGAACGTTTAACTACTATGGCAACACCGCCACCACATATCTCTTCCCTGTCCAGACGATAGGATATATAGTTTCTGATAGGAGAGCTAAATCGATATTATACATATTAAGAAAAGAGGTAAATGCTAATTGTTTTCCTCGAATGCTTCTAGCATTCCAACAAATAATATTTAAGCTACTACAATTCATTTCCTGGAGTTATACAAGTACTTAATTGCAAGTTGAGTGATGGTATTAAATTGTTCCGCCTTGGGGGTGCAGTTGCTGAGCAAAGTGATCATCTATGCACGGAGTGCATTTATCTCCTCTAATGAAAAAAGCTCTTCGCCGCTCTTTACATTATTGTTGTTGGTAGCAGTGGACCATACATTTGATGTTGTGCGCTTGTTGATAGGTGCGGGAGCAACGCTTGCAGCTGCCTTATGGTCCGATGGAAGAGAGGGAAAATCCATGACGTTTGCTTCGAATGTTGGTTGTACGTTTTTAACACGATGGTTTTTGTTTTTGGCCGAAAGCTTTTCCCTCATTTCTTGAAAGCTTTGATGGCTCACACAATTAAGATCGGTAGATTTGTGGGTTCCATTGCAGTTGGCACATTTTATGTTTTTGGAGTTACATTCATTAGTCTTGTGACACTCGGAGCAGATAGCGCAATGAGTCTTGATGTGACAATTTTTTTCCCCGTGCCCATACATCTGGCTATTGTAGCACTGCGTAATTCAGTTAAGTTGCCTTCTCGAGAAATCCCATTTTACTTGATTTTTGTACACAGATCTATAGTTTTTTTTTAAGTTCTGCTAGTCGTATAGATCCAACTTCAAGGAATACTAAATAAAACACATCGTTGAAAAGTTCATATTGTTTTTTGATGAGCTTAATATTTTGACACTTCAGACCGAGTGACACTAGTTCAGTTAATTCGCAGTTAATTTTTATTCCAATGCTTATTTTCTTCAGACAATAGTTTTCAATTTTAATTTCCCGAAGTAGAGCATGTACACCACTCGCACTTTTATAAAGAACACACACAGAAGGAATTTTATCCTTTTTGGTGACAGTGGCTCGACTTAACACTTCTTCTGGTTCAATGTCCGAGATGTCCGTATCTGGATGGGTTTGTAGAGGCAGGCAGGGGTCTAATAATCTCTAAAACCTCTTTTGAGGTCTTTCGTGGAAGACATATAGTCTTCAACATTAGGTGACCGGCCGCGTTTGGGAATCTTGGTTTGACTGTTATGAACGATCGCTTAAGGGAGAGAGTCTTTCTCGGTTAAAGCTCCGAACAGAACTGAAGAATGTCTTGCTTCTATAAGAAAGGGCAGATGTTTGTTCTTGTTTCTTATTACTTTTGTAATGTTCCAGAACTTGAGTTTTTTTTTTTTGAGAGAGAAAGTAGTTTCGTGTTCCACCTAGAGTTTCTATGTTAAAAAATCTTTTTCGAAATTAGATTATTCAAGTGTGAAATTTGATATTTGAAAAAAGGTTGTCGGTATCGTTCCCAATAAAAGCTAGATATAATGGAGTCAACATCGTCTTCACAATTTATATTCTCTAAGTTCTTAGGAATGCCTTGAAGTTTAGATGTTAACGCAGATCGAAAACAAATCCAGTTTCCCTTTTTGAGATCTTGTACATACTGCACTTTATTAACGCAGGTTCTTAGAAGTGGACATATAACCGGTCGATGATCTGAGCTCAGTTCGTTTAAGGAACTATAAGAATAATATATAAAGGTACATTGGAAATAAAAAAGAGAATTGAGGGATTACCACGAGAGCCTGGGTAATATGTGGGGTAGGAGTGTATATCACAGAAATAGGTACAGTAGTTGACAGATTAGACAAAATATTTACCCATTTATTGGCTCTTAAGCAACCCCAATCTCGATGTCTACAATTTAAATCTCCTCCAATTAGAAACTCACCATCGAGTGTAAATAATTTGTGGAGATCATTCTTAAGTCCGGACTTTTTATCGGACGTTATTTTCCCACCATGGAAATAAACACAATAAACCTTAATTACCAAATTGAGAAACCGGCTGACGTGGTGTGGGCAGAGATGGAAAGTCTTGGAGAGAAGCAAGAGAGATCTGCTGTTTCGTAAGAGAGTGCTCACTGAAATTTTTCAGCTGCACTCGTTGTTTCTTGTTTTCTGAATCTATCCTGTAGCTCAATGAATTTATTAACCATTGCAGTTCGCGCACTTCGGAATCGAAACATTTTCACAGCTGATTGTTTTGTGTGGACCAGCACAATTGGCGCAGCGTGTTTTGACGTGACAGTGCTTTTCACCGTGCCCGAACATCTGGCAAATTATGACATTGAGTTAACTTGCCTTTAAATTTTCTTTGATAACTCCAATTTATTTGGGTGTGAAGAATGGATGTATATCGCTTCTTCAAATCTTGCAGTTTGACGGAACCATTTTCGAGGGAGACCAAGTAGAAAGTGTCGGTGTAGAGCTCATATTTTTTTTATTATTTTTTTAAATGCAAATGAGGCACTTGAGGCCAATGCTAAGCAGTTCAGATTTGAGCAAGTTGACATTCATATCTCCCGCGCCGTATGAAATAACTGAAAGCTTTTTCGCTTTTAAGGTTAGGGGAGAAAAATTGGGAATTTTTACTTTTTAATTTTCCGGTTACTTTGTTGAAAGATTCAATAGAATTGCACATTACTTTAATGTCAATTGAAATTATTTTGATGCAGTAGTCAGATATGTTCAATGATTATACTAACTGGTGCACATAATCACTAGATTTATTTAGGACTTTAATAGGTGGAACAAATGTTTTTGGATTAGAAGTGTTTGGCGAAATTATTTTGTCCATCTCAACAAAATCACTATCGGGATGTGTTTGAAAGACATTCCAGAAATTAGTGCTGGACTTATCTTTGGATACACTATTTTTTTCCATGTTTTTAAATTTTTTATCTGAGGACAATGGATCGTCCCCGGGGCTTGACGATCTATCACGTTTCGGAATTTTGAGATTACGAGACGACTGTTCGGATGACATACGCAAGCAAAAGCTCGGGCTAGACAGGCCTCTAAAAAGTTAGTGAAAAGGCTTAAACCGTGGATACGTAGACACTTATTAAATACAGGTGTACATAAAAACAAACTGAGAATTAATTGTATGAAGAGTCCTGGTAATACAGTGTTAAGAAGAATATATACAAAATTTAATGAACTCAAGAATGAAATGCCGCTTTGTCGTGATACCTACAGTATTACAAGTTGATGGTCGCGATGTATCTGACCGTCTTACAATAGCTGATGCTTTCATCACCTATTTGACTTCTATAGGCCACAGTACGCAACCTTGTCCCCTACAACCGACTTGCTCCGTGTGTCCGCCTATCTATGGATGTATTGATTGTATGGATCTGATGGTAGTTCTAGTTTCGTCCTTGAAAATATTGCATGTTTTGTAGTTTATGTTTTGGCTGACATTTTTAATCGTTGTGTTTTTTCGTGTATTTTTCCGGTCTTAAATGTACTGACATTATCCCATCATATAAAAAAGGTTCTGCTACTAAAATCCTAAACTATAGGCCTATCTAACTCCTCCCAGTTCGAAGTAAAGTATTCGAAAAACTTGTGAAAAATATAATCGTGAAATATTTCGATAACACTGAAATTGTTAGTCCGGTCCAATTTGGATTTCAAAAAGGAAAGTCCACAGAAGATGCTCTTTTGAAGTTTTGCTCTGAGATAATGTTTATCCTCGACGAGAAAAAAATTTACCGTTGGTTTATTTATCGACATTACCAAAGCGTTCGATATGGTAAATCAAGATTTCTTATTGAGAAAATAGGAGAAAGCAGGATTCCGTGGTTTAATCCTAAAATGGTCAGGTCATACCTTGGAAATATGTCCCAGACAGTGAAGTTAGGTGGGATTAAAAGCAAAGCAAAAAAAAAAAAAAAGTATTAATCTAGGCGTACCTCAGGGTTCTGTATTAGGACCAATTTTATTCCTGGTATACATGAATTCCCTACTCGATCTGTATTTCAAATTTACACCAAAAGCTTTTTCCGATGATATATGTTATTCTTACGGCCTGAAAAATAATTTGGTTTTGGTTTCCGGTATAAATTGGGATCTAAACTTAAGAAGGCATTGGTTTGCTAAACATAACCTAATTATAAGCTGTAAGACTAAAATCATGCTCTACATTATTAATTGTCCTCGTCGCACAAACTTGATGTTAATTTGTACTTCCATGCTCCTAGATGTCAGAGATACAGGTGAAATATTTGCAGCTGTACATCTGGTTTACGTTTTCAAACTTTCTGTACTAGTCAAAACTGTAGTGATGAAGTACACTTGGTCACTTTTACTATTTTTATTTCTTCTATTATCGTTTAATTTCAAATTATAATTTTCGTAGAAACCTCTCAAACATGTCATCTATTCAAACTTGCGTAATTTCTTTTCCATTGTCTCTAATCGACTGTTTAATAAACTCCCACAATCAATCAGAAGATTACAGATGTTGCTTATATTTAATAAACATGTAAAAATCTGGCTTTTCCTCCATAATTATGATAGCTTAGAGTCTCTTTAGTTTGTTTATTTATTTTGGCAGCAATTTTACAATCTTTGCTTGTACAATTCTTGTATACAGAGATTCGGTTACATTACGATACTACTAGAATATTAATACAAAATTCTTAAATAATATGTTATATACACAATTTGAAGGAAAAACCACTAAAAAACTTTCATTATCGCTGGAGGGAAGAGAGAGGCGAATTTACAACTTGATTTCCAAAATTAAACGCAGCTACCTCAAAGAGGAAGGTAGGTAATTAAGTAATAAAAACAAAATTATCACATTATTAAACATTTATATTGAATAAATAAATAAATAAATAAATAAGTAAATAAATAATTAAATAAATAAATAAATAAATAAGTAACTAAATAAGTAAATAAATAAATAAATAAATAAATAAGTAAACAAATAAATAAATAAATATGTAGATAAATAAGTAATTTATCTATTGCACTTATTAAGAAGCTAGATTTGAAATCAAGTTATTGTCAGAAGATTGGCATGAAATGTTTGTAGTTAAGTTTTTCAATTCTAGATGTAACTATTTCTATGTTCGCTATTTTATGAAGTACCTCGGTTGAGAAAAGCCATGCTAAATTAAAAATCATTCTCAAAACTTTGTTTTGCACACTTTCCCCATACCCATCCATAAAAAATTATGGCTTGGAAAATAGCCCTAAAAATTAATTACTTATTTTGAATGTCCAGTTGTGAGTTTCTGCAAATGAATGGGTGAGATTCACTGTGAGATTCACTTTTTTGACAATTTCTTGTACATGTAGATTGAAAGTTAGACGTTTGTCTAAATAGATGCCTAGATACTTTACACTGGACTTCCACTCAATCTGAACGTCGTTGAGTACAAGGTTCTTGCTACGAAGTAAACAAGCTTTTCTCTTACGAGTAAAGAAAATAGCTTGGGTCTTCGGAGCATTAAATTTAATTTTCCAGGTATTACAATAAGCTTCAAAAGTATTTATAGCTGATTGCAAGTTAGTGTCAACATTGAAACCAATTGAATGGGATGAATAAATACATGTGTCGTCAGCATATAAGGCTATATCGCAGTTAGAAAAACTTTACAGATCAGAGGTATATAAGTTAAAGAGGACTGGGCCAGACAGATTGACCTGCGTCAATTTGTTTTTCTTCAGAAAGGAGCTTATTGATAAACACCATAAAACTTCGTGATGAAAGAAACGACTGTATGATCTTTATAAGGTAGATTGGGAGATTGACACTTAGTAACTTATGTAACAAACCATTATGCCAGACAGTATCAAACGCTTTCTCTAGGTCCAACACTATCATGCCAGTACTATTGCCATCTGAAAGATTATGCTCAATATCCTTTGTGATGCGATGTACTTGGTGAATAGTGCTATGAGAGGCTCTAAAACCGAATTGCTCTGGAGGTAAGATTTCATTTTCATCAACGAAAGACATTATTCTGTTTTTAATCACTTTTTCGAGATACTTACTAATAGAGCCTAGTAGGCTAATTGGCCCATAACTGCTGGGTAGATTAGGCGGCTTACCGGGTTTTAATATTGGAATTATCTTCGCGGACTTCCAATTTTTAGGGAAGTAACCCAATTTTAGACAGCTGTTAAAGATATCTGTTAGCTGGATGAAAGCGGAGTTAGGAAGATTTTTGAGGCAGATGTTTTTGATACCATCGAAACCAGGAAATCTCCTAGTTTTCAGTTTTCGTATAATATCTTTCAGTTCTGTGGGTGTTACTGAACTGATATTACTTGATAACGTGTGCGAGTTAAGATGGTTAACTGATTGTTCGACAGAGGATTGTATATTATGGGGTGTAATGAGATTGCTAGCAGTTGAATAGTTTTCTGAAAAGTTGTTAGCTAGTACGTTAGCCTTTTCACTGCATGAAAGCATAACTGAGCTCCCAACCTCAAGTGGAGGAATGTAGTTGTGCTTTTTCTTTATAATTTTTGCTAAGAGTATATTCCAGAACGGTTTTCTAGCTTTATCTAAACATTGAAGCCTTTCATTCCATGACTGGTTCCTAAAGTTGTTAATTGCATATTTAACTAATGCATTAATTTTTTTGTATTCTCCTAGGTAGATCTCGTTTCTCGTGCGGCTCCACCTGGATCTGCACTTATTTCTTAAGGTTATCATCTGTCGAATGTAAGGTGGAAGAACGCTTTGTGAATGAAGTGCTGTGTTTTTCTTTGGCACTGAACTCTCAATACTTTCCAATATAGCATTAGTAAACGTGTTAACATTTTGGTCAAGGTGAGATTCACATGTACCTTAAACTAGACTATTTGCCAATTTTATATTTATCTGTCTTTTAAATACATTCCAGTTTGCCCTTTTGAAGTCAAAGATTTGATTTCTACCATGCACTGGAGAAAATAATAATGTACATTTAACAGGCAAATGATCAGAACTTAGTTCGTTAAGGGTTAGAGGAGAGCTGAAGATCAGGAATGTTAGTTAGGAAAATACTAATGTGGATGGATTCCAGTTACTTTTTGAAGGGAGCGTTGAGTTTAGATCTGCAAGAATGTTACCCCATGTGTTAGCTATAGTCCACCCCCAATGTCTATGCCTGCAGTTAAAGTCAACGCCTATTAGGTACAAATCATTATTACTTAGTAGTCATCTTATCATTTCGAACATAAATACGCTTTTGTGGTGTGGGCCTTACGAACGGGAAATAACTACTGTATATTTTCAATGGCAAGCCATTATCAAAGGGTACTTCAATACCAATTGTTTCAATAAATTTCTTACTTATAAATGGAAGTAAGTTGTGTTTAATTGAACGTTTAACTACTATGGCAACACCGCCACCACATATCTCTTCCCTGTCCAGACGATAGGATATATAGTTTCTGATAGGAGAGCTAAATCGATATTATACATATTAAGAAAAGAGGTAAATGCTAATTGTTTTCCTCGAATGCTTCTAGCATTCCAACAAATAATATTTAAGCTACTACAATTCATTTCCTGGAGTTATACAAGTACTTAATTGCAAGTTGAGTGATGGTATTAAATTGTTCCGCCTTGGGGGTGCAGTTGCTGAGCAAAGTGATCATCTATGCACGGAGTGCATTTATCTCCTCTAATGAAAAAAGCTCTTCGCCGCTCTTTACATTATTGTTGTTGGTAGCAGTGGACCATACATTTGATGTTGTGCGCTTGTTGATAGGTGCGGGAGCAACGCTTGCAGCTGCCTTATGGTCCGATGGAAGAGAGGGAAAATCCATGACGTTTGCTTCGAATGTTGGTTGTACGTTTTTAACACGATGGTTTTTGTTTTTGGCCGAAAGCTTTTCCCTCATTTCTTGAAAGCTTTGATGGCTCACACAATTAAGATCGGTAGATTTGTGGGTTCCATTGCAGTTGGCACATTTTATGTTTTTGGAGTTACATTCATTAGTCTTGTGACACTCGGAGCAGATAGCGCAATGAGTCTTGATGTGACAATTTTTTTCCCCGTGCCCATACATCTGGCTATTGTAGCACTGCGTAATTCGGTTAAGTTGCCTTCTCGAGAAATCCCATTTTACTTGATTTTTGTACACAGATCTATAGTTTTTTTTTAAGTTCTGCTAGTCGTATAGATCCAACTTCAAGGAATACTAAATAAAACACATCGTTGAAAAGTTCATATTGTTTTTTGATGAGCTTAATGTTTTGACACTTCAGACCGAGTGACACTAGTTCAGTTAATTCGCAGTTAATTTTTATTCCAATGCTTATTTTCTTCAGACAATAGTTTTCAATTTTAATTTCCCGAAGTAGAGCATGTACACCACTCGCACTTTTATAAAGAACACACACAGAAGGAATTTTATCCTTTTTGGTGACAGTGGCTCGACTTAACACTTCTTCTGGTTCAATGTCCGAGATGTCCGTATCTGGATGGGTTTGTAGAGGCAGGCAGGGGTCTAATAATCTCTAAAACCTCTTTTGAGGTCTTTCGTGGAAGACATATAGTCTTCAACATTAGGTGACCGGCCGCGTTTGGGAATCTTGGTTTGACTGTTATGAACGATCGCTTAAGGGAGAGAGTCTTTCTCGGTTAAAGCTCCGAACAGAACTGAAGAATGTCTTGCTTCTATAAGAAAGGGCAGATGTTTGTTCTTGTTTCTTATTACTTTTGTAATGTTCCAGAACTTGAGTTTTTTTTTTTTTTTTTGAGAGAGAAAGTAGTTTCGTGTTCCACCTAGAGTTTCTATGTTAAAAAATTTTTTTCGAAATTAGATTATTCAAGTGTGAAATTTGATATTTGAAAAAAGGTTGTCGGTATCGTTCCCAATATCTTCGGGCGGCATTTCTTATTTTGATTAGTTCCAAAATGAAGGAAGGAAGTTTAATAGAAGAAGGTTTTATGGGGATTTTAGGGATGCTTCGTTCTGAAGCGCTTACAATTTTTTCGGTATAGCTAGATATAATGGAGTCAACATCGTCTTCACAATTTATATTCTCTAAGTTCTTAGGAATGCCTTGAAGTTTAGATGTTAACGCAGATCGAAAACAAATCCAGTTTCCCTTTTTGAGATCTTGTACATACTGCACTTTATTAACGCAGGTTCTTAGAAGTGGACATATAACCGGTCGATGATCTGAGCTCAGTTCGTTTAAGGAGCTATACGAATAATATATAAAGGTACATTGGAAATAAAAAAGAGAATTGAGGGATTACCACGAGAGCCTGGGTAATATGTGGGGTAGGAGGGTATATCACAGAAATAGGTACAGTAGTTGACAGATTAGACAAAATATTTACCCATTTATTGGCTCTTAAGCAACCCCAATCTCGATGTCTACAATTTAAATCTCCTCCAATTAGAAACTCACCATCGAGTGTAAATAATTTGTGGAGATCATTCTTAAGTCCGGACTTTTTATCGGACGTTATTTTCCCACCATGGAAATAAACACAATAAACCTTAATTACCCTATCATTAGTTAAATTAACCTCAATTCCCAAATTGAGAAACCGGCTGACGTGGTGTGGGCAGAGATGGAAAGTCTTGGAGAGAAGCAAGAGAGATCTGCTGTTTCGTAAGAGCGTGCTCACTGAAATTTTTCAGCTGCACTCGTTGTTTCTGGTTTCGGAATCTATCCTGTAGCTCAATGAATTTATTAACCATTGCAGTTCGCGCACTTCGGAATCGAAACATTTTCACAGCTGATTGTTTTGTGTGGACCAGCACAATTGGCGCAGCGTGTTTTGACGTGACAGTGCTTTTCACCGTGCCCGAACATCTGGCAAATTATGACATTGAGTTAACTTGCCTTTAAATTTTCTTTGATAACTCCAATTTATTTGGGTGTGAAGAATGGATGTATATCGCTTCTTCAAATCTTGCAGTTTGACGGAACCATTTTCGAGGGAGACCAAGTAGAAAGTGTCGGTGTAGAGCTCATATTTTTTTTTATTATTTTTTTAAATGCAAATGAGGCACTTGAGGCCAATGCTAAGCAGTTCAGATTTGAGCAAGTTGACATTCATATCTCCCGCGCCGTATGAAATAACTGAAAGCTTTTTCGCTTTTAAGGTTAGGGGAGAAAAATTGGGAATTTTCACTTTTTAATTTTCCGGTTACTTTGTTGAAAGATTCAATAGAATTGCACATTACTTTAATGTCAATTGAAATTATTTTGATGCAGTAGTCAGATATGTTCAATGATTATACTAACTGGTGCACATAATCACTAGATTTATTTAGGACTTTAATAGGTGGAACAAATGTTTTTGGATTAGAAGTGTTTGGCGAAATTATTTTGTCCATCTCAACAAAATCACTATCGGGATGTGTTTGAAAGACATTCCAGAAATTAGTGCTGGACTTATCTTTGGATACACTATTTTTTTCCATGTTTTTAAATTTTTTATCTGAGGACAATGGATCGTCCCCGGGGCTTGACGATCTATCACGTTTCGGAATTTTGAGATTACGAGACGACTGTTCGGATGACATACGCAAGCAAAAGCTAGGGCTAGACGGGCCTTTAAAAATTTAGTGAAAAGGCTTAAACCGTGGATACGTATACACTTATTAAATACAGGTGTACATAAAAACAAACTGAGAATTAATTGTATGAAGAGTCCTGGTAATACAGTGTTAAGAAGAATATATACAAAATTTAATGAACTCAAGAATGAAATGCCGCTTTGTCGTGATACCTACAGTATTACAAGTTGATGGTCGCGATGTATCTGACCATCTTACAATAGCTGATGCTTTCATCACCTATTTGACTTCTATAGGCCACAGTACGCAACCTTGTCCCCTACAACCGACTTGCTCCGTGTGTCCGCCTATCTATGGATGTATTGATTGTATGGATCTGATGGTAGTTCTAGTTTCGTCCTTGAAAATATTGCATGTTTTGTAGTTTATGTTTTGGCTGACATTTTTAATCGTTGTGTTTTTTCGTGTATTTTTCCGGTCTTAAATGTACTGACATTATCCCATCATATAAAAAAGGTTCTGCTACTAAAATCCTAAACTATAGGCCTATCTAACTCCTCCCAGTTCGAAGTAAAGTATTCGAAAAACTTGTGAAAAATATAATCGTGAAATATTTCGATAACACTGAAATTGTTAGCCCGGTCCAATTTGGATTTCAAAAAGGAAAGTCCACAGAAGATGCTCTTTTGAAGTTTTGCTCTGAGATAATGTTTATCCTCGACGAGAAAAAAATTTACCGTTGGTTTATTTATCGACATTACCAAAGCGTTCGATATGGTAAATCAAGATTTCTTATTGAGAAAATAGGAGAAAGCAGGATTCCGTGGTTTAATCCTAAAATGGTCAGGTCATACCTTGGAAATATGTCCCAGACAGTGAAGTTAGGTGGGATTAAAAGCAAAGCAAAAAAAAAAAAAAAGTATTAATCTAGGCGTACCTCAGGGTTCTGTATTAGGACCAATTTTATTCCTGGTATACATGAATTCCCTACTCGATCTGTATTTCAAATTTACACCAAAAGCTTTTTCCGATGATATATGTTATTCTTACGGCCTGAAAAATAATTTGGTTTTGGTTTCCGGTATAAATTGGGATCTAAACTTAAGAAGGCATTGGTTTGCTAAACATAACCTAATTATAAGCTGTAAGACTAAAATCATGCTCTACATTATTAATTGTCCTCGTCGCACAAACTTGATGTTAATTTGTACTTCCATGCTCCTAGATGTCAGAGATACAGGTGAAATATTTGCAGCTGTAAATCTGGTTTACGTTTTCAAACTTTCTGTACTAGTCAAAACTGTAGTGATGAAGTACACTTGGTCACTTTTACTATTTGCGTAACGTATGTCCAATGCCGGGTTTAAAAATGATATACTATGGAATTTTCCGTTCATAGCTGCAATATGGTATTGCTTGTTGGGGTGGTGTACATCGTAATATAATACTACTACTGTTAACTTTATAAAAATATATTGTGAGAAAAATTTGCCAAGAATCTAGTACACATCCTAGTTTTGGTCTGTTCATGTTCGTCATCTATATTGTTTTAAGGTGTTAAAATTGTTTTTTATGAAGTCTGGTAATCGTAATTTTCGTTTAATTTCAAATTATAATTTGCGTAGAAACCTCTCAAACATGTCATCTATTCAAACTTGCGTAATTTCTTTTCCATTGTCTCTAATCGACTGTTTAATAAACTCCCACAATCAATCAGAAGATTACAGATGTTGCTTATATTTAATAAACATGTAAAAATCTGGCTTTTCCTCCATAATTATGATAGCTTAGAGTCTCTTTAGTTTGTTTATTTATTTTGGCAGCAATTTTACAATCTTTGCTTGTACAATTCTTGTATACAGAGATTCGGTTACATTACCATACTACTAGAATATTAATACACAATTCTTAAATAATATGTTATATACACAATTTGAAGGAAAAACCACTAAAAAACTTTCATTATCGCTGGAGGGAAGAGAGAGGCGAATTTACAACTTGATTTCCAAAATTAAACGCAGCTACCTCAAAGAGGAAGGTAGGTAATTAAGTAATAAAAACAAAATTATCACATTATTAAACATTTATATTGAATAAATAAATAAATAAATAAATAAGTAAATAAATAATTAAATAAATAAATAAAAAAATAAGTAAATAAATAAATACATAAATAAATAAGTAAACAAATAAATAAATAAATATGTAGATAAATAAGTAATTTATCTATTGCACTTATTAAGAAGCCAGATTTGAAATCAAGTTATTGTCAGAAGATTGGCATGAAATGTTTGTAGTTAAGTTTTTCAATTCTAGATGTAACCATTTCTATGTTCGCTATTTTATGAAGTACCTCGGTAGAGAAAAGCCATGCTTAATTAAAAATCATTCTTAAAACTTTGTTTTGAGATGCCTGAAGTCTGCGCAGATGACTCTTTGCACACTTTCCCTATACAGGACATCCATAAAAAATTATGGCTTGGAAAATAGCCCTAAAAATTAATAACTTATTTTGAATGTCCAGTTGTGAGTTTCTGCAAATGAATGGGTAAAGAACCCTCACTGTGAGATTCACTTTTTTGACAATTTCTTGTACATGTAGATTGAAAGTTAGACGTTTGTCTAAATAGATGCCTAGATACTTTACACTGGACTTCCACTCAATCTGAACGTCGTTGAGTACAAGGTTCTTGCTACGAAGTAAACAAGTTTTTCTCTTACGAGTAAAGAAAATAGCTTGGGTCTTTGGAGCATTAAATTTAATTGTCCAGGTATTACAATAAGCTTCAAAAGTATTTATAGATGATTGAGCATTAAATTTAATTGTCCAGGTATTACAATAAGCTTCAAAAGTATTTATAGATGATTGCAAGTTAGTGTCAACATTGAAACCAATTGAATCGGATGAATAAATACATGTGTCGTCAGCATATAAGGCTATATCGCAGTTAGAAAAACTTTACAGATCAGAGGTATATAAGTTAAAGAGGACTGGGCCAGACAGATTGACCTGCGTCAATTTGTTTTTCTTCAGAAAGGAGCTTATTGATAAACACCATAAAACTTCGTGATGAAAGAAACGACTGTATGATCTTTATAAGGATAGATTGGGAGATTGACACTTAGTAACTTATGTAACAAACCATTATGCCAGACAGTATCAAACGCTTTCTCTAGGTCCAACACTAACATGCCAGTACTATTGCCATCTGAAAGATTATGCTCAATATCCTTTGTGATGCGATGTACTTGGTGAATAGTGCTATGAGAGGCTCTAAAACCGAATTGCTCTGGAGGTAAGATTTCATTTTCATCAACGAAAGACATTATTCTGTTTTTAATCACTTTTTCGAGATACTTACTAATAGAGCCTAGTAGGCTAATTGGCCCATAACTGCTGGGTAGATTAGGCGGCTTACCGGGTTTTAATATTGGAATTATCTTCGCGGACTTCCAATTTTTAGGGAAGTAACCCAATTTTAGACAGCTGTTAAAGATATCTGTTAGCTGGATGAAAGCGGAGTTAGGAAGATTTTTGAGGCAGATGTTTTTGATACCATCGAAACCAGGGAATTTCCTGGTTTTCAGTTTTCGTATAATATCTTTCAGTTTTGTTGGTGTTACTGAACTGATATTACTTGATAACGTGTGCGAGTTAAGATGGTTAACTGATTGTTCGACAGAGGATTGTATATTATGGGGTGTAATGATATTGCTAGCAGTTGAATAGTTTTCTGAAAAGTTGTTAGCTAGTGCGTTAGCCTTTTCACTGCATGAAAGCATAACTGAGCTCCCAACCTCAAGTGGAGGAATGTAGTTGTGCTTTTTCTTTATAATTTTTGCTAAGAGTATATTCCAGAACGGTTTTCTAGCTTTATCTAAACATTGAAGCCTTTCATTCCATGACTGGTTCCTAAAGTTGTTAATTGCATATTTAACTAATGCATTAATTTTTTTGTATTCTCCTAGGTAGATCTCGTTTCTCGTGCGGCTCCACCTGGATCTGCACTTATTTCTTAAGGTTATCATCTGTCGAATGTAAGGTGGAAGAACGCTTTGTGAATGAAGTGCTGTGTTTTTCTTTGGCACTGAACTCTCAAACTTTCCAATATAGCATTAGTAAACGTGTTAACATTTTAGTCAAGGTGAGATTCACATGTACCTTAAACTAGACAATTTGCCAATTTTATATTTATCTGTCTTTTAAATACATTCCAGTTTGCCCTTTTGAAGTCAAAGATTTGATTTCTACCATGCACTGGAGAAAATAATAATGTACATTTAACAGGCAAATGATCAGAACTTAGTTCGTTAAGGGTTAGAGGAGAGCTGAAGATCAGGAATGTTAGTTAGGAAAATACTAATGTGGATGGATTCCAGTTACTTTTTGAAGGGTGCGTTGAGTTTAGATCTGCAAGAATGTTACCCCATGTGTTAGCTCTAGTCCACCCCCAATGTCTATGCCTGCAGTTAAAGTCAACGCCTATTAGGTACAAATCATTATTACTTAGTAGTCATCTTATCATTTCGAACATAAATACGCTTTTGTGGTGTGGGCCTTACGCCCGGGAAATAACTACTGTATATTTTCAATGATAAGCCATTATCAAAGGGTACTTCAATACCAATTGTTTCAATAAATTTCTTACTTATAAATGGAAGTAAGTTGTGTTTAATTGAACGTTTAACTACTATGGCAACACCGCCACCACCTATCTCTTCCCTGTCCAGACGATAGGATATATAGTTTCTGATAGGAGAGCTAAATCGATATTATACATATTAAGAAAAGAGGTAAATGCTAATTGTTTTCCTCGAATGCTTCTAGCATTCCAACAAATAATATTTAAGCTACTACAATTCATTTCCTGGAGTTATACAAGTACTTAATTGCAAGTTGAGTGATGGTATTAAATTGTTCCGCCTTGGGGGTGCAGTTGCTGAGCAAAGTGATCATCTATGGACGGAGTGCATTTATCTCCTCTAATGAAAAAAGCTCTTCGCCGCTCTTTACATTATTGTTGTTGGTAGCAGTGGACCATACATTTGATGTTGTGCGCTTGTTGATAGGTGCGGGAGCAACGCTTGCAGCTGCCTTATGGTCCGATGGAAGAGAGGGAAAATCCATGACGTTTGCTTCGAATGTTGGTTGTACGTTTTTAACACGATGGGTTTTGTTTTTGGCCGAAAGCTTTTCCCTCATTTCTTAAAAGCTTTGATGGCTCACACAATTAAGATCGGTAGATTTGTGGGTTCCATTGCAGTTGGCACATTTTATGTTCTTGGAGTTACATTCTTTAGTCTTGTGACACTCGGAGCAGATAGCGCAATGAGTCTTGATGTGACAATTTTTTTCCCCGTGCCCATACATCTGGCTATTGTAGCACTGCGTAATTCGGTTAAGTTGCCTTCTCGAGAAATCCCATTTTACTTGATTTTTGTACACAGATCTATAGTTTTTTTTTTAAGTTCTGCTAGTCGTATAGATCCTACTTCAAGGAATACTAAATAAAACACATCGGTGAAACGTTCATATTGTTTTTTGATGAGCTTAATGTTTTGACACTTCAGACCGAGTGACACTAGTTCAGTTAATTCGCAGTTAATTTTTATTCCAATGCTTATTTTCTTCAGACAATAGTTTTCAATTTTAATTTCCCGAAGTAGAGCATGTACACCACTCGCACTTTTATAAAGAACACACACAGAAGGAATTTTTTCCTTTTTGGTGACAGTGGCTCGACTTAACACTTCTTCTGGTTCAATGTCCGTATCTGGATGGGTTTGTAGAGGCAGGCAGGGGTCTAATAATCTCTAAAACCTCTTTTGAGGTCTTTCGTGTTGGAAGACATATAGTCTTCAACATTAGGTGACCGGCCGCGTTTGGGAATCTTGGTTTGACTGTTATGAAGGATCGCTTAAGGGAGAGAGTCTTTCTCGGTTAAAGCTCCGAACAGAACTGAAGAATCTCTTATTTATGATATTTTGGTTAAGTATCAACTTATCGGTTCCATATCACTTTCGTGTTATTAACTCTGTTTGATCTCTCTACTTTTAGCTGACAAAACATTTAATGAATTAGGGTTACCAGACCCAAAACTTTAAAATTTTTGTTGTGACGTTCTTTTGAAATGCTTTAACTACTATTTTATTATTTGTTTATAAATACAGAATGTCTTAAGTTCCAATATTTTAATTTTTTCTCTACTTTTATAAATTTGTATTATGTTAATTATGTAATAAAATAAAATAAAAAAATAAAAATCATTCCTATACAGCGATACGAACTGGGGAAATTAAACTTCTCTTAGACACAGGATGGATTTAAGAGTATTGATAAACAGTTGTTTGTGAACTCTATTCACGGGGCGAATAAAGTCAATACTAAGTGTGTCATTAACATATTTCATACAAACGCACAATTCTTTATTCTGTTTAACATCGGTACATTTAACGGTATTATCGGGTTTGATTTTTTAAGACAAATTGGTGCACATATAAATGCGAAAATAAGAGTTATTCATTACAATATATCATCGGAGAAATTATTGTATTTATACTGCTAGAGTTATAATAATATATGTATAGACCATAAAAGCATTCCCGCAGAAATTCGCTGATCATTTCTATCAATGATTCAAAGGCGATCTAAAGAGAGAACATAATGAGTCTTTACCGTTTAATACTAATGTTGTCGCTACTATAAGGACGACGGACAACGAACTTGTTTATTCAAGGGCATATCCTTATCCAGTAGGTGCTACTGATTTCGACTTAACAACAGACGCCTTTCCCATTGGCACTGTGTTGTCACAAACTGGCATACCAATTACGATGTTATCGAGAACTCTATCCCCCGCCGAATGAGAGGGAAATCTTAGCCATCGTTTAGGCTTTACAGAAATTGCGTAATTACCTGTATGGAGTGAAACGTCTAAATATCATAAGGGATCATCAGCCTCTCACCTTCGTCATTTCGAATGGTAGTACAAATATGAAAATGAAGACATTAATGGCATTCATAGAGGAGTTTTCTCCGAAATTTTTCTATAAATCGGGCAAGGAAAATCACGTTGCTGATGCTTTGTCAAGGCAACATATTAATTCTACGGACCATTTCGAAAATTCTGACTCTATGGCAGTAAACAGTGAACAATCGCTCATACTGTTCATACAAAGTCCGGTAAATGGCTTCAGGAATCCGATCTTACTAACCATGGGTTCAGAGCCATCTAAAATAACAAAAAGAATATTTCGGCGACAAATAAGGCAGACTCTTACATTTGAAGCCCTTAATGATTTAGTTGAATTATTTAAAGGAGTTGTAAATCCTGATGTAGTAAATGCGCAGATTCAGGATGTTATTTCAAAATTGTTTCCACCAGTTAAATTCGTCCATGCGGAACTATTCGTCATGGACATATTCAACGATGATGTCCAATTGAAAATTCTTGTACAATCGACCACACTGATCTCATCGGGAGAATTCGAAACAGGTAAACTCTAAGCTACTATTTTTCCAAAATAAAAGACTGATTAAAAGAAAAAGTGGATAATTGCAAAACTTGTAAGGAAGAGAAGTATCACCGTCACCCACCTAATCAGGAGATCGTTCCCACTCCCCCATCTTATTCAGGAGAAATACTAGAGATGGACATTTATTCAATAGATGAGAATCACTTTATGACAAGCTTGGATTCATTGTCAAAATATGCCGTGGTTATACCAAACCAATCACGTGCAATCGTCGATTTAAAAAAGAAAGAAGTAAAAAAATACGATTTATTTTTTCTTTCGCATTCTCTTAATTTCAGACTGCTTATAGTACTATCACCTGCAGAAGTGCAGATATTGGTCACTTCCGATTCATACATGGAATTAATTTTGACCAGAACACACGATTAATAAAGCGTGCAAGAACAGTTGTTGATGCCATTACGAAAGAACACGTGCTCTTCCCATTTTTAAAGTTCAACATTGAACAGATTCAAGATTAAATAAATGAAATAAACTGAAGTAGAAACAAAGATAATTCAATTTCATAGGGCCAGCGTGGAAATAGTTTGCCGGCAATCCGGACCAAAATGATCTACTTTTAATTGCAAGCTATAGAATTTTCATATGTTAAAATTCTTACAAATTTTACTATTTTATACTATGTGTTAGATATTCCTTTAACAAAGAACGTAGATTGCAAACAAACCATTGTTAAGCTTGTTAAGATGAACAACATAATAATAAAAGTGTCTAACAATACTAATAGTTTTGTATTACTATTGTGACGTGAATAGTATAACGTGTATAAGATGAGATAATCAGGACACCAGCCACCACAACAACCAATCATCTATACGCTAGGGAAAGAACGAACAACTCCGAAGAGTATTCCCGAAATGGTTGTACATACTGGTAAAATGAATGTCGCCACCTGTACACGGTAGACTACAAAGAATCATGGATATAAGCGTCAGCGGGGAAATTCCATAGACTTGTGGCGACAGTATGATCTAGAAGAACTATTGGGACGGACGACGGTCGATGCGAGTCAGTTCAGTGTCGTGATTAGCAAAGTTCAGTTTGGGATTTTATGGTGTTCAAAATGTTAATCGGTTCAGCCTAAAAGACAGCAAAGAGACTTGTAGTAAATAATAGTAGTCGTTATGGTGTAATAAAGAGTAAGAGTATCATTTTATATATATATTATACTAAAATTATTAGTGAACTTTTGGGTTTCATTCATCACAATCCAGTGATGGAACAGTGTTGTGTGGACAATTTGAATAATCTTATGTTGGTATCAGAAGTGGGATTGAGACTCAGTGGTAAAATGTGTGAGTGGAACAGCTGAAAAAAGAGCTGGCGCAGCGGATCCTTTCGACAATCAGAGGCAAAGCTGAATTACAAAAACGGCTGCGTGACACTCTCCAAAAGGATGAAATCGATCCAGAAACCTACGAATTCGGATTTGAAGTTGCTGAATCATCTGGAAGTACGGCCAGGGTTGATTTGATACAGGTAATGCCCATGATGCAAAATTTGTACCAAGAACAAAAGCAAGAAATGCGAGTCGAATGGACGAATGCAGTAATCGTTGGAGGAGCAGAAACAACAAATGCAACAATCGTTGGAGGAGCAAAAACAACAGATGCAACCATCGCTGGAAAGTGTGCAGAAATCGTTAGAGGATCAGATCAAGAAAGCTCTGGCAGAACAACCGTTTGGAACAAAAACTTCTGGAGGTGAATAGTGAAGTTAAAGTACTGAATTAGAATGTTCACCACCTTGCCGTAAGGTGCTGGTCCTAAAAACTTCGGTGGACGAGAAAGTTCACCACCTCGACAGCAAAGTTGTGAGCCTAGAGACATCGATGGAAGAGAAGGCTCAACGAATGGAGAAAGACATTTGTGCTCAAGCTTAGACTACCGACGTACGACGGAACAACAGCCAGCCCGCAGAGTAGATGTGGAGCCGGATTCTGCTCGAGACACATTCATTGGTCGTTGCTTCGACTGCAATAAAATTAGACACAAGGCACACGACTGCAGGGAGCGTCGAAACGTTACAGGGGTTCCATAGAGTTGGATGCCAGCAGTCAGTGAGATAAGGGATCCAGGCAAGTGATACCTGCGTAAAGGGACCACAATCAGGAGGCCAAAAGGTGGAAAAAAAGCAGCAGCTCAACTCTGGAGCACCAGTGGGGGGCGCATTGGAAGCACTGACAGCCAAGAAGGTGCCATCGTTTCAGGAAGAGCGCGTGGCCATGTTCAGCGAAAGGTAAACTTGCGTGCGCAGCTTCAAACTGAGGACACAAAAGCACGGAGTAACGTTAAAGTGGTGGATGGTGTTGCTTCACAACCTGCAAGGGAGCAAAGGACTTAGACGGAGGTTACAATGACATTGGGATCGTCCCCCACCGTACAGGCAGGATTTGTGAATCTTCTTCGGGACGAAAATATCCCATCATCAGTCAAGGCAATTGAACCTGGCGTCATACTCTTGAATTCGCTTGACGACAAAATGTTGGTTAACAACGAATAACAGACCCTCAACGGAACTTATTTAATTAAATCCAGCAATTGCACTATATTTATAAATAGACGGGCATACAGATTGGAAAAAACTTCACTACTTTAGGCTATTCCAGCCGTTATTCAATCGCAACCGAGGGAAGTGGAAATGGACATGCGGAGTTATGGCAACACAGTTATGGCATCTGTTTTCCCTCCACACGCAGTAGAAGCTCGGAGTTGAATGAACCAATGAAAAAACAGCATATATATATAGGGTCAACTTGCTTCCACGCGCAGTAGCAGTTTCGTCGACGCAGCAATCTGCTATCCACACACGATAAAGGAACCGACGAACGACACTACATAGGTTTAGGTACTTAAGATTTTTAGGTATAAGTTCACTTCTTTTTGGAGCTCTGGTTGAGCTCTTGTTCAGACCACATTTCGGAGGATATTAGAAAGTGGAGGGTCCAAAATAATACTCCTTCTCCGGTTACCGATATTTTACTTTCATCGCAACAAGCAAACCCCCTGCAATAACTCCTTTCCGAAATATAAGGAAGTCTTATTGGGTTAAGCCTATAAGGTGGTAATGCATAAACTGGTACTCAACGTTCAAAATCCACAAACGTCTTCAGAACTTGATTCCTCACCGAGGTAATGAATCAATCTCTGATCAATTTCTGTCCCATTCAGTAAAGTAAGGGGGAAACTCAAACGCCCCTGGTGGCGATCAGAATTATACCAACTTCGAAAGGGTTGCAGGAAGCTCTTTAATAAAGCCAAAAGCACCCGCAGGAGTGCAGATTGGGACTCATATAAGAACTCTTAACACCTTCAAAATCGAGCTAAGAAAAGTGAAGAGATAATCCTGGAGCCTCTCCTGTTTTAATAGTATGCTCCCGAGACCCATAGAATCAGGGAGGTATTTGTAGTGTAGGGTAGACACGGACATAGTGTTAATCCGCAGAACACATATCTAGCCCTCATTACTAGGAAATACAAAATTCCTGTCTTCAATCACAACAATATCAGGGGAGTCCCTCTTCTTAAAACTACAGTGCCAAATTCATTGGCCTATTTCTGGACGCGAAGCCAAGATGGAAACCCAACATCCAGGAACGGGCCAATGTATTCGTATCAGTAGTCAGGCCCGTACTATTATACGGCGTCGCGGTTTGGTGGCCTGTGTTATACAAAGTTATCAGCTCCAAGCCGGTCGAAAGATACGTTTGAAATCGGTGCGTATGTGCAGATTTAGCCGCCAAAAAAAACGCAGGGTCAACAGCAGCAGAGTCAACAGAAGCAGCATCAGCAGAAACGTCAGCAACAACAACAGCAGCAGCAGGCGAAAAAGCAGCTGCAACAAACACAATCTACAAGAGACAGATGCCCACCTATAAATATCTTCGGTGCGGAGACCAATGATCTCCAAAATCTATGTAAGTGGGCTGTTATACACTTAGACAAATTAGATCTCCCATACGAGATAAAGTATAGAATGCCCCTTAGGCACACCGTGTACTGTCACTATATGGCAGTGCGAATTAATTAGGCAGGCGTTTGAGAAGGCGGGGAATGAGTACACGTACACCCCGAAAGGAGAAAAACTCCAGACTCTGCTCCTTAAGAGCGTAGATCCTTCTACGGATCCGGAGGAAATCCTGGCTGTGCTGCGCCAGGCGCAGACCGACGATCTCCGCATAGTAGGAGTTAAGCCGCTTGTCACTGCGGTGGCACGAAGGGAGAATAGGCGTTTGCCTATGTTCCTGGTCCAGATAACGACCACTAGCAACAAAGAGCTCCTCAAGCGAATAAAACACTTGGGGACTGTTGCCATTAAGTGGGAGACATTAAAAAAAGGTAAGCACACGATGCAGTGTGCTAGATGAAAGAGGTTCGGGCATGCCGAGGTGAAATGCAAGATGGAGTTCCGCTGCGTGAAATGCGCCAAGAACCACAGTAGTGGAGAATGTCCTCTAGGAAAGGACCAAGTCGAGGACAGGAGCACCCTCAAATGTGCTTTATGTAGGACTAACGGGCACTAAGGGGCTGCCCAAAAGTGCAAGAACTCAAAAACAAGTTCGAAAGAGGGACACCAAAAACGGTGGCAGCAAAGCCAGTGCCTCGCGTTCCAGCCACCGCTGTTACGCCTGCCATCTCCTATGCCCAAATGGCGTCAGGTAGAAGACCGGCACAACAGACAGTACCAAAGGCGGCCACGGTCCCAGTGATCCGGCAGCCGGAGGCAAATATTGATCTGAGCTCCATCCTGCTGGCTATACAGGCACAAATGGCTCAGATGCAAAAGAGCATTGCTGAACAAGCAGAGCGGACTGCTCGCTTAGAACAGCAGTTCCTTCAACAGGCAGCCAGAATAGATGTCATCTACTCCAGACTCTCTGACGAACAAGCCACAACGGCCCCAATATAATGGCTGCACGCGCAGCTAACGACCTTAAGATCCTCGCGATAAATGTCAATTCACTAATAGGAACAGGAAACTTTCCTTCGGCCAACTGTTGAGAGACCAGAATTCCTGATGTGATAATGTTTAGCGAAACTAAGCTTTACCAAAAGCACACTCTCAAGTATAATTATTACAATATTCTTCGGAGAGACCGCTCCCATAATGGAGGCGGAGTCGCTCCTTTAGTTAAGAAAACTATTAATCATAATATCATGTATAGCAATGAAGCGCGTAGGTTTCGTTTGCTAGTGACGCGTATTGCACGCATTCCGCTCTCGGGTGGTAAGCGATTGCACGTGATCACTCTCTATGCACCGGATAATAATAATCTCGAACATAATTTCATTCCAGAGCTCAAAACTCTCTTCACTTGTCTCCGACTGAGCTCGGAAGATACTTATTATATCATTGCAGGAGATTTCAACTCCAGACATCAAGATTGGCATGCAAAAGGAATAGCGCACGGGGGATCGCCTTAAACAACCTCTTTTTATATATATATATATATTTTTTTTTTCAATGTAATTTTATTTTTATTGAAATGTATTTTTACTTACTTGCTAGACAAAATAACTTAAAACTAGCTTAACTAACTTAAGAATTCACAATTGTTCTTAATACTAATCTACTGAACCTATGCGGGTACTCTAAGCTAATCTAATCTACATTATACATGTGCCTTTCGGCTTAATCTATGTGTTTTTTTTTAAGTCTTTGACGACAAACTTTTATTCATTTTTTATGTACCAAGAAAAGTGATAAAAAACTTGGCTAAACTTAACTTAACTACTTAACCTGCCTTATCCTAACTTACCCTAACATAAAACTTAAGACTATCTTAACTATTTCCGTATCAGT
Organism: Eristalis tenax; assembly: GCA_905231855.2. Taxonomy (NCBI): domain Eukaryota; kingdom Metazoa; phylum Arthropoda; class Insecta; order Diptera; family Syrphidae; genus Eristalis; species Eristalis tenax. The sequence continues at coordinate 17,030,057 of HG993125.1, read as the reverse complement.
ACGGACGCATGTACCAGGGCGTATATGTTATGTATATGCTTAATATATTTTATACGCCGTGGTGCACCTTTTTTTTTGGGTTTTTGTTTTACAATTTTTTTTTTCTTTTTTTTATTTCTTCTTAATAACTACCTTAAAACCTGGGTGCGAGCGACATCCGTTTCGTATTGGAGTCGCCTGTCCACTGTCCGGCGTACGACATGGAAGATTACAGGGCATCCGTCTGTATCCTGTATAAGGCCAATCGTGTCTAAATGTAGGAATGCTTCGGGAGGAATAAAGTCGTTAAGACGTACCCTTTCATTGTACATGCTTTCTCCAAGTCAATCAGGCAAGCACCTGTGCACTGTTTTTTGTCTTTATTTCATTGAATGCCGGACACCAGTTTAGACGCGGCATGTATGGTTTCGTGCCCCGCCCTGAATCCGTATGATTCTATTTTCAGCAACCCATTGTTTCAGAACTCGAATGAAAATCTTTTCAAAAACTTTGCTTATGCAAGGAAGACGACTGATTGACCGAGGGTTCGTTGGAATAGATTTGTCTTTGTCCCGTTTAGGGATTGGTTGCACCACAGTTGTTTTCCAATGCTTTGGGTAATATGCATTACTCAGCGTGTTGTGAAAACCTGCACAGCTTCGGGAGGAAGATGGCGAAGCGCAATTCGATTCCTACTGACTTTTTCTTCTGCAGTGAGTTAAGGATACCCTGGAGATCTTCTTGAAAAATCAAGATGTGATTTCCATCATTGGCGACGGCACTATTTGCCATGTAATCGTCATTGAACCTGGTGAAACCTGGAACGCCATTGACTAATCTCATTACGAAGATAACTGTGGTTCAGCAGGGCTTCGTTCTCTAGTTCGCGATTCGGCCTACTAACCAAGTTGACCATATACACTCGCTGAAACACAGCACCAATAGCTTTAACCTTCTCCAGAGGATCCTCAACCACGATGAAGTCATAGTCTAGCACTGCTCCATCTGCATGATCGATGCCAATTGAAGTCAGTAAGTGTTCGTTATTTGTCGTTCTGGGAAGTCGAACGGCCTGAATGTCGTTTTGATCTTTCCTCCGGAATATTTTGTTTACTTGAGGGAACATATCCGGATTGTTAGAACGTACAGCCCGGATTTTATTGCCCCAGTGCAAACTTATAGCCAAGCTATAATTGATACGTATTAATTGTTGGAGGTTCCTGATCTCCGACTTCAGTGACCTGACTTCCGGATTTTGAGGGTCTGTAAACCGCCTGTGCAAGAGTTTGAGTCTTGACAGCAGCCTACTTTTGTGCGCGTCAAGTACATCGATGGTAGCATTTCGATAAACATCGCTGTCATCGATTTGTACTACCTTCGGAATGATCTTGTCCATGGTGCGTTTGATTACGTTATCCATTTGTCTGAGGTACCTGTCAACCTCCTCGTTAATCAGGTTTCTGTTCGTCGGAGGATTGATCCCACTCGAACGTAGTTCCATGGATAAAGACCTGGAGAAGCGTGGTCAGTGGGCCTTATTATAATTATAAGGGTGCCTCTGGACATATTCCCCCATTTCTTCCACCTCGTTCGGGAGCTGAATAGCCGCGAAGAGTCCGCGGTGATCACTTTCGTACTCAATCGTAGCTAGGCAGTTCCGTGTGCGTCTTTCCACGTCTAGTATCGTTTGTCGTTTGTCGATTAGCAACAGATCCATATAAGACCTGCTTCTGGGATGCGATGGCCTATCGGTTGCAAGCAAATCTAGCTTGAACACAATATTGTGCTCTACAAACCAGCTATGCAAGGAGGTACCCCTGATGTTATGCACTAAGTTTCCCCATTCAATATGCCTCGAGTTCAAGTCTCCGGCTATGATATAATAGTTATCCTCCGAGCATTTTCGAAGGCAAGTGAAAAGAGTATCGAGCTCTGAAATGAAGTACTGATTGATACGTGCCTTTTCAGACGCATAGATAGCGATCACGTATAACTGCTTACACCACCGAAGGGGGATGCGTGCGATACACGTTTCTATCGCCTGAAATCTTCGCACTTCACCGCTATACACGACCTTATGACAAAGGGATTTTTTGATTAAGAGAGCGTCCCGGGGAGCTAGGTAGGTTCGATCTCTTCGAACGATGTTATAATTATTATACCTGAGTGTGTGCGTCTGATTTAGCTTAGTCTCGCAAACCATCAACACGTCAGGATTATGCGTTTCCAGTAAGTTGCCGAAACTTAATTGTCGTTCGGGTTTTTTCAGTGAATTCACATTCACTGCTAGTGAATGCAGCCATCAGACCGATGTGGTGTTTGGCTCGGCGAACAGCGGGGAGTAGATTAGGTCCACTCTCGCTGCTTGCTCAAGGAACTGTTTTTGGAGCTGAGCGATCTGCCCTGGATAGAGAGCAGGAGCACACTGGAGTGTGTGCCGTGTCTTTTTTAATATTTCCCATTTCACACGAATGGAGCCTAAACGATTAATACGCTTTAGGCTATCTAATTTGGTGTCTGGGGTGACCTGGATTAGGAAGAACGGAAGTTTCCTGTTCTCCCTTTTCGCTGCCGCAGTGATGAAGGGCTTAACCCCAACGAACTGTACATCGTCGCTCTGCGCTTTGCGCAGTTCTGCTGTCCTTGGGATCAGTGTCCGGATCCACGCCCTTAAGGAGCATGGTCTGCACCTTCTCCCCTTTTTGGGTATATGAGAAAAACTCGGCCTCCGCCACCGCTAGCCTTTCCTTAAAACCTTTATAGATTTCCACTGATGAGCAGTGGACAGACAATCTTAATGGACCTTTATACTTAATAAAAAAAGCCATTTCTGGCGACCAACTTACATAGGATGTCCACGTCCTTTGTCTTCAGTCCGAAGACTGGACATCTCTCAGTCCGAAGAAGGCATCTCTCCTTGTTGACTGCGGCCGGTTGATGTTGCTGCTGTTTCTGTTTTTGTTGTTGCTGCTGCTTCTGCTGTGCCTGCTTCTGCTGCGGTTTTTGTTGCTGTTGCTTTGGCTGCTGGTGTTGTTGTTGTTGTTTGGCAGCTGTTGTACGCTGTCCCTTTGGCAGCTGTTGGGACGCCTCTTGTTGTTGCTGCTGCTTTGGCCGCTGTTGTTGTTGCTGCTGCAGCAGTTTCTCCTTGGCCAACCTTCTGGCCTCTATTTTTTTCTGGATGACTTTTATTAAGCTTTGGCGAGTATCTCGCGTTCCTCCTCCTCTTCGTCATCCGACTCGGATGACATTAACGCACTATAGAAGCTCCCTCTACCTCCGTAGGAGAATCTCCCCTCGCCTTCTGCCGATTCATATTCGACATTGTCGAATGGATGTTTTTGTTGTGGCTCATCATCGGCTGTTTCTACAGCAGCTGTTGTTGTTGCTGCTGCTGATGTGCTTGCTGTTGCTGTGGTTACTGCAACTGTTGTTGTTGTTGCTGCGGATATTTCCGCACGGCGTTTCACCAGATTTGGCTGCGGCTGGAGCTTCTTCCTCCTCTTAGACCTCGTCTCTGGTCTATCAAACTGGTGGCCTGACACACTCGCTTGGTGGTCTGATGTGCCCGCCACCGGTTCATCATTGTTACCCGTTTTAGCGAGCGCGGGTCGCTCCATTGCGTCCATCACGCCACTCACTACTTTACTCACACTATGTGTCTTTGTGTTTTTAATTATTAATTTTTAAAAAAAGGATCTTCACTTTCCGCGGGATTCGAACCCGGCACCACGCTATCACCGGTGATTGCACTACCGCGAGGCTACTGGTTCTTATTGATTTTATGCCACACTTTACGCACTTCACTAAAATTTAATGCTCGCACTAAGTCGCAACACGTCTGATCTGTTTGGAGGTCTGTGAACGACTGAGAGCGATGACGCTACCGCCTGAGCTATCGACACTATATAGTTTGCCGTGTTATTTTGCGCACTTGAAAATTACTACGCCGAACTGAAGCCGAACACGTCTGCACTGTGTGGAGGTCTATGAACGACTGGCCTTAAACAACTGGTTGATTGGGCATGATGAGTTGAGGGCTGATTTGCTTGCAACCGAAATACCTTCATGTCCCAGAAGCGGAAATTATCTGGATCTACTATTGATTGACAGACGACTGACAATACAGGATGTAGATACAAGCACACGGAATTGTTTAACCGCTGTGATCACCTTGCTTTCTCAGCGGTTATTCAACTCCCGAACGAGTTGGTTAAACTGGGGGAATATGTCCAGCGAAATCCTTATAATTACAATTAGGCTCGCTGCCCACGTTTCTCCAGGGCTTTAGCCATGGAAGTCTTCATCATCATCTATCAAACGAGGAGGTTGATGGGCACCTCAAACAAATGGACGACGCCATAGTGCGTACAATGGACAGAACAATACCGAAGGTTGTGCCGACCGAGGACTGCGATGTCTATCGGAATGCCATCATCGACGCACTTCACGTGCACAAAAGTAGACTGCTATTTAGACTCAAACTCTTGCACAGACGGTTTACAGATCCGAGAAGTCCGGAAGTCAGATCTCTGAAAAACCTCGAACAACTAATGAAAATAAATTATAATCTTGCCATAAGCTTGCATTGGGGCAATAAAATCCGGGCTGTACGATGCAACAACCCGGGTATGTTCCCGCAAGTAAATAAATTATTCAGGAGGAAAGATAAAAATGACATTCCAATCGTCCGACTTCCGAGAACAAACGACAACGCACAACTACTGACATCAGTTGATATAGATCCAGGTGAGTCCGTGCTAGATAACTAATTCTTCGTGGTCGAAGATCCCCAAGAGAAGGTTAATACCATAGGCGCTGTTTTCGAGAAAGTGTATAAGGTCAACGAGGTTCACGATCTAGAGAACAGAGCCTTGGTAAATCACTTCTATCTCCGTGAGGAAATCAGTCGATGGCGATCTGAGAATCCTGGTTTTACCAGATTCGATGACGTAAATATGGCAAATAATAACGTCGCCAACAATGTAAATCACATCGTGATCACTCAGGAAGATCTCCAAGGGGTCTTTAAAGCCATTAAGAACAAGAAATCGGCTGGGACAGATGGTATCCCGAACATCGTGCTTAATCAGCTCCCTCCGGCGGCAGTGGAAATTTACACTACACTGTTTAACAAAGCGCTAAGTAATGCACATTACCCGGCACATTGGAAGACAGCTGTAGTGCAACCAATCCCTAAACGGGATAAAGACAAAAGCATTCCGTCTAATCTTCGGTCGATAAGTCTTCTTCCTTGCATCAGCAAGGCATTTGAAAAGAGTCGAGGACAACAATATTCTGCTGGACAACCAGTTCGGATTTAGGGCAGGGCATTCGACAGTGCATGCTGCTGCAAAGTTGGTTTCCGACATACAATGGAATATGGATAAAAATCAGTGTACGGGTGCCTGTCTGTTCGACTTGGAAAAGGCATTTGATACCGTTTGCTTAGAAGGTCTTTTTCTTAAGTTGGTCAGACTTAGGCTAAATAAACCATTGCTATACATAATTTATCATATGATAACAGGTATTAAGTTCGTCGTGAAATGTGGCGGCGTAACTTCAAGTAGAGTATTTAGTGTAGAAAACGATCTACAACAGGGGGCCGTAGGATCCCCATTATTGTTTGCTATATTTACTGCAGATCTTCTAAGGTCTATGCCGCACCTAATCGCGTATGCCGATGACCTAGTGGCTTACAGATCAGCACCGAAGGTAGTAGTCATAAACACCCTGTTTCAACGGGATGCAAATAAAATAACTGGATTTTGTTATGACTGGAAGTTGCTTATGAACTTCCTGAAATGTGAAACTATTCTTTTCCGTGCCCCGGTGCACAGGGCTTCAAGTGATACGCGTAAGAACTGGAAAGAGTTTTGCATTGTTAACCCTCAGGGCCAGCCGTTAGTCGTGAAAAGTGTAGTCAGATATCTCGGCATTTGGTTAGATCATTTTCTGTATTTTCACAAACATATAGAAATGACTTTGACCAATGCCAGAAAAGCCTTCGCTGTGGCAAGTGGGTTGTTTTACAGCAGCCAACTTGATACCAGGGTGAAAGTGATCTGCTACATGGCCCTTATACGGCCGATCATGGTGTATGGTTGTCCCCATTGGTTCGGTATAAGCCCTGCCCGGATGGAAAATATGCGGGTGTTCGAGAGACGATGTCTTAGAACCAGTCTCCGGTTGTATCGGACACCTGAGTCCGAGTACAAGAAGTACTATCCCAACGAGCAGCAGGGCTAACGTGAAAAGAGTAGACAATTTTATAATTTCATGAACACGACGAAACATTGCAAGGTGTATGATTTCTACCAACAGTCTGATCATCGGGCTTATTACCCGAACTTTATGTATCATGAGAGGGTACGCCACACATGCTTTATTCCACCTGAGGCTTTTCTCTATTTAGATTCGTTAAATCTGATTCAGGACATGAGTGGATGTCCTATAATCTTCCACGCTGTACGCTGTACAGTTGACAGGCGACTCCTCTATGAATCGGAAAATTAAGTTTGGTGATCGTCGGTCTTTTGGACAACAGCCCACTTACGTAAGTTTAAGTTAGGTTAAGTCAATATAAAATAAAAGAAAAGGTGAACAAAGGCGCGTAACTTGTATATGTCAAGCATATAAACACCGTACACGCCCTTGTACACACGTCCGGAATGTCACGGACGTAGAGTAGGTAGTTTAGGTTTTATTAAGGTTTGAGTTTAATATTAGCTTAGGCTTAGTCTTAAGAAAATTAAAAAAAAATGTTTAGAGCGCCAAGTTTTTTCCAAGTTTTCTTGGCCAGTAAGTACAAATAATAAAGATTGTCCATATGGATTGAAGAAAAAAAACAAATGGTAGTGTAGGCGCCGAAAGGTAAATAGATAAGTAAGTTTTAGATTATTTTAGACTACCTGTGAAGGGTCAGTAGGATAGTTTTTTAAGAACATGAATTGTTTAGATATAGGTTTAATAGATTTAATCATTTTTGCGTAGTTTTAAGGATCATGGATTTTTTTAAAATAAAAATGAATTTTAAAGTTAGAGTTAAAGTTAAGGGTGCATGGTTGTAGCGCAGGGTTGGCATGTTCAATACACACGCAGGGCGAGTTCGACTTCCAAACTTAATTTTTTTCTCTTTTTTTTCCTGCTGGTGCGAACCTGTTGGTGTTCCTTTGGTTTTCTCCTTTTCAAGGACGCGAGGTGTTCCTAGTGTCGCGTGATGGTTTCCTTGATCGGGTGGTCGATCCAACAGATGTTCGCCCCGCAAGGAGAACGAGAGAGTGAACATCTGATCGGGATGGCGTGGCTGGCTTGGGATGTCGAAAATTGTGGCTTGGTTGGAGACGAGTCAGTTTCGGGAGTTGGTGAGAAGGTACGGGCTTGATCGGACGTGAGCGTCATCTGTAGGCTGGCCGCGGAATTAAAAAAAAAAACGCACGGGAGGTCGAACAGTAGAGGTTTTGTTTTGATTCAATCTAACTTCCGAGAGTTTTCTATTTTTTTTTACCTCTTGATGGGTGAATGAGAGAACATTTCGAAACGCGTTATTAAAGTGAATAAATAAAGTGTCGTGTAGCACGGACAATAAGGTGACAGTCTGAGTTTTCCTTTGACTCCTACTCCACCCAAAATAAAAATTGATCGCTAAGACCAAGCATTGCTGGTCCTAGGCGAGATAAATTCATGCGAAGACACATACGGGCGGATGCAAATAGTGTAGCGAAAAGTCTTTAATAGATAGATAGTGGTGGGCAAAAGAAGATAAATAGAAAGCGGATCTCTTCGCAGATCATTTGGAAGAAACGTTTAAATCACGCGACGGACAAACGTTTCCTGGAAACTTCTACGGTTCAAACACAAATAATAAACATTTTTGTATAAGAAATGCTCTTATGTTTATCTACCTAATTAACGCCGCGTTTAGATTAGAACATGTCCCTAGTCAGTGGAAAGTGGCGGAAATAATAACGGTGCCGATACCGGGTAAGCCCCCAACAGACAAAAAGTATTATATACCAATTTCACTGCTTCCGATAATGTCTAAAGTGTTCGAACGAATATTACTCAGACGTTTAAGCCCGGTTGTGGAAGAAAGACGACTTATTCCTAATCACCAGTTCGGTTTTAGAAGCAAGCATTCAACTATCGACCAAGTACATCGAATAACTGATGTTATAGAAAAACCGCAGGACGTAGGCACCGTACTAGGCACATTTGCTGACGACATCGCCATTTTAGTATCTGCCAAAACGGTCGAAGAATCAACCAGAAAATTACAATGTGCTCTAGACCGGATACACGAATGGACGAACACTCAGCGAATTGAGCTTAACGAAGCTAAATCCGTTCATATACATTTTACGTATAAGAACGTGAATAACTTGCCCGTTTTTATAAATAATGTTCAAATACCCTTCGGTAATGAAGCGAAATACCTCGGAATGACTCTCGATGTAAAGCTTAAGTGGCAGGAGCATGTCAAAAGGAAACGTGAAGAGCTCCAATTAAGATACAAAGACATGTACTGGCTTATTGGAAAATATTCCAAGCTAAGTATTGACAACAAATTGCTTATATACAAGCAAATGCTAAAACACGTCTGGACGTATGGTAAACAACTATGGGGTTGTACGAAAAAAAGTAATAGAAACATACTGCAAACATTTCAAAATAAAGTACTAAGGGCCATCGTCAACGCACCCTGGTATATACGAAACAGCGACATCCACAGAGATCTTGGAATTCCATCAGTCCATGATGAAATTACGAATTTTGGTCGTAAGCATAAGCGTCGTCTGGAAGAGCACATAAACTCTGCTGTCCTTCCAATTCTCGACGAAACCAACGCTTTCCGCCGTCTTCAAAGGACTAAACCCCTTGACCTAGCACGGTGAATTCAACCCGCGCTTAGCTGCGGTGATAGCAAGAACTCTCAATGGAGAATTTCTTGCAAAATACGCCTAAACCAAGAAAGTAAAACTGCTGGATAAGTGTAAGACTTAGTTGTAGTGGAAATATATTTTATTTGAAGGGAGGTGTTTTTACTGGGTAAAACCATCCCTTTCGCTATGTGGGAATGGTCCCCATAGTGTCTTTTGAAGATTTTCACCTACCCTCGCAAAAAAAAAAAAAAAATAGATAGATAGAGTGTGTGAAATTAGTGACCTATTAAGGAAATAAAAGCAGTTCGCCAGACCAGGTGTTGAAGAGTAAAGAGTGCCACAAAAAGATCACTAGTGTCGGATTAGGAAAACGGAAGGGTAGGGCGGAGTTAGTTAGAAAAACAAAAAAGAAAAGCAAAAAAAAGTGAAGAATAATAAAAGAAAAAAAGAGGAAAAAAAAAAGTTGAAAAAAACAAGAGTAAAAAAGGGACAGGAGGTGACCTGTGTACGTCACCTCCTGTCCCTTTTTTACTCTTATGTTTTTTTCAACTTTTTTTAATTAATTTTTTTTAATTAATTAATTTATTTTGGAACGAGTGCACCCTGTATTTGTGGGCTTGTGAATTATAAATCACCTTATTTTGTTCCCCTGTATGTGAATTCGTATTTTTTTTTACCTCGGGAGTCTATGATGTTCGTTAGCCGAATCGGTTAAGGCGGTGCGCGAGAATTTCTTGTGTTGTTGACTGCGACGGTTCGAAGCCCATTGGTGTAGAGTTGAATTTTGGACTCAGTTTTTTCCGTTTTTTTTTGGGTTTCTGTTTCCCTTGGTGTCCTGACTTTGTGCTACTTGTCCTTGCCCATATCAATTACATTTTAGAAATAATTTGCTGTGAATTCTAATGGGTTATTGTTTTTCTTTTTTTCACTACCGAATAAACTTTGTTAGCTAGTAAGCTGAATAAATTGTAAACAGTGAAATCGATTGTGCGTTAGAATCAGCTACCGATTTTGCATCCCATAGATTACATCAAATAAACAATATTAATTAAAGGATAGAGCATGGATCAATTTTTTAAACTCCAATCGAGACAAGCTAAAATCAATTTCGTTGCAAAGTTCATTAAAAGTGTTTGTACACCTTGTATAGTTTCATTACAACCATAGTTGGTTCAATGCCTCTTATCGTACAGTAATTTTCTCACCCGAAGAGATCTTTGGGGAGCATATATATTCATGAGAAAAAGCAAATCTGGTGAATTTACACGGCAATTAAAAATATCGCGGGTGAACATGGCTGACGCTACCTTACGCCTGAAAGACGTATTGTTTATATAAAAATCTATTCAAGAACTCATATTCTTTCCTGAATCTCAAAAATCGTTCACGATTTAAACACGTTATATTAGAAACATAGTTTGAATATGCTTTTGTGGCAGATGCTAGGCAGCAGGTAGTAGGGATCATCTCCCATTTGGATGTCAAGGCAGCTGTAGATGTAGGAGGTGAGGCTGCATCTGCACAGGAAGCGCAGGGACCCAATCTATGGATGGGAGGTTAGACACTCCAATAAACAAAGTCAGTTATCCGCATCCAAGAGCCACGGCATCGCCGTTCTTTCCACCGACGAAAAAATTGCCGGTCATGAAATGGGGCCTTAAATTCAGCGGGGACTCAAGTCAGTCGATCACCAGCTTCCTTGAGAAAGTGGAGGAGCTTAGGGAGGCCAGAGGGTTCATCGCGGACGAGGTGTATACGTCCGCTTACGATTTATTTGAGGGGAAGGCTGCCGTATGGTATAGAGCGAACAAACTCTGTTTTAGGAAGTGGAAGGGTCTGGTTGCTAGTTTCCGGGCTGAGTTCCTGCCGTCAGGGTACGAGGAGCGGTTGTGGGCGGAGATCAGGGGTAGAACCCAAAGTCAATCGGAGACAATCGGGATGTACGTGACCGTTATGCAGTGCCTTTTCGCCCGATTAAGTGAGCACTCTAGTCAGGAGACGAAGCTGAAACAGATTCACCGAAATCTTTCCCCATTCTACCAATCTCAGATGGCTTTGGTAGAGATCAAATCCTTGGATCATCTTAGTGGAGAGTTTCGCGCCTCCCCCGACTCGGAGAACGGCAGTACTCGAGCCTGATCTGGCTTACGTTGGGGTTCCAGCTCATGATGAGGCACCAGCTGTTGCCGCAACATCGCCCAGGACTCCGACACCTTTGTCTTGCTTCAGATGCAAGGAGCAGGGTGACATCGCGCCCAGGTGTCCACAACCAGTTCGGTGCTACTGGGGGAATACCGCTGGGGTTATTCGCAGTCGTTGTCCACGTTGCTCTCCTCAGACGTTCGCAGCGGGAAACGGGTTAGGGACTCAAGGACAGGCGGGTCGTTTAGTCAGGTGTCCTATTCCGCACGTCAAGCGCTATTACCATCTGCGGCGCTTGACTTTATACTTCAAAGCTAGGGTGGTGATCGTCGTCCGTATCTGAATGTAGATATTTATGGGGTACAATTGTTAGGGTTGGTGGAATCCGGAGCTTCTCGCACGATTCTTGGTTGGCCAGGGTGGGCATCGTTAAGGTCGTTGGGCTGTTCCGTAGCTAATGTCGATGTAAAATCCGTGACAGTAGGGAATGGGCAAGGGGTTGAGGTGTTAGGGGCAGTTAATGTTCCTCTTAGGTTGGAGAGCAACGTTAAGGTTATGGAGGTGCTCGTCATTCCGAAGCTAGCACACAGCCTTATTTTGTTGCCGACCTTTGGGAGCAGTTCGGTATTGTGCCAGATTTGCCTAAACCGAGGTGTCCGGGGTGTGTATCACCCCGGGTGGACAAGATGTTCAGTACCATGCGTGAAGATCTGGGTTGTACCAACCGGGTGGAGCACGTCATAAGAACCCGCGCTGAGCCCACCAGTCCAGACATTCTCCGATAGTCCAAAACCAGATCAACAAAGAAGTGGATGAAATGCTTCAGGCTGGCGTCATTGAGCCTTCGTCTAGCCATTGGTCTTCACCTATCCTGCTGATTAAGAGAAAGGATGGGAAGTACCGGATTGGATTTTCGCTAACTCAACCAGGTGACTGAGCGCGATGCGTATCCCATTCCATATGTGTCCTCCACTCTCGAAAAATTGAGGAACGCAAAATTTCTCTCCTCCTTGGATATCAAGTCCGCAGATACCAATAGCCGAGTCTTCGAAGAGGTACACCGCGTTTACTATTCCCGGAAAGGGGTTGTATCAATTCCGCCGCATGCCATTTGACCTTCATAACGCTCCAGCATGGTCTTTTCGTCCACAATTTCTCCGATCTCATTGCTCCCATCACCGAACTGTTAAAGAAGAAACGGAAGTTCGGGTGGACCGATAAGTGTGAGGTAGCTTTCCGGACATTGAAGGGCCGACTGGTACGTGCCCCGATTCTTACTTGTCCGAACTTTGATCTGCCCTTCATGGTGCACACTGATGCATCTGGCGTAGGCATAGGGGCTGTTCTTACTCAGGAGGTACATGGCGAGGGAGAGAAAGTGGTGAGCTATCTTAGCCGTACGCTTACCAGAACTGAGCGGAACTTTACTACGGAGCGAGAGTGTCTCGTGGTAATTTGGCAGTAGAGAAGCTTTGCCCATATCTGGAAGGCAGTAAGTTCACGGTGGTGTCCGATCATCACTCTTTAGTCTGGCTGAACAATTTGAAAGATCCACATGGTAGGTTGGCTCGGTGGGCCATCAGATTGCAATCTGATGGCCAGTTCGACCCAGTTCGACTTCACCATCATCCATCGGAAAGGGAAGGAACATCTGGTACCCTTATTTAGGGCAAATGAGGAAGTACCAATGGTCACAGTAGCTACCCAGGATCCCTGGTACCTTAAGATGTGTCAGATGGTGAATGGGAGTGGTGAGAGGTACCCGGACCATCTAAGTTTCCGAAGCTAGTTTCAGAGGAAGAACAGTGAAAACGTATCATTCCAAAGGAAGTTTCCGCTGTTCTTTCCTGTTAGATCAGCTACTGCTATATCGATCAGGATGATTCTTGACGAGCAGGTATTCTTGGTGTTCGGTGTCCCTAGGTGGATCGCTTGTGGCTATGGCGTACAGTTCAAGAGCAGGGAAATGTCTGAGATGGCGACTATATACGGCGTTACGTAAGACTTCACGGCCTTTTACCACCCACAGGCCAACCCGGCTGAGCTATATAATCAGACCGTTAAGACCATGCTCCGAGCATACCTGTCTGTCCTACTTCTCCCGAAGGTAGCATGTGCGATCTGGAACTCGACGCACAAGGTTCTGAAGACGACTCCGTTCTTCGTATTGTTCGGTCGTGAGATGTCGGTTAGTGGGGAAAACTCTCCGATTCCCGCCGATGGTTATAGGGCGGATAGGGCCGAGGGGATGGAAGAAAGTACGGCAGCTCTAAAGGAGCTCTTCGCTGATGTACTTTGTCGATTGCAGGACGCAGCCAAAAAGTCTAACACGTTCTATAACCTGAGGCGGAGGGACGTCAAATTCTATCCGAAGGACATAGTACTAAGGAAGAACTCTGTGTTGTCGGATGCGGCGAGGTATTTCACTGCCAAACTTGGCAGTGGTTTTCACCTAGAAATATGTTACAGATCTCCCATGAATCTGTAACATATTTCTAGGGGGCATATGGGGCATTGATTATGACGTCGTCTTGTAAGCATTACACCATCTCGGTAGCGCTGAGTGTAGTGTGCTTTGTTATGGCATATAATGCTGATCTGCCTGCAACCGAAATACCATCATTTCCCAGAAGCGGGAATTATCTGGATCTACAATTGGTTGACAGACGACTGACAATACAGGGTGTAGACAGAAGCACACGGATTGTTTAACCACGATTGAGTACGATAGTGATCATCTTGCTTTTTCAGCGGTTATTCAACTCCCGAACGAGGTGGTTGAACTGGGGGAATATGTCCAGCGAAATCCTTATAATTACAATTAGGCTCGCTGCCCACGTTTATCCAGGGCTTTAGCCATGGAACTCCGGTCGAGTGATCAATCCGCCAACGAACAGAAACCTATCGAACGAGGAGGTTGATGGGTACCTCAAACAAATTGACGACGCCATAGTGCGTACAATGGACAGATCAATACCGAAGATTGTGCCGACCGAGGACTGCGATGTCTATCGGAATGCCACCATCGACGCACTTCACGTGCACAAAAGTAGACTGCTATCTAGACTCAAACTCTTGCACAGACGGTTTACAGATCCGAGAAGTCCGGAAGTCAGATGTCTGAAGTCAGAGATCAAAAACCTCCAACAACTAATGAAAATGAATTATAATCTTGCCATAAGCTTGCATTGGGGCAATAAAATCCGGGCTGTACGATCCAACAACCCGGGTATGTTCCCGCAAGTAAATAAATTATTCAGGAGGAAAGACAAAAATGACATTCCAATCGCCCGACTTCCGAGAACAAACGACAACGCACAACTACTGACATCAGTTGATATAGATCCAGGTGAGTCCGTGCTAGATAACTAATTCTTCGTGGTCGAAGATCCCAAAGAGAAGGTTAATACCATAGGCGCTGTTTTCAAGAAAGTGTATAAGGTCAACGGGGTCAGACGGACGAATCACGATCTAGAGAACAGAGCCTTGGTGAATCACTCCGCGAGGAGATCAATCGATGGCGATCTGAGAATCCTGGTTTCAGCAGATTCGATGACGTAAATATGGCAAATAATCCCGTCGCCAACGATGTAAATCACATCGTGATCACTCAGGAAGATCTCCAAGGGGTCTTTAAAGCCATTAAGAACAAGAAATCGGCTGGGACAGATGGTATCCCGAACATCGTGCTTAATCAGCTCCCTCCGGCGGCAGTGGAAATTTACACTACACTGTTTAACAAAGCGCTAAGTAATGCACATTACCCGGCACATTGGAAGACAGCTGCAGTGCAACCAATCCCTAAACGGGATAAAGACAAAATCATTCCGTCTCATCTTCGGTCGATAAATCTTCTTCCTTGCATCGGCAAGGCATTTGAAAAGATTGTCATTAGAGCTCTGCAGACATGGGTCGAGGACAAAAATATTCTGCCGGACAACCAGTTTGGATTTAGGGCAGGGCATTCGACAGTGCATGCTGCTGCAAAGTTGGTTTCCGACATACAATGGAATATGGATAAAAATCAGTGTACGGGTGCCTGTCTGTTCGACTTGGAAAAGGCATTTGATACCGTTTGGTTAGAAGGCCTTTTCCTTAAGTTGGTCAGACTTAGGCTAAATAAACCATTGCTATACATAATTTATGATATGATAACAGGTATTAAGTTCGTCGTGAAATGTGGCGGCGTAACTTCAAGTAGAGTATTTAGTGTAGAAAACGATCTACAACAGGGGGCCGTAGGATCCCCATTATTGTTTGCTATATTTACTGCAGATCTTCTAAGGTCTATGCCGCACCTAATCGCGTATGCCGATGACCTAGTGGCTTACAGATCAGCACCGAAGGTAGTAGTCATAAACACCCTGTTTCAACGGGATGCAAAGAAAATAACTGGATTTTGTTATGACTGGAAGTTGCTTATGAACTTCCTGAAATGTGAAACTATTCTTTTCCGTGCCCCGGTGCACAGGGCTTCAAGTGATACGCGTAAGAACTGGAAAGAGTTTTGCATTGTTAACCCTCAGGGCCAGCCGTTAGTCGTGATATCTCGGCATTTGGTTAGATCATTTTCTGTATTTTCACAAACTTATAGAAATGACTTTGACCCATGCCAGAAAAGCCTTCGCTGTGGCAAGTGGGTTGTTTTACAGCAGCCAGGGTGAAAGTGATCTGCTACATGGCCCTTATACGGCCGATCATGGTGTGTGGTTGTCCCCATTGGTTCGGTGTAAGCCCTGCCCGGATGAAAAATATGCGGGTGTTCGAGAGACGATGTCTTACTACCTGTCTCCGGTTGTATCGGACACCTGAGTCCGAGTACAAGAAGAACTATCCCAACGAGCAGCAGGGCTAACGTGAAAAGAGTGCAAGGTGTATGATTTCAACCAACAGTCTGATCTTCGGGCTTATTACCCGAACTTTATGTATCATGAGAGGGTACGCCACACCGGCTTTATTCCACCTGAGGCTTTTCTCTATTTAGATTCGCTAAATCTGATTCAGGACATGAGTGGATGTCCTATAATCTTCCACGCTGTACGCCGAACAGTTGACAGGCGACTCCTCTATGAATCGGAAAATTAAGTTTGGTGATAGTCGGTCTTTTGGACAACAGCCCACTTACGTAAGTTTAAGTTAGGTTAAGTCAGACGAAAAAAAAAAATATAAAAAATACCAAAAAAATACAAAAAAAAAAACAATATAAAATAAAAGAAAAGGTGAACAAAGGCGCGTAACTTGTATATGTCCAGCATATAAACACCGTACACGCCCTTGTACACACGTCCGGAATGTCACGGACGTAGAGTAAGGTAGTTTAGGTTTTATTAGGGTTAGGGTTTAATATTAGCTTAGTCTTAAGAAAATTAAAAAAAAATGTTTAGAGCGCCAAGTTTTCTTGGCCAGTAAGTACAAATATTTTTGGAAGACAGCTGCAGTGTAACCATTCCCTAAACGGGATAAAGACAAAATCATTCCGTCTAATCTTCGGTCGATAAGTCTTCTTCCTTGCATCAGCAAGGCTTTTGAAAAGATTGTCATTAGAGCTCTGCAGACATGGGTCGAGGAAAAAAATAAACTGCCGGACAACCAGTTTGGATTTAGGGCAGGGCATTCGACAGTGCATGCTGCTGCAAAGTTGGTTTCCGACATACAATGGAATATGGATAAAAATCAGTGTACGGGTGCCTGTCTGTTCGACTTGGAAAAGGCATTTGATACCGTTTGGTTAGAAGGCCTTTTCCTTAAGTTGGTCAGACTTAGGCTAAATAAACCATTGCTATACATAATTTATGATATGATAACAGGTATTAAGTTCGTCGTGAAATGTGGCGGCGTAACTTCAAGTAGAGTATTTAGTGTAGAAAACGATCTACAACAGGGGGCCGTAGGATCCCCATTATTGTTTGCTATATTTACTGCAGATCTTCTAAGGTCTATGCCGCACCTAATCGCGTATGCCGATGAGCTAGTGGCTTACAGATCAGCACCGAAGGTAGTAGTCATAAACACCCTGTTTCAACGGGATGCAAAGAAAATAACTGGATTTTGTTATGACTGGAAGTTGCTTATGAACTTCCTGAAATGTGAAACTATTCTTTTCCGTG
Source organism: Eristalis tenax (assembly GCA_905231855.2). NCBI lineage: Eukaryota > Metazoa > Arthropoda > Insecta > Diptera > Syrphidae > Eristalis > Eristalis tenax. Next base: position 17,012,950 of record HG993125.1, on the reverse strand, counting down.
CCCCGGTGCACAGGGCTTCAAGTGATACGCGTAAGAACTGGAAAGAGTTTTGCATTGTTAACCCTCAGGGCCAGCCGTTAGTCGTGAAAAGTGTAGTCAGATATCTCGGCATTTGGTTAGATCATTTTCTGTATTTTCACAAACTTATAGAAATGACTTTGACCCATGCCAGAAAAGCCTTCGCTGTGGCAAGTGGGTTGTTTTACAGCAGCCAGGGTGAAAGTGATCTGCTACATGGCCCTTATACGGCCGATCATGGTGTGTGGTTGTCCCCATTGGTTCGGTGTAAGCCCTGCCCGGATGAAAAATATGCGGGTGTTCGAGAGACGATGTCTTACTACCTGTCTCCGGTTGTATCGGACACCTGAGTCCGAGTACAAGAAGAACTATCCCAACGAGCAGCAGGGCTAACGTGAAAAGAGTGCAAGTTGTATGATTTCAACCAACAGTCTGATCTTCGGGCTTATTACCCGAGCTTTATGTATCATGAGAGGGTACGCCACACCGGCTTTATGCCACTTGAGGCTTTTCTCTATTTAGATTCGCTAAATCTGATTCAGGACATGAGTGGATGTCCTATAATCTTCCACGCTGTACGCCGAACAGTTGACAGGCGTCTCCTCTATGAATCGGAAAATTAAGTTTGGTGATAGTCGGTCTTTTGGACAACAGCCCACTTACGTAAGTTTAAGTTAGGTTAAGTCAGACGAAAAAAAAAAATATAAAAAATACCAAAAAATACAAAAAAAAAAACAATATAAAATAAAAGAAAAGGTGAACAAAGGCGCGTAACTTGTATATGTCAAGCATATAAACACCGTACACGCCCTTGTACACACGTCCGGAATGTCACGGACGTAGAGTAAGGTAGTTTAGGTTTTATTAGGGTTAGGGTTTAATATTAGCTTAGTCTTAAGAAAATTAAAAAAAAAATGTTTAGAGCGCCAAGTTTTCTTGGCCAGTAAGTACAAATAATAAAGATTGTCCATATGGATTGAAAAAAAAACAAATAGTAGTGTAGGCGTCGAAAGGTAAATAGATAAGAGTAAGTTTTAGATTATTTTAGAGTACCTGTGAATGGTCAGTAGGATAGTTTTTTAAGAACATGAATTGTTTAGATAGTAAGATAGATTTAAAGAATAGATAAAGATAGAAAAAAAAACCCGGGTATGTTCCCGCAAGTAAGTAAATTATTCAGGAGGAAAGATCAAAATGACATTCCAATCGTCCGACTTCCGAGAACAAACGACAACGCACAACTACTGACTTCAGTTGATATAGATCCAGATGAGTCCGTGCTAGATGACGAATTCTTCGTGGTCAAAGATCCCAAAGAGAAGGTTAATACCATAGGCGCTGTTTTCAAGAAAGTGTATAAGGTCAACGGGGTCAGACGGACGAATCACGATCTAGAGAACAGAGCCTTGGTGAATCACTTCTATCTCCGCGAGGAGATCAATCGATGGCGATCTGAGAATCCTGGTTTCGTGATCACTCAGGAAGATCTCCAAGGGGTCTTTAAGGCCATTAAGAACAAGAAATCGGCTGGGACAGATGGTATCCCGAACATCGTGCTTAATCAGCTCCCTCCGGCGGCAGTGGAAATTTACACTACACTGTTTAACAAAGCGCTAAGTAATGCACATTACCCAGCACATTGAAAGACAGCTGCAGTGTAACCATTCCCTAAACGGTCTAATCTTCGGTCGATAAGTCTTCTTCCTTGCATCAGCAAGGCTTTTGAAAAGATTGTCATTAGAGCTCTGCAGACATGGGTCGAGGACAAAAATATTCTTTTATTATTATTAAGAAGAACTATCCCAACGAGCAGCAGGGCTAACGTGAAAAGAGTGCAAGGTGTATGATTTCAACCAACAGTCTGATCTTCATGCTTATTACCCGAACTTTATGTATCATGAGAGGGTACGCCACACCGGCTTTATTCCACCTGAGGCTTTTCTCTATTTAGATTCGCTAAATCTGATTCAGGACATGAGTGGATGTCCTATAATCTTCCACGCTGTACGCCGAACAGTTGACAGGCGACTCCTCTATGAATCGGAAAATTAAGTTTGGTGATAGTCGGTCTTTTGGACAACATCCCACTTACGTAAGTTTAAGTTAGGTTAAGTCAGACGAAAAAAAAAAACAAATATAAAAAATACCAAACAAAAAAAATACAAAAAAAAAAAACAATATAAAATAAAAGAAAAGGTGAACAAAGGCGCGTAACTTGTATATGTCAAGCATATAAACACCGTACACGCCCAGGTACACACGTCCGGAATATCACGGACGTAGAGTAAGGTAGTTTAGGTTTTATTAGGGTTAGGGTTTAATATTAGCTTAGTCTTAAGAAAACTAAAAAAAAATGTTTAGAGCGCCAAGTTTTTTCCAAGTTTTCTTGGCCAGTAAGTATTAATAATAAAGATTGTCCATATGGATTGAAAAAAAAAACAAATAGTAGTGTAGGCGTCGAAAGGTAAATAGATAAGAGTAAGTTTTAGATTATTTTAGAGTACCTGTGAATGGTCAGTAGGATAGTTTTTTAAGAACATGAACTGTTTAGATAGTAAGATAGATTTAATCATTTTTGGGTAGTTTTAAGGATCATGGATTTTTTTAAATAAAAATGAATTTTAAAAAAAAAATTTACTTTAACTATTAAAGTTAAGGGTGCATGGTTGTAGCGCAGGGTTGGCATGTTCAATACAGACGCAGGGCGAGTGCGACTTCCAAACTTCCTTTTTTCTCTTTTTTTTTCTGCTGGTGCGAACCTGTTGGTGTTCCTTTGGTTTTCTCCTTTTCAAGGACGCGAGGTGTTCCTAGTGTCGCGTGATGGTTTCCTTGATCGGGTGGTCGATCCAACAGATGTTCGCCCCGCAAGGAGAACGAGAGAGTGAACATCTGATCGGGATGGCGTGGCTGGCTTGGGATGTCGAAAATTGTGGCTTTGCGTTTGCGTTTTATTATTATTATGCGTTTTTTTTTGGGTTTCTGTTTCCCTTGATGTCCTGAATTTGTAGTACTTGTCCTTTCCCAAATCAATTACATTTTAGAAATTATTTGCTGTGAATTGTAATAGGTTACTGTTTTTTTTTTCACTACCGAATAAACATTGTTAGTTAGTAAGCTAGATTTAAGAATTCATGAATAAATCGTAAACAATGGAGTCAATTGTGTGTCCTTTTTTTCCTTCCTTTTTCCTTGTTGTCTTAGTGTTGGGCTTCCAACATTTATTTTCCTTTTTGGATCGGGTGCAAGTCTTACGGAGAGATAAGATTCCCCTCTAGTCGCTGTTCTAGAGGTAAGAAGCGTGGTGAGTGGAAGGGCAACTGCATGGCGCCCTAAATTATCATCAACAACCTACGGCCAATCTCCATTGAGCGGCTGGCGTGCTTCCGCCCAACCCCACTCGGTTTCGGGGATTTCGACACCGGACACCTTCCCACTGTAGCGTCAGCAGGGACATTAGCGTTTAAAGAAGTTCTGTCATAGGTAAAAAATAATGTTATATAATTTAGAGATAGTCATATGTTAAGAATGAGTAGACCCTAGAACTCTCATCAGCATTAAAAAAAATTTTTTTACCATTGGAATTCACGCCTCCAGACTAGGTAGGGAATGTAGATTAAGAAGAAACCATTTCACACTTTCTTTGCAATTGCAGTGCCCTCTCATCTCGCAGACTTAGTCACTTGGACGCCCCATATTTCTACAGAACTAAGTAGTATTAGCATCATTCAACTCCATCGCTTTATTAACAGCTCCATGTTTTACGGATTAGGATCTATAAGATATTGTGGTAACACAACGGGCCTATTTTAGCCCGAGTGTGGCAACTCTTAAAATAGTTAGCCCCTCTAACCCAACCTATCCTTGTCTACCTCGGGGTAAACGTGAACTCCACAAACGACATAACAGTGGAGGTCCGACGTAGAATCGCGTTTGACAACCGGTGTTACTTCGGTTTCTTGATAGAGGCGAAGACACAAACGCGAACTCTACAAACTGCAAAATGATATGGACTTAGTCTGGAACGCAAAAACGATGGTCTCCGAATCCAAGCCTACTGTTTCGAGAAGGGGTGGAAGACCGAATCTTCGGTAATTGCTGATGCAAGACAGATTGGTCTTGATGATTGTAAGCAGCGTACACAGGACCGTCGGCGATGGAAGGCAGCAGTTGCTCAAGCGAAACAAATTTCTCAATCAACGCCTCAAATACATTTCCTTTGTAGTAATTAGAATTCCAGTTAAGACACAGCGATTCTTAATAGCCTCGGGAGCAATCCAAGCCTATGTTAACAAAAATGGAATACACAAAAAAGGTATAAATGTTAGTTTTAACAAATCAGTTCCAATTAAAACTATCTGCCACTTTCCACTATTTAGAGAACTGAATTTAGACAACTATTATGTTGATTTTCTGAAAATCAGTAGTGATAACATGTTTCCTGTCTCCAATGTGGAAGACACATTTAACAAATTGGGAAAATGTATTTATTTCTCGAAACTGGATCTTGTCTTGTAAAATTGAATTCGATAAAAGAGATCACCATAAAACAGCCTCTTCGACGGCAACTGGTCACCCGGAAGTTGTTCGGCTTGAATAACGCACCGGCAGGTTTGTAATAATTTTGTATATTTTTAAAGAAGCAACCGAGTTTAATATGAAGTGTGCCATTCTTCGCTTTTTTGATTCTTACAATGATGTATACACGTTGGCTGCTCTTAAAATACTGCCTACTCTACTGTCACATTCAGATCCACAAGTGCATTCAGTGGTGGCATTGTGTTGCATAAGTTTGGTGGTGCCTCTTTTAACATGTACTATAACCAAAACTTTAATAGAAACTCGGCGCAGTTTAGTTTTTATTTTTTATTGATTTCATTAATTTTTTATTAATTTAGTTTTTTATTAATATTCAGAATTTTAATAGAAATTCAAGACAGTATAGAAACAACAATTGTAGGAATTCAATACAGTTTAGTAATCGAAATAGAGTAGAGCCGATGGAAGTAGGTCATTTACAAAGTCAAGAACAGGAAGAGGTAAATGTTCAGTTACCGACTCCAGAACATTCCTACCGATAGTAGAATTAACAATAGGAAACGCTAAACTCAAATGCCTTATAGATACTGTATTAAAACTAGATAAAATAATTAATTTTAATACTCTTAACGGTCAAACAATAGTTGATTCAGAAATAATAACAGAGTTGCCTTTAGAATTTAATGAAAAGGAATGGATGAGTTGGAAGCTAACAACTTTTAAGAACAAAGAATTCGATGGACTCATCGGACTAAGTTTGCTTTAACCACCCCAAGCAATAGTGAACTTCGATGAAGGAATTTTGGAAGTCAATAGAAGTAAAATAAAGTTTTATAATTCATTTCCTCATATGGAAAACGAAATCCATTTACTAGAATATTCGAAAGCAGATGTATATAAAATTCTTCAACGTACAGACATGAATATCGAAGAAAAAGAAAAATTGAAATGCATTTTAAAAGATAATAGTGATTTGTTTTTCCAAGAAGGTCAAAAGCTTTCCCATGCTCATGAGATAAGATACGAAATCGTAAGAAAATATAGTAATCCCATTTATTCAAAAATTTATACGTATTCCAAATTCATGAGCAAGAGATAAGTAGGCAAATTAAGGAAATGCTAGAGCAACAAATTGTTAAAGTGAGCAATTCGCCGAATAACTCTCCCCTCTGGATAGTACCCAAAAAATCTGATAATTCTTGGATAAAGAAGTGGAGAATTGTTATTGATTACCGTAAACTGAACGAAGTTACGGTTGACGATAAATTCACGATCCTAGACATAGAGAATATCATAGAAAAATTAGGTAGAACCCAATATTTTACAACTCTTGACTTAACCAAAGGCTTTCATCAGGTACTAATCAGAGAAGAGGATCGAAAGAAAACAGTATTTTCTACACCATTAGGGCACTATAAATTCATTAGAATACCGTCCGGGCTTAAAAATGCTACGGCTACCTTTCAACGTCTGATGAATTCAGTCCTAAGAGAATACATCAATAAAATCTGTGTAGTATATATGAACGATGTACTAATATTCAGTACAAACATTGATGAACATGCTGAAAACGTAAAGAAAGTTCTTAATAAACTCAGGATACACAATCTCAAAATACAAATAGACAAATGTAAATTTTTTGCCAGAGAAACGGAATATTTAGATCATATTTTGGCCACTGAGGGAGTCAAATCTAATACGAGTAAGATTGATAGCATTCAGAACCTTAAACTTCCAGAAACCTCTAAACAAATCAAATTTTTTTTAGGCTTAACGGGATATTACCGTAAGTTCATAAAAGATTATGCAAAAATTGCACATGGAATGACTAAGTATCTCAAAAAGAATGCAAAAATCACTAAGAACGATTCGAATTACATAGATGCCTTTGAGAAACTAAAAAGACTTTTAACCGAAACACCAGCTCTCAGGTACCCAGATTTTAACAAAAAGTTTAAGTTAGTTACCGATGCTAGTGATTACGCTTTAGGTGCTGTTTTGTCTCAAGGCTAACACCCAATCTGTTGTGCTAGCAGAACTTTAAATACTCATGAAAGGAATTACTTAGCGACAGAGAAAGATTTATTAGGAATCGTATGGGCTGTAAATTACTTTCGGCCGTATATTTACGGAAGAAACTTTGATTTAATGACAGACCATCAACCCCTTAAATGGTTGCAAGCCAAGCATAAAGGGAAGGATATAAATCCTTGCTTACAAAGATGGCTTCTGAAGTTAAGAGAATATAATATTAACATCGATTATATTAAGGGCAATGATAATAAGGCAGCAGACTTTTTAAGTAGAATGAACCCAGACACAGGTGAAATTAATTTGACAGAGACGGTTAACCGAACCAAAGAGAAAGTGTTTGAAATTGATCAAATGAGCTTGGATAACACAATCCACTCTCAAGAGGAGGAACAAGCTGATCATTTTCCAATATTAGATACTGTAGTTAACAGGTTCTTTACACAAATAATTTTAACAAATAATAATAGTAAAGAATCTGAAGTATTTGACAAGAAAAGGAAAATATACATTAGTTCCCAAGAGATGTGAATGATGAAAATGATTTTATGACGGATATATTTAGAAGGTTTTTAAAAAAGGTTAAGTAGGTATATATTCTGAGTTTACGGAGCACGAGTACAATTTGGTTCAGTTGAAACTAATAGAGCTATTTGACACAAGTATTAAATTCGTAAAATGCTCCTATAATGCTAAAGATATAACAGACGAAGATGAAGCCTTTAAAACAAATTCATAAGTACCATAGATGCGAAACAATGCATGCAGGTATAAATGAGAATTATTAAGGTCTGAAGAAATACATATACATATAAAACTTGAAACTATTAATAGAAAAATAAATTAATAACTGTGATGTATGCAATCGTTCTAAATATGACAGAAAACCAACCAAACCTAAATACTATATCACCGAAACTCCGCAAAATGTAAATCAGATCATACACATAGACACCTACACTAATTCAAAACATAATTTTATTACTTTTATTGACAAACTTTATAAACAAACAATAGCATTTCATTTGGAAAACCAAAATAACTTAACACTTATTGAAAAAATAAGATTATTTATTTCAATTAGAGGTAATCCTACAAAGTGCATAACGGATGATGAATTCAACACTACAAATATAAAAGATTTTTTCAGACAAGAAGGTATAGAGGTACACTATACAAAACCAAACAGTCACACCGGAAATGCAGATGTAGAGAGACTTCACAATACAATTAGTGAGAAATTTAGAGTATTTGAAACTATAAAATCCAATCTTACAGTGCAAGAAAAGTTGTAAAAATGCATAGAATTATATAACAAGTCCATACATTCTGTTACTAAATGTAGGCCAATAGACGTTTTAGATGGAAAGGTCGATATACAAAGATTATCAAACTTAATCAAGGAAAGTAAGATAAAATTAATTGAAAAGGCAAATAGGAATAGGGAAAATTTTACTAAAAGAGGATTAGAAGGTTATGTTAAAAATTACCGGGCTTTGAGGATTAAAAATCAACCTAGGTATAGGAAGTTAAACTTAGAAAATATTCATCCTATAAATATTAAACGTCCGACCAAATTCACAGGTCAACTGGATATTGATAATTTTGATACTGCTGACATCGAGAAGTAGAAATTCAGCAAATACTTATAAAATTAGAAGATAATTTAATGAAAGTAAAAATAAAGACGGAAGAGAAGTTCTTATCAACGAACTAAAATCTCTTACCTATAAGGACCATACAATAATACCGCATAGACATGCAAGAGGACTTATTAATATAGCAGGAATTGGAATGAAATGGTTATATGGTACCATGGATGACGACGACAGACAAAATATTGAGGAACATTTACGAATTATGTACACAAATAACCACAACTTAATAGAACAGAGTAACCATCAAGTTTTTATTAACAACCACTTTAATAATACTTTTGTAATGCTTAAACAGATAATTGAAAATGATAGGACAGATATTTTAAAACAGTTCGACAATGTTAAAACCGATAACATAAAGTTAATTAATAAAATTAGATATTTAGAATTATTATCACAAATTAGAATAATCAAAGAAATGTTGAACAAATTCGAAACAATATAGCTTCAAGTAGGCTTGTAATAATGGGAAATAACATATTAATTAAGGATGAGATATACATTAAACTTGGTACGGCCAAATATAAAAGTAATAAAATCATATTTTCAATTAAAATACCTAAGGAGATTATAGTAACAAAAAAATAACTTATCACTGGTCTCAGTAATGAAAATTATGAAAAAATAGTTATGGAAGACGAAGAAATTGTAAAAATTAATAAAACCGTATACACTCTCAATAGAAACACTGATTTAAAGAATTTAAAGAAATCCAACTCATGTATATACAGTCAAAATTGTATAAAAATTAAGGATCATAAAATGGAACTTATTGAAATTGAAGAAGGTTTAACATTGCTAAAGAATTATAAAAATATTAGCTTAAATAGTTCTTGTGATGAGAGAATTGTTCGATTAAATGGAAACTATTTACTAAATAATAATGATTTTGAATTACAAATTGGAAACCGATCATTTAGCAATAGAAAAGCAATGTTTGAACAAAAATTCGTAATACCTAATGAAATCGAACTCGATCAAATTAAGGATCTACTCAGTTTTGACGAAATTGTACTTAATCAATCAAGAAAATATGAAACATGTAAATGAATTAAAGTATGAGAGAAAAAATCATTTAGTATTAAATTTATGCACAACAATTATTGTATTATTCCTCAACATAGCATTAACCAAATACATTAATATAAAAACAAAAAAGTTAGGAAAAGTAATTATTAAAACTCAGAAGAGTTTTCATCCAAAAGGGGAAGTAGTTATGTCAGTGCCAACAACAACAGCAACACCAGTCACAGTTGAGAGAACCTTATACCCCAAAAACAAAAGGATGATGCTGAAACTCTCCGACATTGAAGAGCAGCATGAATGATAGAAAAAAATTATTATTAAATGTTATATGTAAAAGCCACGATGGGCTTCATGTATGCATTATAAACCGACAAGGTTTAGCGAGTAAAATCGACGAGTTCAAATTAGTCTTTGAAAACAGCTCGATCGACACAATATTACGAGTATGTGTTTCCGAGACAACCTGGAGTGAATGATCTCGCTTTCTCTCTTAAAGCCTACAGCCTCTATCGTGCCTATCGCTGCCTTCTGATTGGTGGTGCGTTGCCATATACATTCGGAACAGCATATTATATTTATTACTATCATGTAGAAGATTTAAGACAAACCATAGAGCACTTTTACACGGAAAACATATTTTTATTTGATTTAAATGGATCCCTATCCTCATCAAAGAAATGCACGTACACCAAAAAATTGTACATGCAATTTGGCAAATCTTGATGTGTGCTTTTACGGTCAGGATATTCAAATCCTTCAATTTAGTTCGCAGCTGTCCTTTGACGTGTAAAAATATCAAAGTTTCTTAAATTCGGTTAGTTTGTGCTAAAATGTAAAATAAAACACTTTATCGTAAGGTTTAAAAGGAAAGGTTACGCTGAAATATCAGAAATTGTGAATAGTCCGCGTGTAACCATCCAAAGCGTTATACAAAATTAAGAAAAAATAAGGGCTTCGATATCGCTCCGGGAAGAAAAGAAAGCGTTCGACAGTCACTTAGAATATTAGAAAATTGAAAGAATAGCTGAAAACAACCCCAGCACCAGTGCTCCAAAATTAACTGCGGAACTTGCCGAAGAACTTGTTGGGAAATCGATCCCTAAAATAGTCGTTCTCCGTCATTAGCCCCAAGATGTCAATGCCGGTATAAGTGACAGTGAATTGAAAATTTAATTAACCATTCTTTTTCTGTTACCAGGCACCGAACCATCGAATGTGGTATTTAAAAATATTCATTAATGTAATTAAGATTATTAAAATTATAATGAAATCAGTTGAAATCATATGTATAATTAGGCACATAAGTAGTGAAGTATATGAATTGTGATAAATAAATACAAATGCAAGTTCTTATTAATAAAGATTTTGTAACGCAAGAACCCTTTGTTTCTTTGTTAGTTCATGAACCGGTTCCCTTGCAGTTACATCTACTGCAACATTTTACGAAATTTGAGGTGACAACGTGTAGAAATATCAACATGCCGAGAAAGGTGAAGAATCCCGAGACAACACCTGAATCATCAAGCAAGGAAAAATTAGATGAACGAGAGCTTCAACTGATGTTCCTTCAATCGAGAACGTGTGCCAGACGTATGCAGGTAAGTGCAGTAGTTTTCCTAGATTTGCAGAGGTAACAGCAGCTAAAAATACAGTCCCGTAGAAATAGCACTGTCACGCCCAACACCTGTTACGACCATCACCGTTACACTCTGCGCCTAGTGTGGCCGAAGTTGCTTCCAGCCGTGGAGGTTCCCGCGCAACATCATATACGTCGTCGTGTGCACCAGTCACCGTACATACAGAAGTCCCTGCGCACAGTGCGGCCGAAGTTGCTGCCAGCCGTGGGGACTCTGCTTCCGTACATGCACCACCAGTCTCGTTAATAACATTGAGTATCGACGGGGCCAAGGACACCAGGGTTATTACCACTAGAGGGGAGTCAGCTAACGCATTCCTTCACTTTGTGCAGCTAACAACCGCAGCGACAGCTACCGCCTCCTGTGTGGCTACGTGGCCCAATGATGTATGCTTCGACAAGGTCGGCGTCAGTGGAGTATAGCTTTCCGCCCAGAGCAGCAGCAACTACTCAAGTTGCCATGTATGAAGTTACCGATCCCTCAGTTTCAACTGAGCCAACGTTTGTTACGTCCATCATTCCCTACAGAATTTCCGCTAACACAACGACCGCATATTCAGGATCGGTAAAATTTCCGATTATCTGTTGGGTACTGACGCCAGCTCGGTACACATGCACCCGCTACGAATCTCAGCCGCTTCCAACGCGGAAACACTTCTTATGCGGAAAGTCCAAGTTGCTCACCCGTTAATGCGAAGACAACAACAACCCTCTATTGAGCATACCCTTCTTCAAGGATAAATGCTATCCCACGCCAACAAGTTCCAGTTAGTAAATCCACCAAACCAAATATATGGATCAGCCTTTGCCCCGCGAGCATCCACGCCAGCAAAGCAATGAGCTCATAAAGCCATCGTTCGAATACGCTGTAACCACGTCGGCAGCACCCCTTACGGACAATGGAATGTATTGAGGAACGACCCACGAAGACACCAGTCAACGCATACGAAGTCACGACCCCGAACCCAACCAGGAGTCAACTAGCAACTCGGAAACTGATGACGCAAGATCTTCTAAGCTTTGATGGTAACCCAGCTGAATGGCCTCTGTTTATCACCAACTTCAATAGAGACACCAACCTAGGGGGATTGATGAGCAGAACATGATACGACTCCGCAAGGTCATAAAGGGAGAGGCGATGGCAGCTCAAAAGACCTTATTCCTCCAGCCAAACTGCTTGGGGTGGGTGATCAAAACGTTGTAAATGTTATTTGGCAGACGCGAGGTTGTAAGTGCTCTAATACCGATTGTGCGAAACACACACAACCCCAAAATGGAAAGGTAAAATTTCAGAGTACTCAGAGTTATAACAATACTGCGAAAATATGTAAGATCTGCAGTGGAAAATGCTCAAGTGCACTTTTATGTAGGTGCTTCTTAGGAATGGATAGTGAAGTTAGATGGGATTATGTTAGAAAGCACAAGCTCTGTAGACGCTGTCTAACTAAGTACGGATACCGCAGCTGTAAGTCGGACGCCGTCTGTGGAAAGAACGAGTACCTCCGAACTTATCACCACCTCCCTGTCGGGGAGATATTTATTAGCGCGGCAGTCAACATTCACCAGCGCGGTATGCAGGTTATGAGGCAGATCAAATTCTACTCCGAATAGTTTCAGTCATACTGCATGGGAATGGAGTCAAGCTGAGAGCGTATGCCTTTATTGACGATGAATAATCGGTGACTCTGATGAACGAGAAGATTGCGAGATCCCTCAAACTCCGAGGCGAACACCAACCATTGTTCCTGAGATGGACAGCGGACACATCAAGATACGAGAGTAGTTCACAGCTGGTAATCTTTGAAATATACTGTATCAGAGGTCTCGAACAGAGGCTGCAGATTACCATTGTACGCACAGTGGAAACACTCGGACTGCCAGCACAGACACTCAATGCGCAGGAACTGCAGAAAAAGTTCTATCGACTGAGCGGCTTACCAGTTTACCCTTATCATTTAGCAGTCCCACGCTTGCTAATTGGCGTGAACAACGCACATCAAAGCCTCCCGCTTGGATCCAGGAAAATAGTGCCTCATGAGCCAGTTGCCACAAAAACCCGATTGGGATGGATAGTCCACTGTCAGAGCAACGCTGCGGCCCGAGCAAGGAAATGGCGAATAACGCTGCCCTTGTCCACACCAACAATGTCCAGCGACGATACCCGAGCCATGGTACTGCTACAAACAAGGACGGTGTATAAAGGGTCGCCTCTGGAAGTATGACAACATTACGTTACCAGACAGTTTCCCCCTGGTGAGGAAAAGACTAGAGTGCCTTCAGAAACGGATAAGGTGGGATCAGACGTTAGCCCAGAAACTCATTCCTACGTCGGTATCGATTACCTTGAACCCATATCTGTGAGAGTTGGTCGGCGAACAGAGAAACACTGGGGGGTTCTTCTAACGTACCTTATCGTAAGGGTCCATATAGACATTGCCCATAGTCAATCCATGAAGTCCTGCATCCTTTGTATTATTACTTCATAGCTAGAGGAGGCACATCCATTGAGATGCCAGCGACCACGGGACCAATTTTAAGAGCGCTGACCGAGAACTACGAAAATTGAAATTAATAGACTTAGAAAAGTTGTCGAACACCTTTACGAACACCAACACCAAATGGAAATTTATGCCGCCAGGAAGTTGGGAGCGAATGGTTCGCTCCATAAAGGACGTCCAACGAAGCGGAAACGAACTGGTTTATCACAAAGCATTTTGCGGGCCGCTTCTGGAAGCGCTACTCTCGGTTGGCATGTATGCAGTATCAATTTGTCCATTTTGGTAACAATCGCGTATGAAAAAGTGCCTTATATCTGTATGCTTTGTCTTTGAACTATGGCCGGCATTCTTTACCAACTTTAATTCACCTTGGTTTTAGTTGTATAATTTGATGCAAGTGATGGTGACATCGATTTCACTTAAGATTCCTTGCAAATAAGTGCTTCTTTTGTTGCTCCAGTCATCGCCATAAATTCAGCCTCAGTGCTGGATAGTGCCACAGTGCGTTGCTTTGGCGCTTCCCAAGAAAATGCTCCCCCAGCAAGAATAAAAGCATATCAAGAATAAAAGCATACGATCTTCGGTCCAAGAGGTTCTGGCCCCAATCAGCGTCAACTACTCCATACAACTGTAGACCTGTATGTGAATAGAAAATACCATAATCAACAGTACTCTTTATATACCTCAAAATTCTCTTCAAGGCCTTCCAATGCTCCTCAGTGTAATTGGAATCGAACTGGCTCATAAAACTAACTGCAAAGGCTGTATCGGGCCTCGTAGTTACCGCCAAATACATCACAGCACCGATCAAATGTGATAAGGAAATTTGTCCGTTTCTTGTCCGTCCGCATAGTTAATACTGTCGCGTTTTCTTAGCTTGTGACTTAAATCCATTGGCGTGTTCACTGGCTTACAATCTGCCATACCAAACCGTTTTAATACAGCCTCCGCATAGCTTCCTTGTGATAACTCAATGTAATTATGCTTAAGATCTTGATGAAAATCTATTCCAAGAACTCTTCCGAGATCTTTAATTTTAAAGGTTTTCGCGCTTCTTTTATTTCATGTACCCATTGTATATTATTTGATGATATTAATAGGTCATCAACGTAGACAGTAACTAATAGTAAGTCATCTTTATTACGTGCAAAAAATAAACACAGCTTTTGTTTTGATGGTTCTAGACCAAGTTCTTATAAGCGTTTGGTTAATTTTAGATGCCGTCTTAATCCAGACTGCTTGAGTCCATAAAGAGCCTTTCTCAACAAACATACTGAATCTTCATAAGATTAAAAATCACTTAACCATCTTCTAGAAATAGATGGTATTCTCTGCTTGTCGGTTGTCAGTTTACCCAGTACGAGATTTTCAGATGTAATTTGTCTTAAGAAATGTATAAGCTGCTCCGGAATATCCATGTAAACATCTTCCTCCAATTCTCCATTTAGATATGCTGTCACTACGTCCATATGTGCGGATGTAGAATGCACAACAGGTGAAAATGTTTTATCGTAGTCCTCTCCAGGACGCTGGGACCATCCCCTTGCCACTAGTCTTACTTTTTTTACATTATTGTCTTTTGTTCGAAAAACAAATCTACAATGGCCTTCCTACTTTTAGGACGTTCGACGATATTCCAAGTTTCGTTTCTTATTTGAGCCAAAAATTCTTCCAAAACACAGCATCAGGTGCTTCCATCGCTTATTCCATCGTTGCAGGTTCATCAACAGTAATTAGATTCGCCATGTATGTATCGCCATCAAGAATTGATTCTTCTACTTCGTCTGTGTTGTTAGTGTCATTACCAGACCTTTCGCTGACTGCATTTCTTGTAAAAGCATGAGTATGATAGATTTTTCTCGGGTTTGTTTCATTCTTATACTTGTTACAATTTGTAGTTTTCTGAATGTCTTTTAATTGTTGTTCTTTCAAGGAATTTGCAGGATCTTTACGCTCCGCGACACTTTTTAATTCAACGTCAACATACTCATCCTTTATAAAATTATCAATGTTCTCACTTCGTATATTCTTCTGTTCGAAAAAGCCAGTTTCATTTAAGAACTTAACATCTCTGCTGATGATTACTTTTCTCGAACTTGGAGACCACATTCTATACGTTTTTGCTTCTGCTGAGTATCCTAAGAATATACACTTCTCTGATGTTGAATCGAAATTTTCTCTTGGTTGACCCTTTCGCAAAACATACGCTTTTGTCCCGAAGATTTTCATATGAGTGACAGAAGGTATTTTACTTGTCCAAATCTTATATGGAGTATCACCCCCGAGAGATACCGTAGAGCACCTATTGCGAATATAACACGCTGTTAGAATTGCCTCTGCCCAAAAAATTTAAGTCGCACCCGCAAACTTCATCATGCACTTTGCATAATTGTTCATAATTGTTAAATTCATGACTGCAGTACTCACCCCCATTATCTGTCTGTAGGAATTTTATCCTCTTTCCTGTAAAGTTTTCCACAAAGGCCTTGTATTTACAAATGCTGCTAATACTTCTGATTTCTGTTTGAGGAAATAAATTTCACACCAACGAGACTTTTCATAAATCAATGTCAGGAAGTATCTTGCTCCCGAATGAAAAGCATTTTTCATAAGACCGCACACATCGCTATGAATTACTTTCAAAAGATCAGTAGCCCTTTCTTTCATTGCTTGCGGAAAACTTGAACGCACCTATTTTGCAATAAGACAAGTTTCGCATTAAGACAACTTTGAATTGCTATTCACACCTTGCACCATATGCCTTTTTACCATTATTTTTAGATCGCGCTCATACAAATGACCTAATCCCCTGTGCCAAATGTCCATTTGTGTATCTCTGTTGTCGCTGACGGTGTTCGCGGAATCGTGGTTTTGCATAACATAATAAAAGTTTCCTTCCCTCTTTGCTCGCAACATAATTTCATCTTTCGCGTCAGTCACAAATGCATCATTTTTACTAAAATTCACTTTCCATCCTTCGTCTGTAAATGTTGATACAGATAGCAAATTCGTTCTCAAGTCCGATATGTATAGAACATTTGAAAGATTAATTTTTCTTCGCCCAAACAGTAGCATCTACAAGTGGAAAAAGCTGCGAAGAACAATCAACTCCCACTACAAATATATTTAATATTATTTTAGAGAAACTTGACGAACAAACCAGAACGACCAAACTTATTTGCGAAAGGCTAATCGACCTCGAAAATAAGATTAACAGCATGCGTACCTTAACATGAATATGTCAATTAAAATTTAAATTGGTATGCGAATGGTCTGCTACAAAAAATTGACGAAGCGAGCTCGAGCGAATTTTCCACACTCTAGGCCCAAATTTCGTAATTGGTGGAGACTTTAATGCCCTTTACCCCTTTTGGGGATCAAGATTAATTTCACAAAAAGGCAGAAATTTATACAGAGCTGGTATGAAACTAAACTCTGATTTTTACTCGACAGGAAAACCAACCTACTGGCCATCGGATGTTACAAAAATACCTGACGTTGTTGATTTCTTTGTCATAAAAGGTGTTTCTCGAAACTACTTACGAATTGAAGAAAGCTTTGATCTTAATTCAGATCATTCTCCCATTGTACTATGTGTAAACGATACCCTTGTAAAAAAGGAAGTTCTACCTACGTTAGAGTACCGCTGAGAACAGCATACGATTTAGAAATAGAACTCGATAAATTTATAGAAGTAATACAGTGCGCTGCGTGGAGCAATACACCTCTCGCTAGAAAAACGACGATAAAACATGTATTGCGATATCCACCGGAAATACGAGAATTAGTAAGAGAGAAACGTAAGGCTCGTAAGAAATGGCAGCAGACCCGTGCGCCGCAGCATAAAACTCGCTTCAACCAACTGTCTAAAATAATAACCTAAATACCTACTTGACAGGCTTGTCAGGGAAAAAGGATACCCATTACTCACTTTGGAAAGCAGCCAAAGGCTTAAGAAAACCTCAACTACATGCGGCCCCAATTCGGAAAAATCAATACGAGTGGGCAAAAGAAGATAAAGAGAAAGCGGATCCCTTCGCAGATCATTTGGAAGAAACGTTTTAATCACGCGACGGACAAACGTTTCCTGGAAACTCCTACGGTTCAAACACAAATAATGAACATTTTTGTATAAGAAATGCTATTTTGACAGAACTTAAGGAAGAATTGAAAAACCTCAAGCCCAAAAAAGCTCCTGGTTATGATTTAATCACAGGACAAGTTCTGAAAGAATTACCTCAAAAAGCGCTTCTTATGTTTATCTACCTAATTAACGCCGCGTTTAGATTAGAACATGTCCCTAGTCAGTGGAAAGTGGCGAAAATAATAATGGTGCCGAAACCGGGTAAACCCCCAACAGACAAAAAGTATTATATACCAATTTCACTGCTTCCGATAATGTCTAAAGTGTTCGAACGAATATTACTCAGACGTTTAAGCCCGGTTGTGGAAGAAAGACGACTTATTCCTAATCACCAGTTCGGTTTTAGAAGCAAGCATTCAACTATCGACCAAGTACATCGAATAACTGATGTTATAGAAAAATCGTTTGAACAAAAGCAAGTCTGCTCAGCTGTATTTCTCGATGTTTCGCAAGCCTTTGACAAGGTTTGGCACGAAGGTTTGAAACACAAGCTTCGACAGTTCCTCCCGAGAAGATTTTACACAATTTTATCGAATTATCTAACTGATAGAATCTTCCGTGTGAAATATGGGAAAGAATACTCCCTATTTAAGCCTACAAAAGCTGGAGTACCACCAGGAAGTGTCCTTGGTCCCCTCCCTTACTTACTTTATAGCAGCGATATACCGCAGGACGTAGGCACCGTGCTAGGCACATTTGCTGACGACACCGCCATTTTAGTAACTGCCAAAACGGTCGAAGAATCAACCAGAAAATTACAATGTGCTGTAGACCGGATACACGAATGGACGAACACTCAGCGAATTGAGCTTAACGAAGCTAAATCCGTTCGTATAAATTTTACGTATAAGAACGTGAATAACTGGCCCGTTTTTATAAATAATGTTCAAATACCCTTCGGTAATGAAGCGAAATACCTCGGAATGACTCTCGATGTAAAGCTTAAGTGTAAGGAGCATGTCAAAAGGAAACGTGAAGAGCTCCAATTAAGATTCAAAGACATGTACTGGCTTATTGGAAAATATTCCAAGCTAAGTATTGACAACAAATTGCTTATATACAAGCAAGTGCTAAAACCAGTCTGGACGTATGGTATACAACTATGGGGTTGTA
This sequence comes from Eristalis tenax, assembly GCA_905231855.2. Taxonomy (NCBI): domain Eukaryota; kingdom Metazoa; phylum Arthropoda; class Insecta; order Diptera; family Syrphidae; genus Eristalis; species Eristalis tenax. The sequence continues at coordinate 16,994,290 of HG993125.1, read as the reverse complement.
CCAAAGAAAGTAATAGAAACATACTACAAACATTTCAAAATAAAGTGCTAAGGGCCATCGTCAACCCACCCTGGTATATACGAAACAGCGCCATCCACAGAGATCTTGGAATTCCATCAGTCCATGATGAAATTACGAATTTTGCTCATAAGCATAAGCGTCGTCTGGAAGAGCACATAAACTCTGCTGTACTGCCAATTCTCGCCGTCTTTAAATGAATAAACCCCTTGACCTAGCACGGTGAATTCAACCCGCGCTTAGCTGCGGTGATAGCAAGAACTCTCAATGGAGAATTTCTTGCCAAATGCGCCTAAACCAAGAAAGTAAAACTGCTGGATAAGTGTAAGACTTAGTTGTAGTGGAAATATATTTCATTTGAAGGGAGGTGTTTTTACTGGGTAAAAATCCCTTTCGCTATGTGTGAACGGTCCCCATAGCGTCTTTTGAAGATTTTCATCTACCCTCGCAAAAAAAAAAATGTTTCTTTTTTCATCCACCAGAAGACAAACATTTCCTGTACCTGTAATTGTAGTTTTGTTATTGTTAGCTAAATTCAATTGTTTATTCATAAATGTCAAATCTTTAATGTTTTGTAATGAGCAGTGCAACCACTATCTAGACACCAGACATTATTGTCTTCCTTTTCTTTGGTGAAAAGAGTAGTATCTGTGAAAATCCTAGCTAACTCTTTTGAGAATTTATCATCTGCTTTTTTCGCACACTGTACTTCTTTGACGACGACTTTGAGAAGCAATTTCGTGCGAAATGTCCGACCTTTCCACATCGTTAGCAAAAACCTTGTCGTCCTTTCTCTCTTTTGTTGATACAAAATTCTTTTGAAATTTCTTACCGAAAATAGTGTGTCCCTTTTCTGTCTGTTTTCTTTTGTTAACACTTTTTGTATACATCGTCTCATGATCTCTTCTTCCCTCCCTTGCAATTCGAGACTCGTATTCTTCGAGAATTTTCACGCGAAGTACATCTGGAGATGGGAGTTCGTCTCTTGTTTCCAGAGCACATCGAAATGTCTCCAACGAATCTGGTAAACTATATAAAAGAAGAATCGCCAGAAGCTCATCACCAACAACAACACCGATTTCCTTTAGTCTATCAACTGATTCGAAAAATTCGTTTAAGTGATCACGCACTTCAATTTTCACCTTCTTTCATTCTTGAAAGTGCCACCTTCTTCAGTAGAGCGGCTTTTCTTGCTGGTCCTTTTGACTGGTAGGTACCTTTCAGCATTTCCCAAATTTGTCTCGATGTATGTCCATCCTTTATGAGTCCTAGCTCCGATGGACTCATTGCAGGCACCGAACCATAAAATGTGATATTTAAATACATTAATAAATCTTATTGAGATTATTAAAATTATAAGGAAATCAGTTAAAATCATATATATAATTAGGTACCCAGTAAGTAGTGAAGTGTATGAATTGTGATAAAGATTGAAGATTGTGTAATGAAATATCAAGACTCTTTTGTTTCTTTGTTCGTTCATGAACCGGTGTCGTTGCAGTCAAATCTACTACCACACACGAACTGTACGGAATCTTCTGCACGCAACGGGACAACATGGAAAAGTGGCAAGGAAAAACCTATACATATCCAAAACTATATATGTATACACTCAACAAATTACATATATAATGAGAGATAGATATGCATCGATGGCAAAACAAAACTTGTTTTCATCCCTAATTTGTGATCCGAGCATAAGCCACCGTCACAAAAAAATGTCTGGTGTATACATATGCATAGGCATATGTTCCTACTTTTGAAAAATAGCCATCAAGAAAAAAACAAAATGGTTTTGTTTTCAGCAAACGTTCTGATTCAATAAGAAATACACCAACAAATCTGTTTTTTAGCTTTAAGTACAGCAGAAATTTTGAGAGCAAAAAGGGCTTGTCGTGTTATAGATACACCCGAACAAAATTTCCGAAACGAAAAAAACTAAACTTTGAAGAAGGACACAAAGCAACTACCTTGACTGTGAATGTATGTAATATATTCGATTTTGCAGGTTTTGTTTTGTCCAGGGCTTCTGTTTCTTGTCTGGCGCACGTGCGCATTTGTGTATTTACATCCGTTGGTATTTCGACCAAGAACGAGGCTGAATATACTGAATATACGTATTTGATTTATTGTTTTACCTTGAGTGGTCTTCTGATAACGATAAATGAATGAATGAATGAAGCATTCTACAGTTATTAGTGGGAACAATATCCCTACATTTATTTACCGTTCCGTACAAGAAAAATTTACTCGATATAACGAATATTTTGATCTAACGAACACACATATCATTCGTTATACTGGACCACCACTGTAATTCGTAATAATCGAGAGCAAAAAATAGAGATGTACCAGAATAAGTACACAACAATTAATGAATAATTTATGCATGCAGATATCAGTATGCCGAAAATAAAATCAGTGAAAAAGGAGTCATCCTTCTGGGTAAAGTCTTGCGGGTATGGATATTATACTGTGAGAACTGAGTCGATTATAACACGTGAATAGTGCATGAAAATATATATATATGAATACTTGCATGCAAAATAAACAAATGGATTCTCATTCTACAACACATATTCACACATATATTCTACAACATATATATGTATATCTTGACTTATGCACGAATACTCTTCAAGGAATAATTTTGCAGTAAGATATGTTTCAGCCAAGTACGAAATCGTGCGGTATTTGTACGTGGTTTGTTGAGTGTATAAAGAGGTGGGTAATTTGCACACGAGCTTTCTTATGCACAATGCTGAGGCACGTATTTTTAAGTTGTGAACATCTAATAAGCGTTCTGATTCACGATTGGTACCATTTAAAGATGATGGCTGTTGAAAGAAAGAAAATAAATGACTTACATATATATTTCATTATTTTATCTTGTACACTTTTAATGATTCACAATAATATGTGAAGAATATACGTCGAGGTAAAGATCCAAATTTATTGACGAACTATAATTAATAACATTAGCTGAATATATGTATTCCACTTGCAAGTTTTTAACTAATTAATAAAGTATACTAAGTTAAGAAGTTACATTACTGGAATTCAATACAAAGGAGCTTTCACTAATCGATCCATTATATGATCTTTTTGTGTTATTCGGCATAGCCCCATTCTTATGATACATGTCAATACACTTCAATTCAATTTAATAATATAAATGAATGTACATACCCATGTGTTCTTTAGTACTTAGTATAAAATGTAAGTCTTTTAAGCAGCAATTCAAAATTTACAATAAATAATAAACTTAATGGTATAAACTGATAAAATATAGATACAAAAACAAGAGAACAAATAGATATGAAAATTAAATATGTATAAAAGAGGAAGAAAAGGTGAAAGGAAGTAAGTGAAACAGAAAGAGAATAGTAAAGAACTGATGTATTTGGGGGAGGGAAGAAAAGTATTGATATTTGAAGCGGTTGGTGTTAATGACTGTTCTGACATTAATCGGTAAGGAATTTCATAGTTGTACGGCATATATCAAGAAAAAGTGTGGTGTAAAGTGCCGCCTACGTAGTAGTATCCCCAAAATACCTTACGTGGTGATTCGCCATACAAATGCATCGCTTGCATTTTTACGCCGTGTGCACATCGAGTTTCGCACTGACCGCGTTGCAAGTGAATTTCCCACGACGTGTGTGTTGTACCTGTTCTTCAAGATGACGCTTTGGGGAACTTCGCCAAGTTTTCGAGAGTGAGTAGAGCTTATTTTCCATCACGACGTAATTTTGGAGCAGCCGGTTCTTGAACATATACGTATATATATAACACATACATCGTAGCTCCTACTTCGCTTGACCCCAGTAGTACGCTAGTGTCAGTCTCGTCTAAAAATTAAACTGGAAGTTAGTTTTGGGTTTCCCTATGTGCTAAGTAGGAGAAAGTAGTGTACCTTGGTCCGAGTGTCAATTTTCAGAAAAATACAAAACACGCAAAAAAAGTTTTTCTGTGAAATGTTGCTCTTCGGTTCATTTCTCTTCTCAGTTTCTTTTTGAACGTACAGCTGCACGGGTCGGCAGAAAAAAAGTGAAAACATATTCTTCAGTAAAAAAAACTAGTTTTTTATATAGTTTCTGAAGTTGCTGTCTCTTTACCGCTGATTGATTAAATTTTGGTAGGAAGACATTGTCATAAGTCTGTGTTTTAGATACTATTCTAACATTTATTTTTCTTGGCTAAAGTGGTGTTAGTGTACCTTGGACCTTTCATAGCGCGTGTACGGTCCAAGATGCATGTTATTACATTATTTTAAGCAACTTTTTAATCAAGCACAAAAACTTTAACCTAATGGTCTGTTTTTTGCTTCTATCTGAAGTGAAATAAGAATTGTACCATTTTTACTTTTTATTGAAAGAAATTAACGTTTCCACCTTTAAAGTATCGGAAAAAAACCCGCCATACCTTAGATAAAATTGCCGGTAATAACTAAAAAAAAAACAATAGTGAAAAAACGGCACATAAAAATAATATTGACAAAAAACTGAAATCCGGACCGAGGGACAATACCTTCCCCTAAACATATGCAACAAACATTTTTCTCAAGTTCAAATTACGAAATAGTATTCAAAGTTGAAATCCACTAGGACTTATGAAATCTCTTTAAACTAGAGCTGGAAACAAACAACTTAGTTCCGCTTTCAAATGGGGTTGTCACTACAAAATAGCTATCCAATGTGGCCCCAAATTAGAGGTGCTCTAACAAAGCATAATCCTACTTTAAATCCAAACCTCCAACTAGCGGGAAATTTCGAAAGTACGATTTCAAGTAATTTGTTCGTGAATATTGCACAAATCAGGTGTAACGTCTGCAAAAAGCAGCATCTGCACACGTACCAAGAGCCTAGAAAGGGCAAGAGACCCCGTTTTGTTAATAATGTCGGGTGCCACAGCACCAGCTACAGAAGGAGAAATAATACCCAAGATCAACCATATAAAAATACTAACTTTAGGCCGTCTCCAATGTCGACGAATTCAAATAGTACTCGGAAACAAGACCTACTAACCAAAAGTGTGATTTCTGTCTAACGATCGGACATGAAATTACAGAATGCTACACGAAAAAATGGTGGGACGAATAGAATGTCAATCAAAAAAACTAAATAGTTATCGTATGATTAAAGAGAGCACGGATCAATCATACGACAACATACGTGATGAATATAAAGAATGTATTAAGGATGGTATAGTTGCGATTACAGTCGACGTAGGATTAAAATGAAAATCCTTGGCCAGGACAAATTATTATAATACACGTACGGATGAAATAAACTGCGAAAATTCCTTCACAAGACAATGTCAAATAACTCGTTGACTATTGTAAACTCCACTCCAATATCTCCTTCGCAATGTAATGGAGCTATTAGTAGAATCACATTCAATTTATCTCGCCTGTCAATAATTTTCTCACGATGATGGTTCTAATTATTCAATGAGAAGAGACCAAAGTTTTCACAGTTAATATTTCTACCACCATACTCTCCCGTAGTAAAGTATTTTTCAAATGTTCACTTGATATTCCTGAAGATACTGAGCTCGTATGTCACTGCAAGGAATTACCTAGCCAGATTTACCTAGCTTCATCCGTGAGTAAAATTAATAACGGCTCCATAGTAGTAAGTTTAGTCAACTTAAGCACAGTCGAAATTACTTTAAATGATATTTGCTTTGATTTTTTTCCACTTAAAAACTACTACAACTAAAAGCGGAGAAAATTCGTCATACACAACTATTACACACAGTTCAGAAACACACAAGAAGCGCATAAATAAACTGATTCAAGAACTTAATTTTCGAAAACACCTTAATCAGGAAGAGAGATCCTCAATACAGTCCATATTTGAAAGATTTCCTAACCTCTTTCATCTCGAAGGAGGGCGGCTACATTATACTACAGCCATCTACCACAAAATCCCAACAGTGCATAATAGCAGCAATATAAATGCAAAACAATACCGTCTTTCGGTGGTACATAAAAACGTTATAAATGAGCAAATCCAGCATTATTTACATTACAATACATAGTCAGAGTCCTTGGAACAGTCCCATTTTTGTGGTTCCCAAGAAACCAGACGATGGTGTCAACAAATATAGAGTAGTAGTTGATTTTCGGAAAATTAACGAGGTAACAATTAGCGATGCTTTCCCGTTGCCTAGGATTAAGAATATCCTTGATCAATTAGGCAACAGTCGATTTTTTTCCACCTTAGATCTGGCAAGCGGGTACCACCAAGTGCCAATTAATAATGCCGCCAAACAGACAACGGGTTTTAGTACGTATACGGGACACTACGAATTTAACCGAGTGCCATTCGGTCTGAAGGGAGCTCCAGCTACATTTCAACGCCCTATGAACCATATTTGAAGTGGTTTACAGCGCATTAAATGTTTCGTCTATCTAGACGATATTGTAGTATGTATAAAAAATTTAACTGACCATAACACCAAGCTCATTTCCATTTTATAACGCCTGGTAGGGATTAACCTCCGTCTTAAACTTCGAAAGTGTTAGTTCCTTCAACGAGAAGTAGTTTATCTGTGACATAAAATTACACCCATGAGGGCTCTACCAGACGATAAAAAAATCAAGAGCATCCTCCAGATACCGTCGCCAACAAATACTGAAGAAACTCAATCATTCTTAGGAATGATTAATTTCTACAGAAGAAACATTCCAAACTTTTCTAAATATGACAAACCATTACGGGATATCACTCACAAGGATAAAAACTTTAGATGGAATGAGGAATGCGAAACAGCTTTCAAGAACTTAGAAAATATTAACCAGTCATCCTTTCTAATATATCCAGATTTCAACAACCATTTCGATCTCTCCACTGACGATAGTGGAACGACTATAAGGGCCATGCTATCTCAGAAAAAGGACGGATTAGATTTGCATAGTGCATTCGCTAGTAGAATCTTAAGTCCGATAGAATCTCGCTGCTCTCACATTGGCTATTGTGGGCTGTAAAAATTGTGGATGCTACTTATTGGGCCGGAAATTTACCTTATACTCAGATCACAAAACCCTTGATCAATTTATTCAAAATCTCGAATGACTCAACCAGAATATCAAATTTTAAATTCAAGTTGGCGGAATACGACTTTGACATCAAATGCAAGCCTGGTAAACAGAATGTTGTATCTGACGCACTCAGTCGACCTCAAAGTAAAGACAGTCCCAAAATTCGCATCGAAACGAGAGCGAGAATCTTAACACTCAGGTCCACAACACAGAAATTTCAATGTTATTCAATTCGGGTATTGCACTCAAGTGCAAGTATATGGGATGAACTCAGAGGTGATATATTGCGAAGTACATACATTTGTATCAGGAGCCATGAAGACTGTAAAAGTGTAGATAGTGAGACATATATATCGATATAACTTGTATCGGAATAACTTACAATTAATGTCTATCTTTGTAACAGATATAGAGGAAATTAACAAAGCTCTCAAAAAATACCACGACTCGCCATAAGGTGGTTATCAGGGAGTTCTTAAAACATACCTTCGCCTTCGACCATATTATAAATATATATATATGGAACCATATATTTGGAACTATAAAAAAATACTTCAAAAGATGCCGAAAAGTGCCAAGAAAATAAAAAACTATACGTACTATTATGCCTATGATACTATCTGTCACCTCCAAAAAGCCACCATTACCCGTGGTAACAAATTTATCTAGACTTTTGAAGATGATCTCACCCGGTTTATGGACTGTTACCCATTTCCAAACGGTGAAGCAGAAACCGTTGCAAGGGCTTTTTGATGAAATCATATGTAGATATAGAATTCCCAGGCAATTACTAACTGATCGAGGACCTTTTTAAGAGACTGCGTAAATTTCGACAAATGAACGGAGCTCTAGAAAGAAATCATGGTCCCATAATAGAGTATTTACGATAATTTTCTAGTACTAATCCAGTAGATTGTGACTACTGGCTTTGTCAAGCTATGTATGTTTATATAATGCTAGTACCAAACTAACACCGATGGACATATAATTCGAGTTCGCCTCTGAAATATAATAGTACAAAGACACAACAAGCGTCCCTCTACGACGACGAAAACTTTTTCTTAGAATTAAGGTATAAGCTACAAAAGGAGTGATACGCCTATCAGCTAAAACAAATTTAGAAAACCATAGGAAAATCCATCCAAATACCTTTATGGTAGGAGATAAGGTGTTACTTCAGGTTATGGCTAGAAAAAATAAATTACACACCCTGTATATAGCCCCTTTTGAAGTAAAGCAGATTCACAACGATGTCAATACGACGATTTGGAGTGTATCAAAACTAGAAAAAGTACGCAACTATAGACTCAAATCATATCCCGAAAGTGTTTGACAAAATGGACAATGCAACAAAATCGAATCCGCTTTGTTTTCAATTGTTGTTTTATTATCATCTACCTACGGCATTTAAAAAGGAAAAATAAGAACCCTGTACCAAGACGCAGAATCGCTCTGAGCGTTCACCCAGCTGATTCACATGCTGTTGTTGAACTGATTTGATTAGTTTGTCAGCCTACTTTTGTTTAGTTCACACTCTCTTCCTTTAATTTTTCGTTATATTTATTGCTCTCAGTCCAAAAAAATCAATCTTGATCTCTCAACCCAAACTACATCGACGATGATTTATTGCCAATAATAATAAAAAAGGGTTTAGTTTAGAATAATTTTAGTTCTGTGCATACATTCGACCATAACCAATATACATACATTCATGTTAAAAAAGCCATTGTATCGTGTACCATCTTGTTATGGATAAGTTTTATTCTGCACGATTATAATCTTGTTCTATTTAGTTGTAGCTGTAAGATGTTGTTTTTAAGATCCAAATCATTATATTTAGTAAATAACATAGATTTATAAAATGCATCGCCAAAAATTGTACTCTTTTGAAATCGCACATAAAACTTTGTATAAGCACTCATTACTTAGTAGACTTTTGTTTTCCTGTATTTTATATTTGCCTTTATAGTAAAACGAATTTGAAGTACGTTTTATGAAATTCTTTTCGATTGTGTACATAATAATAGAGAAATGTGTTAGTAGACTTTTGTTTTCCTGTATTTTATATTTGGCCTTACAGTAAAACGAATTTGAAGTACGTTTTATGAAATTCTTTTCGATTGTGTACATAATAATAGAGAAATGTGTTCGTGCTTAAGAGATTCATTATGAATCATAAATAAAAATATGTTGAATGTCAAATGACAAGATTGGGCAATAATAATTCTATACGTGTTGCATCGAACGCCTCAAAAACAAACAAACTTTCCAGCAGTCGCCATCTTTAGTTTGAAAAGTCTAGCAGTAGCCACATTGGTTGAAATGTCAAGAAATCGACTTTGCCTCTCTCTCTTGAAGTGAACCTGGAGATGGCCGCACGTCCCTGCAGAGCAACCATCTTAATCGTAGAGTTTTATTATTGTAAAATTCTTGGCCTCGGCTGCAGTACACCTTTATATCGCATAACTTACTCTCAATTCGGAATGCCGACAGCGAAATTTTAAACATCGTCCTGTTCTATATTCGCAAAAGGAAAGTGTTAGGAAGGAGTTAAGCAGGTTAGTGACCCTAGGGATACTGAAAGCGGTGGAAACCAGGCAATGGGCAGCTCCAGTTGTGGTTGCTTGAAAGACTAATGGAAGTCTCAGGTTCTGTGGGGATTTAAATGTCACCATCTTAATCGTAGAGTTTGTAATCAATTATTGTCAAAATAAAGTGAAGTATTGTATTTATACCTTACTATTTTTCGACGAGGAGTTCAAGGAAAACACGCTAACGTTGGAACAAGCAGCGTTAAAGGAAATGTTGTTGCAGCATCAGAAGTTCTTTTCGGGGTTCATGGCATCGATTAACGAATTCATGGACAAAATGTTAGGAAAATCAACTAGTATCCATATCTCAATACCACCGTTTGATCCCGAAAAGGAAAATTGGGAAAACTATAGTAGAGTTCATAATTGCAACATTGTTGCCCCTGCATTGCAAAAAATATTCTCTCAATACGTTTATGAACACGAATACTGACGCATATCAGCATTGTCAAAAAAGTATTCATAAATACAACATATGTTTGTATTGCCAATATCAGAAATGAAGTATGATAGAGAAGCCCAACTTCTACCTCTGTTGTCTTGAAATCTGTTCACAACGATTTTTATTTTTAACAGTTTTCTAAAGCGAAATTGGACAATCAGAGAACGTAATTTACGTTATTTCGTGAATAGCTATCAAAAAGCGTCGGAAATTCATCTATGGACTAGGGGTCAATCAGCTGTGGAGTTTTTCTGGCCAAAATGGATGTCTTAATCATGTCTAACAAAGGTATAATTCTAGATTTAAGGTTGGATGCATATAATAAGCTGACCTACTTTCAAAAATATTAAAGACAGAAGCATTAGCAAAATGCGCAGCAAAAGGGTCATGCTTTAAAAGAAACAGTATTACCATTTTTGCATGAAAAGTCCACTTTTAGTTTAACTGCCACATTGCACTCCACAACGCACTTGCCGACTGCTCTCATGCATAGGTCCTGCGATTTATTTACATTTGTGAAGGCAAGACTTGCAGGGCTGCTCCAGTGTGACGTTTATGAATTCGGCCTATTTGTTCCAGCTCAAAAAACATTTTGCTGCTAACTCCCTGTTGACGACGACTTACGAAAATAACATTCCGGCAGTAAACGATCTGCTCACGAAATTGTTTGAAACAGGAGACGTAAGTATGAGCACAATTACCTGCCACTTGGAGTCAGTGTGTGACGTGTGCGGGAATAGGGGGCATCTCAAGACAATGTGCTCCTTGGGGCGTCAAGCTGAGGATTGAGTCGCTTTTCATCAAGCGAACCGAAGACGACGTCGGACCAGATCTCAAGACAGAAGTCGTGTGCTACACATACCATCAATCAAGTAGAGGAAAAATTCGCGGTGTTAAGATTTGGAAGGAAGGTTTCGTTTCGACCGTGCATTAACTTTTTACTTGGACACAGGCGCTATTGCTTCGCTAATTGGTTTGGATGGCTGGAGAGAATAGGGAGGAGCACGGCTTGTACTGACTTCTCGGTTTCTGAGAGCATATGGGGGAGCACCTGTCCCGTTAAAAGGTTAAATTGATCTGAATGTGCATTGGTTATAGAAGATGAGAAAAGCGTTAGTTACAGGCGCTGGTGGTGCACAGCCCGTTGGCTTCGAAAATATTAGGACTGGACTGATTAGATTCATTGAATTTTTCGGTGGGGCATAGTTAAGTTGAAATGGCCTTACAAGTGGTGGAAAACTCTCGACTGCAACTGGCACCAAAGCTGAGGCTGTTTGTGTCAAGTATCGATCAGTAAAATTCTTGGCCTCGGCTGCAGTACACCTTTATATCGCATAACTTACTCTCAATTTGGAATGCCGACAGCGAAATTTTAAACATCGTCCTGTTCTATATTCGCAAAAGGAAAGTGTTAGGAAGGAGTTGAGCAGGTTAGTGACCCTAGGGATACTGAAAGCGGTGGAAACCAGGCAATGGGCAGCTCCAGTTGTGGTTGCTTGAAAGACTAATGGAAGTCTCAGGTTCTGTGGGGATTTAAATGTCACCATCCATCCCCAACTGGACATCGATCGCTACCCACAGCCTTGCATAAATTAACTTTTCTCTCTTTATGGAGGCAGGTTGTTTAAGAAGGTAAGCCTGCAGATCTCGCAAGATGAAGAGTCGAAGAAGTTGTAAGTCATCAGCACGGAGCAGGGATTGAATCAATACTAACGTCTTTCTTTTGGCATCGCTAGTCCAACTGGTATTAACCAGCGATAGGAGCAAATCACGGCCGATCTTAATTTGGGTGTGTCGTACTTGGATGGTATCATAGTGACTGATCAAACAGATGAAGAACATTTTTTCAAAATTTAAAAACTTTGCTTCAGCGTTTCGAAGGGCATGGGCTTAAATGCAAGCTGGAGAAATGTACCTGCGGCAGGTACTCAATTTGCTCCTCCGCAAACTGCCGCAGGTACTCAATTTGCTCCTCCGCAAACTTGCATTTCTCCAGCTTGCATTTAAGCCCATGCACTTCGAAACGCTGAAGCAAAGCTTTTAAATTTTGAAAAAATGTTCTTCATCTGTTTGATCAGTCACTATGATATCATCCAAGTACGACACACACAAATTAATATCGACCGTGATTTGCTCCCATCGCTGGTTAATACCATTTCGATGCCAAGAGAATATAGATGCCAAGAGAATAAGACCATCGAAGTCTCGTGTGAGGGCTATACGACATTTGCCAGTGCCCAAGAGCTTGCAGAAACTAGAACCGTTCATAGGTAAACTGAATTATTATACCCAATTCATAGGCAGCACCGTTAAACAAACTAGGGGCTAAAGAAGAGCCATTCATCGGAGAAAAGAAGAACAGTAGTAATTTTTATGAATTTAAGGCACGTATCATGGAAGTTTCGCGTCTTACTCATTTTCGTAGTGACCTACCAGTTGTACTCGCCACCGACGCTTATCGTATGGGGTTGTAGCGGTGATCTCCCATAAATATCTCGATGGTACAGAAACTGCAATCGCGTTTGTATCTAAGACGTTCAATGATGCGTAAAAGGGATATATCCGAATCGAAAAGGAGGCATTGGCAATCATTTTCGGCGTTAAAAGGTTTCACCAATATTTATATGGCCATAAATTTGAGTTGCTGACTGACCCTCAACCGATGGTTGAATATTGTCAATCCAGAAAAAAAAAACTTGCCCTTAATGAAAATTCATCGAGTTACACATACTGCATTCGCTACGGGTCGACGAAGCACCATTGAAACGCAGACTGCCTATCTCTATTACCAGTGCGACCAGACATGGAGTTCGAGAAGATTCTCACTGAGCGTCTGCGTAAGAAGAAATTTAGGTTTTAATGGAATTAAGATTGAGGGAGCTATTGCTCGCAGGCTTCAAAAACAAACAAACTTTCCAGCAGTCGTCAGCTTCGGTTTGAAAAGTCTAACAGTAGCCACTTTGGTTGAAGTGTCAAGAAATCGACTTGGCCACTCTCTCTTGATGTGAACCTGGAGACGGCCGCACGTGCCTGCAGATATCTTTGACTGCAGGCACGTCAGTCTTCTTTTTCTCTCTGATGGCGTCTTGAACTCCGGGCGTTTTAAGCCACGCAGTTCTTTTCTTACCACCAGCCGCCACTCCAAGCCGCTTCACTCCACACACTCCACAATAACAGCTGCTGAGACGAGAACAGTCGCCATTCTTGTTCTACACGCGATGGAACAGTTTGAAGTCGCTCAAACCTTTCATATACGTGCCGCGCGAAGTTTAGCCGCAACTCACTGTTCTGTATTTTCTCGCACCGTATTCGTGTAACCACTCTTGGTTTCCGCCTTGGCAGCAGAAGTACTTTATCAGTGAGGTACAGCGTACACAGCACCACGTGATAATCAAATAGCAGTACAGCCCCTCTCATTACACTAACATCACAAACCATCTGTTTCACACACGATGGTACCACAAAGATATCTATCACCGACTTCTCTCCATTCATCTAAATCACACTCCCAAATGTCATTACATCCACACCCACGTGACTATTGAAATCACCCATCTCTTATGTATGTTGCTATCTTATGTTTTACAAAATTGACAATCTCGGCACTGTTAGTTACATATAACGCATACTCATAACCTTGTTTTAACTATTTAAATATCTAACTTATTACATAGCTCTAAGATTCTACTTACCTTCAGATTATATACCTTCAGATATGCTATTCAAATCCACAAAAATGCGGTATTAGATGACCCTTTGTGTCTTCCCACATTGCTATCAGTGTCGTATACATAAGACTCTTTGCTGTCCAACATAAAGTTCACTTTTATGTACGATTACTTTGTATGCCCGGATCAAAACTGACAATTTAATTTTACTTCATGTTAAAAATTGTCTACGTAAAATTAATCAAATTGTCCACAAAAAGGTGTTCGATCACTGGATTGTGACGAGTAAAACACAAACATTTACATCATGTACTTTACTACACTTTAAAAATCACTATTACTTTACTACAAAACTTCTTGTTGCCTCCCAGGCTGAACTGATTAACACTTTTAAACACGATGTACAAATTCCCAAACTGAACTTTACTAATCGTTCTGACTGTAATAATGTTCCAACTGAACTGACCCGCACCGACCGAGGTCCCGATATTTATACCTCACTATATTTCTTCTAGATCATACTGTCGCCACGAGTCTATGGAATTTCCCTGCTGATTCTTTGTAATCTATCCGTGTATAGGTGGCGTCATTCATTCTAGCAGTATGTACAACAATTTCGGGAATGCCCTTCGGAGTTGTTCGTACTTCTCCTTACGTACAGATGGTGTTTTTTGTGGTGGTTAGTATCCTGATTATCTCATCTTGTACACGTTATACTACATATACATATATATATGAAGCAACGCAATACGCCAATCCATCAAAACCTTTAGAACTCTCTATAACGTCACTCCGTGCTTTTATGTCGCTCACTGACATCCAACCAAATGGAACCCCTGTTCCGGTTTTTCAACTCTCCTTGTGATGTCCAAATGTCCTGCACTTTATCCCTTGTGATTTTCCTCTGCACATTTATATACACCTTTGCCTGGGAACTCATGTTTCCTGTTTTTCTCTTCGCTTTCCCAGACGCTATGCAGCCAACGAAACGGACTCTGCTTCTCAGCCCAGTATGCTTTGGCGACAGCACTTTCCCTTGTCATTCCCTCTTGTGTCGGTCTGGCTAAATGTTCTATTCTCTCGAAAGTTGTCGATAGACCCGGGTCGTTCTCCTGCTCCTTTCGCATCCGTTCCAGCGAGCACTGCTTCTGCGTTAGTGACTCTCCTTCATCGGCTTCTATAAATTTTCTTCCGACGACTATGTTCGTAGCTGGTGTTTAATCTTCGGCTTCCACTTCCCACAATCGTACTCTGTCTTTGCCCAGAAGTCATACTCTGAATCGGCGAAATCCTGGAGTCCCTTTTCGCCGCGACCCCTTCCCCGACATCCAAAGGTATCTCAGAATTCTTGTAGCATAGAATTCTCCACTCAAGGTCCTAAGTAATGCCGGTCTCAATCATAAAGTCGGCTCCCAGAATCAACTTGTCAATTATTTCCGCCTAGGACCGCCTATCGTGATTGTCTCGGTACTTCCACATTACAGTTCTTCCACCAGATCCTTCCTTAGGATCGAATATGATGCTCCCGTGTCCAATGTTATCGTTAACCGCCTCTCTCCAACGATGCCATCGACAGTGAGACTGTTCGCGTTACTTCCTCGCCCGGACACAGAAATTGTAGGGCAATCCATTGTGGGAGTTGCTTAAATTACTATTGTTTGGAAGAAGGGGATCCTTTTCTTCTATTGTTTATTATTTATTTATTACAGAAAGCAAAACTTTTACACTTGTTTATCTGCAAAGAATGAATAGCTCGTCTGCAGATGACCAATCACAAAACAATTCTATATAATTGTTGAAATTCATGTAAAATCAATTATAGGTAAAAACAGTTAAAAAAATATGAAACATTACAATCAACAATTAAACGATATTTGATTACTACACAACAATTCAATAGATTACGGTATTTGTAATTACGATTACATTTTGATATATTAGTTCGAAGAGTTTAAATAAATTGCCTTTGCTTTTTTAATAATTTCCTTTGGGAGGTCGTTAATGATGATCGGAATTTGCGACATTAAATGTACTTCGACCATATTCATTCCAGTACCTCGGAACTTAACATAGCTGCTGCTGTCGTCTTCTATTGTTCACCATCTGCTGTGTCTGGATTCTGTGTATGTTGTCGTCACCGTCACAGTTGGCCAAGTTTTCTAAGTAGTATATTTGGCTTATGTTGAGCATACGTCTTGGGTGTCTTCTATGTAGCTGAACTTCCTTTTTCTAGCAGTAAAGTTTTTGGAGTCTTCTGTGCTCTTTTTGTAGCTATTGCATTTGAGACGATCTTCCCCACGCTAGAATTTCATACCTTAGATGTAATTCCACCAAACCCATGTAGCACTGTCTAAGCACTCTAGGTGTACAGAATTTGCGTATTTGGAAAAGGGCGCACGCAGATCGGCACAATTTCTTCTTCAACGTCGCTATATGGTAGTTCCATTTAAAGTTGCAGTCCATCGTCAGACCTAGGTACTTATACGTTGACACATAATTAATAAGCCCGGTGCAGTCATCATCGTCTTCTATTATTCCATCATAACCACGGATGAGCAAACAATCTACGCTGTGCATTTTTATCATAAATTTTTTCTGAGAATATGTGGCGGGTGAATGTGCATTACCTTGGTCGTGACACCAAGCTGCGATTCTATTAAAATCTAATTGCATAAGTTTCGCCGCTTCGTCAACGCTCCTATGGTTAACTGTAATCGCTGTGTCGTCCGCATAGATATACCCAGTGGTCAAGTGAGTTCAAGAGAGGCAGAGAGAGCATTGAAGACGACCCCCGCTCCGGCCCCCCGGCTACTGCTTGTATGGGAGAAAGCATCAAAGAAGTCGAAAAACTTGTTCTTGAGGATGCCCGAATAAAGGTGAAAATGATGACAGAGATCACCAAGCTTTCAACTGGTACCATTCACACCATTCTTCATGACCATCTTAACCTTTCAAAGGTCAGTGCAAGTGGGTGCCACATATGCTCACAGCGCCTCAGAAAAAAGTGAAAATCGCATGCTGTAGAGAGCTTTTGGAGATGTGTAGTGAGAACGCGGACGGTGTTATGGATCGAATTATTACTGGTGACGAAACATGAGTCCACCACTATGACCCTGAAAGTAAACAAGAGTCCATGCGGTGGCAGAAAAAAGGAACAGACCCCCCGAAGAAGTTCAAAATCATTCCGTCTGCCGGGAAGCTCATGGCCACAGTTTTTTGGGACTCAAAGGGAATCTTGCTCATTGAGTACACAAAAAAAAAGGTGAAACCATCAACGCCACATCCTACGCTTTCACTTTGCATAATTTGCGGGGTAAACTCGCAGCGAATGTGTTGCTTCTTCATGACAACGCTCCTGTTCATACGGCGCGAGTTTCCAAGGCTGCTGCGCGAGATTGTTGTTTCAAAGAAATCCAACACCCACCCTATAATCCAGACCTTGCCCCTAGTGATTATTTCCTGTTTCCGAATTTGAAAAAATGTCTTCGTGGAAAAAGATTTTCGTATGATGAAGAACTCAAGTCGGCAATAAATAGGTATTTTGCAGAGAAAGAGGAAATTTATATATTTGAGGGTTTAAAAAAGCTTATCTCAAGATGTAACAAATGCATTGACGTTAGGGGTGATTATATTGAAAAATAAAAACAATTTAAATTGGATTCGCATCTTCCTTCATATCGATACCGATATATTGAACGCCCTTCGTACTTACATTTTCTTCATTGCTTATGTAGTCACTAATTATAAATTGGAATGATCTGTTGCTTAGATGGCATGTAAACCATGTTAAGATGAATCTTTTTTATCGACTACTGATAGAATTGAGATTGGTCTGTAGTCCAATATTTCACTTTTCTTGCCACTTATGTGAATAGGTCGACATATTGAGTTTTCAAACATGTTTGGTACAGATGCTTGATCTATGCTCATGTTGATCTGTTTTGTGATTATTGGAGATAGAGTTTGAGAACTGTTCTTTAGATCTTTTGGTCTTATTCCATCTACTCCTGCTTTGTCGCTTTTCAGCGAACTTAGTATGTTGCATAGCTCCTCAACTGTTACATCTTCCACGTACATTGAATGTTGTCCACAGCTTGTGTTGTATTTGAGTGTTTGGTAGCTACATTCGTGAACAATAGTTCGTACTTCTGAATCTTTGAGAAATGCTTTTTTAGAACATCGTCCATATCGCATTTATTTTTGCCCAGTATCGAATTTACGAGCTTCCAAGTCGATCTTGGATCACTTATACAAAGCTCAAACTTTTGTTTGTAAAAGTTCGTTTTTGGCCGCGCTATCTTCTTTTTCAAATCGTTTCGATATCTTCTGTATTGTGTGTTTTTTTTTATATGTCGCCAGTACATCTGAATTGGTCCTATCTTTTACATTAATGTTAACGTCCCCCATTACAATAAGGTTATTTTTCGTTCCAACACAGAAATGATTGGCGCTTTTCATACATACAGGATACTCTTTCTACTTTTTCATATAAAATATAATTTTTAACGTATATACATATTCAACCTCCTTCTCCTGAGTTGTTTCGAATTAAGAACACTGTATCCTTCAATCTGATATAGGTTATATTGTTCTTTTTTGTTATTTATTTCACATAAGACAAGAAATCACTGATATACTCGTATAATATCAGTAATATAAGTAATATAATATCAATAATATAAGTCCATTTGAGACTCCTTCAGAGGCAGATCCAAATCCAAGAACAGGAATTCGAATACTTTTCCGATGCAATGGTAAACGCTCAGCCCTACTTTCAATTATAAAAGATACTCGTGATCCAGAATCGAATAAAGTACCAACTGTTTGAAAACCTCCTTGTAAAATTGAGACCTTGTCTAAGGCCGTTGGTAAAATTGTATCAATGCGATCATTAGGCTCACAAAAATTATTGATGACTGGGTGCGGAGTTCTTACTAATTCCTTTATTTTTTGTATTTTGGCTTTTGCTTTCCTTTGTATATTAGTAAAATTCTTGTCAATTGTCATATTATATATTTGTTTTATATATTTATTGGTCGCTCTTCACTAAGAATATTCTATTCTTTAAGAAGTAAATGCCGTAAAGTACAACTTTGTTTAATTAGAATAATTGAAATTGTATCATTGAGAGCATCATTTTGCAATATTAAATGAAATTTTCGTGCAACCAAATTAAGACTAAATTTATGGAAAATATTTGAGTTCAAGTCGGCAAAAAAGAGAAGCAAGCTGAACAAAGTTGTTTGTACTCGGTCATGTGAAGCTATATGATTCCAGAGATGTACAGCACGAATGAAGAAACGTCTGCGCCATGATAAACATGTATGAACCGAAGGCTTCAACGTAATGTTACGACTCGATCAACGGAAAGTTGTTTCTCATAAAGGTAGTTACGCTTTTTCTTGATTTTGAGGAGTAGAATGCATGTTCAGTTTTATTCCCATACAAGAAGAATGCGACTTTGGTCCGAGAGTGAGTGACCTTACAGCTATTAACAGTTTCTGCAGAGAGAGAGTCAGAAAACAATTCAAACAATTCGGTTGCTTCTTTTTGTTTATTTCTATGTTACACAGTATCAATTATAAGGTATCAAATATAAGGTTAGCAGTACTAGTGTATTGGTACAGTGTAGTGTTGAAGAGTAAAATCAAGAAAAGTTTTATTAGAAAAAAAAATAACTTAAAAATCAGTGAACAGTTCAGTGATATCGCGCTAGAACAAACGCGGATAACGGATTAAGTCCACAAACTCCGGACGAATTTTAAGAATATTTCAAGAAGAATACCATAATGGGTACCTGGAAGATCTGAGGTCAGCCAATCCCGACCATCCGTACTTCGTTGACGATTATTTTAGCCAATGGAAGTCAAGGATATCCTAGTTTCTTGCCCAAGGGTCTTGGGTAAAACAGAAAAACAACCAACTATTGAAACAAGTACTATGACAATATACGGTGGCGATAAAATTTTTGACAATATGTGATCGTTCCAACTAAGTGTGGTGTTGATACACATACCAAGGATGGAAAGCTTTCCGGTTTCATCGACATAGGTGCCATTCATGGATAATAGCTGGCTAAAAAGGGTTCGCTTGAGTGACACGAGGCAGCATTGAGTTTTTGAAGCATTGATTTCCACTCGGTTGTTCTTTCCCCAATTGGTTATGCTGTCAAGATCGGAGTTCAATGTGCTTAACATACGCTGTCGTTCCAATTCTATTGCCGAAGGGCGGGGTCGTGAGTCTTGGAACGAATATGAAAAGCTGAGGGTGCTGTCATCAGCAAAGGAATGGATTGGGTTAGAAGTAGCACACAAGAGATCATTCATAAAAATGAGAAAGAGACAGAACAGAGCCTTGGAGAACACCAGCATTTATTTAGTAAATATCAGACTTGAACCCATCCAAAACTACTTGAATTGAACGGCTGGAAAGGTAATTTCAAATCCATTGAAGAAGACACCATAGGCACGCATTTTCGACCAGAGAGCTTTATGCCAATCTCTGTCAAATATCAAGCGCAACGATCTTGCTTTCACCTGCATTTAGTAAAGATTGGTTCCGGTGGATGATTCTTTCATCATATCATCATATCATCATATCTCATCATGATATCAGATCACCTGTGGACCTGTTGCTGCGGAGACCATACTGTCGCGATTCAAGATATTTAATAAGCTGACGATTTATCAGCGTTTCCATGACCTTAGAAAGAAGGGACGTAAGTGCTGTAGGTCGGTACGAGGTGGGTGACGAAGATTCGCCCTTTTTAAACACAAATGCTGTTTTCCATCTACTCGGAAAGATACCTAAAGAGTAGGATAGATGAAAAAGCTTACGCAGTGGTTTAGCCAGCGCAGAAAAACACCTCTGCAGAAGAATATGGTTAATATCATCCGATCCAGCGGATTTGTGCACGTCGAGATCTTTAAGTACTCTTGAAGCTGTACGAGTGCGGAAGTGGATTTGTCGCATGGTGAAATCAACGCTCTCAAGTACAGGAGGTGACATATTTGAAACTGGCAGTGTTGAGGTGGCTGCAAAATGCCTTTGCCTCAACTTTTGCTCATACGAGAATTTTACACTTCTTATAATTGCATTACAGTCATTTCTGGCCCGTTTTAACTTATTCCGGGTTTCCTCGGTAGGGTTCGCTTTGTATATCCGGAAATTCAACTCTCTCAACCTGATAGCTTCTCTACAGCTCGAGTCATACCATGCGTATGCTTTGGGCTTCATAGTCTTCACTCTGTGAGGAATGAAGGATATTATGATCAGCAGAAGAATGTTTGCGATCATATCAGCCGCGGCATCCACGTCACTATCGAGGCAGCATAGTGACCAGTTAAAATTCCTAAAGAAGTTGTTTAGACCGCTCCAAGTTCTTTTAGGAATTCGTTCTCTAACTGTTTGTGGCGATAACGAGAAGTTAGCTGATACGACACAATGGTCTGACGAGCCTAGAGGTGACAGAATGTCAATAGAAAATTTGTCAGGATGAGAGGTGAGAAACAGGTCCAGAGCGTTGGCGGAATGATCTGCAATGCCAAGTATTCGTGTGGGATCATTTACTAGCTGGGTCAGATTATTTACCTCAGCAAAGTTTTCAACATACCTTCCTTCGGATGTTGTCTGGCCCGAATGTCGAAACCAGTTAGAGTTGTGTACATTGAAATTGCCCACAATGGCAATTTCAGAGAAATAGGCGGACATGCACACCGAAGAGATTCACTCTAAGCCCACGCACATTGCGCTTGTCAACTCTAAAACTTCCCATAAAATACCAAGCGGAGATATGAGAGAAAACCATGATTATTGACGCGAATCACTTTATAAGGTCCTAAATATTTGGGCCTCAGTTTGATTCCTGCACCGAACTAGTGCGCTTGATGGCGACTAACTCATCGAGTTTATATTCTCGTTCCGGGATCGGTTCTTATCGACATTCCTCTTATTCTCCACTTGGATCCGTCGAATGTTATCCCGTGCTTCCTCTCGGATTGCATCCCTCGTCCAGCTCTCTTACTGCTTCTTCCTCCATCAATTCTCGAAAATCTACGGATTCGGCGACACACTCAACTAAAACATTTCCAAGTCCTCTTGACTGGACAGTATTCCATGAGGTGTGATCTGTTACCACACTTAAAGCATTTTCTTTCTTTTCTTTCGGATTTAACGTGCTGGAAACTGGAACTTGGACGTTGGCTAGCTCCCGCTTTGCAATAGCGAACCCCTGACTTTCTCATACACCTTCAATTGCATCTAACTGTGCCATCCTCCGACGCGTGCACTTGTCCCACCAAAAATAACGTCGCGAGTGCCCCACAAGGAAAAAAATAAAGCATAGTGCAGTGCAGTGAAGTGTTTCGGTGTCGAGTGCGATCGGTCCGCTCCCTCCCGTCCCCCTCCTTCATAAGCCACTACTGCGCATTCTCTGTCGCAACTGCCGTTTGATTTTATCAAGCGGGTTGAGGCATGACTGAGAATGCGTAGCATCTGACGTAGCGGATTTTAGAGGTGTAATTTGTTAATGAACCAACTCCAATCGATGTACGGGCATAACACGTACATCGATTGTTGTTGGGAAGCTAATCTGAAAATTACACTTCTCATCTCTGCTTTACCACTCGCAGTCGAAGTTGGTTTCTTTCTAATATCTAAGTTTGGTATTCTATGGCAAGTTTTAGGGTTGACGTGAGCAACGTGTGTGGGCTTAGAGTGAATCTCTTCGCTGTGTATGTCAACCTATCCCGCTATAAACCAGCTGTCTTGGCGCTGAGTGAAACACAGGTAGGGGAGAATACCGATTTATCGGATTTAAACCTGCCTGGATATAGCTTGGTGTCGCTTTTCTTTTTACACCGCGGTATCGCCCTCTACGTGCGTAGTGATATAGCTTACCAACTTCAGCCTCAATACGGCCTCTGTCAGAATCCGGAATTTAATTTTCTGTGGTGAAAACTCCAATTCAACTTTTAACGAATTTGATGCGCTATCCGACTCCATCTCAAGAATTGTATCCCTGTATCCTCGCACTGAAATTGAAATTGCGGGCGATTTCAATGTACACAATTCTAATTGGCTTCGACATTCGGGCCAGACAACATCCGAAGGAAGGTATGTTGAAATCTTTGCTGAGGTAAATAATCTGACCCAGCTAGTAAATTATCCCACACGAATACCTGACATTGGACCTGCTTCGCACCTCTCATCCTGACAAATATTCTATTGACATTCTGTCACCTCTAGGCTCGTCTGACCATTGTGTCGTATCAGCTAGTTTCTCGTTATCGCCACAAACAGTTAGAGAACAAATTCCTAAAAGAACAGTAGGGCTATACGAGAAAGCCGATTGGAGCGGTCTACACAACTTCTTTAGGAATTTTAACTGGTCAATATGCTTCCTCGATAGTGACGTGGATGCCGCTGCTGATATGATCACAAGCATTCTACTGCTGGGCATGAGATCCTTCATTCCTCACAGAGTGAAGTGTATCAAACCCAAAGCAAACGCATGGTACGAGTCGAGGTGTAAAGAGGCTAAATATTCGATGTACGTTTCCGCTGGCTTTATGCGACGATTGTTGTTACTTGCGATGAGTTTCCACTGATGGCACTTGGCTTCCAAATTCTTCTAAAAGTACCCTCTTAAGCGCTCCCCAATCATTGACACCGGACTGGCTACGGACGAACAGTTTAGCGGCACCCTTCAGTACCTGTTTTCCATTCACTACTGACCTCAAATTCCATCAAAAGTGAGTACGGAATCCTCTACGTCACGCAACGCGAAGGCATTTCTACCTACAGTAAAATTCAATTCGATCCGGTTTTCCTCAGCCAACTCATCAGAATCAGTGGGTTTTGACTCCCGTTGCAACCCGTAATGCTGGATGAGTCTGTCTTGTAACGCCGTTTTGCGACCTACAGTCGGTAAATTAGCTAAACCTAGCTGTTCCCTCAGTCCGTCTACAGTCAGTGACCGGATTGTTTCTATGTCGATTATACTATAAATTTTAACTCAAAAGGAAAAAAAAACTAAACTACTTTGGACGCACAATTTTAAATTTTGTTTTGACGGCTTCCGGAATTTGGCTTCAGCGGCTTCCTTTCTGGAACCCGTTCTCGCTTTGCTTGACGGCTTGCTTGGTGGTCTTCCCTCCTTTGTGTCTAGACACGACAATTAAGTTGGGGCATACAATATTATTGCGTTAATTTTTTGCCCTTTTAATGTTTTTTTTTCTTTAGGAAACGCTATTGCGTTCTCACATTGCGTTCGCGCACAGCACACGCACAACAAAAAACAAGTCACTCCACGTGGAGTTTGCACTGTCACTTTTATTAAATGGGTTTTTTTATTTTCACATAATATACTTCTTATTATATATTTTCATTTGTCTCGCAACGAACGAAATACGTCGTCTAATAGCCTGATCATAAAACAGTTATCCGTTGTGTCGCCTGATTTATACGTTATGTCTGTAGTGTAAGTAATGTTCTGTTCGGCGACTCATCCCACATTGCTATTGCATGGAACTTAATGAAGCTATAATTCAAAAAGAAATTTATTGGGTTTAAATACTCGCTAAAGGAATTTAAACCGAATTCAACATATTCTCATGATAAATTTACTCGATTACGCACACGACGGTTGCTGAATAAACAATACTATTGCTATTTTATGGAACTTGGGGATACTATAATTTAGAAAGTTATTTATCGGGTTTTAATACCTACTAAAGGAATTTAAAGCGCAATTAAAATATTGTCAAGCTAAAATTATTCGATTCCGCACACGGCTGTAACATAAAAACACATATTGAAAATGATGAATGTGGCTTAAATTGCTATTGTATGGAACTTGGGGATACTATAATAAAGTATTTTATTGGGTTGCTGCATGGTTTCTTCCAGAACCTTACAAATAAACAATATACCGACAATAGTAAAAAGCATTAAACTAATCAGAGTACATCAGTGGGGCCCCAATTGTTGAGCTAACACCCTAACCTTTGGTTTGTATGTCTAGTTGTAATTTCAATTGCAATAATAATTTTCCGTTCGAATACATTTTTCAATCCCTTTTGAATCGCTTAATCGGCTACAGCAGAACCACACAATCCCTAAAGGACTACCATGGACTCACGGACTTGAGCAGCCCGAAGTAAGCACCAGCCATTGTATTATATAAAGAATAGACAATACACCGACAATAACAATAAACATTAAATAAAACAAAGAATATCAGTTTGGCACCTATTGTTGGTGCCAACACCCTAACCTTTAGTTTGTAAGCCGTAATCAGGCGACTCGAAAGTCGTGATGAAGGGGACATTCGTGCCAAGTGACCAAACCAACGAAGCATAGCCCTCTCCGTTCACAGAAGCAGCTCCTTAATGTTGAGTGATTCGCGCACTGCCAGGGTGAGCAACACGGCATCCCGAGCTTACCCTAGTCCCCGAGACTCTTAAACTACTCCAGCTGCTTCCATGCGACTCCACTAACCTGTAGAGTGCAGTGAACAGGCGTTCTGGAGATGACCATAACCTCCGATTTGTCCACGTTGACCTTCATTCCAGCAGCAGAACATACTGGCACAGACCTATCGAATGCGCGCTGGATTTCCTCGCCTCGGCTGCGCTGCAACATCCAGTCCATATATTCAATGAACTTGACGAAGTGCCATGCCCTAATGGGTAAAGACCAGCATTTCAATCGCCACTCAAGACTACGGGTCTGCCATTCTCAGTGCCCAGTTCGAGATTGATGCAGCTCCGAAAAGTGCTCGCTCCATCTGCGTAAGATGTCCGCCTCATTGGAAAGCAACATACCACCTATGGATTTGAATCCTTCGAAGATTTTGAATTTCCTCCCTCTCAGTAGGCAAATGGTTTGCTTTCCAACTTTTCGCCAAAGCCCTTCCACAGCCTCTCTGTGGCTGTTCGCACAGCCAATTTGCAGGTTTTTCGCGCCTCAGTGTACCTGTCACGAGAAGAAGAGTTCCCCAAGTGAATCCAGTCTCTGTAGGTTTTCTTCTTCTCTCTGATGACGTTTTGAACTCCGGGCGTTTTAAACCATGCAGTTCTTTTCTTACCATTAGCCGCCACTCCAAGCCGCTTCACTCCACAAACATCCCGTGCAGAAGCAATGACAGCTGCTAAAAAACATTCGCCATTCTTCCTCTACACGCGATGGAACAGTGGGGAGTCGCTATATGTGCCGCTTAACATTTAGCCGCAACTCATTGTTCTGTAGTTTCTCCCAAGTCCAAGTGATGATCAGTTGACAGTTCACCCCCTCTCATCACACGAACATCACAAACCATCCGTTTCACACATAAAGAAGACTCCGACTTTAACATATGTATTTATAGATGCCTTTGTGTGGAAACCCGTGTTCCTTATGGAAATAAGATTTGCACAGCAAAAGTCCAACAACTTCTCTCCGTTCGCGTTCTAGTGAGGATCACCGTTCCTCCCAGTCACACTCCCCCATGTCATTACATCCACACCCTCGGGAGCATTCAAATCATCTATTAGGATATAGGAATAGGAATCCATTTCCGCTACCCCTTCCAGGGCAGCATCAACTTCATCCAGGAAAATCGCACACTCTGACTCTAGATTTGGTGCATACTACCTGTTGTTAGTAGTTCCTTCGAACCGACCGGCTGCGGAGCTTTACAGGCCGGCTACACATCGACCATCCAGGCCTGACTCCAAATGAGGCCCTGGCACACCAGGGTAGGCAATATCCGAGGCCAATAGTCTTCTTCTTTTCATTTGGGGGGTTGCACTTCGTAAGCCAGGCTTGGGCTGTATCGATATAAACTATTACGGCCCAAACCTGGGGGTAGGAGGCTTCAAATATTTTCGAGTCAAATTATTCGATTCCACACACGAAGGTTGCTAATAAACAAAGATTGAAAAACTGAAGCATGTTGCATAATGGAACTTGGGGATGCTATAATTCAAAAAGCAATTTATTTGGTTTAAATACCTACTAAAGGAATTTAATTATTCAAAATATTTTCAAGCCGAAATTGTTCGATTCCACACTCGACGGTTGCTGAATTAAGTTCTAGCATAAGTTGAAATAATGCTTTTAAAATCACAAATATTTCTGTTATGGAAATTGTATTTGTTT
The DNA here is from genome assembly GCA_905231855.2 of Eristalis tenax. NCBI lineage: Eukaryota > Metazoa > Arthropoda > Insecta > Diptera > Syrphidae > Eristalis > Eristalis tenax. The sequence continues at coordinate 16,967,386 of HG993125.1, read as the reverse complement.
GTGTATTCGACCTAACAGATGTGTTCACGTATAGAACTGAAATTTGACAAAATTCATTGACATTTTCAAATTCAAATTTCACGTTCACTGCTATTATATTAAGGTAAATGGCTGCGTGCGCAGCAATCAGACCGCTGTAGCCTTAGGCTCGGCGAACAGCGTCGAATAGATGAGAACCACTTGCGATGCTTGACCATTGAACAGTTTTTGGATCTAAGCGATCTGCCCACTGATGCAGCGAGACTCTATGACTAGTACTTTTTAATGTGTCCCATTTAACAGACAAGTGTAACAGTATATTCCTTAATCTCCCTGTTTTACTGTCTGGGGTGACCTGAACCGGGATGAACGGAAAAAATTGAGAACCCGTTTGCAATACCGCAGTGATGAGGGGCTTAACCCCAACGAACTTGACATTGTCGCTCTGCGCTTGGCGCAGCTCAGCGAGGATGTTCTTGGGATCAGTAGCGGGATACACGTTGTTAAGGAGCATGGTCTGAACTTTTTCCCATTTTGGGGTATATATAGCTCTTTTTTTACTTTGCACTTAACAGAAGCCTTATGTGCCATTTATATTTTATATAATATGTGGTGGTTTTCAACTTAATTAGTTCATCATAGTCCATACTCTCCAGTCCGGACATCTCTGCTTTTTCTTTGCCGGTTGAGCCGAAATTGGATGCTGTTGCTTCTGATGCTCCTTATGTTCTTGTTGTTGCTGCTCCTGCTGCTCCTTATGCTATTATTGTTGGTGCCCTTTCTGCTGCTACTGCTTCGCTGTTGTTGCCCTTGGCATTCGAATTGCACGCTGTTCCGTTGGAATTGGTTAGGTCTGCTGTTTTTATTGCTGCTCTTTTGCATTGGAAGGCCTGGATATGGGCGTCCAGCTCCTCCGTCTCTCTCCGGATGTTATGTTGTTTCTGCCGAAATAGGTGACCTCGTTTTCAGAGGTTGCGGTTGAAGCTTTCTCCTCCTCTTCTTCCTCTCTACAAGTTGCATCGGATGCGGTGCTAATAACCTTGGTGGCCTGACATGACCAACTATTGTGGCCCTGCTGCTGTTTTCAAATAAAGAAAAGAAAAAGAAAATCAGCCTGCACTTCTGGTGCTCGAACCCACGACAGACGCACGGGTGCGCTAATTACATGCTCTAGAACCACTTCCAATAAGTCACACTATTGGCCTGCAGCTCAAAGCCTTTTTAGATACTTAATGCTTCTTTTTCGTCACCGAACTAAGTCCAAACGCGTGTGTATTTCACGGCTGGCTTGACTGGTATTTGGTGTTGTCTGTTTCAATGGATTCGTTGCAGAAGTATATAAGGAAAGCGCCATTGATGCTTCTGTTGGTCCTACCATAAATAAGGTTGTTTAAGTAATTCGTCAAGAATAGGGTACTCTCATTTATAAGTTGGGCTATTAGTTTGTTTTAGAACGGTAGTTGCACGTTGCTCTTCTTCTTTGTTTAGAAGTTCTATCGTACACTCACGGGGAGTCAGCTGTTGGAGGTGATATCTTTGGCAAATCGTTTTGTCCTTGATTTGATTTAATTTTTTTTTTAATGGCTTTACAGATTGCGAATTAAATAAATTGGAAAATACTAGGTATATTCTCTTCTTGTTATTTACAGTTCATCAAATTTTATTTCGTCTGTCTGTGGTAAACAGATATAAGAAAAGCGAATCTTTTTCTAGCATCATTGGTTCAGAATACTCGATATTTGAAGTTAATTTTTCAATAAAAGTGTTTCCGTTCTTTGATAATATTTCAGCGATCTCAGTTCAGTACATTTGAATTCACAATACCTTTTTTGCAACTGTACGGCTAACACTATTTCACCGATTTTGTTTTAAGTAGGCCAAGCTTGTTGAAAAGTATATGCTCATATTTTCCTGTATGGTTCGCGTTACTTAAATATTGGTTTAAGTGGCTTATTGTTGTTGTTAATTAGTTCATTGTTTTTCGCAAGTATGCTATCAGAATCAGCCATTTACAGGCAGATCGTATCCGGTTTATTGCTCGTTTTCCTTTTTGCATTTTCTCCTAGATTTGTCCCATAAGGCTTTCTAGCACTAGTTTTTGGAATATTGTGGCGTATGTCGCTTTTTGTGACAATTGTTTGTTCGTAATCGGTGAGATTTATTACATGTATGATTTTGGAGTTTCCATTGATTATTTTCCGCGTTCCATGTTGTATTCGTAAATGTTAACTGTGGCTTCTGGCCACACGCCAATTCTTAATCTGAAATAGAGGAAGTCTTAGGATGTGATTTGTGGATTCACTTTCCATTGGTTGTATATATTGCAATAATGTTATCTTAGCCTGCATGGTTTCTTCTAGAACCTTACAAATAAACAATATACCGACAATAGTAATAAGCATTAAACTAAACAGGGTACATCAGTTGGGCCCCAATTGTTGAGCTGACACCCTAACCTTTGGTTTGTATGTCTAGTTGTAATTCCAATTGCAATAATAATTTTCCGTTCAAATACATTTTTAAATCCCTTTTGAATCGCTTAATCGGCTACAGCATAACCACCCAATCCCAAACGGACTGCCATTGACTCACGGACTTGAACAACCCTAAGTAAGCACCAGGCATTGTATTATATAAAAAATAAACAATACACCGACAATAACAATAAACATTAAATAAAACAAAGAATATCAGTTTGGCACCTATTGTTGGTGCCAACACCCTAACCTTTAGTTTGTAAGCCGTAATCAGGCGACTCGAAAGTCGTGATGAAAGGGACATTCGTGCCGAGTGACCAAACCAACCAAGCATAGCCCTCTTCGTTCACAGAAGCAGCTGCTTAATGTGGAGTGATTCGCGCACTGCCATGGTGAGCAACACGGCATCCCGAGCTTACCCTAGTCCCCGAGACTCTTAAACTACTCCAGCTGCTTCCATGCGACTCCACTAACCTGTAGAGTGCATTGAACAGGCGTTCTGGAGATGACCATAACCTCCGATTTGTCCACGTTGACCTTCATTCCAGCAGCAGAACATACTGGCACAGACCTATCGAATGCGCGCTGGATTTCCTCGCCTCGGCTGCGCTGCAACATCCAGTCCATATATTCAATGAACTTGACGAAGTGCCATGCCCTAATGGGTAAAGACCAGCATTTCAATCGCCACTCAAGACTACGGGTCTGCCATTCTCAGTGCCCAGTTCGAGATTGATGCAGCTCCGAAAAGTGCTCGCTCCATCTGCGTAAGATGTCCGCCTCATTGGAAAGCAACATACCACCTATGGATTTGAATCCTTCGAAGATTTTGAATTTCCTCCCTCTCAGTAGGCAAATGGTTTGCTTTCCAACTTTTCGCCAAAGCCCTTCCACAGCCTCTCTGTGGCTGTTCGCACAGCCAATTTGCAGGTTTTTCGCGCCTCAGTGTACCTGTCACGAGAAGAAGAGTTCCCCAAGTGAATCCAGTCTCTGTAGGTTTTCTTCTTCTCTCTGATGACGTTTTGAACTCCGGGCTTTTTAAACTATGCAGTTCTTTTCTTACCATTAGCCGCCACTCCAAGCCGCTTCACTCCACAAACATCCCGTGCAGAAGCAATGACAGCTGCTGAAAACATTCGCCATTCTTCCTCTACACGCGGTGGAACAGTGGGGAGTCGCTCCAGCCTTTCATATATGTGCCGCTCAACATTTAGCCGCAACTCATTGTTCTGTAGTTTCTCCCAAGTCCAAGTGATGATCAGTTGACAGTTCACCCCCTCTCATCACACGAACATCACAAACCATCCGTTTCACACACAAAGAAGACTCCGACTTTACCATATGTATTTATGGATGCCTTTGTGTGGGAACCCGTGTTCCTTATGGAAATAAGATTTGCACAGCAAAAGTCCAACAACTTCTCTCCGTTCGCGTTCTAGTGAGGATCACCGTTCCTCCCAGTCACACTCCCCCATGTCATTACATCCACACCCTCGGGAGCATTCAAATCATCTATTAGGATATAGGAATAGGAATCCATTTCCGCTACCCCTTCCAGGGCAGCATCAACTTCATCCAGGAAAATCGCACACTCTGACTCTAGATTTGGTGCATACTACCTGTTGCTAGTAGTTCCTTCGACCCGACCGGCTGCGGAGCTTTACAGGCCGTCTACACTGCAACCATCCAGGCCTGACTCCAAATGAGGCCCTGGCACACCAGGGTAGGCAATATCCGAGGCCAATAGTCTTCTTCTTTTCATTTGGGGGGTTGCACTTCGTAAGCCAGGCTTGGGCTGTATGGATATAAACTATTACGGCCCAAACCTGGGGGTAGGAGGCTTCAAATATTTTCGAGTCAAATTATTCGATTCCGCACACGAAGGTTGCTAATAAACAAAGATTGAAAAACTGAAGCATGTTGCATAATGGAACTTGGGGATGCTATAATTCAAAAAGCAATTTATTTGGTTTAAATACCTACTAAAGGAATTTAATAATTCAAAATATTTTCAAGCCGAAATTGTTCGATTCCACACTCGACGGTTGCTGAATTAAGTTCTAGCATAAGTTGAAATAATGCTTTTAAAATCACAAATATTTCTGTTATGGAAATTGTATTTGTTTGTGTATTCGACCTAACAGATGTGTTCACGTATAGAATTGACATTTGACAAAATTCATTGACATTTTCAAATTCAAATTTCACGTTCACTGCTATTATATTAAGGTAAATGGCTGCGTGCGCAGCAATCAGACCGATGTAGCCTTAGGCTCGGCGAACAGCGTCGAATAGATGAGAACCACTTGCGATGCTTGATCATTGAACAGTTTTTGGATCTGAGCGATCTGCCCACTGATGCAGCGAGACTCTATGACTAGTACTTTTTAATGTGTCCCATTTAACAGACAAGTGTAACAGCATTTTCCTTAATCTCCCTGTTTTACTGTCTGGGGTGACCTGAACCGGGATGAACGGAAAAAATTGAGAACCCGTTTGCAATACCGCAGTGATGAGGGGCTTAACCCCAACGAACTTCACATTGTCGCTCTGCACTCGGCGCAGCTCAGCGAGGATGTTCTTGGGATCAGTAGCGGGATACACGTTGTTAAGGAGCATGGTCTGAACTTTTTCCCATTTTGGGGTATATATAGCTCTTTGTTTACTTTGCACTTAACAGAAGCCTTATGTGCCATTTATATTTTATATAATATGTGGTGGTTTTAAACTTAATTAGTTCATCATAGTCCATACTCTCCAGTCCGGACATCTCTGCTTATTCTGTGCCGGTTGAGCCGGCATTGGATGCTGTTGCTTCTGATGCTCCTTATGTTCTTGTTGTTGCTGCTCCTGCTGCTCCTTATGCTATTATTGTTGGTGCCCTTTCTGCTGCTACTGCTTCGCTGTTGTTGCCCTTGGCATTCGAATTGCACGCTGTTCCGTTGGAATTGGTTAGGTCTGCTGTTTTTATTGCTGCTCTTTTGCATTGGAAGGCCTGGGTATGGGCGTCCAGCTCCTCCGTCTCTCTCCGGATGTTATGTTGTTTCTGCCGAAATAGGTGACCTCGTTTTCAGAGGTTGCGGTTGAAGCTTTCTCCTCCTCTTCTTCCTCTCTACAAGTTGCATCGGATGCGGTGCTAATAACCTTGGTGGCCTGACATGACCAACTATTGTGGCCCTGCTGCTGTTTTCAAATAAAGAAAAGAAAAAGAAAATCAGCCTGCACTTCTGGTGCTCGAACCCACGACAGACGCACGGGTGCGCTAATTACATGCTCTAGAACCACTTCCAATAAGTCACACTATTGGCCTGCAGCTCAAAGCCTTTTTAGATACTTAATGCTTCTTTTTCGTCACCGAACTAAGTCCAAACGCGTGTGTATTTCACGGCTGGCATGACTGGTATTTGGTGTTGTCTGTTTCAATGGATTCGTTGCAGAAGTATGTAAGGAAAGCGCCATTGATGCTTCTGTTGGTCCTACCATAAATAAGGTTGTTTAAGTAATTCGTCAAGAATAGGGTACTCTCATTTATAAGTTGGGCTATTAGTTTGTTTTAGAACGGTAGTTGCACGTTGCTCTTCTTCTTTGTTTAGAAGTTCTATCGTACACTCACGGGGAGTCAGCTGTTGGAGGTGATATCTTTGGCAAATCGTTTTGTCCTTGATTTGATTTAATTTTTTTTAATGGCTTTACAGATTGCGAATTAAATAAATTGGAAAATACTAGGTATACTAGGTATATCTTCTTGTTATTTACAGTTCATCAAATTTTATTTCGTCTGTCTGTGGTAAACAGATAGAAGAAAAGCGAATCTTTTTCTAGCATCATTGGTTCAGAATACTCGATATTTGAAGTTAATTTTTCAATAGAAGTGTTTCCGTTCTTTGATAATATTTCAGCGATCTCAGTTCAGTACATTTGAATTCACAATACCTTTTTTGCAACTGTACGGCTAACACTATTTCACCGATTTTGTTTTAAGTAGGCCAAGCTTGTTGAAAAGTATATGCTCATATTTTCCTGTATGGTTCGCGTTACTTAAATATTGGTTTAAGTGGCTTATTATTGTTGTTAATTAGTTCATTGTTTTTTGCAAGTATGCTATCAGAATCAGCCATTTACAGGCAGATCGTATCCAGTTTATTGCTCGTTTTCCTTTTTGCATTTTCTCCTAGATTTGTCCCATAAGGCTTTCTAGCACTAGTTTTTGGAATATTGTGGCGTATGTCGCTTTTTGTTCGTAATCGGTGAGATTTATTACATGTATGATTTTGGAGTTTCCATTGATTATTTTCCGCGTTCCATGTTGTATTCGTAAATGTTAACTGTGGCTTCTGGCCACACGCCAATTCTTAATCTGAAATAGAGGAAGTCTTAGGATGTGATTTGTGGATTCACTTTCCATTGGTTGTATATATTGCAATATTGTTATCTTAGCCTGCATGGTTTCTTCTAGAACCTTACCAATAAACAATATACCGACAATAGTAATAAGCATTAAACTAAACAGGGTACATCAGTTGGGCCCCAATTGTTGAGCTGACACCCTAACCTTTGGTTTGTATGTCTAGTTGTAATTCCAATTGCAATAATAATTTTCCGTTCAAATACATTTTTAAATCCCTTTTGAATCGCTTAATCGGCTACAGCATAACCACCCAATCCCAAACGGACTGCCATTGACTCACGGACTTGAACAACCCTAAGTAAGCACCAGGCATTGTATTATATAAAAAATAAACAATACACCGACAATAACAATAAACATTAAATAAAACAAATAATATCAGTTTGGCACCTATTGTTGGTGCCAACACCCTAACCTTTAGTTTGTAAGCCGTAATCAGGCGACTCGAAAGTCGTGATGAAAGGGACATTCGTGCCAAGTGACCAAACCAACCAAGCATAGCCCTCTTCGTTCACAGAAGCAGCTGCTTAATGTGGAGTGATTCGCGCACTGCCAGGGTGAGCAACACGGCATCCCGAGCTTACCCTAGTCCCCGAGACTCTTAAACTACTCCAGCTGCTTCAATGCGACTCCACTAACCTGTAGAGTGCAGTGAACAGGCGTTCTGGAGATGACCATAACCTCCGATTTGTCCACGTTGACCTTCACTCCAGCATCAGAACATACTGGCACAGACCTATCGAATGCGCGCTGGATTTCCTCGCCTCGGCTGCGCTGCAACATCCAGTCCATATATTCAATGAAAAGGACTTGCGACAAGACGCACCCTTGACGAAGTGCCATGCCCTAATGGGTAAAGACCAGCATTTCAATCGCCACTCAAGACTACGGTTCTGCCATTCTCAGTGCCCAGTTCGAGATTGATGCAGCTCCGAAAAGTGCTCGCTCCATCTGCGTCAGATGTCCGCCTCATTGGAAAGCAACATACCACCTATGGATTTGAATCCTTCGAAGATTTTGAATTTCCTCCCTCTCAGTAGGCAAATGGTTTGCTTTCCAACTTTTCGCCAAAGCCCTTCCAAAGCCTCTCTGTGGCTGTTCGCACAGCCAATTTCGCGCCTCAGTGTACATGTCACGAGAAGAAGAGTTCCCCAAGTGAATCCAGTCTCAGTAGCTTTTCTTCTTCTCTCTGATGGCGTTTTGAAATCCGGGCGTTTTAAACTATGCAGTTCATTTCTTACAATTAGCCGCCACTCCAAGCCGCTTCACTCCACAAACATCCCGTGCAGAAGCAATGACAGCTGCTGAAAACATTCGCCATTCTTCCTCTACACGCTGTGGAACAGTGAGAAGTCGCTCCAGCCTTTCATATATGTGCCGCTCAACATTTAGCCGCAACTCATTGTTCTGTAGTTTCTCCCAAGTCCAAGTGATGATCAGTTGACAGTTCACCCCCTTTCATCACACGAACATCACAAACCATCCGTTTCACACACAAAGAAGACTCCGACTTTACCATATGTATTTATGGATGCCTTTGTGTGGAAACCAGTGTTCCTTATGGAAATAAGATTTGTACAGCAAAAGTCCAACAACTTCTCTCCGTTCGCGTTCTAGTGAGGATCACCGTTCCTCCCAGTCACACTCCCCCATGTCATTACATCCACACCCACGGGAGCATTCAAATCATCCATCAGGATATAGGAATCCATTTCCGCTACCCCTTCCAGGGCAGCATCAACTTCATCCAGGAAAATCGCACACTCTGACTCTAGATTTGGTGCATACTACCTGTTGCTAGTAGTTCCTTCGACCCGACCGGCTGCGGAGCTTTACAGGCCGTCTACACTGCAACCAACCAGGCCTGACTCCAAATGAGGCCCTGGCACACCAGGGTAGGCAATATCCGAGGCCAATAGTCTTCTTCTTTTCATTTGGGGGGTTGCACTTCGTAAGCCAGGCTTGGGCTGTATGGATATAAACTATTACGGCCCAAACCTGGGGGTAGGAGGCTTCAAATATTTTCGAGTCAAATTATTCGATTCCGCACACGAAGGTTGCTAATAAACAAAGATTGAAAAACTGAAGCATGTTGCATAATGGAACTTGGGGATGCTATAATTCAAAAAGCAATTTATTTGATTTAAATACCTACTAAAGGAATTTAAAGCGAATTCAAAATATTTTCAAGCCGAAATTGTTCGATTCCACACTCGACGGTTGCTGAATTAAGTTCTAGCATAAGTTGAAATAATGCTTTTAAAATCACAAATATTTCTGTTATGGAAATTGTATTTGTTTGTGTATTCGACCTAACAGATGTGTCAAATTCAAATTTCACGTTCACTTCTATTATATTAAGGTAAATGGCTGCGTGCGCAGCAATCAGACCGATGTAGCGTTAGGCTCGGCGAACAGCGTCGAATAGATGAGAACCACTTGCGATGCTTGATCATTGAACAGTTTTTGGATCTGAGCTATCTGCCCACTGATGCAGCGAGACTCTATGACTAGTACTTTTTAATGTGTCCCATTTAACAGACAAGTGTAACAGTATCTTCCTTAATCTCCCTGTTTTACTGTCTGGGGTGACCTGAACCGGGATGAACGGAAAAAATTGAGAACCCGTTTGCAATACCGCAGTGATGAGGGGCTTAACCCCAACGAACTTGACATTGTCGCTCTGCGCTTGGCGCAGCTCAGCGAGGATGTTCTTGGGATCAGTAGCGGGATACACGTTGTTAAGGAGCATGGTCTGAACTTTTTCCCATTTTGGGGTATATATAGCTCTTTTTTTACTTTGCACTTAACAGAAGCCTTATGTGCCATTTATATTTTATATAATATGTAGTGGTTTTCAACTTAATTAGTTCATCATAGTCCATACTCTCCAGTCCGGACATCTCTGCTTTTTCTGTGCCGGTTGAGCCGACATTGAATGCTGTTGCTTCTGATGCTCCTTATGTTCTTGTTGTTGCTGCTCCTGCTGCTCCTTATGCTATTATTGTTGGTGCCCTTTCTGCTGCTACTGCTTCGCTGTTGTTGCCCTTGGCATTCGAATTGCACGCTGTTCCGTTGGAATTGGTTAGGTCTTTATATTTTATTATTATATTTTAGGTTTGGCCTGGATATGGGCGTCCAGCTCCTCCGTCTCTCTCCGGATGTTATGTTGTTTCTGCCGAAATAGGTGACCTCGTTTTCAGAGGTTGCGGTTGAAGCTTTCTCCTCCTCTTCTTCCTCTCTACAAGTTGCATCGGATGCGGTGCTAATAACCTTGGTGGCCTGACATGACCAACTATTGTGGCCCTGCTGCTGTTTTCAAATAAAGAAAAGAAAAAGAAAATCAGCCTGCACTTCTGGTGCTCGAACCCACGACAGACGCACGGGTGCGCTAATTACATGCTCTAGAACCACTTCCAATAAGTCACACTATTGGCCTGCAGCTCAAAGCCTTTTTAGATACTTAATGCTTCTTTTTCGTCACCGAACTAAGTCCAAACGCGTGTGTATTTCACGGCTGGCATGACTGGTATTTGGTGTTGTCTGTTTCAATGGATTCGTTGCAGAAGTATATAAGGAAAGCGCCATTGATGCTTCTGTTGGTCCTACCATAAATAAGGTTGTTTAAGTAATTCGTCAAGAATAGGGTACTCTCATTTATAAGTTGGGCTATTAGTTTGTTTTAGAACGTTAGTTGCACGTTGCTCTTCTTCTTTGTTTAGAAGTTCTTGGCTTTACAGATTGCGAATTAAATAAATTGGAAAATACTAGGTATACTAGGTATATCTTCTTGTTATTTACAGTTCATCAAATTTTATTTCGTCTGTCTGTGGTAAACAGATAGAAGAAAAGCGAATCTTTTTCTAGCATCATTGGTTCAGAATACTCGATATTTGAAGTTAATTTTTCAATAGAAGTGTTTCCGTTCTTTGATAATATTTCAGCGATCTCAGTTCAGTACATTTGAATTCACAATACCTTTTTTGCAACTGTACGGCTAACACTATTTCACCGATTTTGTTTTAAGTAGGCCAAGCTTGTTGAAAAGTATATGCTCATATTTTCCTGTATGGTTCGCGTTACTTAAATATTGGTTTAAGTGGCTTATTATTGTTGTTAATTAGTTCATTGTTTTTCGCAAGTATGCTATCAGAATCAGCCATTTACAGGCAGATCGTATCCAGTTTATTGCTCGTTTTCCTTTTTGCATTTTCTCCTAGATTTGTCCCATAAGGCTTTCTAGCACTAGTTTTTGGAATATTGTGGCGTATGTCGCTTTTTGTTCGTAATCGGTGAGATTTATTACATGTATGATTTTGGAGTTTCCATTGATTATTTTCCGCGTTGCATGTTGTATTCGTAAATGTTAACTGTGGCTTGTGTCCACACGCCAATATTTAATCTGAAATAGAGGAAGTCTTAGGATGTGATTTGTGGATTCACTTTCCATTAGTTGTATATATTGCAATATTGTTATCTAAGCCTAAGGTTTCTTTATGGAATATTGGTTTTTAAGTGCCTTAATTTGTTTGTGTATCTTTCAAACAGTTTCACCAGGATTATAGGTGATATATATAGGATACAGGTTTTAATTGGTTTCTTCAATTACGTATATTCTCATACTTAAAGTATTAAGTCATTATTATATCTCGGTACTAAAATCGGTTAGATACTGACAGTTGATGCTTTGAGATCTCTCGAAGAAAATATCAGCAGATTTTCTCTAAGTTACCGAATGAAGTGTATTGTTATACCAGTCTATATCTGTCTGTATGGTTTTTATTTTATAACTACTGACATAATATTTGTGAATTTCTTGCAATAATGGCAAATGCATTTCTGGGATCTTAATACCATTTAAAATGTTTGGGTTAAATTTCTCTCTTAAGCTACTGCTTTAGTATCAAATGTCTGCAGTTTAATGTAGTATGATATGTCGGATGCTGTTCTTCGTGACAAACCATATCCTTGCCTTCAGACAGTCGATTTTTAAAAGCATTCAAGGGAGTTTTGCATTTTGGAATAAAGTCACTGCTATCTTCTTCAGCGGTGCGTAAGAGAAGATGATGGTAGGATGTTGAGTTCGAGCGGAAGTCGCGAATGGAAGTCGGCGACCTTGTTTGTTCGACCTATTGCTAGCATTTGCTTCTCGATTGTCGAATAGCCTATCTCTTCTTGCGATAGGACGGCTCTAATGGGAATGTTAGAGGCGACGGTTGTGTAGACAATTGACATGTCAAAATTTGGAAAGATTAGAATATCTGATGACACAAGCATTTCTTTCAGACTTTTTAATGCCTTCAAGGCTTAATCATGAAGGTGTATATCCGTTTTCGTTGACTGATTTGCCTTAACTTGGGCATTTGATCCCCTCTTTAGGATTGACAAAGCCTTTGCTATTTGAGCTTCTTAAGTAAGTAAGCACCCAAGGAAATCCACATTTATTTTTAAAAATTTGGATTTTTGTAGTTTAACCCTTAAGACTGCATTCTCCAGGAATGCAAACTCTTCGTCAAGATGTTCAATATGTTCGGCCTTGTTTTTCCCGAAGGCGATAGTATATTCTGTTTTAAGTAAAATCAAATTTACCATTTACAGTTGAAAAAGCTGTTTTTGGAATGTCACTATCTTTAATTTTGATCTGCTAAAATCCAGACGTCAGATCAAGCATTGAAAATTATTTACATTTTCTTAGGTTTGCTAATTTGTTTGTTATGTCGGGAATGGGGTTAGAATTAATTGAAGTCAATGGCAAGTATAATTGCACTTACTTCTGATCTTAGATTGGCGGGATACAAATAGGATTTGTTGTAAATTGATGTGGTTTTTATTATATTTTTTACTTGTTTGTATTATTATACTTTAAATTTTATTCTGATGTTGGGGCTTATTTTTGCGATACCAGCTTCTAAATTGTTTACATTACATACTTTTAAAAAATTACCACTGAATTTATGCCTTATTTCCAGTTGACCACAGCAAGATTATGTTTTGAATGGTACAGTTATAGGTTCAGAATTTGTTACAATTCAAGTAACATACTCTTGGTATGGTACGCTAGAGAGCTTTCCGTCATAACATTAGCTCTATGAATGTTGTTCCCAATTACCTCTGTCTTCATAGTCCTGGGTCTTCATTCGATTCCTGTTGATCATTTTCTGGTTCTGCTGTGATATTAGTTGGACATAAGCGTTGCTGTTTTTCACTGTAAATTTTCAGAGTCATTGGACCTTTGTGGCAAACCTTAATTTGCAGGTCGGTTCACGTAATTGACATGCCGCGGTTAGACGGATTGATCCGTTTCCATTTTGAGGAGGCTTCGGATTCGTTGGTCTAGGGGGCTGCATACTATCCCAGGTCCGTTCTGGGTTAGTATTACGGGGGATATTATACATTTGGTTACTTTCCGGTTGTGTAATTTGCCTACATGGAGTTCTTTGTTTTGTCTGGTTTGTAGAAGAAAACATTTCGCTAATTGGTGCGGTGATGCAGTTACTGAAATATCGGCGATGAAAAAAAAAAATGTAAGTTAAGATTTAGAAAGTCCAAGCATAAGGTATAAGCTTCGTTAAGAGTTTGGGGTTCTGGAGTATCAACATTATAGTGACGTCTTCGTTGAGACCTCTTACGAAAATATCCAATGCATTGTTCCAATGCATTATAATTTTCCGTTAATGCACGAATCGTCTCATGAGAATATTCCTATTTAATTAGTAATTTAGGAATTTGATTCGTTTTTATTAGAATTAGATAGATGATTATTTCGTTATAAAATATTTACATTGATCTGTATCGCACAGTATCTAATACAGAGATTTGATATATCACATATCTTACTTCTGGAAAGGGGTTTACATTATTGTGAAATCTATGAAAATAAGTATGGAACAAACAAATTTGAAGGAAAATACCACAAAAAACCTTCAATACAAGAGAAAAAAAATATAAATAAATAAATAAATAAATAAATAAATAAATAAGTAGTAATTTTTTATTAAATAAATAAATATAAAGGACAATAAATACTAACAATATTAAAGTTTAACAAATAAAACGTGTATATTACAAAATATAAACATGTAATAATACTTATTCACTTTGCGGAATACAATTTGTTAGTTAATTTACTAGGGGATTGTCAGCAAAAACACATGAGTAATTAAACTTATCTGTCAGTTTCAATGTTCTTTTATAGACCATTTCAACACCCGCTCTTCTGTGGAGTTTTAATATGGAATAATCCCGTGGTTGGTCTAACATCATTTTTAAAACTTGGTTTTGGGCTATTAGCAATCTTAAAATGTGACACTGCAGATTTTTCCCATACTGGGCAACCGTAAAGTATTATGGTTTGAAATATAACCATAAGTATGAGGTTGTTGGAGGAAGACAAAAAAGATCTTCTATTTATGAATGGGTATAGAATTTTCTTTGCGATGTTGACTTTCTTAAGAATTTGGTTGATGTGCTCATGAAAAGTTAATTTGCTATCAAGGAGGATACTAAGATACCTAACGGAGTTCTTCCACTCAACGTTGATTCCATTCACCCGAAAGCTGGAACTAGGGAGAAAACAAGCTTTTCTTTTTCGTGTGAAAAATATCGCTTATAATTTAACTTATTGTACTTAATCTTCCATTTATCACAGTAACTAAAAATAATTTTCATGCCATGGAAGATTTAAGATTGCTCTCAATGTTATGAGCGAGCTCATTTGATGAAAAAATAGCTGTGTCATCGGCAAAGATAGCAGTTTCACATTCGGGTAATTCTGGAAATTCTGGTTGGCGCCAAGACAGATCCTTGGGGTACACCTGCATTATACGATATCAAATCTGACACACCACTATTAACATGAACTGGGAAACAACGATCAGACAAAACTTAGAACTATATTACACAAATAAGGAGGAAAGTTGAGATTGTTCATTTTGAAAATGAGACCATTATGTCAGACAGTGTCAAATTCTTTCCTTATGTCAAGTAAAATCATGACAGTCGATTTACCATCGATACGATTACTTGTAACATGATTGCAGATTTTCTTAACTTGATGAGAAGTGTTGTGATAATGCCTAAACCCGAACTGTATTTTGGGAAAATGTTATTTTCATCAACAATCTTCATTATCTTTTCTTTTAATATCCGTTCATAAAGTTTACTCAGTCTGCTAAGTAAACTAATTGGCCTGTAACTATCAGGACTGTCATAGGAATAGGCATAACTTTAGCTATTTTTCTATTTGGTTGGAAAGTATTGCAGTTTCAAACATGCATTTACAACATATGCCACCATCTTCATCCCAATGTTCGGTAATTCTTCACAGGTGTGTTCACAATTCATTCACAGGTGTGACTGAGCTCATCGTATGGAATGTCTGAACAGTGCCATTCACCAGAGTATCTGTGTGCATATCACCCAGATGGCGCGATATATTATGGATACGCTCAACTATTCACGCCTTTTAAGCATCTGTAAAATACGTTTTTAATATGTTTCTTAGACACGGTATACGACTGTTCTTATTTTTAACTAATTTGGCAATATTCCAGAACGGCTTAGTATTTTTGTCTAAGTGTTTAAGTGCCTTTTTCCAAGAGCCATTACGAAATCGACTTATACTCTATTTGATGATCTTGTTTAGATAATTGACTTCGTTTCTGTATACAATCTGTCTGTATCGTTGCCAGTTTCTTCTGTGTATATTTCTTAACTTTATAAGATTTAAAACATAAGAAGGAAGCTTAATGCAATAATTCTTTTTAGCTATTTTTGGAATACTTTCATTAGCTGAGTCTAGATTTTGCTGCGTGAAATTTGATACAAGAAGGCCAACATCCTGTTTGCAGGTTATATGGTCTAAGTCGGTATCAACCTGTAGGAGTTTTTGCCTTATATTCGCTCTAAACCGATTTCAATTTGAATTTTTTATTTATTTGAATATATTCAACAAGTTCCATACCAGACAGAAGAGGCTTGCAATATACAGGGTTATGATCTGAACTCAATTCATTATGATATACAGGCTGGGATAGATAGCCAGGACAGTTAGTAATAAATATTTCTAGAAAAGGCGGACGACCACGTGAACCAGCAGGTACATAAGTTGGACTATGTGGAAACATTAACGTAATGGGTAACAAAACACCAAGATTTGAAAGTAAATTACCCCATGCATTTGCACGTGTACAACCCCAATCTCTATGTCTACAGTTAAGGTCGCCTCCAACTAAGGAATCATCATTTAAAGAGAACAATTTTTTTTAAATCAATAATTTGATTGATCCATTCTCTAATGAGATTAAATAGAATGTCTCACTATAACGTTTATCAACTTTAAATGCTTTTACACTTTTCATGTCGTGAGTGAAAAAATTACAATTTGTTTTCTTTTAGATTTGACACTAAACTGGTGTATGCTGGTGTATATATCGTCATCGTCTTTATCAAGCATACGCCGAAAGGCACTGAAACTATTGTACCTTGAGTCCATCTTTCCCGCACTAGTTGCACTCATATTACGGCGTTTTTTATCGGATTGAAAACACCCTCTGAATTCGGGGATTTACCGCGTTTAGTAATTTTGGCTAATTTACAGAATACAAAATACACTGCGGAAAGTGGCCGATATGAGATGTCATACTCAGGCAAAAGCTCTTCGACGACTGATGATTAGAATTAGGATTTGATTAGTATCTATTCTATTGATTAGGAGGGACTGTTGGTAGTTTATTCTCGCATAAAATTCATCAATGGTTTATTTGACCTGGGTCATAACAATGAGCTCATACTCTAGAGTACGGATGTCGTGTTTATTCGCATAGTCCAGCGACATCGGATCTTCATCGGAAAGATAATAGGAGGTGGGGGCTCTAATTTTGTTGACGTTTATGCTGAAGTATAGCTCTAAGGATAGGATTTTTCTTAACTGTTTCGTAATCTTTCAGAATAGACTTCTCACTGTGGATCCACGAAATGTACTGCACCGGATTTCTGTCAAATATTTGTAAGTCTCTGACGCAAACGACCAGTTTTCTGATATCAGAAAAGATTTGCCCTGTTCCTAGGGTCACAACGATATGTGGGGTGGTTTGGGGAGGACTAACTCTGCACACAAACTGTTGAAGGCGGGTATTAATGAGTTTGGTTTGTTCAAATTGGGCATTAAGTGCACCTGTCAATTGTTTAATTATATGGTGCAACAGTCCCCTTTTAAAAGGCTCAGTTTCTTAACTTAAATGTTCACAAACCTATAATAGAAATACAAGCAACAATGTATGGTTTTATGATAAATATTATGGTTTTTATAATATGTATTTCGTTTAATGGAAAATATTCGTTATAAACACTGTTTTCCAAATAGTTCTTAACCGAAATAGCTAGGTGGGGCAGAGCGTTGTCATCATGAAAAATTATTGCCTCATGTCTGGTCGCATATTCCGGGCAATTTTCGGCTCTTCAAACGGATTAATTGTGTTCGGTAGCGTTGTCCATTGATGGTTTCACACAGTTTTAGCAGATCATAATACAACACACCCTACTGATCCCACCAAATAAAGAGCATTACCTTCGCGCCATGGATATTCGGAATGGCCAACCAGCAAAATTAACGGCAAAGCTTCACGTTATTTTAACAATAATTGATTACAAACTGTACGATTAAAATGGTTGCTCTGCAGGCACGTGCGGCCATCTCCAAGTTCACATCAAGAGAGAGAGAGGCCAAGTCGATTTCTTGACATTTCAACCAATGTGGCTACTGTTAGACTTTTCAAACTAAAGCTGACGACTGCTGGAAAGTTTGTTTGTTTTTGAAGCCTGCGATGCAGTAGCTTCCTCACACTTAATTCTGTTAAAACCTAAATTTCCTGGCTTCGCCTGACTGACAACAGCATGATGAGATCCTTGAGCGGTCTTATGACGTCTTATGCACACTTTGTTATCTACTCACACTTGGTACATTCTTCTTCCACTGCCCCCAATAATTACTTCTGGCGTCCACTTTCATTTTGCTTGATACTGCCGGACGAATACAGGTTCTTGAGGAGAGAACTTAAGTCGATCCCCACGAATACTCCTTCTTCTACTTGCCTCTGGTATCAGAGCAGAAAGAATCGTCCGATGCACTCGGCCGTGTAACATTTCTGCTGAGGACAACCCGGATTCACCCGGTGTAGGCCGATAGGTTCCCAGATATGTAGCTAGTGCCTCCTCCCCACACAACCTAACCACATGCTCTTCTTGAAAGGTCCGGCGGAGTCTATATGGATGCGCACCTACACATCTGTTGTCAATGGCCAACTGGAATATTCTTTAGGGGATTGTCAGGCGTTTAATTGGCAGATGCCACACAGATTCAAGACTCTCTCAATGTCCTCATCTATCCCCGGTCACCAGCAGTAACGCCGATACAGGTGCTTCATCTTGGTTATTTCCCAATGACCTTGATGAACTAGCCGTAACACCCTGGCCTGTAACGACTTGCGAACGATCACTCTACATGAAACCTCTGTCTGAAAAGGAGGACGTTAGTATGCACATACAGAGAGAACTTTCTACGTAAAAATGGTTGCACTCGGCGTCTGAATATGGTAAGAAATTAGGCCATCCCTTCTTTATATACCCAAAAATTTTCTGCAAGATGCTGTCCTTTTGTGATTCCGCCGCGATAATCGACGCGCTCAACGGAAAATCTTTCAAGACAGCATCAACTTTTTCAACCACTTGCTGTACGGTGTTCTCTACAATCTTCTCGAACTCGATGTCTGGTCGCACTGGTAGTAGAGATAGGCAGTCTGCGTTTCCGTGATGCTGGACCCGTAGCGAATGGAGTATGTGTAACTCGATGAATTTTCATTCAGGGCAAGTTTTTTTTCTGGATTGAATAGTGTAACCATCGGTTAATGGTCAGTCAGCAACTCAAAATTCCGGCCATATAAATATTGGTGAAACCTTTTAACGCCGAAAATGATTGCCAATGCCTCCTTTTCGATTCGGATATATCCCTTTTACGCATCATTGAATGTCTCAGATGCAAACGCGATTGCAGTTTCTGTACCATCGGGATATTTATGGGAGATCACCGCTCCAACCCCATACGACAAGCGTCGGTGGCGAGTACAACTGGTAGGTCACTACGAAAACTACGATACGTGCCTTAAATTCATAAAAATTACTGCTGTTCTTCTTTTCCCCGATGAATGGCTCTTTTTTAGCCCTCAGTTTGTTTGACGGTGCTGCTAATTGGGAAAAATTGCCTATGAATTGGGTATAATAATTCAGTTTACCTATGAACGGTTCTAGTTTCTGCAAGCTCTTGGGCACTGGCAAATGTCGTATAGCCCTCACACGAGACTCCGATGGTCTTATTCTCTTGGCATCTATAATTTGCCGCAGGTACTGAATTTGCTCCTCCGCAAACTTGCATTTAAGCCCATGCACTTCGAAAAGCTGAAGCAAAGTTTTTAAATTTTGAAAAAATGTTCTTCATCTGTTTGATCAGTCACTATGATATCATTCAAGTACGACACACACAAATTAAGATCGGCCGTGATTTGCTCCTATCGCTGGTTAATACCAGTTGAACTAGCGATGCCAAAAGGAAGACGTTGATATTGATTCAATCCCTGCTCCGTGCTGATGACTTACAACTGCTTCGACTCTTCATCTTGCGAGATCTGCAGGCTTACCTTCTTAAACAACCTGCCTCCATAAAGAGAGAAAAGTTAATTTATGCAAGGCTGTGGGTAGCGATCGATGTCCAGTTGGGGATGGATGGTTACATTTAAATCCCCACAGAACCTGAGACTTCCATTAGTCTTTCAAGCAACCACAACTGGAGCTGCCCATTGCCTGGTTTCCACCGCTTTCAGTATCCCTAGGGTCACTAACCTGCTCAACTCCTTCCTAACACTTTCCTTTTGCGAATATAGAACAGGACGATGTTTAAAATTTCGCTGTTGGCATTCCGAATTGAGAGTAAGTTGTGCGATAAAACGTGTACTGCAGCCGAGGCCAGGAATCTTACTGATCGATACTTGACACAAACAGCCTCAGCTTTTGGTGCCAGTTGCAGTCGAGAGTTTTCCACCACTTGTAATGCCATTTCAACATTACTATGCCCCACCGAAAAACTCAATGCATCTAATCAGTCCAGTCCTAATATATTCGAAGCCAACGGGCTGTGCACCACGGGCGCCTGTAACTAACGCTCTTCTCATCTTCTATCGCCAATGCACATTCAGATCAATTTAACCTTTTAACGGGACAGGTGCTCCCCAATATGCTCTCAGAACCCGAGAAGTCCGTACAAGCCGTGCTCCTCCCAATTCTCTCCAGCCATCCAAACCAATTAGCGAAGCAATAGCGCCTGTGTCCAAGTAAAAAGTTAATGCACGGTCGAAACGAAACTTTCCTTCTAAATTCTAACACCGCGAATTTCTCCTCTACTTGATTGATGGTATGTGTAGCACACGACTTCTGTCTTGAGATCTGGTCCGACGTCGTCTTCGGTTCGCTTGATGAAAAGCGACTCAATCCTTAGCTTGACGCCCCAAGGAGCACATTGTCTTGAGATGCCCCCTATTCCCGCACACGTCACACACTGACTCCAAGTGGCAGTTAATTGTGCGCATACTTACGTCTCCTGTTTCAAACAATTTCGTGAGCAGATCGTTTACTTCGGGGACACACTCAGCTAAGAAATGTTATTTTCGTAAGTCGTCGTCAACAGGGAGTTAGCAGCAAAATGTGTTTTGAGCTGCAACAAATAGGCCGAATTCATAAACGTCATACTGCAGCAGCCCTGCAAGACTTGCCTTCACAAATGTAAATAAACAGCAGGACCTATGCATGAGAGCAGTCGGCAAGTGCGTTGTGGAGTGCAATGTGGCAGTTAAACTAAAAGTGGACTTTTCATGCAAAAATGGTGTAAAAGAACATCATACGGAAATTATCTTATTCTTTTAAAGAATTTTCTGTAATTTGGATGTTTTGACTTCTAATACTGTTTCTTTTAAAGCATGACCCTTTTGCTGCGCATTTTGCTAATGCTTCTGTCTTTAATATTTTTGAAAGTAGGTCAGCTTATTATATGTATCCAACCTTAAATCTAGAATTATACCTTTCTTAGACATGATTTAGACATCAATTTTGGCCAGAAAAACTCCACAGCTGATTGACCCCTAGTCCATAGATGAATTTCCGACGCTTTTTGATAGCTATTCACGAAATAACGTAAATTACGTTCTCTGATTGTCCAATTTCGCTTTAGAAAACTGTTTAAAAATGGTTGTCAACAAATTTCAAGACAACAGAGGTAGAAGTTGGGCTTCTCTATAATACTTACTACTTCCTGGTATACATGAATTCCCTATTCGATCTGTATTTCAAATTTACCCCAAAAGCTACAGCTGTTCATCTGGTTTACGTTTTACAACTTTCTGTTAGACTGTAGTTAACTTTAAGTACGCTTGACTCTAGAATGCGACATTGGAAAATTATTTTCGTTGTACACTTTGTCACTTTTACTATTTGCGTAATGTATGTTCAATGCCGGTTTTAAAAATGATATATGCAATTTTCCATTCAAAGCTGCAATACGGTATTGTTTGTTGGGGCGGTGTATCGTAATAAAATACTAAAACCGTTAACTTTACAAAAATATATCGTAAACAAATTGCGAAAATCTAGGAATATCCTTTTTTTCTGTTCAGTAAATTCAAAATTCTTCCTGTTCGTCATCTATGTTGTTTTAAGGTGTTAAAATTGTTTTTTTTATGAAGTCTGGCAATCGAAATTTTCGTTTAATTGCAAATTATAATTTGTGTAGAAACCTCTCAAACATGTCATCTATTCCAAACTTCCGTGCCACAACATATAGTAATTTATTTTCCATTGTTTCTCATCTACTGCTTAATCAACTCCCACAATCAATCAGAATGTTAGCAACATATAAAACATACAACATATAAATAATCATGTAAGAATCTGGCTTTTCCTTCATAATTATGATAGATTAGAATCTCTAATTTATGATATTTTTAATTAACTTTGTTTGAGCTCTATTTTTTTAACTGACAATACATTTAACGATTAAATGTCAACCCACACAAAACTTTAAAATTTTTGCTGTAACATTCTTTTGAAATGACATACACTACTATTTTAGTAGGTGTTTATAAATACAGAATGTCTTAAATTTCAATATTTTAATATTTCATATTGTATATATAATTTTTATATATTTATTATTTATGTTATTATTTTGTATCTTGAAAATATATGAAATAAATAAATAAATAATAATAATAATAAAATAATATATATAAATACCAAATTTATTCGATTCCGCACAAGTTTTATTTATTAACGACTAGGAAAACTGGTGGTCTAGAGGGAATACAAAATATTTACTTGAAGAACTTGCCTGAGGTTGGCAGTCGATTTTTTACCTTCATAATAAATGCTTGCTTAAAAATTCAATATTTTCCAACCATGAGGCTATAGACCTATAAGTCCATAGAGTAGCATAAGTAAAATTTACGAAAAAGTAATAAAGGACGAGTTACTAAACATCATCGATGTATAGTATTAAAGGGAATCCTGATATAGGGAAATTAACCGGATTATTTATACTGAATATTAAAAAAGCGTTTGATACTATGTGGCACAATGGCCTATTATATAAAATTATAAGATTCCATTTTTCAACGTATTTGTAAAGTTGTCCAGAGTTTTCTGTCAGATCGAAGCTCATGTTTGTGTAGTGTAGTTGCAGGTGTTCATCAATGGTTAGTTCTTGCCCCGATTTTGTTTAACATCTATCTATCTGATTTTCCCCATATACCGGAATGTTAACCTTTGAATAACACATTACAAGGACTCTCCATAAAAAGGGGCACAGCAATTAAATTGTTGTATCCTTTTAAATGACAATAAAATACTCTTACATAAGGTCAATTGCCAGGCAATATTGTTACGTACGGCAGTCAACTGTGGGGTGATCGCGCTAAGTGTCAAATAAAAAGATTACAAATACAACAAAATAAGATTCTCAAAATGATACTCGGCATCACTCTCGCGAAGAAGCAGCCACTCAATGTTGAGTTCCTCTCGCAATGCCGTGTTTCTCACCGTATCCCGACGAGTAATTCCTAGACGAGACTTCCATAACTAAGTCATCTGCAAAAAGAAAATGTCTTACCCTCAACTCCCAACATCAAACATTCCTCGCCAACATCCAGTCCATATATACAATGAAAAGGAGAAGTGCCAATTGCAGGTTTTTCGCGCCTCATTGTACCTGTCACGAGAAGCAGAGTTCCTCAAGGGAATCTAGTCTCTGTAGGTCTTTTTCCACGCAGTTCTTTTCTTACCACCAGCCGCCACTCCAAGCCGCTTCACTCCACACACTCCACAATAACAGCTGCTGAGACGAGAACAGTCGCCATTCTTGTTCTACACGCGATGGAACAGTTTGAAGTCGCTCGCGTACACAGCACCACGTGATAATCAAATAGCAGTACAGCCCCTCTCATTACACTAACATCACAAACCATCTGTTTCACACACGATGGTACCACAAAGATATCTATCACCGACTTCTCTCCATTCACCTAAATCACACTCCCAAATGTCATTACATCCACACCCACGTGACTATTGAAATCACCCATCTCTTATGTATGTTGCTATCTTATGTTTTACAAAATTGACAATCTCGGCACTGTTAGTTACATATAACGCATACTCATAACCTTGTTTTAACTATTTAAATATCTCACTTATTACATAGCTCTAAGATTCTACTTACCTTCAGATTATATACCTTCAGATATGCTATTCAAATCCACAAAAATGCGGTATTAGATGACCCTTTGTGTCTTCCCACATTGCTATCAGTGTCGTATACATAAGACTCTTTGCTGTCCAACATAAAGTTCACTTTTATGTACGATTACTTTGTATGCCCGGATCAAAACTGACAATTTAATTTTACTTCATGTTAAAAATTGTCTACGTAAAATTAATCAAATTGTCCACAAAAAGGTGTTCGATCACTGGATTGTGACGAGTAAAACACAAACATTTACATCATGTACTTTACTACACTTTAAAAATCACTATTACTTTACTACAAAACTTCTTGTTGCCTCCCAGGCTGAACTGATTAACACTTTTAAACACGATGTACAAATTCCCAAACTGAACTTTACTAATCGTTCTGACTGTAATAATGTTCCAACTGAACTGACCCGCACCGACCGTGGTCCCGATATTTATACCTCACTATATTTCATACTGTCGCCACGAGTCTATGGAATTTCCCTGCTGATTCTTTGTAATCTATCCGTGTATAGGTGGCGTCATTCATTCTAGCAGTATGTACAACAATTTCGGGAATGCCCTTCGGAGTTGTTCGTACTTCTCCTTACGTACAGATGGTGTTTTTTGTGGTGGTTAGTATCCTGATTATCTCATCTTGTACACGTTATACTACATATACTTGCTCCCGAACAAAATTTACAAGTACGGTGGGGGACGATCCCAATGTGTTTGTAACCTCCGTGAAAGTCCTATGTTCTGAAGCAACGCAATACGCCAATCCATCAAAACCTTTAGAACTCTCTATAACGTTACTCCGTGCTTTTATGTCGCTCACTGACATCCAACCAAATGGAACCCCTGTTCCGGTTTCTCAACTCTCCTTGTGATGTCCAAATGTCCTGCACTTTATCCCTTGTGATTTTCCTCTGCACATTTATATATGCCTTTGCCTGGGAACCCATGTTTCCCGTTTTTCTCTTCGCTTTCCCAGACGCTATGCAGCCAACGAAACGGACTCTGCTTCTCAGCCCAGTATGCTTTGGCGACAGCACTTTCCCTTGTCATTCCCTCTTGTGTCGGTCTGGCTAAATGTTCTATTCTCTCGAAAGTTGTCGATAGACCCGGTTCGTTCTCCTGCTCCTTTCGCATCCGTTCCAGCGAGCACTGCTTCTGCGTTAGTGACTCTCTTTCATCGGCTTCTATAAATTTTCTTCCGACGACTATGTTCGTAGCTGGTGTTTAATCTTCGGCTTCCACTTCCCACAATCGTACTCTGTCTTTGCCCAGAAGTCATACTCATACAATCGGCGGAATCCTGGAGTCCCTTTCCGCCGCGACCCCTTCCCCGACATTCAAATGTATCTCAGAATTCTTGTAACATAGAATTCTCCACTCAAGGTCCTAAGTAATGCCGGTCCCAATCATTAAATCCGCTCCCAGAATCAACTCATCAATTATATCCGCCACTAGGAACGCGTGGTCAACTGTCGTACCACCTATTGTGATTGTCTCGGTACTTCCACATTGCAGTTCTTCCACCAGATCCTTCCTTAGGATCGAATATGATGCCCCCGTGTCCAATGTTATCGTTAACCGCCTCTCTCCAACGATGCCATCGACAGTGAGACTGTTCGCGTTACTTCCTCGCCCGGACACAGAAATTGTAGGGCAATCCATTGTGGGAGTTGCTTAAATTACTATTGTTTGGAAGAAGGGGATCCTTTTCTTCTATTGTTTATTATTTATTTATTACAGAAAGCAAAACTTTTACACTTGTTTATCTGCAATCATAGGTAAAAACAGTTAAAAAATTATGAAACATTACAATCAACAATTAAACGATATTTGATTACTACACAACAATTCAATAGATTACGGTATTTGTAATTACGATTACATTTTGATATATTAGTTCGAAGAGTTTAAATAAATTGCCTTTGCTTTTTTAATAATTTCCTTTGGGAGGTCGTTAATGATGATCGGAATTTGCGACATTAAATGTACTTCGACCATATTCATTCCAGTACCTCGGAACTTAACATAGCTGCTGCTGTCGTCTTCTATTGTTCACCATCTGCTGTGTCTGGATTCTGTGTGTGTTGTCGTCACCGTCACAGTTGGCCAAGTTTTCTAAGTAGTATATTTGGCTTATGTTGAGCATACGTCTTGGGTGACTTCTATGTAGCTGAACTTCCTTTTTCTAGCAGTAAAGTTTTTGGAGTCTTCTGTGCTCTTTTTGTAGCTATTGCATTTGAGACGATCTTCCCCACTCTAGAATTCCATACCTTAGATGTGATTCCACCAAACCCATGTAGCACTGTCTAAGCACTCTAGGTGTACAGAATTTGCGTATTTGGAAAAGGGCGCACGCAGATCGGCACAATTTCTTCTTCAACGTCGCTATATGGTAGTTCCATTCAAAGTTGCAGTCCATCGTCAGACCTAGGTACTTATACGTTGACACATAATTAATAAGCCCGGTGCAGTCATCATCGTCTTCTATTATTCCATCATAACCACGGATGAGCAAACAATCTACGCTGTGCATTTTTATCATAAATTTTTTCTGAGAATATGTGGCGGGTGAATGTGCATTACCTTGGTCGTGACACCAAGCTGCGATTCTATTAAAATCTAATTGCATAAGTTTCGCCGCTTCGTCAACGCTCCTATGGTTAACTGTAATCGCTGTGTCGTCCGCATAGACATACCCCGTACTATACTTTAGCACTGACAGTAGATCATTGATGTATATAATAAAGAGGAGGGGACCTAGTTTTGAGCCTTTTGGAATACCATACCCGAGGGGCGTTCAGGGTTCGAGGGGCTGTATTTGTATATATAAATTGATTTATTTATCAAGCAATACTATTATTTTAGTGCATTCATGTAAAATCTCATATAAATGTTATTATTATCTCGCGTTTTATCTCTAGTTAAACAGAATCATAATGGCAACTGAGACGATGATGGTGAAAATTGAGCATCGCGCTGTAATTAAATTTCTCACTAAGCAAGGAAAAAGTCAAAAAACTATTCATGAAGAGATGGTGGCTGTTTACTAGGGTTCCGCACCTTCATTATCAACTGTGCGAAAGTGGTCAAGTGAGTTCAAGAGAGGCAGAGAGAGCATTGAAGACGACCTCGACATTCCTCATGACCATCTTAACCTTTCAAAGGTCAGTGCAGGTGGGTGCCACGAATGCTCACAGCACCTCGGAAAAAAGTGAGAATGCTTTTGGAGATGTGTAGTGAGAACGCGGACGGTGTTATGGATCGAATTATTACTGGTGACGAAACATGAGTCCACCACTATGACCCTGAAAGCATAATTTGCGGGAGGAAATTAAAAAGAAAAGACGGGGTAAGATCGCAGCGGGTGTGTTGCTTCTTCATGACAACGCTCCTGTTCACACAGCGCGAGTTTCCAAGGCTGCTGCGCGAGATTGTGGTTTCGAAGTAATCTAACACCCACCCTATAGTCCAGACCTTGCCCCTAGTGATTATTTCCCGTTTCCGGATTTGAAAAAAATCGTGGAAAAAGATTTTCGTATGATGAAGAACTCAAGTCGGCAATAAATGGGTATTTTGCAGAGAAAGAGGAAATTTATATTTTTGAGGGTTAAAAAAAGCTTATCTCAAGATGTTACAAATGCATTGATGTTAGGGGAGATTATATTGAAAAATAAAAACAATTTAAATTTAATTCGCATTTTCCTTCATATCGATACCGATATATTGAACGCCCTTCGTACTTACATTTTCTTCATTGCTTATGTAGTCACTAATTATAAATTGGAATGATCTGTTGCTTAGATGGCATGTAAACCATGTTAAGATGATTTTAGTCTGTAGTTCAATATTTCACTTTTCTTGCCACTTATGTGAATAGGTCGACATATTGAGTTTTCAAACATGTTTGGTACAGATGCTTGATTTTTGCTCATGTTGATCTGTTTTGTGACTGTTGGAGATAGAGTTTGAGAACTGTTCTTTAGATCTTTTGGTCTTATTCCATCTACCCCTGCTTTGTAGCTTTTCAGCGAACTTAGTATGTTGCATAGCTCCTCAACTTCTACATCTTCCACGTTCATATAAAATATAATTTTTAACGTATATACATATTCAACCTCCTTCTCCTGAGCTGTTTCGATTAAAGAACACACTTCTGTATCCTTCAATTTGATATAGGTCATATTGTTCTTTTTTGTTATTTAGTTCACATAACGTAATGTTCTAAATAAGACAAGAAATCACTGATATACTCGTATAATTTCAGCGTATTCCAGTTTTTCCTCAAGGACCTAACATTTAGTGACAAAGACGAAAATTCACTTGTTTTATTATTGGCGTATACTCACGCCTCTTCGTGAGATTTAATGTTTTTAAAATTGGTATTTATTATTTCTTTAATTTCAATTTCCATAGTGCCAGTATTTTTTTGCACTACAGTGTTGTTAGGCTGATGATATTTGTCATGATTGTTTATGTCATTTTGACAAGACAGGCTTGTGGTCGTATTTCTATAATATTTTGTCCTTCTGTCTTTCTTGCAAGAACCTTGTTGTTTCTAAACCAAACAAATTGCCAGTTTGAAGTTTTTGCTTTATTTGTAGGCAACCAAACAATCTTTCGGAAGTGTGATGTGAGGTGTTCGTTGATATATATGTTTTGATTTGCGTACGCCGGATTGACTTCCTTCTGTAATTTGGTGCTCACCTGACCATACTTCATATTTCGTTTTTGTTTTGTTCGCTCCAGAAACGTGGCTTTTTTACTTTTTCGTGTAAGGCTTACTCCTACGTTTTTCATTTGTTGGTTCTTTTTGTCTTAATATGTGTATATTTCCTCAATGTCGGGTTCTCCTATTTGTGCATCCAGTGCATCACCTATGGCCGTGACCAAATCAAACGCGTTTTCATTGTTAGACATTGGAACGGTCTTTATCTCCACATTCCTGTCAATTTGTTTTGTGGATATGTGATTTGCTCATCTTTATATTCTATTTCTTTTTTTCTAGTCTTCTAATTCTTTCAACTCAGATAATAATTCAAAAAGTTATTTATTGGGTTTAAGCGAATTGAAACGTTGTGAATTTGATTTGGATAAATATTACCGCAGATGCTTACTCCTCGGTGGCTGCTGTTGAAAAGAGAGCGATTACAAATAAAGAAAGTCAATTTAAAATGCATTTGAAATGCATTATAAAAGCTCAATGATCAATTGTCTTCACAGTTAATTCAATTAATTCATTAAACGCATCAGAGACTTACAAATATTTGATAGAAATGAATCTATTCTGAAAGATTACGAAACAGTTAAGAAAAACCTATCCTTAGAGCTATACTTCAGCATAAACGTCAACAAAATTAGAGCCCTCACCTCCTATAATGTCTCCGATGAAGATTGGCTTGCGTTAAAAAAAAAAAACATTGTCGCTACACTATGCGCATAAACGCGACATCCGTAGTCTAGAGTTTGAGCTCAATGTTATGACCCAGGTCAATCAAACCATTGATGAATTTCATGCGAGAATAAACTACCAACAGTCCCTCCTAATCAATAGAATAGATACTAATCAAATCCTAATTCTAATCTAAAAACTTTCCGCAGTGTATTTTATATTCTGTAAATCAGCCAAAATTACTAAACGCGGTAGATCCCCGAAGGAAACACCCTCTTCCAATCCCTCCGATAAGAAACACTGTAGTATAAGTGCAACTAGTGCGGGAAAGATGGACTCAAGGTACAATAGTTTCAGTGCCTTTCGGCGTATACTTGATAAAGACGATGACGATATGGACGAAATTATTTCGCTAAGTGAAAGAGTACTGGAGGTGCCCCCTATTAAATTGATTGACAAAACTAGTGACTATGTCCAGAGTTTAATGAAGTCATTAAATATATTTGATTATTAAATTAAAAAAAACCTCCATTGGCATAAAAATATTGTGTGAAACTTTAGAAGCATACACCAGTTTAGTGTCAAATCTAAAAGAAAACAAATTGTCAATTTTTCACTCATGACATAAGAAGTGTACAAGCATTTAAAGTTGTTCTGTTTAGACTCGATGATTTAAATGTTGATTTATTAAAATCTAAATTGATTGAACTTGGCTTGAAATGCATTGACATTAAAAAAATTAACAAAAACTATGAACATTATAGTGAGACATTCTATTTAATCTCATTAGAGAATGGATCAATCAAATTATTGATTTAAAAAAAAAAAATACCGATCTGTTTTCCATACTCAAGTGAGTTGGAGCTTTCAACGAAAACTGAAAGGCACACTGACACAATGCCATAACTGCCAGATGTTCCGACATGGTGAGCGCAACTGTCACATAAACATATATTGTGGTATTTGTGCTGCTTCCCACAAAACTGTTGACTGCAACAAAAAAGACACACTCAAATGTGTTAATTGCAATGGTTCTCATAAAGCTAGCGATGCTGCTTGCTTGGCTGGATCCAAATACCTAGAGCTTAAAAGAAACTTTGCCACTCGCAAGGACCAAACTCGTCAGCTGACAAAAAAAGCTTTTTTCTCAACGAAAGCTTCAGCCACTGTTCCCGTAATCAACACACCGAAGCAACATAACTTATCATCAATGTCAGACTTTCCCTCCCTTCCTCATCGAAGTCAATCGATTGTTCAAAGTAAACAACAAGTGGAAGCCGTCAGCTGTGTGCAACCGCCTAGAACATGGGCGAGTGCTACTAATCATTCAAGATGTTTGATCAGCAACAACAACAGTCTTTTCACTATGGATGAATTAAGTGTACTAGTTATGGAAATGATAAGTAAATTAGCTACTTGTAAATAAAAAGCAGATAAGTTTCAAGTTATCGCACAGTTAGCTACTACTAAGTTTTTGTACTCTAATGTTACTATCAATATGGTAGATAGTAACTTAAATGTTATAACATGGAATGCTAGGGGGATTCGAAACAAAAGCATTGAATTCCTAGACCTCTTAAATAGGAAAAACGTTCACACAGCCTTAGTAACAGGGACTTGGCTTAATGAAATTTATCGTTTATCCACCCCGAATTTTAAATGCTATCGTCTTGATAGAACTGTTGGATCTGGTGGTGGAGTTGCAATTTTTGTGAGGAGATCGGTTCAACACTCGCTCTTACCTGTCACTAGAACACATTAAGTAGAAACTTAGGAATCGAGGTGATGTTATCAAACCAAAAAACAATTAAAGTCTTGTGTGTTTATTTTCCTGGTGCTACTGTGACAAACTTTAATAAGACTTGTTTAAGTAATGATCTCCGAAAATTTTTTTCTTTAAATGATGATTCCTTAGTTGGAGGCGACCTTAACTGTAGACATAGAGATTGGGGTTGTACACGTGCAAATGCATGGGGTAATTTACTTTCAAATCTTGGTGTTTTGTTACCCATTACGTTAATGTTTCCACATAGTCCAACTTATGTACCTGCTGGTTCACGTGGTCGTCCGCCTTTTCTAGAAATATTTATTACTAACTGTCCTGGCTATCTATCCCAGCCTGTATATCATAATGAATTGAGTTCAGATCATAACCCTGTATATTGCAAGCCTCTTCTGTCTGGTATGGAACTTGTTGAATATATTCAAATAAATAAAAAATTCAAATTGAAATCGGTTTAGAGCGAATATAAGCCAAAAACTCCTACAGGTTGATACCGACTTAGACCATATAACCTGCAAACAGGATGTTGGCCTTCTTGTATCAAATTTCACGCAGCAAATTCTAGACTCAGCTAATGAAAGTATTCCAAAAATAGCTAAAAAGAATTATTGCATTAAGCTTCCTTCTTATGTTTTAAATCTTATAAAGTTAAGAAATATACACAGAAGAAACTGGCAACGATACAGACAGATTGTATACAGAAACGAAGTCAATTATCTAAACAAGATCATCAAATAGAGTATAAGTCGATTTCGTAATGGCTCTTGGAAAAAGGCACTTAAACACTTAGACAAAAATACTAAGCCGTTCTGGAATATTGCCAAATTAGTTAAAAATAAGAACAGTCGTATACCGTGTCTAAGAAACATATTAAAAACGTATTTTACAGATGCTTAAAGGGCGTGAATAGTTGAGCGTATCCATAATATATCGCGCCATCTGGGTGATATGCACACAGATACTCTGGTGAATGGCACTGTTCAGACATTCCATACGATGAGCTCAGTAACACCTGCGAATGAATTGTGAACACACCTGTGAAGAATTACCGAACATTGGGATGAAGATGGTGGCATATGTTGTAAATGCATGTTTGAAACTGCAATACTTTCCAACCAAATAGAAAAATAGCTAAAGTTATGCCTATTCCTAAAGCTGGTAAGCCTCGAGACAGTCCTGATAGTTACAGGCCAATTAGTTTACTTAGCAGACTGAGTAAACTTTATGAACGGATATTAAAAGAAAAGATAATGAAGATTGTTGATGAAAATAACATTTTCCCAAAATACAGTTTGGGTTTAGGCATTATCACAACACTTCTCATCAAGTTAAGAAAATCTGCAATCATGTTACAAGTAATCGTATCGATGGTAAATCGACCGTCATGATTTTACTTGACATAAGGAAAGAATTTGACACTGTCTGACATAATGGTCTCATTTTCAAAATGAACAATCTCAACTTTCCTCCTTATTTGTGTAATATAGTTCTAAGTTTTGTCTGATCGTTGTTTCCCACTTCATGTTAATAGTGGTGTGTCAGATTTGATATCGTATAATGCAGGTGTACCCCAAGGATCTGTCTTGGCGCCAACCAGAATTTCCAGAATTACCCGAATGTGAAACTGCTATCTTTGCCGATGACACAGCTATTTTTTCATCAAATGAGCTCGCTCATAACATTGAGAGCAATCTTAAATCTTCCATGGCATGAAAATTATTTTTAGTTACTGTGATAAATGGAAGATTAAGTACAATAAGTTAAATTATAAGCTATATTTTTCACACGAAAAAGAAAAGCTTGTTTTCTCCCTAGTTCCAGCTTTCGGGTGAATGGAATCAACGTTGAGTGGAAGAACTTCGTTAGGTATCTCAGTATCCTTCTTGATAGCAAATTAACTCTTCATAAGCTCATCAACCAAACTCTTAAAAAGTCAACATCGCAAAGAAAATTCTATACCCATTCATAAATAGAAGATCTTTTTTGTCTTCCTCCAACAACCTCATACTTATGGTTATATTTCAAACCATAATACTTTACGGTTGCCCAGTATGGGAAAAATCTGCAGTGTCACATTTTAAGATTGCTAATAGCCAAAAACCAAGTTTTAAAAATGATGTAAGACCTACCACGGGAGTATTCCACATTAAAACTCCACAGAATAGCGGGTGTTGAGCTGGTCAATACAAGAATATTGAAACAGACAGATAAGTTTAGTTACTCATGGGTTCTTGCTGACAATCCCCTAGTAAATGAACTAACAAATTATATTCCGCAAAGTGAATAAATGTTATTACATGTTTATATTTTGTAATCTACACAGCTTAACAAATATTAAGCTTTAATATTGTTAGTATTTATTGTCTTTTATATTTATTTATTTATCTATTTATTTATTAATTAATATATTTATTTTTTATTTACTTATTTATTTATTTATTTATTTATTCAATTATTTATTTATTTATTTATATTTTTTTCTCTTGTATTAAAGGTTTTTTGTTGTATTTTCCTTCAAATTTGTTTGTTCCATACTTATTTTCATAGATTTCTCAATAATGTAAACCCCTTTTCCAGAAGTAAGATATGTGATATATCAAATCTCTGTATTAGATACTGTGCGATACAGATCAATGTAAATATTTTATAACGAAATAAACATCTATCTATCTATCTAATTCTAATAAAAACTAATCAAATTCCTAAATTACTAATTAAATAGGAATATTCTCATGAGACGATTCGTGCATTAACGGAAAATTATAATGCATTGGAACAATGCATTGGATATTTTCGTAAGAGGTCTCAACGAAGACGTCACTATAATGTTGATACTCCAGAACCCCAAACTCTTAACGAAGCTTATACCTTATGCTTGGACTTTCTAAATCTTAACATAAATTTTTTTTTTCATCGCCGATATATCAGTAACTGGATCACCGCACCAATAAGCGAAATGTTTTCTTCTACAAACCAAACAAAACAAAGAACTCCATGTAGGCAAATTACACAACAGTATGCAGCCCCCTAGACCAACGAATCCGAAGCCTCCTCAAAATGGAAACGGATCAATCCGTCTAATCGCGGCATGTCAATGACATGAACCGACCTGCAATTAAGGTTTGCCACAAAGGTCCAATGACTCTGAAAATTTACAGTGAAAAACAACAAGGCTTATGTCCAACTAATATCACAGCAGAACCAGAAAATGATCAACAGGAATCGAATGAAGACCCAGGACTATGAAGACAGAGGTAATTGGGAACAACATTCATAAGAGTACGCAGAGCTAATGTTATGACGGAAAGCTCTCTAGCGTACCATACCAAGAGTATGTTACTTGAAAAAATAAGCCCCAACATCAGAATAAAATTTAAAGTATAATAATACGAACAAGTTAAAAATATAATAAAAACCACATCAATTTACAACAAATCCTATTTGTATCTAGAGCTAATGTTATGACGGAAAGCTCTCTAGCGTACCATACCAAGAGTATGTTACTTGAAAAAATAAGCCCCAACATCAGAATAAAATTTAAAGTATAATAATACGAACAAGTTAAAAATATAATAAAAACCACATCAATTTACAACAAATCCTATTTGTATCCCGCCAATCTAAGATCAGAAGTAAGTGCGATTAGACTTACCATTGACTTCAATTAATTCTAACCCCATTCCCGACATAACAAACACATTAGCAAACCTAAGAAAATGTAAATAATTCTCAATGCTTGATCTGACGTCTGGATTTTAGCAGATCAAAATTAAAGATAGTGACATTCCAAAAACAGCTTTTTCAACTGTAAATGGTAAATTTGATTTTACTTAAAACAGAAGATACTATCGCCTTCGGGAAATACAAGGCCGAACATATTGAACATCTTGACGAAGAGTTTGCATTCCTGGAGAATGCAGTCTTTAACTCCAAAAATCCAAAATTTTTAAAAATAAAAGTGGATTTCCTTGTGTGCTTACTTACTTAAGAAGCTCAAATAGCAAAGCCTTTGTCAATCCTAAAGAGGGGATCAAATGCCCAAGTTAAGGCAAATCAGTCAACGAAAACGGATATACACCTTCATGATTAAGCCTTGAAGGCATTAAAAAGTCTGAAAGAAATGCTTGTGTCATCAGATATTCTAATCTTTCCAAATTTTTACATGTCAATTATCTACACAACCGTCGCCTCTAACATTCCCATTGGAGCCGTCCTATCGCAAGAAGAGATGGGCTATTCGACAATCGAGAAGCAAATGCTAGCAATAGCATGCAAATGCAAGCAATAGTATGGTCCCTCGAAAAACTCAGGGTATACCTTTACGGCACTAAAATCATCAAAATTCTTACAGGTCATCGAAGTTCAGAATATAAAAGGCGAAAATCTAAGAGTTACATTATTCCCTTGTTTACAAGCCCGGTCGAACAAACAAGGTCGCCGAATTCCATTCGCGACTTCCGCTCGAACTCAACATCCTACCATCATCTTCTGGTACGCACCGCTGAAGAAGATAGCAGTGACTTTATTCCACAATGCGAAACTCCCCTGAATGCTTTTAAAAATCGACTGTCTGAGGGCAAGTATATGTTTTGTCAGGAAGAACAGCATCCGACATATCATACTACATTAAACTGCAGACAGTTGATACTAAAGCAGTAGCTTAAGAGAGAAACTTAACCCAAACATTTTAAATGGTATTAAGATCACAGAAATGCATTTGCCATTATTGCAAGAAATTTACAAAAATGATGTCAGTAGTTATTAAATAAGAATCATACAGACAGATATAGACAGATATAACAATACACTTCATTCGGTAACTGAGAGAAAATCTGCTGATATTTTCTTCGAGAGATCTCAAAGAATCAACTGCCACGATTTCACCGATTTTAGTACTGAGATACAATACAGATTTAAAGTATGAGAATATACGTAATCAAAGAAATCAACTAAAACCTGTATCCTATATATATCACCTATAATCCTGGTGAAAGTTTTTGAAAGATACACAAACAAATTAAGGCAATTAAAAACTAATATTCCATAAAGAAACCTTAGGCTTAGATAGACAATATTGCATCATATACAACTAATGGGAAGTGAATCCACAAATCACATCCTAAGACTTTACCCTCTATTTCAGATTAAATATTGGCTTATGGACAGAAGCCACAGTTAACATTTACGAATACAACATGGAACGCGGAAAATAATCAAGGAAATAATAACAAGGAAATAAAAACAGGAAAATAAGAACATATACTTTTCAACAAGCTTGGCCTACTTAAAACAAAATCGGTGAAATAGTGTTAGCCGTACAGTTGCAAAAAAGGTATTGTGAATTCAAATGTACTGAACTGAGATCGCTGAAATATTATCAAAAAACGGAAACACTTCTATTGAAAAATTAACTTCAAACATCGAGTATTCTGAACCAATGATGCTAGAGAAAGATTCGCTTTTCTTCTATCTGTTTACCACAGACAGACGAAATAAAATTTGATGAACTGTAAATAACAAGAAGAGAATATACCTAGTATTTTCCAACCTATTTGATTCCCAATCTGTAAAGGCATTAACAAAAATGAAATCAAATCAAGGACAAAACGATTTGCCAAAGATATCACCTCCAACAGCTGACTCCCCGAGAGTGTACGATAGAACTTCTAAACAAAGAAGAAGAGCAACGTGCAACTACCGTTCTAAAACAAACTAATAGCCCAACTTATAAATGAGAGTACCCTATTCTTGACGAATTACTTCAACAACCTTATGTATGGTAGGACCAACAAAAGCATCAAGGGCGCTTTCCTTATATACTTCTGCAACGAATCCATTGAAAGAGACAACACCAAATACCAGTCATTCCAGCTGTGAAATACACGCACGTTTGGACTTAGTTCGGTGACGAAAAAGAAGCATTAAGTATCTAAAAAGGCTTTGAGCTGCAGGCCAATAGTGTGGCTTATTGGAAGTGGTTCTAGAGCATGTAATTAGCGCACCCGTGCGTCTGTCGTGGGTTCGAGCACCAGAAGTGCAGGCTGATTTTCTTTTCCTTTTCTTTATTTGAAAACAGTAGCAGGGCCACAGTAGTTGGTCATGTCAGGCCACCAATGTTAGTAGCACTGCATCCGATGCAACTTGTAGATAGGAAGAAGAGGAGGAGAAAGCTTCAACCGCAACCTCTGAAAACGAGGTCACCTATTTCGGCAGAGACCACATAACATCCGGAGAGAGACGGAGGAGCTGGACGCCCACATCCAGTCCTTCCAATGCAAAAGAACAGCAATAAAAACAGCTGACTTAACCACTTCCACCGGAACAGCGTGCAATTCGAATGCCAAGGGCAACAACAGCGAAGCAGTAGCAGCAGAAAGGGCACCAACAATAATAGCATAAGGAGCAGCAGCAGCAGCAACAACAAGAACATAAGGAGCATCAGAAGCAACAGCATCCAATGTCGGCTCAACCGGCACAGAAAAGGCAGAGATGTCCGCTTATCAATGTCTTCGGACTGGAGACTATGGACTATGATGAACTAATTAAGTTGAAAATCACCACATATTATATAAAATATAAATGGCACATAAGGCTTCTGTTAAGTGCGCAGCAGTTGAATATTTAAACAAAGTAAAAAAAGAGCTCTACATACCCCAAAATGGGAAAAAGTTTAGACCATGCTCCTTAACAACGTGTATCCCGCTACTGATCCCAAGAACATCCTCGCTGAGCTGCGCCAAGCGCGGAGCGACAATATCAAGTTCGTTGGGGTTAAGCCCCTCATCACTGCGGTATCGCAAACGGGGTTCTCAATTTGTTCCGTTCATCCCGGTTCAGGTCACCCCAGACAGTAAAACAGGGAGATTAAGGAATTTTAGGAATATATATTATATTAAGGAATATATATTAAGGAATATATATGTATACTGGAATATACTTGTATGTTAAATGGGACACATTAAAAAGTACTATTCATGGAGTCTCGCTGCTTCAATGGGCAGATCGCTCAGCTCCAAAAACTGTTCAATGATCAAGCAACGCGAGTGGTTCTCATCTATTCGACGTTGTTCGCCGAGCCTAACGCTACATCGGTCTGATTGCTGCGCACGCAGCCATTTACCTTAATATAATAGCAGTGAATGTGAAATTTGCATTTGAAAATGTCAATGAATTTTGTCAAATGTCAGAAATATTTGTGATTTTAAAAGCATTATTCCAACTTATGCTAGAACTTAATTCAGCAACCGTCGAGTGTGGAATCGAACAATTTCAGCTTGAAAATATTTTGAATAATTAAATTCCTTTAGTAGGTATTTAAACCAAATAAATTGCTTTTTGAATTATAGCATCCCCAAGTTCCATACAATAGCAATTTATGCAACATGCTTCAGTTTTTCAATCTTTGTTTATTAGCAACCTTAGTGTGCGGAATCGGGTATTGCCTACCCTGGTGTGCCAGGGCCTCATTTGGAGTCAGGCGTGGATGGTTGCAGTGTAGCCGGCCTGTAAAGCTCCGCAGCCGGTCGGGTCGAAGGAACTACTAGCAACAGGTAGTATGCACCAAATCTAAAGTCAGAGTGTGCGATTTTCCTGGATGAAGTTGATGCTGCCCTGGAAGGGGTAGTGGAAATGGATTCCTATATCCTGATGGATGATTTGAATGCTCCCGTGGGTGTGGATGTAATGACATGGGGGAGTGTGACTGGGAGGAACGGTGATCCTCACTAGAACGCGAACGGAGAGAAGTTGTTGGACTTTTGCTGTACAAATCTTATTTCCATAAGGAACACGGGTTTCCACACAAAGGCATCCATAAATACATATGGTAAAGTCGGAGTCTTCTTTGTGTGTGAAACTGATGGTTTGTGATGTTCGTGTGATGAAAGGGGGTGAACTGTCAACTGATCATCACTTGGACTTGGGAGAAACTACAGAACAATGAGTTGCGGCTAAATGTTGAGCGGCACATATATGAAAGGCTTGAGCGACTTCTCACTGTTCCATCGCGTGTAGAGGAAGAATGGCGAATGTTTTCAGCAGCTGTCATTGCTTCTGCACGGGATGTTTGTGGAGTGAAGCGGCTTGGAGTGGCGGCTAATGGTAAGAAAAGAACTGCATGGTTTAAAACGCCCGGAGTTCAAAACGTCATCAGAGAGAAGAAGAAAACCTACAGAGACTGGATTCACTTGGGGAACTCTTCTTCTCGTGACAGGTACACTGAGGCGCGAAAAACCTGCAAATTGGCTGTGCGAACAGCCACAGAGAGGCTGTGGAAGGGCTTTGGCGAAAAGTTGGAAAGCAAACCATTTGCCTACTGAGAGGGAGGAAATTCAAAATCTTCGAAGGATTCAAATCCATAGGTGGTATGTTGCTTTCCAATGAGGCGGACATCTTACGCAGATGGAGCGAGCACTTTTCGGAGCTGCATCAATCTCGAACTGGGCACTGAGAATGGCAGACCCGTAGTCTTGAGTGGCGATTGAAATGCTGGTCTTTACCCATTAGGGCATGGCACTTCGTCAAGTTCATTGAATATATGGACTGGATGTTGCAGCGCAGCCGAGGCGAGGAAATCCAGCGCGCATTCGATAGGTCTGTGCCAGTATGTTCTGCTGCTGGAATGAAGGTCAACGTGGACAAATCGGAGGTTATGGTCATCTCCAGAACGCCTGTTCACTGCACTCTACAGGTTAGTGGAGTCGCATGGAAGCAGCTGGAGTAGTTTAAGAGTCTCGGGGACTA
The DNA here is from genome assembly GCA_905231855.2 of Eristalis tenax. Classification (NCBI taxonomy): domain Eukaryota; kingdom Metazoa; phylum Arthropoda; class Insecta; order Diptera; family Syrphidae; genus Eristalis; species Eristalis tenax. Next base: position 16,927,766 of record HG993125.1, on the reverse strand, counting down.
GGGTAAGCTCGGGATGCCGTGTTGCTCACCCTGGCAGTGCGCGAATCACTCCACATTAAGCAGCTGCTTCTGTGAACGAAGAGGGCTATGCTTGGTTGGTTTGGTCACTCGGCACGAATGTCCCTTTCATCACGACTTTCGAGTCGCCTGATTACGGCTTACAAACTAAAGGTTAGGGTGTTGGCACCAACAATAGGTGCCAAACTGATATTCTTTGTTTTATTTAATGTTTATTGTTATTGTCGGTGTATTGTTTATTTTTTATATAATACAATGCCTGGTGCTTACTTAGGGTTGTTCAAGTCCGTGAGTCAATGGCAGTCCGTTTGGGATTGGGTGGTTATGCTGTAGCCGATTAAGCGATTCAAAAGGGATTTAAAAATGTATTTGAACGGAAAATTATTATTGCAATTGGAATTACAACTAGACATACAAACCAAAGGTTAGGGTGTCAGCTCAACAATTGGGGCCCAACTGATGTACCCTGTTTAGTTTAATGCTTATTACTATTGTCGGTATATTGTTTATTTGTAAGGTTCTAGAAGAAACCATGCAGGCTAAGATAACATTATTGCAATATATACAACCAATGGAAAGTGAATCCACAAATCACATCCTAAGACTTCCTCTATTTCAGATTAAGAATTGGCGTGTGGCCAGAAGCCACAGTTAACATTTACGAATACAACATGGAACGCGGAAAATAATCAATGGAAACTCCAAAATCATACATGTAATAAATCTCACCGATTACGAACAAACAATTGTCACAAAAAGCGACATACGCCACAATATTCCAAAAACTAGTGCTAGAAAGCCTTATGGGACAAATCTAGGAGAAAATGCAAAAAGGAAAACGAGCAATAAACCGGATACGATCTGCCTGTAAATGGCTGATTCTGATAGCATACTTGCGAAAAACAATGAACTAATTAACAACAATAATAAGCCACTTAAACCAATATTTAAGTAACGCGAACCATACAGGAAAATATGAGCATATACTTTTCAACAAGCTTGGCCTACTTAAAACAAAATCGGTGAAATAGTGTTAGCCGTACAGTTGCAAAAAAGGTATTGTGAATTCAAATGTACTGAACTGAGATCGCTGAAATATTATCAAAGAACGGAAACACTTCTATTGAAAAATTAACTTCAAATATCGAGTATTCTGAACCAATGATGCTAGAAAAAGATTCGCTTTTCTTCTATCTGTTTACCACAGACAGACGAAATAAAATTTGATGAACTGTAAATAACAAGAAGATATACCTAGTATACCTAGTATTTTCCAATTTATTTAATTCGCAATCTGTAAAGCCAAGAACTTCTAAACAAAGAAGAAGAGCAACGTGCAACTACCGTTCTAAAACAAACTAATAGCCCAACTTATAAATGAGAGTACCCTATTCTTGACGAATTACTTAAACAACCTTATTTATGGTAGGACCAACAGAAGCATCAATGGCGCTTTCCTTATATACTTCTGCAACGAATCCATTGAAACAGACAACACCAAATACCAGTCATGCCAGCCGTGAAATACACACGCGTTTGGACTTAGTTCGGTGACGAAAAAGAAGCATTAAGTATCTAAAAAGGCTTTGAGCTGCAGGCCAATAGTGTGACTTATTGGAAGTGGTTCTAGAGCATGTAATTAGCGCACCCGTGCGTCTGTCGTGGGTTCGAGCACCAGAAGTGCAGGCTGATTTTCTTTTTCTTTTCTTTATTTGAAAACAGCAGCAGGGCCACAATAGTTGGTCATGTCAGGCCACCAAGGTTATTAGCACCGCATCCGATGCAACTTGTAGAGAGGAAGAAGAGGAGGAGAAAGCTTCAACCGCAACCTCTGAAAACGAGGTCACCTATTTCGGCAGAAACAACATAACATCCGGAGAGAGACGGAGGAGCTGGACGCCCATATCCAGGCCTTCCAATGCAAAAGAGCAGCAATAAAAACAGCAGACCTAACCAATTCCAACGGAACAGCGTGCAATTCGAATGCCAAGGGCAACAACAGCGAAGCAGTAGCAGCAGAAAGGGCACCAACAATAATAGCATAAGGAGCAGCAGGAGCAGCAACAACAAGAACATAAGGAGCATCAGAAGCAACAGCATCCAATGTCGGCTCAACCGGCACAGAAAAAGCAGAGATGTCCGGACTGGAGAGTATGGACTATGATGAACTAATTAAGTTGAAAACCACTACATATTATATAAAATATAAATGGCACATAAGGCTTCTGTTAAGTGCAAAGTAAAAAAAGAGCTATATATACCCCAAAATGGGAAAAAGTTCAGACCATGCTCCTTAACAACGTGTATCCCGCTACTGATCCCAAGAACATCCTCGCTGAGCTGCGCCAAGCGCAGAGCGACAATGTCAAGTTCGTTGGGGTTAAGCCCCTCATCACTGCGGTATTGCAAACGGGTTCTCAATTTTTTCCGTTCATCCCGGTTCAGGTCACCCCAGACAGTAAAACAGGGAGATTAAGGAAGATACTGTTACACTTGTCTGTTAAATGGGACACATTAAAAAGTACTAGTCATAGAGTCTCGCTGCATCAGTGGGCAGATAGCTCAGATCCAAAAACTGTTCAATGATCAAGCATCGCAAGTGGTTCTCATCTATTCGACGCTGTTCGCCGAGCCTAACGCTACATCGGTCTGATTGCTGCGCACGCAGCCATTTACCTTAATATAATAGAAGTGAACGTGAAATTTGAATTTGACACATCTGTTAGGTCGAATACACAAACAAATACAATTTCCATAACAGAAATATTTGTGATTTTAAAAGCATTATTTCAACTTATGCTAGAACTTAATTCAGCAACCGTCGAGTGTGGAATCGAACAATTTCGGCTTGAAAATATTTTGAATTCGCTTTAAATTCCTTTAGTAGGTATTTAAATCAAATAAATTGCTTTTTGAATTATAGCATCCCCAAGTTCCATTATGCAACATGCTTCAGTTTTTCAATCTTTGAATCGAATAATTTGACTCGAAAATATTTGAAGCCTCCTACCCCCAGGTTTGGGCCGTAATAGTTTATATCCATACAGCCCAAGCCTGGCTTACGAAGTGCAACCCCCCAAATGAAAAGAAGAAGACTATTGGCCTCGGATATTGCCTACCCTGGTGTGCCAGGGCCTCATTTGGAGTCAGGCCTGGTTGGTTGCAGTGTAGACGGCCTGTAAAGCTCCGCAGCCGGTCGGGTCGAAGGAACTACTAGCAACAGGTAGTATGCACCAAATCTAAAGTCAGAGTGTGCGATTTTCCTGGATGAAGTTGATGCTGCCCTGGAAGGGGTAGTGGAAATGGATTCCTATATCCTGATGGATGATTTGAATGCTCCCGTGGGTGTGGATGTAATGACATGGGGGAGTGTGACTGGGAGGAACGGTGATCCTCACTAGAACGCGAACGGAGAGAAGTTGTTGGACTTTTGCTGTACAAATCTTATTTCCATAAGGAACACGGGTTTCCACACAAAGGCATCCATAAATACATATGGTAAAGTCGGAGTCTTCTTTGTGTGTGAAACTGATGGTTTGTGATGTTCGTGTGATGAAAGGGGGTGAACTGTCAACTGATCATCACTTGGACTTGGGAGAAACTACAGAACAATGAGTTGCGGCTAAATGTTGAGCGGCACATATATGAAAGGCTTGAGCGACTTCTCACTGTTCCATCGCGTGTAGAGGAAGAATGGCGAATGTTTTCAGCAGCTGTCATTGCTTCTGCACGGGATGTTTGTGGAGTGAAGCGGCTTGGAGTGGCGGCTAATGGTAAGAAAAGAACTGCATGGTTTAAAACGCCCGGAGTTCAAAACGTCATCAGAGAGAAGAAGAAAACCTACAGAGACTGGATTCACTTGGGGAACTCTTCTTCTCGTGACAGGTACACTGAGGCGCGAAAAACCTGCAAATTGGCTGTGCGAACAGCCACAGAGAGGCTGTGGAAGGGCTTTGGCGAAAAGTTGGAAAGCAAACCATTCGCCTACTGAGAGGGAGGAAATTCAAAATCTTCGATGGATTCAAATCCATAGGTGGTATGTTGCTTTCCAATGAGGCCGACATCTTACGCAGATGGAGATAGCATTTTTCGGGGCTGCATCAATCTCGAACTGGGCATGGCACTTCGTCAAGGTTGCGTCTTGTCGCAAGTCCTTTTCATTGAATATATGGACTGGATGTTGCAGCGCAACCGAGGCGAGGAAATCCAGCGCGCATTCGATAGGTCTGTGCCAGTATGTTCTGATGCTGGAATGAAGGTCAACGTGGACAAATCGGAGGTTATGGTCATCTCCAGAAAGCCTGTTTACTGCACTCTACAGGTTAGTGGAGTCCCATTGAAGCAGCTGGAGAAGTTTAAGAGTCTCGGGGACTAGGGTAAGCTCGGGATGCCGTGTTGCTCACCCTGGCAGTGCGCGAATCACTCAACATTAAGGAGCTGCTTCTGCGAACGGAGAGGGCTATGCTTCGTCGGTTTGGTCACTTGGCACGAATGTCCCCTTCATCACGACTTTCGAGTCGCCTGATTACGGCTTACAAACTAAAGGTTAGGGTGTTGGCACCAACAATAGGTGCCAAACTGATATTTTTTGTTTTATTTAATGTTTATTGTTATTGTCGGTGTACTGTGTATTCTTTATATAATACAATGGCTGGTGCTTACTTCGGGCTGCTCAAGTCCGTGAATCCATGGTAGTCCTTTTGGGATTGTGTGGTTCTGCTGTAGCCGATTAAGCGATTCAAAAGGGATTGAAAAATGTATTTGAACGGAAAATTATTATTGCAATTGAAATTACAACTAGACATACAAACCAAAGGTTAGGGTGTTAGCTCAACAATTGGGGCCCCACTGATGTACTCTGATTAGTTTGGAAAGAAACCATGCAGCAACCTAATAAAATACTTTATTATAGTATCCCCAAGTTCCATACAATAGCAATTTCAGCCACATTCATCATTTTCAATATGTGTTTATGTGTTTTTATGTTACCGCCGTGTGCGGAATCGAATAATTTTAGCTTGACAATATTTTAATTGCGCTTTAAATTCCTTTAGTAGGTATTTAAACCCGATAAATAACTTTCTAAATTATAGTATCCCCAAGTTCCATAAAATAGCAATAGTATTGTTTATTCAGCAACCGTCGTGTGCGTAATCGAGTAAATTTATCATGAGAATATGTTGAATTCGGTTTAAATTCCTTTAGCGGGTATTTAAACCCAATAAATTTCTTTTTGAATTATAGCTTCATTAAGTTCCATGCAATAGCAATGTGGGATGAGTCGCCGAACAGAACATTACTTACACTACAGACATAACGTATAAATCAGGCGACATAACGGATAACTGTTTCATGATCAGGCGATTAGACGACGTATTTCGTTCGTCGCGAGACAAATGAAAATATATAATAAGAAGTATATTATGTGAAAATAAGAAAAACCCATTTAATAAAAGTGACAGTGCAAACTCCACGTGGAGTGACTTGTTTTTTGTTGTGCGTGTGCTGTGCGCGAACGCAATGTGAGAACGCAATAGCGTTTCCTAAAGAAAAAAAAAAAAAACATTAAGAGGGCAAAAAATTAACGCAGTAATATTGAATGTCCCGACGTAATTGTCGTGTCTAGATACAATGGAGGGAAGACCACCAAGCAAGCCGTCAAGCAAAGCGAGAATGGGTTCCTGAAAGGAAGCCGCTACAGCCGAGTTCCAGAAGAAGCCGTCAAAACAAAATTTAAAAGGGTACGTCTGTTGGCAAAGTATTGTAGTTTTTTTTTGCTTTTGAGTTAAAATTTATAGTATAATCGACATAGAAACAATCCGGTCACTGACTGTAGACGCACTGAGGGAACAGCTAGGTTTAGTTAATATAGCTAGGTTTAGTTAAATTAGTCGCAAAACGACGTTACAAGACAGACTCATCCAGCATTACGGGTTGCAACGGGAGTCAAAACCCACTGATTCTGATGAGTTGGCTGAGGAAAACCGGATCGAATTGAATTTTACTGTAGGTAGAAATGCGTTCACGTTGCGTGACATAGAGGATTCCGTACTCACTTTTGATGGAATTGGCTATCCAAGTGTCGAGCAATGGGTGAAGGAGTTTGAGGTCAGTAGTGTATGGAAAACAGGTGCTGAAGGGTGCCGCTAAACTGTTCGTCCGTAGCCAGACGGGTGTCAATGATTGGAGAGCGCTTAAGAGGATACTTTTAGAAGAATTTGGAAGCCAAGTTCCATCAGTGGAAACTCATCGTAAGTTACAACAATCGTCGCAAAAAGCCAACGGAAACGTACATCGAATATTTATATAGTCTGATGTAAATGGGTAAATCAATTGCAATTGAGAACGAAAGCTTAATTAGCTATTTCGCCGATGGTATTAATGATCATGAGGCGAATAAAGCTATGTCGTACCAAGCTTGAACGGTGAGTAAGCTTAAGATGCAATTGAAGGTGTATGAGAAAGTCGGGGGTTCGGTACTGCAGTCGTCAAACGCGGGAGCCAGCCAACGTCCATGTTCCAGTTTCCAGCACGTTAAATCCGAAAGAAAAGAAAGAAAATGTGTGTGTGGTAACAGATCACACCTCATGGAAGATTGTCCAGTCAAGAGGACTTGGAAATGTTTTAGTTGTAGACAAGCGGGACACAGGTCATTCGAATGTAGAACTCGAACACAAGGCCAGGAACAAGGTAAGGGGCGGGGGAATAGGAACAGTAGTACAACAGAAGCTCAACTTAATCTGGCAATCGGAATCAACCGAATATTTAAAAGCATATGTGCAACTGGAGTACCACGCGTAAATGGGCAGGTAGAGCGGGTACACAAAATCATTGTACCTATGCTCTCTAAGCTATGCGTCGATAGTCCGCAGAATTGGTATAGGCACACGGACCGGGTACAGGGGCTGCTTAACTGCGCTCCTCCGAGAAGCACGAAGGTAAGCCCATTTCGTATACTGACTGGTTTGGAGATGCGTGTCGCCGTATCCGTAGATTTTCGAGAATTGATGGAGAAAGAAGCAGTAAGAGAGCTGGACGAGGGATGCAATCCGAGAGGAAGCACGGGATAACATTCGACAGATACAAGTGGAGAATAAGAGGAATGTCGATAAGAACCGATCCCCGGAACGAGAATATAAACTGGATGAGTTAGTCGCCATCAAGCGCACTCAGTTCGGTGCAGGAATGAAACTGAGGCCCAAATATTTAGGACCTTACAAAGTGATTCGCGTCAATAATCATGGCCCGTATCATGAGGGACCAGCGATAACGACCACTGTAGCCGAGCATATGAAGAATTGGATGTAAGCTTTTCGTTCGGGGCGAACGAAACGTTAGGTTAGCCGAATGTGGGATGAGTCGCCGAACAGAACACTACTTACAGTACAGACATAACGAATAAATCAGGCGACACAATGGACAACTATTTCACGATCAGATGACTAGACGACGAAATATACAAACACACGACGACGCCACGCAACGGTACGACTGAACGAAGAGACCATACAATAAAAACGAACAACGCACACACACAAACAGACGAAGGACAGATCAGTGCAATTTACTGATAGGTAGGGACAGTTGTAGAAAGAACAGCGAAAAGAGTAGACGCGCCACAGCTACCCAAAGAGTATTTGAGTCTTATGTCATTGAAGTTAATTTTGTATACAGAAGATTGACAAACATTAAAATACGTTTGTTTCTTGTTGTGATTGCCAAATCCTACAGTAATTTGAGGAACATTCTTCACTTTTTCAATTTTTTGTTATTCACCCTAATCAAATAACTTTAGCTTGAACATATCTTGTGTTCAGTATATATCGATTGAAAAATCATCAACACATTCACACTATGTTACATCATTATCTTATGTTAATTTCAAATTTACTGAATCAACATTCATATTATGCTCTAGCACTCAATGTACTATCTTGTTTTGTATTTAATTTATAGCTATCCACAAAATTCTCATTCTTATAGTCTTAACGTTGTACTCATCTTCTCCTGATAACTGTTATGTAAGAATCAACTATACAGAGAGTTGATCATTGAGCTTTTATAGTGCATTTTCAATAGTCATTCTTTACTGGTAATCGCTTTCTTTTCAACCCCAGCCACCGAAGAGTAAGCATCCACTGTAATATTTATTCAAATGACTTCATAAGTTTAGAAGTTTCTTGGTGCTATTTTTTCGTCGTTGTTTGATAATTTCTCTACATATTTTTGTCCTTCATGGCTGGATATAAACTTTGTCGTGAATGTATTAGAAACATTACAATGAAATGTTCAAAGTTTCTTATGCATGTTATTTTGTGTATATCTATTTCTTTTTTTTTTTCTTTGAACATTGAATAAATGATTTGATTTCATCACATCCGCTTAACAAATCCGTTTACATTATGTATTCTGCATAAACTGGATTATTGACTACAGTTCGATTCCGTTTAATTGCATCTGTGCTTTACCAATCGCATTCGGAGTTGGTTTTCTTGATATCTCCGTCTGGTATTTTATGGGAAGTTTTAGGGTTGCTTAGAGTGAATCTTTTCGCTGTGTATGTCCACCTATTTGATTAACGAATTTGATGCACTATCCGGGTCTATCTCAAGAATTGCCTCGACATTCGGGCCAGACAACATCCGAAGGAAGGTATGTTGAAATCTTTGCTGAGGTAAATAATCTGACCCAGCTAGTAAATTATCCCACACGAATACCTGACATTGGACCTGCTTCGCACCTCTCATCCTGACAAATATTCTATTGACATTCTGTCACCTCTAGGCTCGTCTGACCATTGTGTCGTATCAGCTAATTTCTCGTTATCGCCACAAACAGTTAAAGAACAAATTCCTAAAAGAACTTGGAGCGGTCGAAACAACTTCTTTAGGAATTTTAACTGGTCACTATGCTTCCTCGATAGTGACGTGGATGCCGCCGCTGATATGATCGCAAACATTCTTCTGCTGGGTATGATATCCTTCATTCCTCACAGGGTGAAGAGTATGAAGCCCAAAGCATACGCTTGGTATGACTCGAGCTCTAGAGAGGCTATCAGGTTGAGAGAGTTGAATTTCCGGATATACAAAGCAAACCCTACCGACGAAAACCGGAATAACAAAACGGGCCAGAAATGATTGTAATGCAATTACAAGACATGTAAAATTCTCATATGAGCAAAAGTTGAGGCAGAAAGTGCTACAATGTCCCAAGGGTGGCAATAACTTTTGGTCATTTGTAAAAAATGCGTGCCTATGGTGTCGATGAATCTCTTCTTCAATGAATTAGAAATTACCTTTCGAACCGTGTTTTGGATGCGTTCAAGTCTGATATCCACCAAATAAATGCTGGTGTTCCTCACCCGAATGGAAGTGGGAGCTTTTCCGCCGGAAAGCTCAGTCCCCATGAGAACACTGTGCTTATAAATCGACTACTCGATCGTACCCATAAGAACACGAATGGTAGTCAAATAGGAAACCAAGTTGATTCGTGTGAAGCCAATCGTGCCTTAGTAGGTTGAGTGACGATCCTTCCGAAAGAGATGTTCCCAAAAGAGAATTGTGTGCTGAGGATTGTTTTTTTTTATTACAGCAACCTCGAGTTTAAACCGTGAAAAGAGAAAGATAATTCAAAGTCTTAATGAAATGCAGTCCACTATTCCTGATACTAGGATGTTATAATTAAAGAATAAGAATAATGAGGAAATTGTACAATCTAGAATAGTTAAATCACACCCAAGTATAAGATTCAATTAAAACAAGATTCAAACAAAACAAATACTGCAGACCTTTGGCGAAGTGACAGCGTAAGGAAGATTAAAAGTGAAGAATCTAATTACACGAAGAAGTAAAATTTTAGTGTTACCTGGAAAAAGGGAATGCAGATGGGTATTTGATAAATAAAAAAGAATAAAGAAGATTAAAAAGTTGATTATTTGATTACGCGAAGGTAAGGGAAATCCATAATCACCACTGATTGAAAAAGAAATTAGAGTTGAAGGAAAGTTTTAAGTAGCGACCCAAGTGTGAAGTTGTAAGTCATTGAAATACGCACCTTGCTCACCCATGTATGTTCACTCCGCCGGCGGCAGTATTATAGTATAAGAGAAAGTTCGTGGTAAGTTTTTCCAGTCGGTCACTATTGACATTTTATATCTTGCCTGGACTAGTGTCCTTTGACCTAATTATCAGGGATGACTCCTTGAAGGAACTCGAAGCTGTTATTTATCGGAGTTTTACTTTACTCTCTGAAACTCCATCCAAATATTACGGTCCCCTTGAAGGTAAGAATTTCAGGAGAGGTAAACCTACTACTGGATGAAAACCTTTCCAAGGAAACCAAGAATAAGCTTTGCATTCTCATAAGAAACTACGAACCTCTCTTTGGACCCATCAATACTAGTGAAATCGAAAGTAGTACCGATGAGCCGAAGCAAATACCCTTACCCGGCCAACATGAGGGAAGTAGTAGAAGACGAATTAAGAAAGCTTTTAGCGGAGGGCATAATACGTCCTTCAAAGAGTGCTTACAACTCTCCAATCTGGGTTGTTCCTAGGAAACCCAAACCATCTGCGGAAGAACGATATCGGATGGTAATTGATTATAAAATATTACCATTTACCCAATTATTACCAAATACCCAATTCCGGACTTTTATTATACGCTTGCCAATTTGGGCAGGGCAGGGTACTTTACAACATTAGATCCAACCTCCGGATTTCATCAAATTAGTATGAAAGCCGGTGAGGTACCGAAAACAGCCTTTTCCACAATGAATAGGAAATACCAATTTCTAAGAATGCCATTTGGCCTAAAAAGTGTGCCTGCTGCCTTCCAGACGGCAATAGATGATGTGCTTAAGGAATACATCTGTTTAGCTTGTTACGTTTACATCGATGATGTAATCGTCTTTGGCAGTGACGAAGAAGATCATCTCAGGAAAATCGAAATTGTGTTCTCAAAACTTCGTGATGCAAACCTCAAGATGAATCTTGACAAAACAAATTTCATGAGATCAGAAATTGAATTTCTAAGTTACGTCATAACGCGGCAAGGTATTAAATCGGATCCAAAAAGGGTGGCAGCTATCGTGAAATTACTTCCTCCAGAAAACCTGAAGGAGGTGAAGAGCTTCCTCGGCCTAACATCCTATTATCGAAAGTTAATTAGAGACTATGCGAAAGTAGCTAAGCCCCTTACGAGATTTTGTCTTTCCCTGATTTTGAAAAGCCATTCAAGTTGACGACGGATTCCTCGAATTATGCTATAGGGGCAATTTGTCTCAAAAAGACGCTGCAACAGATCGACCAATTGCCTACATCTCCCGCTCGTTAGGCAAAACCGAAGAGAATTGTGCGACAAACGAGAAGGAGATGCTGGCAATCGTGTGGGCCCTCGGTAATTTAAGATCCTATCTCTATGGGGCAAAGAAGATCCGCATCCAACTTTAACTTACGCTCTCAGTAACAGGAATTTCAACAATAAGTTAAAACTTTGGGAGACTCGAATTGAGGAATACAATCATGAGTTAGTCTACAAGACAGGAAAGGCAAATGTCGTAGCCGACGCGCTTTCGAGGCTCTTCTTACCGAAACTGCAAGTGAGGTACAATCCTCGTTGGAGACATCCAACAGCGCTGATCAAGATAACTCTGATCTGATCTGCACCGTTAAACGTGTTTCGGAATCAAATTATTGTCAAAATTGGTAGAGGCCTTTAAATACTGGAGGAGCCACATCCCGGTTGTACTACCCACAACTTCGCCATAAGCCATCAGGATAGACGAGGATTGATTGACTTTGGTAAGGCAAAATTGAGACCGAATGTCCTGGTATTAAAGTACCAGAAACACATCTGCAACTGCATTCGGGTTTGTACTCTTAAACGAGCCGGTCATACTTCCCCTCTCGTTTACCTCAAATTCGTTTTTCCAAAACGTAAAAATTTCTAAACGCGGTCTTAACGCACTTGAGGATTCTTTATCCTCTACTAACAAATATAGGAGAATGAATACTCCTATGTCGGTTAAATTATTTTAACATCTTGGATTCTCATCCTGACACGAACAATGATGATGATATGTCTCCGAGTGTTAGCCAACCTTCGGCAGAAAAAATAACTATTCCCCCAATTAAAATATTACATAAAACGAGTGAATATGTGCATCAACTGCTTCAAGAGCTGAAAGTAAATGATTACTCTATTAAAAAAATTTATTTGGCTGGCTTAAAATGTAAAAAGTGTCAATTCTTTTCTCATGACCTTAAAAGCGAAAGGTCGATTAAAGCCATTATCTTCAGTTTAGATGAGATCCCATTAGACGCTCTTAAAAAATAACTCATTTCTTTCGGTCTTAAGTGCAATGACATTAAAATGATTAAGAAATACCATCAAAAATTCATAGACGTCCTCTATGTTGTCTATAATGGATCTGTCCGCCTTTCGGATTTAAGAAAAAATGTGAAGAAAATATTTCGCACGCAAGTGAGGTGGGAGTTCCACCACCACCCAAAAAACAAATTGACTCAGTGTCATAACTGCCAAATGTTTGGACATGGAGAAAAACACTGCAATGTCAACCCATGCTGTGGAAATTGCTCGGGCAATCACCAAACTAACACATGCACATCTACCGCCATCTCCAAATGTGCAAACTGTGGTGGGAATCATAAATCCACCGATACCACTTGTGAAAGTCGTGTCAAATACTTAAAAATAAGAGAAAATTCTTCAGCAAAAACGAATCGCTCTCGTGTACTGACTCAATCTACTAGAACGCAAAATCAACAGCCCGCAAAGAGCTTTAACTTCAGCAGCATGAGTGATTGTCCATCTCTCCCGAAGGCACGCAATCAACAAGTGACATCCCAGCCTGCAAAAATCGTTCCACGTGTTGCCCAACCTGTGCACGCAGCCGTACACCAAAGCTCTTCATCTGCGGAAAGCTCCCTTTACTCTCAAGAAGAACTTACTGCGCTTACAATGGAAATGGTCACCAAGCTTGGAAACTGTAAATCAAAAATCGAGCAATTCAATGCTATAGCACAGCTTGCTTGTAAATATCTATATTCCAATGTCAAGTAATATGCAAGATAATATTAAGCTCTTATGTTGGAGTGCAAGAGGTATTCGCAACAAAAGCGTTCAATTCTTCAATTTTATATGTAATCTCAATGTTGATATTTGTTTGTTATGTGAAACCAGCTCAGTAACCAAGTAAAGTTTACATGTGCACCTAATTATGTGTGTTATAGACTTGTTCGTACTAACAATTTCGGCGGCGGAGTTGCCATAGTAATAAAAAAAGTATTGTCTTTACTGCCAAGAGTAAACACTACTCTATTTGAGAATATTGGCATTGAAATCACATTTGGTAATAACCTAAAAATCAAAATTTTTTCGGTTTACTTCCCTGGAAGATCACCAAATGCTCAAAGAGCCCAATGCTTGAAAAACGACTAAAGGCGATTAATTAGTAATGATCGATTTGTTATTGGCGGTGATTTGAATTGCAGGCATCGCAATTGGGGATGTGTAAGAGCTAATTCATGGGGTAATGTGCTAGAACATGTACTAGCATCGCATAACTTCGCAATATTATACCCATCTAGTCCAACATATATTCCTTCTGCACACAGATGTACTCATTCGACGCTTGACTTCTTTCTTTCTAACACTCCCAACATACTCAGTCCACCTGTTATCATTAATGCTTTAAGCTCTGATCACCTCCCTGTTATCTGTGATATTCTCTCTAGTCCAAAAACTCTTTATGTGCAATACTTAGACTGGGATGTATTTCGACATCACCTCTCGATTACTCTGACCAACTGCCCTACAAACTTAGAGTCTATAATGACTTACTGACTTAGCTCTATTACTTAACTCTATTGATTACTCTGACCAACTGCCCTACAAACTTAGAGTCTATAATGACTTACTGACTTAGCTCTATTACTTAACTCTATTGATTTGCTGGAGACCAAAATCAAAGATAGTGTACAAATTGCGGTTCCAACAAAGCCCCAGTGCAGTAGATCTGTTGTTCTTCCACGATTCTTACTAAATTTAATAAAAACCAGACATTTTTTTAGACGTAAATGGCAAATGTACAGCTTAGCTCATGATTTCCGGGAAATGAATTTGTTAACACGTCTAATTCGAACAAAAATTTATGAGTTTAGAAACAACAGTTGGAACAGAAAACTTTGTACACTTGATCCCAATTCCAAGCCATTCTGGAATATCAACAAAATAATAAAAAACAGATCCCTAGCTTGGTATGTAATAATTCATTTATCGAGCTTTTAGCAGATGTTTTTTTGAATAACCACTTAGTGTCACAAAATATTGTATCAGTAAAGGAATCTGAGGTCGAATCCGAAATAATATCATTTAATTTATTAAATCCGTTACTTCCACCAGACGAACTCGTTACCTTAGATGATGTTGAATTTATCATCTCCCAACTTTAAAGTAAAAAATCGCCTGGTCTTGATGGCATGAACATTGTTACAATTAAAAACCTTCCCTTATATGTACTGAAGTTCCTCCAGTCCATTTATAACGCTTGCTTCAAGCTTAACTATTTTCCCAATAAGTGGAAAAAAGCAAAGGTAATATCCAAGAAATCCGAGCAGCTACAGACCCATTAGTCTGCTCAATTAAAATAAAACTAGATGCTTTTCTGAAAAGGAGTAGTCCTCCGAACCAAATGCAATTTGGTTTCCGTGATCGAAATAGCACTTCTCATCAAGTTTTAAGAATTTGTAAGGAAGTAAAACAAAGCCTAAACCAAAAAATGTGGACTGGTATGTTACTACTAGACAAAGAGAAAGCATTTGACTCTGTCTGGCACAATGCCTTAATCTACAAACTAATAAAATTCGGTTGCCCTGCATACCTCACTAAAATTATCGAAAGCTTTTTAAGCAGCAAAACATTCATTGTTGTGCTTAACGGTGCCACTTCTTCCGCGAAAGCTGTGCCTGCTGGTGTCCCTCATTTTCCTCATTCCCAAGCAATTTAAGAATTATTAACTGTGACATACCGTGGGATAGTTACGTTTAGTACCTCGGGTGTACTTAGACCCGAAATTAACCTTTGGTAAACATATAAAAAGCATCATAAATATGTATGTGTTGTAACTTTTTCTACACACCAATTGTGCTTATTTTACCTCCAAGTGGTAGCCATCGGGTACTGGTTGTAGTTCACCCGAGCTCAACTTGCCAAACTTATAAGTGCGACCTCTTGTCCTAGGGGTGACAAAAAAGGAACTGGCCCTCCAGGTTGGGGGTTGTGCCGTCGGGGTAACTGCCCGGCCACATAAAAAACATATGTAGTCACGAAGCAACAACAAGCCTCGGAAACGGAGAACTGATGACAAACCCTGCAAACGATATACGGACAACTATCTTCGGATCTGTACGTGGAATGTAAGGTCCCTTTATAGGCCACGTGCAGCCGAACAATTAGCGGAAGCCCTAGACTGCTGCAAAGCAGATATAACCGCCATCCAAGAAGTGCGATGGGATGGATCAAGCAAAAGAAGGCTGAAAAACTGTGATATATATTAAGGTGACTGCTACAAACAGCAAAAACAGCGCATATTTGGATGTGGATTTGTCGTTAGAGGCAGACTTAGGCAAGAAGTCTTGGAAAAGAGAACATCTTTGGTAGTACGGTCGGGAAGCACAGCCTACACGACACCACATCCGACAACGGATTTAGGCTGATCGACTTTGCTGCGGGGCGAAATGTTGTAGTAGCCAGTACAAGATTCCCACATCTCGATATCCACAAAGGAACATGGCGATCTCCTGATCAATCAAACGTCAATCAGATTGATCATATTGCGATCGACGCAAGGCACTCCTCCAGTATTATAGATGTTCGAACGTTCCGAGGCGCCAACATTGACTCGGACCACCACCTTGTTGTAGCCAAGATAAGTTTGCGGATATCCCGAACACCGCCAAGACAAAGAAATACTATGAGGAAGTTTAACGTCAGTCGGCTACAATCGCAAGAGATTGCCAAATCCTTTTCCGATCGTGTCTCCCTTAACCTCTTAAGAAATCCTACGCCGCCAACATCAAGTATTAAAGATCAGGGGCAGCATTGCCAAAAAGCCATCAGAGATGCCGCCTCTGATGTGCTGGGTTTCAATCCGCCACCACAACGAAACCCCTGGTTTGACAACGAGTGTCGGCAGGCGAATGCAGCCAAGCAAGATGCATACAAAGCGGCACTGCAAAGATGGACAAGAGCTGCTCGGGAGCTCTACGAGCAGAAGAGGAGAAACGAACACCGGCTTCTCAGGAGAAAAAAGAAGGAGCATGAGAAGCGCGCGATCGGCAAACTAAGGGGATATTACTGTAGGAATGAGGTAAGGAAGTTTTACCAAAAGGTAAAGTTAACCAGTCAAGGTTATAAAGTCCGAACCGAAGCCTGTAAGGATGATCAAGGGAACATCATAGTAGAGTCACAGTCGATGCTGAGGATATGGAGAAACCATTTCTGCAGACTGTATAACGGCGACGAAGAACCAAATCCCGCTGTCAGGCAGAACGAACAATTCAACCGCAATGAAAGGGACGATTAAGATCAACAATTCCGTCCACCCAACCTAAATGAAGTGAGGATTGCCATATCCAAACTAAAATCCAACAAGGCTGCGGGAGCTGACGGCCTACCCGCCGAGCTTTTTAAGGCCGCAGGCGATGATTTGGTAAGGAGCATGCACCAACTCATCTGTAAAATATGGTCGGAGGAAAACATGCCCGATGAATGGAACCTCAGCATAGTCTGCCCGATCCATAAAAAAGGAGACCATTTGAACTTATCTGCCGTACTGTGTGAACGCCTAAAGCCATTCGTCAACAACCTGGTCGGTCCATACCAGTGTGGCTTTAGGCCAGGAAAATCCACCATCGACCAAATATTCACACTGCGGCAGATTTTGGAGAAAACCCAGGAGCAACAAATCGATACCCACCACCTTTTTATCGATTTTAAGGCCGCGTATGATAGCGTTTATAGAGACGAGCTATACAGAGCAATGTCTTGTTTTGGCATCCCTACCAAACTCGTCCGTTTGTGTAGGATGACGATGGAGAATGCACGCTGCTCCATCAAGGTCGGTAAAGACCTAACCGAGACCTTTGATGTCAAAAAAGGATTCAGACAAGGCGACGCGCTGTCATGCGACTTTTTCAACATCGTTCTTGAAAGAATTGTTAAAAACTCGACCGCCAACACCAGAGGAACAATCTTTTAGAAGTCCGTCCAACTACTCGCATATGCCGACGATATTGACAAAAATTATAATAAATCAAAAATCGAGCAATTCAATGCTATAGCACAGCTTGCTTGTAAATATCTATATTCCAATGTCAAGTAATATGCAAGATAATATTAAGCTCTTATGTTGGAGTGCAAGAGGTATTCGCAACAAAAGCGTTCAATTCTTCAATTTTATATGTAATCTCAATGTTGATATTTGTTTGTTATGTGAAACCAGCTCAGTAACCAAGTAAAGTTTACATGTGCACCTAATTATGTGTGTTATAGACTTGTTCGTACTAACAATTTCGGCGGCGGAGTTGCCATAGTAATAAAAAAAGTATTGTCTTTACTGCCAAGAGTAAACACTACTCTATTTGAGAATATTGGCATTGAAATCACATTTGGTAATAACCTAAAAATCAAAATTTTTTCGGTTTACTTCCCTGGAAGATCACCAAATGCTCAAAGAGCCCAATGCTTGAAAAACGACTAAAGGCGATTAATTAGTAATGATCGATTTGTTATTGGCGGTGATTTGAATTGCAGGCATCGCAATTGGGGATGTGTAAGAGCTAATTCATGGGGTAATGTGCTAGAACATGTACTAGCATCGCATAACTTCGCAATATTATACCCATCTAGTCCAACATATATTCCTTCTGCACACAGATGTACTCATTCGACGCTTGACTTCTTTCTTTCTAACACTCCCAACATACTCAGTCCACCTGTTATCATTAATGCTTTAAGCTCTGATCACCTCCCTGTTATCTGTGATATTCTCTCTAGTCCAAAAACTCTTTATGTGCAATACTTAGACTGGGATGTATTTCGACATCACCTCTCGATTACTCTGACCAACTGCCCTACAAACTTAGAGTCTATAATGACTTACTGACTTAGCTCTATTACTTAACTCTATTGATTACTCTGACCAACTGCCCTACAAACTTAGAGTCTATAATGACTTACTGACTTAGCTCTATTACTTAACTCTATTGATTTGCTGGAGACCAAAATCAAAGATAGTGTACAAATTGCGGTTCCAACAAAGCCCCAGTGCAGTAGATCTGTTGTTCTTCCACGATTCTTACTAAATTTAATAAAAACCAGACATTTTTTTAGACGTAAATGGCAAATGTACAGCTTAGCTCATGATTTCCGGGAAATGAATTTGTTAACACGTCTAATTCGAACAAAAATTTATGAGTTTAGAAACAACAGTTGGAACAGAAAACTTTGTACACTTGATCCCAATTCCAAGCCATTCTGGAATATCAACAAAATAATAAAAAACAGATCCCTAGCTTGGTATGTAATAATTCATTTATCGAGCTTTTAGCAGATGTTTTTTTGAATAACCACTTAGTGTCACAAAATATTGTATCAGTAAAGGAATCTGAGGTCGAATCCGAAATAATATCATTTAATTTATTAAATCCGTTACTTCCACCAGACGAACTCGTTACCTTAGATGATGTTGAATTTATCATCTCCCAACTTTAAAGTAAAAAATCGCCTGGTCTTGATGGCATGAACATTGTTACAATTAAAAACCTTCCCTTATATGTACTGAAGTTCCTCCAGTCCATTTATAACGCTTGCTTCAAGCTTAACTATTTTCCCAATAAGTGGAAAAAAGCAAAGGTAATATCCAAGAAATCCGAGCAGCTACAGACCCATTAGTCTGCTCAATTAAAATAAAACTAGATGCTTTTCTGAAAAGGAGTAGTCCTCCGAACCAAATGCAATTTGGTTTCCGTGATCGAAATAGCACTTCTCATCAAGTTTTAAGAATTTGTAAGGAAGTAAAACAAAGCCTAAACCAAAAAATGTGGACTGGTATGTTACTACTAGACAAAGAGAAAGCATTTGACTCTGTCTGGCACAATGCCTTAATCTACAAACTAATAAAATTCGGTTGCCCTGCATACCTCACTAAAATTATCGAAAGCTTTTTAAGCAGCAAAACATTCATTGTTGTGCTTAACGGTGCCACTTCTTCCGCGAAAGCTGTGCCTGCTGGTGTCCCTCATTTTCCTCATTCCCAAGCAATTTAAGAATTATTAACTGTGACATACCGTGGGATAGTTACGTTTAGTACCTCGGGTGTACTTAGACCCGAAATTAACCTTTGGTAAACATATAAAAAGCATCATAAATATGTATGTGTTGTAACTTTTTCTACACACCAATTGTGCTTATTTTACCTCCAAGTGGTAGCCATCGGGTACTGGTTGTAGTTCACCCGAGCTCAACTTGCCAAACTTATAAGTGCGACCTCTTGTCCTAGGGGTGACAAAAAAGGAACTGGCCCTCCAGGTTGGGGGTTGTGCCGTCGGGGTAACTGCCCGGCCACATAAAAAACATATGTAGTCACGAAGCAACAACAAGCCTCGGAAACGGAGAACTGATGACAAACCCTGCAAACGATATACGGACAACTATCTTCGGATCTGTACGTGGAATGTAAGGTCCCTTTATAGGCCACGTGCAGCCGAACAATTAGCGGAAGCCCTAGACTGCTGCAAAGCAGATATAACCGCCATCCAAGAAGTGCGATGGGATGGATCAAGCAAAAGAAGGCTGAAAAACTGTGATATATATTAAGGTGACTGCTACAAACAGCAAAAACAGCGCATATTTGGATGTGGATTTGTCGTTAGAGGCAGACTTAGGCAAGAAGTCTTGGAAAAGAGAACATCTTTGGTAGTACGGTCGGGAAGCACAGCCTACACGACACCACATCCGACAACGGATTTAGGCTGATCGACTTTGCTGCGGGGCGAAATGTTGTAGTAGCCAGTACAAGATTCCCACATCTCGATATCCACAAAGGAACATGGCGATCTCCTGATCAATCAAACGTCAATCAGATTGATCATATTGCGATCGACGCAAGGCACTCCTCCAGTATTATAGATGTTCGAACGTTCCGAGGCGCCAACATTGACTCGGACCACCACCTTGTTGTAGCCAAGATAAGTTTGCGGATATCCCGAACACCGCCAAGACAAAGAAATACTATGAGGAAGTTTAACGTCAGTCGGCTACAATCGCAAGAGATTGCCAAATCCTTTTCCGATCGTGTCTCCCTTAACCTCTTAAGAAATCCTACGCCGCCAACATCAAGTATTAAAGATCAGGGGCAGCATTGCCAAAAAGCCATCAGAGATGCCGCCTCTGATGTGCTGGGTTTCAATCCGCCACCACAACGAAACCCCTGGTTTGACAACGAGTGTCGGCAGGCGAATGCAGCCAAGCAAGATGCATACAAAGCGGCACTGCAAAGATGGACAAGAGCTGCTCGGGAGCTCTACGAGCAGAAGAGGAGAAACGAACACCGGCTTCTCAGGAGAAAAAAGAAGGAGCATGAGAAGCGCGCGATCGGCAAACTAAGGGGATATTACTGTAGGAATGAGGTAAGGAAGTTTTACCAAAAGGTAAAGTTAACCAGTCAAGGTTATAAAGTCCGAACCGAAGCCTGTAAGGATGATCAAGGGAACATCATAGTAGAGTCACAGTCGATGCTGAGGATATGGAGAAACCATTTCTGCAGACTGTATAACGGCGACGAAGAACCAAATCCCGCTGTCAGGCAGAACGAACAATTCAACCGCAATGAAAGGGACGATTAAGATCAACAATTCCGTCCACCCAACCTAAATGAAGTGAGGATTGCCATATCCAAACTAAAATCCAACAAGGCTGCGGGAGCTGACGGCCTACCCGCCGAGCTTTTTAAGGCCGCAGGCGATGATTTGGTAAGGAGCATGCACCAACTCATCTGTAAAATATGGTCGGAGGAAAACATGCCCGATGAATGGAACCTCAGCATAGTCTGCCCGATCCATAAAAAAGGAGACCATTTGAACTTATCTGCCGTACTGTGTGAACGCCTAAAGCCATTCGTCAACAACCTGGTCGGTCCATACCAGTGTGGCTTTAGGCCAGGAAAATCCACCATCGACCAAATATTCACACTGCGGCAGATTTTGGAGAAAACCCAGGAGCAACAAATCGATACCCACCACCTTTTTATCGATTTTAAGGCCGCGTATGATAGCGTTTATAGAGACGAGCTATACAGAGCAATGTCTTGTTTTGGCATCCCTACCAAACTCGTCCGTTTGTGTAGGATGACGATGGAGAATGCACGCTGCTCCATCAAGGTCGGTAAAGA
This sequence comes from Eristalis tenax, assembly GCA_905231855.2. Taxonomy (NCBI): domain Eukaryota; kingdom Metazoa; phylum Arthropoda; class Insecta; order Diptera; family Syrphidae; genus Eristalis; species Eristalis tenax. The sequence goes on along the minus strand of HG993125.1, from coordinate 16,906,276 downwards.
CCTAACCGAGACCTTTGATGTCAAAAAAGGATTCAGACAAGGCGACGCGCTGTCATGCGACTTTTTCAACATCGTTCTTGAAAGAATTGTTAAAAACTCGACCGCCAACACCAGAGGAACAATCTTTTAGAAGTCCGTCCAACTACTCGCATATGCCGACGATATTGACATTATCGGAAGAACGCAGCGTGATGTCAATGGCGCTTTTGTGGGTATTGCAACGGAGGCCGCGAAGATGGGTTTAGCGGTAAACGAGGGTAAGACCAAGTATATGCTGTCAACGAGAAAGGACACCCAACACCGACGTCTCGGTCAGAACGTCGCAGCAGACAGATATAACTTTGAGGTAGTCAAAAACTTTGTCTACCTAGGCACCGCTATCAATTCAGACAACGACACCAGCGCTGAAATCAAACGAAGAATAACTCTTGCCAATCGCTGCTTCTTTGGGCTAAAAAAGCAGTTGGTAAACAGAGCCCTCTCTCGTCCCAGTCCTGCTATATGGCGCGGAGGCATGGACTTTATCAAAAGCGGATGAAGCTGCTCTTGGTTGCTTCGAGAGGAAATATCTTCGTGTGATTTTCGGTCCCGTCTGCATAGATGGTGAGTGGAGGAGGAGATATAATGACGAACTATACTGGCTGTTTAGCGACATCGACTTAGCCAGAAGAGTGAGGATCCAACGATTGAGGTGGCTAGGTCATGTAGAGGAAGACCGCGACTCAGGTGGCGCACGCAAGTGGAAAGTGACCTCAACCAACTATGCGTGCGAAACTGGAGACAGCTAGCTAAAGATCGAGCTGGCTGGAGGCGCTTGTTGGTTGAGGCCCAGGTCCAAATAGGACTGTAGCGCCAACTTAAAAAAAAAAAAAATATATGTATGTAATGTTGTATCCACTGATTAATAGCAACTCAATGTTGAATCGTCTAAGCAAATTGATATTGTCGTTTTTCTTTTGTCGTTTTTATTGAAAAGTCGTTTTTCAAGCAATAATTACTTACGATTCTCCTGTGTGGGGGAATTGCGCCAAAACACACATTAAAAACTGCAGATAGCACAAAACAAAAATCTAAAAATGATGCTAAAGCTCCAATGGGACTTTTCAACTCTAATTTTACATGAGCAAGCTGGCATTCTTTAAGTTGCCAGAAGAATTGAAATTCTCAATGAGAAGTTTTTTACAAAATGTCGAACAGTTGAAAATGCACTGGTTACTGAGCTTACGCCACTATAAATACTTATGTCATCCTTGTACACACATATTTGTTTATTAGTTATTTATAATTTATTATTTGTTGTGTATTTATTTATATATTTATTCATTTATCTATTTATTGAATTATTTATTATTTATCTATCATATCATATTTATTTTTTGGGTACTTATTTATTATCCGTTCACATAAAATATTTGATATTATATAAAATCATTATTTTATAAGTATATATGTTGTTTATACACACACTTTTTAATTTCCTCTTTTTTTGATTCAATACATTTCTTTTTTCTCATACAGAGGTTTTTGCTTATAGTTTTTTCCTCTGACATTATACTATATTAAAACATATATGAATGTATAAACAAAACGGTTTTTTTTCAGTAGTAAGATTTGTAATTTATCATATCTCTGTGCTAAATTTAATGTAAATATTGTACTATATGAAATAAAAGTACCTATCTGTCTCTCACATTTACAACTGCTTCGGGACATATGCCTGGAACATTTTACTAACTACAAAATCCGAATTAAGAGAAGAGTGAGAAATTTATCACCTGCCTAGACAAGTTTTCGATGTTTGGGAACATTTTCCACGTTGAAAACCGATATGCACTCAATCTCAGAATTAAGTTCACGAAGATTCTGCACTATTTCACTATGCCGAGAATATTGGTCATAGATAATGAACGAAGTATCCTGAGTCCTATCATATTCAATTTTATCGAGCAATTGGGTATTAAGTATTATCAAACACCTGTCCACCGCAGTGAAGTTAATGGTCAGGTGGAACGTTTTCATTCCACCATATTGGAGATATACCGTTGCTTACAGACCGAGTATAAGGACGCCTTAAACATAGCCCTACTAAACATCGCTGTAGACCGGTACAATAACATTATACATTTTCAATAAAAGGAAACCGTCCGCCGTATTCTATAATAGAACTCAGCGCATTAATTATAAAAGTATTTTAGGATATCACATCAGGGTGAATAAGGAATTGAGTGATGAAATTGAAAGAAAACAAATAATTAATCTACTCCGACTTAATAAGGAAAAATCTAATCCTTAAAAAATATAATAACTGAGATGTAAGTCATTTGCTCTTGTCTTCCGTAGTAATTAGTAATGGAATTGTATTCATAATTGAAAAGAGAGCAAGCGAAGAATCTTAATATTTGGTAAAAGTATACTTCCTTTTTAATATCTTAGAAAGTAGAAATTAAAACCTTATATTTGTTATAACGTAAATGAACGTTCTAATTTTAAGAACTTAGAAGAGCAAGCTATTTCTTGCATCCGTCTTTCCAGAACTACTGCTTTCCTGCCCACTGTCTAAGGTTATCAACTATTCAAACACCAATTACCAATTGTCACAATAAAAGAAGGAAAGGTGTGGATTGTTGAAGGTCACTTTAAGCTAGTGCATATTATCACCTTAACTCAATTTGGTGACCTAATACAGGATATTAATAGGTCTACAGTTGGAAACTTTTCGATAGAAAAAGGACCACGATTGAAATTTACCTCAAGATGAATGACAGATTGGCTTTTCTTAGAGGCAAAAGACATCGAATTTCCAGATTGGATCGGCTTGGAAATGGATTGTCGGAAATCCCGATGCTGCTGACTGGAATAAAATAATCCAATGAAGAGGATATCGTAGGTAACAACAACCAACAATATAAAATTAATACTAGGCTGTTCAGTACTCTGCATGAGACTACAACAAAGCTTTATTGAATGATGGATCAATTCAGTAATGGGATCAAGTCAACTTTAGTCCCACGATACGAACAAGATGTTTTAGATCAGGTCATTATAGTAAATGACGAGATTAACGAGATAATACTCGCCTGTCAAATGGTATTGTGAACACAAATCTCTTAGACAACTAAAAATTAGGTAGAATCATAGGGGAAATAGAAACTTTACCTTATTCAAATGAAATTGAGGCCATAGAAAATGGATCACCATCTATATATTCAAATCGTTCACTTCTCCTCTACGTTCTTTCCATGCCAAAAGTAAGAAATTATGGATTTAACATTCTCTCACCGACGGATTGCAGGTTGATATGGATTACAATAGAATCCTAGTAAATCATGAGGAAACATACGGGATTATCAATAAATGTTTCCATGGTAATAGTCAAATGATCTGTAATACTAGATCATTGCAAAAACTTAAAGAATACAGCTATGTGGTAATTCTCTTGAAAGGGGTTCAGACTACTTGCACCTTCCGCACTAACAAGGAAGAGGTGATCGAATTGGTCCAGGAAGACACAATAATCCTTGCCAACTTCATGGGACGATTGACATCTTGGAATGATTCAAGGATTCTTAATGGTACTTACGTGATCAAGCTGAGTAATGAAACGATCATGTTGAACAATATAACATTCACGAGCTCTTCATATTCACACACTCAGTTACTCCTACCGGTATTAAGGAACATAAAACGAATGCAGAAGATCGACTTGGGTCATTTGCACAGCATCGGTATAAGGAACATTGCTCAACTAAGGAACCTAAAGCTTCAAGCTGCCTTCACAAATGTGGGAATCGTCATAGCAATAGCAGCTGTAGTATGGATTGCTTGGCGAAAAGTTAATCTTGGTCCTAACTTAACATGAATCTGCATAACAACTCGGTTGATCCCAGGCTCAATTTAGACCAGCGAACTACTGGATCATGGCCATCTCCATCTGACGTCACGCATGACCTACGGGACGTATATCTTTAAAGAGGGAAGAGTTAACACCGCGCATTTGGCCCTGAACCCCATGTAGGGCAGCAGTCTGTATGAGAATTGCTGACTAAGTTATTCAGGTGCAAACCTGTTCACACATTCACTGAAGATCAAGTTGCGTCGAGCTATTCGCACGATCACCGAACATCAAAGTGTATCGCACATCAAAATGTATCGCGTCTGCATAAAATTAATGAGCCTGCATTATTTAGTTTTTTAGCTTTAGAGGGAGTCTGATCTTGGACATTGGAGCGAAAAGAAATAAATCGAATTAATAAAGAAAAGATTATTTTGTTTTAACGAACGTAAGTCGAACAGGTGGGAGGAGCCGTTGCCTCCCCGTTAGTGATTTCTTTTCTGGAATCAATAATAAATAGCAATGACACATAATAAACAATAAATAGTAATTACAACAGATGTAAGTCTCTAATAAGTTGATTATCAACGTGAATACATTTAAATATAAATTTATCATTGAGAATTTCAATTCTTCTACGAATCCGGATAACACCTGCTCTTTCGTGTATCCATTTTAGTACCTTATTTTGTGCAATCTATAAGACCTATAAGTCATCAATGCTTGAAATATTACCTTAACAATGATTATTTTGTTCTCTGTATTGAGAAGTGATTTGCAATTTATAAGAGCGTACAGCATTTTTATAAGGACATCGATCTTAGTTAAAGTGTCTCGTATGTGACAGCCAAAAGTCAATTTCCGTTCTAAGTACACCCGTAGGTGCTCAATAGTATTGAACCACGGTATACTGTTGTCTAGGTTGAGACTTTCATTAGACAAAAAGCGAATATGTCTTCTTCTCGTGAAGAAGATAGCTATGCACTTATCAACATTTTTCTATTTATTTATATAACATTTATCTCCCAGTGCTTGTAGTCTTCGAAAAAAGGTTGAATTCCAAATTGTAGGTTATATTCAACCACTGGGCTATACTCGTGTGAAGTGCATTAAGTCAAATCGTCAGCATAGAGCGCGATATCACAGTTGGGAACACTAGGCAAGTCAGTAGGAAGAACGTTGAAAGGAAATGGGGCCAAAACTGAGACCAGTGGGACTCCGGCTGGAACAGGTTTTTCTGAGGAAAAGGCTCCATTGACATATACTTTGAAAGGTCGGTTGATAAGAAAGCTTTGTACTATTTTAATTAGGTTCTTTGGACAATTTAATTTGATCAGTTTGTATAATATACTATTGTGCCGCACTGAATCAAACGCCTTTTCAATGCCAAGCAAAACTAAGCCAGTAAACATTTTAATCAGTCTTACAAATTCTTAGAATTTGATGCATCACAGTACTGATTATTTCTGTTCGTGTGGAAGAATATTGGTGACACTCAAAAAGGTTTCAATCTTGCCATGCATGTAGATATTACTATTAAATACTTTAATGTAGCAAGGAAATATAGCATTTTTAAACATGCATTATGAACGTTAAATATATCAGGGCACTAGTTGGTAGATGCTTCATCACTTCATTACTAATGTTATCCAGACCAGGGGACTTGCGAGTCTTAAGCTCCGAAACAATACATTTTTTTATCCTCCACACTCGTAAAATCGTTTGAGAGCAGAACAATAGCGGAATCGTTCAATAAAGATATTTTATTCTATACTCCAGAATCAAGAGGTGATAAATAGTTAGATGTCGTAGCGTGATTTTTATGAAATGTAGTGGCTAAAAGGTCCGCTTTATCTTTATTACCTGCTACGAATGACCCGTTTACCTCAAAGTTAGGATAATGTTTGTGTCTTTTGCGCAATATTTTAGATAGATTTTAGAAGATTCAAGCAGTCTTAATTTATAGTTCCAGGACGAATTTCTGTACTCATTTAGTCGGATTTTAGTTAAACGAATATATACAATCGTTGCATAGAAAGCAATTAGTGATGCCTGCGTCTGCCGGAGCCTTCTATAATTATTTGTTGTCTTCATTAATGCCATTGTTTCCCAAGGTAGAGTGAATGCTCTGCGAGGAGAACAGAAGCTCGAATGCTTTCAAATATATTTGTGTGAAACGTTTCAATACAATCGTGAATATCTTCACTGTTCACTACATGGGTACATTATTTCAAAATTATGATGTAAGCATAAGTAAGATTGGTTCAAACATTTGTCCTTGTTCATCCCAAGCAACGCTGTCTACAGTTTAGATTATAAAAAAAAAATCTTATAAGGCCATTATTCAAGCAATGAATTCTCTGTGCAATTCGTGTTCTTCCAGGACAATATTTAATTGTGTTAATAAATAATACAATTTTAAAGTACGTGTTATTACTCAATTTGATTTCAATATCAATGTTTTCTGTTACAAAAGTGTACATCATTGGCAACACAAAATGAACAATACTATTCTTGAGGAGTATGGCCACAACAACCCCCTCTACTAATACGATCATGACGATAACAGAAATAGTTACTACATTCAAAACGACATTGTTCATTCGAACGACCTGTTTCACATATAAGACAAACATAAATATCCAGATTGGAGAAAACTTAAAAACTCAAAGCTCTTGTTGCGAATGTATCTCGCATTCCAACGTAAAAGTTTAAGGTGAGACTTAGAATTACTTCACAGATATTTAGTTGCAAGCTGAGGAATTACTTTAAACTGTTGAGCTTTTGTTTTACAACTTTCAGGTTCAGAGACCATATCAAACATTAAGAGTTAAATTCTTCATAAGAAAAAAGATTCGTGGTTACCTCCACAGTTTACACATTTAGAGATTCCGTTGGAAGTCATAAATTGGTTTTGTGTTTTCCCGAACATTTACCGCAAAAAGTTTCTATATTGCAGTTCCTCCCCCCGTGAAATTCCCATCTCACTTGCGTCTTGAAAATCAACTTAATATTATTTCGAATATCTGCGAGGCGAATTGAGCCGTTTTTGAAATAGACAATGTAAAGAAACTCCAAATATTTCTCGTATTGTTTCTTAATCCTTTTTATGTCTTTGCGATAGATTCTCAAAGCGTTTTAATACCTATCGACATTTTTTTGACACAGTAGTTTCTCATGTTAACATTGTTCAAATTTATGCACAAATTCACAGTTTTTTTTTTTGAATTTTTGCCATTTGTTGCTCTAATTCACTGCTGCACATGTAATCTCTAAGGTCAGTTTTTAAAGGGATCGAAGAGGAAGAAATGAAGTAAGACGAAGCAATATTTTGCTGGTTGAGGATATAGTATCCTGGAGGGTGAATGCGTGACGATTCAGTGTATCGGTTTTTTTCAAGATTCTCGGAATACGAAAGCTCTACTGATCGCTTTAACAGATAGCGAGAGACTGGACTTGCCCTTTTACAGTAGTAAAAGGCTATGATTAGGCTAATCATCGTCTAAAAAAATATCCAGTATCTTTTAGGAAAAACATCCAATTTTCCTCCTTTTGTGGTTTTCAGTTCAGAGTTCTCAGTTCAGTTTTTTTTTTTGTATTTAAAGTCAGAACTGTTGTCAATTATTTTTATTTACTTATGAATTTGCTAAAACTGATGTGTTTTATTTACTGATATGTTTTAGATCAGGTCATTATAGTGAATGACGATATTAACGAGATAATACGCGCCTGTCAAATGGCATTGTGAACACAAATCTCTTAGACAACGAAAAATTAGGTAGAATCATAGGGGAAATAGAAACTTTACCTTATTCAAATGAAATTGAGGCCATAGAAAATGGATCACCATCTATATATTCAAATCGTTCACTTCTCCTTTACGTTCTTTCCACGCCAAAAGTAAGAAATTATGGATTTAACATTCTCTCACCGATGGATTTCAGGTTGATATGGATTACAATAGAATCCTAGTAAATCATGAGGAAACATACGGGATTATCAATAAATGTTTCCATGTTAATAGTCAAATGATCTGTAATACTAGATCATTGCAAAAACTTAAAGAATACAGCTATGTGGTAATTCTCTTGAAAGGAGGTCAGACTACTTGCACCTTCCGCACTAACAAAGAAGAGGTGATCGAATTGGTCCAGGAAGACACAATAATCCTTGCCAACTTCATGGAACGATTGACATCTGGGAATGATTCAAGGATTATTAATGGCACTTACGTGATCAAGCTGAGTAATGAAACGATCATGTTGAACAATATCACATTCACGAGCTCTTCATATTCACACACTCAGTTACTCCTACCGGTATTAAGGAACATAAAACGAATGCAGAAGATCGACTTGGGTCATTTGCACAGCATCGGTATAAGGAACATTGCTCAACTAAGGAACCTAAAGCTTCAAGCTGCCTTCACAAACGTGGGAATCGTCATAGCAATAGCACCTGTAGTATGGATTGCTTGGCGAAAAGTTAATCTTGGTCCTAACTTAACATGAATCTGCATAACAACTCGGTTGATCCCAGGCTCAATTTAGACCAGCGAACTACTGGATCATGGCCATCTCCATCTAACGTCGAGCATGACCTACGGGACGTATATCTTTAAAGAGGGAAGAGTTAACACCGCGCATTTGGCCCTGAATCCCATGTAGGGCAGCAGTCTGTATGAGAATTGCTGACTAAGTTATTCAGGTGCAAACCTGTTCACACATTCACTGAAGATCAAGTTGCGTCGAGCTATTCGCACGATCACCGAACATCAAAGTGTATCGCACATCAAAATGTATCGCGTCTGCATAAAATTAATGAGCCTGCATTATTTAGTTTTTTAGCTTTAGAGGGAGTCTGATCTTGGACATTGGAGCGAAAAGAAATGAATCGAATTAATAAAGAAAAGATTATTTTGGTTTAACGAACGTAAGTCGAACAGGTGGGAGGAGCCGTTGCCTCCCCGTTCGCGATTTCTTTTCTGGAATCAATAATAAATAGCAATGACACATAATAAACAATAAATAATAATTACAACAGATGTAAGTCTCTAATAAGTTGAATATCAACGTGAATACATTTGAATATAAATTTATCATGGAGAATTCCAATTCTTCTATAATTCGCATAAAACGCAAAGCTCTTGTTGCGAATGCATCTCGCATTCCAACGTAAAAGTTTAAGGTGAGACTTAGAATTACTTCACAGATATTAAGTTGCAAGCTGAGGAATTACTTTAAACTGTTGAGCTTTTGTTTTACAACTTTCAGGTTCAGAGACAATATCAAACATTAAGAGTTAAATTCTTCATAAGAAAAAAGATTATGCTTCGCTGGTGGTGAGAAAATGTCTGACGATCACTGTTGTTGTTGTTGTTGAGTGGGCATTTGTTGCTTTTTGAAGTTGTGTTGATGCTTCTGTGACTGACGTGAAAGTCTTGGGAGAGATAGGAAGTCATCCGCTCTGTTGACATTGAAGGGTTTCGCTGTATAATTGCACGACATTTGCAGTTTTCATCGGTAGACTCGTGGTTACCTCCACAGTTTACACATTTAGAGATTCCGTTGGAAGTGCATAAATTGGTTTTGTGATTTCCCGAACATTTACCGCAAAAAGTTTCTATATTGCAGTTCCTCCCCCGTGAAATTCCCATCTCACTTGCGTCTTGAAAATCAACTTAATATTATTTCGAATATCTGCGAGGCGAATTGAGCCGTTTTTGAAATATACAATGTAAAGAAACTCCAAATATTTCTCGTATTGTTTCTTAATCCTTTTTATGTCTTTGCGATAGATTCTCAAAGCGTTTTAATACCTATCGACATTTTTTTGACACAGTAGTTTGGGATGTTTACATTGTTCAAATTTATGCACAAATTCACAGTTTTTTTTTGAATTTTTGCCATTTGTTGCTCTAATTCACTGGTGCACATGTAATCTCTAACGTCAGTTTTTTAAGGGATCGAAGAGGAAGAAATGGAGTACCACGAAGCAATATTTTGCTGGTTGAGGATATAGTATCCTGGAGGGTGAATGCATGACGATTCAGTGTGTCGGTTTTTTTTTCAAGATTCTCGGAATACTCTCTGATCGCTTTAACAGATCGCGAGAGACTGGACTTGCCCTTTTACAGTAGTAAAAGGCTATGATTAGGCTAATCATCGTCTAAAAAAATATCCAGTATCTTTTAGGAAAAACATCCAATTTTCCTCCTTTTGTGTTTTTCAGTTCAGAGTTCTCAGTTCAGTTTTTTTTTGTATTTAAAGTCAGAACTGTTGTCAATTATTTTTATTTACTTATGAATTTGCTAAAACTGATGTGTTTTATTTATTTCAATGAATTAATGATTTTTTTTCTCATTTTGGTGGTTTTTATGTTTTTCAATTTTTGAGAGGGTTTTTGGAGGTGTCCCCTTTTTCGTGCTCATGGATCTTATCACAATAGTCATGAGTGTCACGCAATCAGTGTGAATGAAAATAATTCCTCACAATTCGTTGAAAATTACTAAAACATAAAAAAAATAATTCGTTTGTTATTTGACTGTGTATAGTTAAATTGACAATTTACTATTTTATTCTATACAAAATGAAAAGAGTCTAGCTCTTTGCTTAACCATAAGTGTCTATGCATATTTTAGGCTTAGGTTATTACTATATGATTCAATAAATGTACCGTAAAACATAGTGGAACTATTTACAGTAGAATATTGGAAAGACGAACAGATATAAAACATGTTCCTTTAACTTTTAAATTGTTCATCCTTTCGAGAATCAAATTTAGTTAAAAAATAGCATATCTACCAAAAAAATTAAATATAAAAAATTATTTATTCATTTTGTTTAAAAAAAAGTGCATGTTTCCAAAATTCTACTGAATTACAACAATAATACCAGTCGATTCTTCAACCGTAGATCCAACACTTTCAAATGCGACCATTACTGACGCCTCATTTAATGTGAAAAACAATTTGGTGAGAAATACAAATAACTTTTAAGAAGTAAAGCTAATGCCCACTTCAGTTAAATTATTTCGCTGCCCAATGTTGCATGTTCTATCTGTAACTATCGAAAATATATGTGTATGTATACATATTATACATAGCCATTCTGACCCTCATGGCAATCGTATGCATTTTTGCTTATCACCTTCATCCTGTACCTATATGAGAATACAATATTCTTAATGTGCGACAATATAGTCGTATAAGTAATAAAAGAAATCATATTATTCAGTGACCCGAATTTTTCACTAAGGAGTCGTTATCAAAGCATAGCGTTTTCGAAGAAGCAAATTTCATAAAAAGTCACAATATTAAACCAAACAATCTATACAAATTCCGTTTGGTGATTTCTCCAATATTGTTCCAAATTCTATTGTGATGCCTTTTGTTTATATCTGCCGTATTTGTAAGTGCATCTGGTGAAATAATCTCCACCGACACATTTTTTGTTGTGAGTGCCATAACTGGGTAAATAAAATTCAATGTGTTGCCTTTACACATAGATGTGAACATGCTTCCACATATAGTCAACATATTGGTGTGCATGGCCCCAAAATAATATTTCAAGATATTTTTGTTGAATCATTTTCTTATTCACTTATGATCAGTCAGTCATATAGATAATACGAATTATACAAATATTTTAAATCAACCAAGGACACACAAGCCCACCCAGGTAAATAATGTAGCTGAACTTGATAGAACACAATATTATCATTGATAAGGCCAGTGCAGCGCTGCAAATTGCACATTTGCCCTAATCTAGGTGTTGATTAGGTTCATGGAAAGAATCTGAGGTCATTGAATATTCCGTTATTTTGGTCGTCAAAATAACACGGGCATGGCAACACGCTTCTACTAATACGATCACTATGATAACAGGAATAGTTAATACATTCAAAACGAATGTACTTTGTAGACCTGTTTCACATACAAGACAAACATCAATATCCAGATTGGAAAGTAAATTTAAAAACTCAATCTTAAAAGATGGTTCAAAATAAACACGGCTGTTTTATTCAAAATTCACTTTTGTTTTATATTTAATTTTATTTAATGAGAAAAAATCAATTCGCGGTTAGAATAAGGAAAGAAAAGATGTCAATTCGCACTAGCATATTACAATGAGCGAGACAATTATATGTGTATAAATATATTTGGCTCTATTTAATTTTCCACACCCTCCACCGGGTTCCAATGGATAGAGTAATTGAAGATTCTCGGAATACGAAAGCTCTACTGATCGCTTTAACAGATAGCGAGAGACTGGACTTGCCCTTTTACAGTAGTAAAAGGCTATGATTAGGCTAATCATCGTCTAAAAAAATATCCAGTATCTTTTAGGAAAAACATCCAATTTTCCTCCTTTTGTGGTTTTCAGTTCAGAGTTCTCAGTTCAGTTTTTTTTTGTATTTAAAGTCAGAACTGTTGTCAATTATTTTTATTTACTTATGAATTTGCTAAAACTGATGTGTTTTATTTACTGATATGTTTTAGATCAGGTCATTATAGTGAATGACGAGATTAACGAGATAATACGCGCCTGTCAAATGGCATTGTGAACACAAATCTCTTAGACAACGAAAAATTAGGTAGAATCATAGGGGAAATAGAAACTTTACCTTATTCAAATGAAATTGAAGCCATAGAAAATGGATCACCATCTATATATTCAAATCGTTCACTTCTCCTTTACGTTCTTTCCACGCCAAAAGTAAGAAATTATGGATTTAACATTCTCTCACCGATGGATTTCAGGTTGATATGGATTACAATAGAATCATAGTAAATCATGAGGAAACATACGGGATTATCAATAAATGTTTCCATGTTAATAGTCAAATGATCTGTAATACTAGATCATTGCAAAAACTTAAAGAATACAGCTATGTGGTAATTCTCTTGAAAGGAGGTCAGACTACTTGCACCTTCCGCACTAACAAAGAAGAGGTGATCGAATTGGTCCAGGAAGACACAATAATCCTTGCCAACTTCATGGAACGATTGACATCTGGGAATGATTCAAGGATTATTAATGGCACTTACGTGATCAAGCTGAGTAATGAAACGATCATGTTGAACAATATAACATTCACGAGCTCTTCATATTCACACATTCAGTTACTCCTACCGGTATTAAGGAACATAAAACGAATGCAGAAGATCGACTTGGGTCATTTGCATAGCATCGGTATAAGGAACATTGCTCAACTAAGGAACCTAAAGCTTCAAGCTGCCTTCACAAACGTGGGAATCGTCATAGCAATAGCACCTGTAGTATGGATTGCTTGGCGAAAAGTTAATCTTGGTCCTAACTTAACATGAATCTGCATAACAACTCGGTTGATCCCAGGCTCAATTTAGACCAGCGAACTACTGGATCATGGCCATCTCCATCTAACGTCGAGCATGACCTACGGGACGTATATCTTTAAAGAGGGAAGAGTTAACACCGCGCATTTGGCCCTAAATCCCATGTAGGGCAGCAGTCTGTATGAGAATTGCTGACTAAGTTATTCAGGTGCAAACCTGTTCACACATTCACTGAAGATCAAGTTGCGTCGAGCTATTCGCACGATCACCGAACATCAAAGTGTATCGCACATCAAAATGTATCGCGTCTGCATAAAATTAATGAGCCTGCATTATTTAGTTTTTTAGCTTTAGAGGGAGTCTGATCTTGGACATTGGAGCGAAAAGAAATAAATCGAATTAATAAAGAAAAGATTATTTTGTTTTAACGAACGTAAGTCGAACAGGTGGGAGGAGCCGTTGCCTCCCCGTTAGTGATTTCTTTTCTGGAATCAATAATAAATAGCAATGACACATAATAAACAATAAATAATAATTACAACAGATGTAAGTCTCTAATAAGTTGATTATCAACGTGAATACATTTGAATATAAATTTATCATTGAGAATTAATAAAGAAATGATTATTTTGTTTTAACGAACGTAAGTCGAACAGGTGGGAGGAGCCGTTGCCTCCCCGTTCGCGATTTCTTTTCTGGAATCAATAATAAATAGCAATGACACATAATAAACAATAAATAATAATTACAACAGATGTAAGTCTCTAATAAGTTGAATATCAACGTGAATACATTTGAATATAAATTTATCATGGAGAATTCCAATTCTTCTATAATTCGCATAAAACGCAAAGCTCTTGTTGCGAATGCATCTCGCATTCCAACGTAAAAGTTTAAGGTGAGACTTAGAATTACTTCACAGATATTAAGTTGCAAGCTGAGGAATTACTTTAAACTGTTGAGCTTTTGTTTTACAACTTTCAGGTTCAGAGACAATATCAAACATTAAGAGTTAAATTCTTCATAAGAAAAAAGATTATGCTTCGCTGGTGGTGAGAAAATGTCTGACGATCACTGTTGTTGTTGTTGTTGAGTGGGCATTTGTTGCTTTTTGAAGTTGTGTTGATGCTTCTGTGACTGACGTGAAAGTCTTGGGAGAGATAGGAAGTCATCCGCTCTGTTGACATTGAAGGTTTTCGCTGTATAATTGCACGACATTTGCAGTTTTCATCGGTAGACTCGTGGTTACCTCCACAGTTTACACATTTAGAGATTCCGTTGGAAGTGCATAAATTGGTTTTGTGATTTCCCGAACATTTACCGCAAAAAGTTTCTATATTGCAGTTCCTCCCCCCGTGAAATTCCCATCTCACTTGCGTCTTGAAAATCAACTTAATATTATTTCGAATATCTGCAAGGCGAATTGAGCCGTTTTTGAAATATACAATGTAAAGAAACTCCAAATATTTCTCGTATTGTTTCTTAATCCTTTTTATGTCTTTGCGATAGATTCTCAAAGCGTTTTAATACCTATCGACATTTTTTTGACACAGTAGTTTGGGATGTTTACATTGTTCAAATTTATGCACAAATTCACAGTTTTTTTTTGAATTTTTGCCATTTGTTGCTCTAATTCACTGGTGCACATGTAATCTCTAACGTCAGTTTTTTAAGGGATCGAAGAGGAAGAAATGGAGTACCACGAAGCAATATTTTGCTGGTTGAGGATATAGTATCCTGGAGGGTGAATGCATGACGATTCAGTGTGTCGGTTTTTTTTTCAAGATTCTCGGAATACTCTCTGATCGCTTTAACAGATCGCGAGAGACTGGACTTGCCCTTTTACAGTAGTAAAAGGCTATGATTAGGCTAATCATCGTCTAAAAAAATATCCAGTATCTTTTAGGAAAAAAAACCAATTTTCCTCCTTTTGTGTTTTTCAGTTCAGAGTTCTCAGTTCAGTTTTTTTTTGTATTTAAAGTCAGAACTGTTGTCAATTATTTTTATTTACTTATGAATTTGCTAAAACTGATGTGTTTTATTTATTTCAATGAATTAATGATTTTTTTTCTCATTTTGGTGGTTTTTATGTTTTTCAATTTTTGAGAGGGTTTTTGGAGGTGTCCCCTTTTTCGTGCTCATGGATCTTATCACAATAGTCATGAGTGTCACGCAATCAGTGTGAATGAAAATAATTCCTCACAATTCGTTGAAAATTACTAAAACATAAAAAAAATAATTCGTTTGTTATTTGACTGTGTATAGTTAAATTGACAATTTACTATTTTATTCTATACAAAATGAAAAGAGTCTAGCTCTTTGCTTAACCATAAGTGTCTATGCATATTTTAGGCTTAGGTTATTACTATATGATTCAATAAATGTACCGTAAAACATAGTGGAACTATTTACAGTAGAATATTGGAAAGACGAACAGATATAAAACATGTTCCTTTAACTTTTAAATTGTTCATCCTTTCGAGAATCAAATTTAGTTAAAAAATAGCATATCTACCAAAAAAATTAAATATAAAAAATTATTTATTCATTTTGTTTAAAAAAAAGTGCATGTTTCCAAAATTCTACTGAATTACAACAATAATACCAGTCGATTCTTCAACCGTAGATCCAACACTTTCAAATGCGACCATTACTGACGCCTCATTTAATGTGAAAAACAATTTGGTGAGAAATACAAATAACTTTTAAGAAGTAAAGCTAATGCCCACTTCAGTTAAATTATTTCGCTGCCCAATGTTGCATGTTCTATCTGTAACTATCGAAAATATATGTGTATGTATACATATTATACATAGCCATTCTGACCCTCATGGCAATCGTATGCATTTTTGCTTATCACCTTCATCCTGTACCTATATGAGAATACAATATTCTTAATGTGCGACAATATAGTCGTATAAGTAATAAAAGAAATCATATTATTCAGTGACCCGAATTTTTCACTAAGGAGTCGTTATCAAAGCATAGCGTTTTCGAAGAAGCAAATTTCATAAAAAGTCACAATATTAAACCAAACAATCTATACAAATTCCGTTTGGTGATTTCTCCAATATTGTTCCAAATTCTATAGTGATGCCTTTTGTTTATATCTGCCGTATTTGTAAGTGCATCTGGTGAAATAATCTCCACCGACACATTTTTTGTTGTGAGTGCCATAACTGGGTAAATAAAATTCAATGTGTTGCCTTTACACATAGATGTGAACATGCTTCCACA
Organism: Eristalis tenax; assembly: GCA_905231855.2. Taxonomy (NCBI): domain Eukaryota; kingdom Metazoa; phylum Arthropoda; class Insecta; order Diptera; family Syrphidae; genus Eristalis; species Eristalis tenax. Next base: position 16,889,891 of record HG993125.1, on the reverse strand, counting down.
TATAGTCAACATATTGGTGTGCATGGCCCCAAAATAATATTTCAAGATATTTTTGTTGAATCATTTTCTTATTCACTTATGATCAGTCAGTCATATAGATAATACGAATTATACAAATATTTTAAATCAACCAAGGACACACAAGCCCACCCAGGTAAATAATGTAGCTGAACTTGATAGAACACAATATTATCATTGATAAGGCCAGTGCAGCGCTGCAAATTGCACATTTGCCCTAATCTAGGTGTTGATTAGGTTCATGGAAAGAATCTGAGGTCATTGAATATTCCGTTATTTTGGTCGTCAAAATAACACGGGCATGGCAACACGCTTCTACTAATACGATCACTATGATAACAGGAATAGTTAATACATTCAAAACGAATGTACTTTGTAGACCTGTTTCACATACAAGACAAACATCAATATCCAGATTGGAAAGTAAATTTAAAAACTCAATCTTAAAAGATGGTTCAAAATAAACACGGCTGTTTTATTCAAAATTCACTTTTGTTTTATATTTAATTTTATTTAATGAGAAAAAATCAATTCGCGGTTAGAATAAGGAAAGAAAAGATGTCAATTCGCACTAGCATATTACAATGAGCGAGACAATTATATGTGTATAAATATATTTGGCTCTATTTAATTTTCCACACCCTCCACCGGGTTCCAATGGATAGAGTAATTGAAGATTCTCGGAATACGAAAGCTCTACTGATCGCTTTAACAGATAGCGAGAGACTGGACTTGCCCTTTTACAGTAGTAAAAGGCTATGATTAGGCTAATCATCGTCTAAAAAAATATCCAGTATCTTTTAGGAAAAACATCCAATTTTCCTCCTTTTGTGGTTTTCAGTTCAGAGTTCTCAGTTCAGTTTTTTTTTGTATTTAAAGTCAGAACTGTTGTCAATTATTTTTATTTACTTATGAATTTGCTAAAACTGATGTGTTTTATTTACTGATATGTTTTAGATCAGGTCATTATAGTGAATGACGAGATTAACGAGATAATACGCGCCTGTCAAATGGCATTGTGAACACAAATCTCTTAGACAACGAAAAATTAGGTAGAATCATAGGGGAAATAGAAACTTTACCTTATTCAAATGAAATTGAAGCCATAGAAAATGGATCACCATCTATATATTCAAATCGTTCACTTCTCCTTTACGTTCTTTCCACGCCAAAAGTAAGAAATTATGGATTTAACATTCTCTCACCGATGGATTTCAGGTTGATATGGATTACAATAGAATCCTAGTAAATCATGAGGAAACATACGGGATTATCAATAAATGTTTCCATGTTAATAGTCAAATGATCTGTAATACTAGATCATTGCAAAAACTTAAAGAATACAGCTATGTGGTAATTCTCTTGAAAGGAGGTCAGACTACTTGCACCTTCCGCACTAACAAAGAAGAGGTGATCGAATTGGTCCAGGAAGACACAATAATCCTTGCCAACTTCATGGAACGATTGACATCTGGGAATGATTCAAGGATTATTAATGGCACTTACGTGATCAAGCTGAGTAATGAAACGATCATGTTGAACAATATAACATTCACGAGCTCTTCATATTCACACATTCAGTTACTCCTACCGGTATTAAGGAACATAAAACGAATGCAGAAGATCGACTTGGGTCATTTGCACAGCATCGGTATAAGGAACATTGCTCAACTAAGGAACCTAAAGCTTCAAGCTGCCTTCACAAACGTGGGAATCGTCATAGCAATAGCACCTGTAGTATGGATTGCTTGGCGAAAAGTTAATCTTGGTCCTAACTTAACATGAATCTGCATAACAACTCGGTTGATCCCAGGCTCAATTTAGACCAGCGAACTACTGGATCATGGCCATCTCCATCTAACGTCGAGCATGACCTACGGGACGTATATCTTTAAAGAGGGAAGAGTTAACACCGCGCATTTGGCCCTAAATCCCATGTAGGGCAGCAGTCTGTATGAGAATTGCTGACTAAGTTATTCAGGTGCAAACCTGTTCACACATTCACTGAAGATCAAGTTGCGTCGAGCTATTCGCACGATCACCGAACATCAAAGTGTATCGCACATCAAAATGTATCGCGTCTGCATAAAATTAATGAGCCTGCATTATTTAGTTTTTTAGCTTTAGAGGGAGTCTGATCTTGGACATTGGAGCGAAAAGAAATAAATCGAATTAATAAAGAAAAGATTATTTTGTTTTAACGAACGTAAGTCGAACAGGTGGGAGGAGCCGTTGCCTCCCCGTTAGTGATTTCTTTTCTGGAATCAATAATAAATAGCAATGACACATAATAAACAATAAATAATAATTACAACAGATGTAAGTCTCTAATAAGTTGATTATCAACGTGAATACATTTGAATATAAATTTATCATTGAGAATTAATAAAGAAATGATTATTTTGTTTTAACGAACGTAAGTCGAACAGGTGGGAGGAGCCGTTGCCTCCCCGTTCGCGATTTCTTTTCTGGAATCAATAATAAATAGCAATGACACATAATAAACAATAAATAATAATTACAACAGATGTAAGTCTCTAATAAGTTGAATATCAACGTGAATACATTTGAATATAAATTTATCATGGAGAATTCCAATTCTTCTATAATTCGCATAAAACGCAAAGCTCTTGTTGCGAATGCATCTCGCATTCCAACGTAAAAGTTTAAGGTGAGACTTAGAATTACTTCACAGATATTAAGTTGCAAGCTGAGGAATTACTTTAAACTGTTGAGCTTTTGTTTTACAACTTTCAGGTTCAGAGACAATATCAAACATTAAGAGTTAAATTCTTCATAAGAAAAAAGATTATGCTTCGCTGGTGGTGAGAAAATGTCTGACGATCACTGTTGTTGTTGTTGTTGAGTGGGCATTTGTTGCTTTTTGAAGTTGTGTTGATGCTTCTGTGACTGACGTGAAAGTCTTGGGAGAGATAGGAAGTCATCCGCTCTGTTGACATTGAAGGTTTTCGCTGTATAATTGCACGACATTTGCAGTTTTCATCGGTAGACTCGTGGTTACCTCCACAGTTTACACATTTAGAGATTCCGTTGGAAGTGCATAAATTGGTTTTGTGATTTCCCGAACATTTACCGCAAAAAGTTTCTATATTGCAGTTCCTCCCCCGTGAAATTCCCATCTCACTTGCGTCTTGAAAATCAACTTAATATTATTTCGAATATCTGCAAGGCGAATTGAGCCGTTTTTGAAATATACAATGTAAAGAAACTCCAAATATTTCTCGTATTGTTTCTTAATCCTTTTTATGTCTTTGCGATAGATTCTCAAAGCGTTTTAATACCTATCGACATTTTTTTGACACAGTAGTTTGGGATGTTTACATTGTTCAAATTTATGCACAAATTCACAGTTTTTTTTTGAATTTTTGCCATTTGTTGCTCTAATTCACTGGTGCACATGTAATCTCTAACGTCAGTTTTTTAAGGGATCGAAGAGGAAGAAATGGAGTACCACGAAGCAATATTTTGCTGGTTGAGGATATAGTATCCTGGAGGGTGAATGCATGACGATTCAGTGTGTCGGTTTTTTTTTCAAGATTCTCGGAATACTCTCTGATCGCTTTAACAGATCGCGAGAGACTGGACTTGCCCTTTTACAGTAGTAAAAGGCTATGATTAGGCTAATCATCGTCTAAAAAAATATCCAGTATCTTTTAGGAAAAAAAACCAATTTTCCTCCTTTTGTGTTTTTCAGTTCAGAGTTCTCAGTTCAGTTTTTTTTTGTATTTAAAGTCAGAACTGTTGTCAATTATTTTTATTTACTTATGAATTTGCTAAAACTGATGTGTTTTATTTATTTCAATGAATTAATGATTTTTTTTCTCATTTTGGTGGTTTTTATGTTTTTCAATTTTTGAGAGGGTTTTTGGAGGTGTCCCCTTTTTCGTGCTCATGGATCTTATCACAATAGTCATGAGTGTCACGCAATCAGTGTGAATGAAAATAATTCCTCACAATTCGTTGAAAATTACTAAAACATAAAAAAAATAATTCGTTTGTTATTTGACTGTGTGTAGTTAAATTGACAATTTACTATTTTATTCTATACAAAATGCAAAGAGTCTAGCTCTTTGCTTAACCATAAGTGTCTATGCATATTTTAGGCTTAGGTTATTACTATATGATTCAATAAATGTACCGTAAAACATAGTGGAACTATTTACAGTAGAATATTGGAAAGACGAACAGATATAAAACATGTTCCTTTAACTTTTAAATTGTTCATCCTTTCGAGAATCAAATTTAGTTAAGAAATAGCATATCTACCAAAAAAATTAAATATAAAAAATTATTTATTCATTTTGTTTAAAAAAAAGTGCATGTTTCCAAAATTCTACTGAATTACAACAATAATACCAGTCGATTCTTCAACCGTAGATCCAACACTTTCAAATGCGACCATTACTGACGCCTCATTTAATGTGGAAAACAATTTGGTGAGAAATACAAATAACTTTTAAGAAGTAAAGCTAATGCCCACTTCAGTTAAATTATTTCGCTGCCCAATGTTGCATGTTCTATCTGTAACTATCGAAAATATATGTGTATGTATACATATTATACATAGCCATTCTGACCCTCATGGCAATCGTATGCATTTTTGCTTATCACCTTCATCCTGTACCTATATGAGAATACAATATTCTTAATGTGCGACAATATAGTCGTATAAGTAATAAAAGAAATCATATTATTCAGTGACCCGAATTTTTCACTAAGGAGTCGTTATCAAAGCATAGCGTTTTCGAAGAAGCAAATTTCATAAAAAGTCACAATATTAAACCAAACAATCTATACAAATTCCGTTTGGTGATTTCTCCAATATTGTTCCAAATTCTATTGTGATGCCTTTTGTTTATATCTGCCGTATTTGTAAGTGCATCTGGTGAAATAATCTCCACCGACACATTTTTTGTTGTGAGTGCCATAACTGGGTAAATAAAATTCAATGTGTTGCCTTTACACATAGATGTGAACATGCTTCCACATATAGTCAACATATTGGTGTGCATGGCCTCAAAATAATATTTCAAGATATTTTTGTTGAATCATTTTCTTATTCACTTATGATCAGTCAGTCATATAGATAATACGAATTATACAAATATTTTAAATCAACCAAGGACACACAAGCCCACCCAGGTAAATAATGTAGCTGAACTTGATAGAACACAATATTATCATTGATAAGGCCAGTGCAGCGCCGCAAATTGCACATTTGCCCTAATCTAGGTGTTGATTAGGTTCATGGAAAGAATCTGAGGTCATTGAATATTCCGTTATTTTGGTCGTCAAAATAACACGGGCATGGCAACACGCTTCTACTAATACGATCACTATGATAACAGGAATAGTTAATACATTCAAAACGAATGTACTTTGTAGACCTGTTTCACATACAAGACAAACATCAATATCCAGATTGGAAAGTAAATTTAAAAACTCAATCTTAAAAGATGGTTCAAAATAAACACGGCTGTTTTATTCAAAATTCACTTTTGTTTTATATTTAATTTTATTTAATGAGAAAAAATCAATTCGCGGTTAGAATAAGGAAAGAAAAGATGTCAATTCGCACTAGCATATTACAATGAGCGAGACAATTATATGTGTATAAATATATTTGGCTCTATTTAATTTTCCACACCCTCCACCGGGTTCCAATGGATAGAGTAATTGAATCGGTCTTCGAAAAATTCCGCTATCGCTGCACCGGATTTCACAAGATTATATTCGCCCGTATCTCCCAGGAGACGTTCTTTGAATTAGAGCCAACTGCCAATGAGCTCTCGGTTTTACGTTATTAAACAATAGGACGATATCACCTTCCTTCAGCGTAGTAAACATCTTACATTACATTTGTTACATTTGCTGCATTTGTACGAAACAGCCGTATGCTCTGCAAATACTCAACTTGCCATAGTCACCACATTTTGCTGATGCATTTGAAACGATTCTTCCAAAGATCTTGATTGTCCCAATTCCTCTCCGTAGCTATATTCTTGTTCTCCTTTGGGCGAAAAGATATGGACAAAAATTTAGATGCTGAAAGTAGAGACAAATCCAAATGATATCCGGTAACATAAGTGATTGGACGTCCGTTGTCGACAGCTTCAGTTTCGACCAGAAAGGTTCTCAGTTGGTTAAAGGTAGGATTCGCAATCCCGATAACAGCCTTGAGATCGTTTTCGATGGTACGAATTAACCTTTCCCAAAAACCTGCCCACCATGCTGCTCTTTCGACGATAAAATGACATTTTATTGGTCTTTGGGAAAAAATCTTGCATCAAACCGTCATCTGGCAACGCCGAAGCTTCTTTCAGTTCTAACCCAGCTCAAAGTAAATGGCTGACAGAACTCCACGGCGGGCAATAAAGCGTCGAATCGCCATCAAACATCCTTCAGTTGACATGTTTGGTCTTGGTGTAACGCACGAACTGCTGCACACATAAAAATTATCAAATAGGATAACTTTCACTTTGACCCGAGCGTTTGACAATGTTGGGGTCAATTTTGTGGATTTGGATAAGACAGGAAAAGAAAGAGCATGAAGATAATATGGTATCAACTATCATGATTATCATTCAGGTTGTATACTAAAGGATTTTCAGCAAGATTACAGCGATATAAAAAGCGTCGATTTAATTTCTGTATTCTATCGAAGATCAATTCAACATTTACACTTTGGTGAATATCGCGTGTTGAATGATGCCATAGTAAGTTTAGCATCATTTTCAATACTTTGTTCTGGGAAACTTGCAATTTTTTGATATGACTTTTTGCGCATTAACCCCACACTTGGCAACCGTATAGTAGTATTGCTTGGACAATAACTTTATGCATTAATATTTTATTATCATTTGACAGCTTTGACTTACGATTAATGAAAGGGTATAACATTTTAATTGCATTTGCAATTTTTTTTATGGTATTTGTTATATGGTTCTTAAATGTTAGTTTGGCATCCAGATAAATCCCAAGATATTTTACGGAAGACTTCCAATTTATACCTGCCCCATTTATCTGGAGCTGCCCACTAGGAAGAAAACAAGCTTTTCTATTTCTGGTGAAAAAAAGCTTAAATCTTATCTCATAGATTCTCATAGATTTTACCAAGGACACTTAGTAAACTAATTAGTCTGTAACTAGTAATTATACCAGCGGGTTTAATGACTTTGAGGATTGGTATAACCTTCGCAACTTTCTATATATTTGGAAAGTATTCCAATTTAATGCAAGCATTTAGAATGAATGTTAAGCGCTTAATACCAGATTTAGGCATTTGTTTAATATAAACATTTTTGATTGGATCAATTCCTTCAGCTTTTCGAATACGCAGCTCCTTGACCATGAATTCTGTATCTTCTAAGGTTATATATGCATTTGAGGGTGGAGCATTGATACTATTGTTGAAAAAATTATGGATGCCTTGGTTAACTAAATAAGATGTTGCGGGATCCCCAAGGGTCGAAGATATTTCATGGTTTTTTGAAAAGTTTAAAGCAAGTGCGTTCGCTTTGTCAAGATCCGTACAGAATGTATTGCCTGAATCTTTCAGAAAGGGTAGTTGTCTGTTTTTATTTTTAACCACTTTGACAATGTTCCAAAAAGGTTTCGAATTTGCATCCAGAGAACTCCATTTTTTATTCCATTTTTGATTGTTGTATTCAGAAATAAGCTTGGAAATTATGTTGTTTAGGTGGGAAACTTAATGGTGGTAACACGGCTGCCGATATCTTTGCCAGTTTCTTCGGTAAGCGTTTCTCAATTCAAAAGTTCAAGAATGTACGCTGGAAGCCTTATCACAGTTTTCTGCTTAGGGACCTCAGGAACACTTGAATCAATAGACTGCAGTATTTGTTGGCCAAAGACTGTGACAATAGGGTCAACATCTTCTGTGGACGTAACGCTGTCAAGATTATTTGGAATGTTTCGAAGTTTAGAAGTTAATTCTGACCGGAAACGATTCCAATTTGTTTTTTTTTTTTTTGAGTTCAGGTACATATTGCACTCTTTGTACACCTGATATTAGTACCCGACAGAACACGGGGCTATGATCAGAGCTGAGGTCATTAATGGAGACAGGTTGGGAAATATAACCTGGCACATTTGACAGAAATATGTCAATCACAGATGGACAACGATTATAACCGGCGTTATAAGTCGGACTAGAAGGGTATATAACAGTTATTGGAAGACATAGACACATATCTGCTAGGATAGTACCATATGCGTTTGCTCGCAAGCATCCCCAATCACGATGTCTGGAATTTAAGTCCCCACCAATTATAAACTCCCCAGGGAGTGAGAATAATTTGCGGAGATCATTCTTAAAAGACAGCTTTTTTTCCAAAGAGACTTTACCACAGGGAAAGTAAGCACAAAATATTTTAATATCCCTTTGAATGGACAATTTTAAGTTAATTCCTATGTTTTCTATGTACCGTGTTTTCACAATGGGCAAAAGCGAATGCTGAATTGATCGTCGTATTAGAATTGCCACACCTACACCATCTCTATCGACTCTATCACATCGATAGCATTTGTAGTCGGGGGTGGATAGTCTTACTGGTACTTAAAAATTGCATGAATTCTGTAGATTTGCTTCTAATACTTCTACTATTCCAAGTAATAATATTTAAATGCCTATCTATCTTATTATCTGGAGTCATTACACAAAAACTTAGTGGCTAAACGTGTGATAACGTGAAATTGATCAAATTTGATCTTACATGCAGATAAGTTTGTTATTAATTCCAAAGCCAAAGCGTTTTATTCATTAGCTGTAAACAAGGTATTGCCGCTGCTGTTGCTGGGAATGTTGCTAGACTTGTTGCTGGCAATGTTGCCTGAGATTGTTATCAGGAACATTGTCGATTGCAGAGTGAGCGACATCTTTCCATGCTCTATGATTCTTATGAGAGGTGGGAATCAGCTGACGACGTGTCGGCACTGGCAGTGGTGGAAAATCCGTAAGAGAGCCGATTGGAACTTGAAGATGTTCAGAGAGCACAGGTGGTGAGACATGCTGTCGGTTGGAAGCATTTGACATAACTTTGTTTTTATGTTTTTCTTTAAGTTCCAGGAACTTCATACGGCTTACACATGAACGATCGATGGATTTGTGCGACCCATTACAATTGGCACATTTTGCACTTGAAGGAGTTGTGCAATTGGTAGTTTTGTGTGACCCGGCACAGTTTGCACAAAACGTTTTAACGTTGCAGTTTTTTTCCCCATGCCCAAACTTCTGACAGTTGTGACATTGGGTTAGTTTGCCTTTAAGTTTTCGTTGGTAGTTCCAACTCACTTGTGTGTGAAAGATGGAACGATAATCTTTTTTTAGATCATGCAATTTAATTGATACATTTTCCAAGGATATGATATATAATGTGTCTGTGATGTGTTCAAATTTTGTTGATACTTTTTTAATATTTATGCACTTGAGGCCAATTTTCATTAGTTCAGTTTTTAGCAGATTCGGGTCCATTTCGCCCATTCCATATAGAACGACTTTAAAAGCTTTCTCACTCTTGAAATCATGAGAGAAAAATTGACAGTTTTCATTTTTTAACTTTTCAATTATTGCACTATGAGAGTCAATGGAACTACATGTGATTTTTATGCCGATAGACATTTTTTAAATAGAGTAGTCTAAAATATTTAGTGATATTGCAAGGCTATGCACAAATTCATAAGATTTATGTAGTAACTTGATTGGTGGCACATACACTTTTGCACTAGAATATTTGGCGATATTATTTCATCCATATCCTCCTCATTAAGTATCAGTGTTTGTAATGGGCTATAGGGATTATATCTTGGGTCATTTTCCATTTCCTTGGTGTTTTTCATATTGGAACGGAATTTTTTATCCAAGGACAATCGTTTGTCCTCGGTGTCTGGTGATCTTTCGCGTTTAGGAATTTTGATGATTTATTTGGTAGGTCAGATTCGGATGACATGCGCAAGCAAAAGCTCCGGTGAGACAAGCAATACAAAAATTCGCCAATCTGTAACATGATGTAACTCGGCAATTGGGTATTTGCAACATACGCATTGACCTTTCTGCAAAATTTGAATCTCTATAGCGAAAACGTTATTTTGGACATACATACCATACCATAGATCCAGTATTGCTTTGCATATTACACCTCCCCAGCGGTTAATTGCATTAATTTCGTTCTTGCATTCTTGCGGCAGGCTCTGGCAAAACGCTGGATCCATGCCGTTATCTTAACAGCCTCTTCCAGTTGCTGACGTTTTCGAAATTAATTTATGGATATTTTGATTTGTGACTATAACTAGTCACCTCTGTCAGCAAGGCCGTTCGAGGAAAGATATTTAAATTGTAAGTACTATTAAGATTGCACTGATCATCGACTATCTCGTTTAACCAGTCAGGTCCTCGAATCCACATAGGAGACTGTTGCAGTTTCGTACCGCATTTTCCCGTGTAATTAAGTCCGCTGGATTTTCTTTACCACTACAATGTCCCCAATCGACCAACTTTGTCAAGTGTCTGAATTCCATCACTCGACTTTGTACGAATTATTTCCAGCGTTGAGAATCACCATATATCTAATAAAGTGCGATTTTTGAATCTGACCATAGAAGAAATTTTTGTACTTCCACGTTTAGAGTTTGCTTAAAATAATCGCACTACATTGCTGCTATCAAATTCACGGTAAGCTCAAGTTTCTGCAAAGTCAATTCTCCCTGGTTACTAGTAATTGCTTCATTCCATTCCGCAAAGAGATCCATTGGAACTTTTTCATCCCATCCCAACTTGTTTTTCCAAATGATCTGAAACAAAATCTTCAGCCTTATATGCGGGCAATGGCTTGAAGGACATTTTTTTTGCTCGCTGTAGCCGGGCTCAGTTGCAGAGTTTCTAACAACTGTAAAGGCACATGCCATACCTAAGACCCTCTGAGTACTCCCTGGATCCTCGACTGTAAACAGGGTACGTACCTTCTCACAGTAGGATTGCCATTTCCTTAGTGGCATGGAAGTTTCGTTCATGATTTCCAACGATTGCCAATAAAGTGCTTGGCCCTCCTCTTCAGTGTTGAAACTGACTTTTAGGTCATCCGTATAAAACTCCCTTTTTTAAGGCCATACTTGTACTTGGATACTTGTCCTTATACAGTCGCATGTGATGTCTAATAGTGGCAGAGAGCAAAAAGGGACTGCGGCAAACGTCACGCGTGTCATTCGAAAATAGTGGTAAACTCGATTTTTGAAGGATGAAAACCATACAAATCTGTGCACATGGTCCCATTCTGAAATTAAGTAAAATTTCATGAACATCAGCAGGCAAATTAGTTCCAGTTACCAAAAAATTATTTAGCAATGGGTGGTCCTCTGTCTGAAACGAGGCATCGAAAACAATTCGTAGCCGGGTAGATTGACTAAAATCTTCATAAATAGGATATTGTGGAAGATAAAATTTAGTCTTTGATGGCACTCCGTTGATGGGTTCTGCGATTCCTTCTTTGAGAAGTTTTTGAACAGCTGCGTCGTGCTCTTGCAACTTATTCGGCGGTCTTGCAAGACGTCGAACTAAGCGTTCAACACATTTTATAGCTTCCTCTCTGGCACCACTCCATGCATCTTTCCAGGGCATGGATGCTTCACAGCGATTTCCCAAACTCCTATCGCACTGTTGGTTTAATGTTTCAATCAATGACATCCTTTCCGCCATTTGAACTTGAATTCCAATTCAAAAAAACGAAGAATGTTGTTCCATCTCCATACGGTTGAATGTTCAAGTGCTTATGCTGCCCCATTATTGCCCATCCAAACAAAGTTTCCACAGCTTTCAACCGCTTAGAGAGTTGTATTTGTTTTCCTTTTACCACATCCCAGTAATAATCTGCGCCCATCAACATACTTAACCCATCATCTGCGGCAATATTTTAAATAAAAATTGTATCAGCTAATCTGAAATCAACAAAAGACAAGGATTTTCTTTTTGGAGACTCAAAAAGATCAACACACACTTGGGGTACAACTAATGCTTCTCTTTCCACTACTAACCTACCCTTGTATTGGCTTCTCAAACTAATTTTCACTTTCGACAACGTCTTCTGTGGTGGACTTGATGTTAACCCGAAAGGTACGACGGTTAATTTAACTTCACCTATTTTTGAGAGCTTCAACTTCTTTGCGTCACTTTCGCAAATATATGAACTTTGGCTGCCACCGTCGATAATAGTTCGCAGCAAAATATCGTTTGTCTCTCTCTGTCCTTCCCTAAAACATCTCACTGTTTTCAAGAAAACTTTATTGTTGCACATTTGATTCAATAATGCTGCTTCGGTTTTCTCTTTCATTCTATAGCTTTCACTCGAATTTCTTACATAAATGGTCTAACTCTTCTGGTATTTTGGATCGCACATTGATGTAATGTGATTACCTTTACACTTGTTGCATTCCGCTTAGCACTTCTGCGCTTTTTAGTAGAGTGTCCCTTTCGTACATCGAAAGCAACGACCATTTCTAGCTAAGATGTCTCTCTAGAGCTAGTGTCATATCGGAGTCGCGAAGGATTGCGAAGGGAAGAAGAGCGACAGAATATACATTTATCATTTTCATTCAATGTAACTAATCTCGCCGCAGTGGATATAATTGACGTTTTCGCGTGTCTTTGTGTACTAGCACTAGCTATCTTGCTCCTTTACATTGCTTCTATTTCAGTTTTTAAGAACTCTATGATTCGGTTTATGTTATGCTGATGTTACTGGTGAGGATAAGTCAGTGGTTCCATCTTCCATGTGAATCTCCCTCTTCTCATAATTTCTTTCTTTTATTCTATGATAGTTAGTTCTTATTTCCGCGGGTAAACATCTGAGAAGAATTGACTTCAACATGACATCATATTGATTAGGAGATAAGTTCAAAACTTTTAAAAAAATAATCTTCTGCAAGTGGTAACGCAATTATAGAGATTTCGAAGACTATGAACATACGAACTAGAATGCGCTGGTTGAAATGGAATAAGCTGTTGAATATGATTGTCAATTGTACGTTCCACATCGCCGTATTGCTCCTTAAGCAATGATATAGCGGCATCGTATTTTCGGAGGCGATAAATCCCATTACAACTTCCTTGGCGGCACCCACAAGACAGGAATCTAAATAGTTGAACTTTTCTGTGCCGGAAACTGTTGTATTCTCATGAAATGATAAGCGAAATTGCGCCCAGAAAGGCAGCCAATCCTCCATTACCAACAAATTGTTTGAGGTGAAGCTCAGGAAGATTGACGTAGCATTGAGCATGCTTTGGATGCGGTTCTTCCTCTACCTCCCCTACAATCGATGCTGGGCGAAATTTTTCAGTCAATCTTTTCAATCGGTTTTCTAAACGGGACAGCGTCGTTATTGCAAAATCTTCATACTCAGCGGTCTTTATCATTTCTTGTTCAAACTCCGATTTGACGAGAGTATTTTCGATGATTTTTTGATTGTTGCCAAACTATCATTCCCTGCTCCAAGACGTTGTAGGTAGGTGTTATACCATCGAGGGGAGCTATATCATCGAGGGTATCGAAATCTGCTGTTTCATCCAACTGTGATTTTCCAAAATCAACCCAGTGGGCACAGAGGTTCTGTGCGGTTGAATATTTATTTTTTTGAACCATACGCGACAATTGTTAACTGGCGCCCGAGTAGGGACCCACTTATAAAAGTAATGTGTTTAATGTTTGACGAAAAGGAACGCGTGTTTTAAGTATAGTGCTGAAAAAAGGGACACATTAATAACCTCGAACGAAAGAACATGGTGGAAGATAACCCTTTCAGTTGACATGTGTTAAATGTGTAAGATTTGATAAGAGTGAAAGAAATTCGTTTGATTCCAAAATCAAATCCACCGAAAAGATTCCACTGATAAATAAGTCTTGTGTTATTGAAGTGAAATACTCCCTGAAATTGAAGATAGATTCATGGAAATCGTTTCGTTTATATGAAAATCAAATGTGATACTGAATAATTGACAACTGAAGTGAGCAACGGACTTGAAAAGAAAAGAAAAAAAAGTGACAAATAAAAAACCATATAACCATATAAACTTTCCATATAACATTTGTTACAAAAACTACAAAATAAATATACATAGAACAAATAAAATATATATAGATAGTTGTTACAATACAATATAGCCTCGTAAACTTTACTAGTTCCTTCGATATACACACCTTCACTATAAAAATGGACGAGTTGAAGGATATGGTGACGCAATTAAAGGAAGCGGGCAATTTTGACCGGATTAAAGCAGTAGAGGGTCGCTTAAGTCGGATGGAACAAGCCAATCCAGGGAAAGTAGTTCAAGCTTTATAAAGTCGGTTAGGGGCAATTTCAAATATACTTATGCAAGAACAAACAAATCAGCTCGAGACTTCTTAGATACTAACAAAGATACTAACAACCTCCCTGATTCTGCAAAGGAGTAACAAGCCTTAGACGGGAATCCAGTAAATTATGTTTCTTGGATTCATAGCTCGGAGACTATCTTTAAGTATTATGAAATAGTCCGCAACAAACCAACTTATCGCGCTATTCTTCAAAATATCCGCCAGAAGGTAAGAGAAAAAGCGGGCTCTGCCTTAATCGTATAACATATTTGACAATAATTGGTCAGATATGAAGAGTTTTCTCTCTTCATTATGCTGATATAAGGGATATCCGTACCCTCGAGTGTCAATTAAGTCAACTACAACAGGGGAGCTCACGAGTTGACGACTTTTACGCTACAGTAAACCATCAGTTCTCCTTGATCGTGAGTAATTTAAGAGCGGATGAACACAAGTTCATCAAGTGCGCTCATAGAGTCATATATGTATATATGTGCGGTTTAAGTGGAGATCTTTTGAAACGTTTGGAGATTCAAAAACCTAGGACCTTACCCGAGCATACTCTGCCTATCTAGAGATGCAAAATCTCAACTTTCGGAACCGCTCCAAACCTGGTGTCGTCTCCAATTAATCCAATTTTGCACAAAGAAACGGTCCGCCCGTACTGCCGTTTCCTTCGCGAAGTACCGAGTATCATCGGAATTATGCGCCACCAAGGTCGTTAGGCCCAAAACCCGCAATCAAAATAGAGGTGGATAATTCCGTACAAGCCCGGAATTTCAATTATATGAATCACCCAAACAATCCATTCAAACGGGAATCAAGATCGGACAGTTACGCCAGGAGGCAGCAAAGTATTAGTAAGCCTCAATTTCAGTGTACCATGCATAGAATATGTTACGCGGGACGGGGCAGCTTTACGTTTTTTGGTGGACACTGGGGGCAAATAAGAATTTAATCAAAGCAGGACTAGTTTCACATCTCCACCCTGTCCAAACTCCTTTCTATGCAAGCAGTCCTGGCAGCAAAATAAAAGTTCAGTTTAAAATAATTGGGAAGTTTTTCCAGAGCTTAGGTTGTGACAGAGACATCACCTTTTTCGTGCTCCCCGGTTTGCGGACATTCGATGGTATAATTGGTGACGACACTTTGAAAGACCTCAATGTCCAAACAAGGCGATCAAGCTGAAAAACCAGATTTTGGACTCTGTGAACCAAATTAACACAAAAGAAAATGTATACGAATCGACAAACTCCAAATTGAATTTCCTTTGCGGTCGTTGGAAAGAAATGCAAATGTCGAAATACGAACTAAGATATAATACGAAATAAGATTTGCTACGTGTACATCGACGATATAATCGTCGTTGAGTTAGCTCAAGTGAAGGCATCTCAAGGAATGTTCCAATTAAAATTAATGAAGAAGCAATGAAGGCGTTTTAGAGTTTGAAGAAGTTGTTGACTGCACGGACGTTTTGGCGTAGAAGCTGTATCGCAGCTGACAAATCCAACTACGCAATTGGGGCTGTCTTGTCTCATGGCGAGAATGGAAAGGAAAAGAAAATAACATATATCGTATATCTCAATCTCTGAGTCACACTGAGAGAATTAAACGACAAACGAGAAGGAAATGCTCGCGATCGTTTGGGCACTAGATAATTTGAAAAATTAACGCTATGCTGCTAAGTAGATCAGGATATATACCGAACATCAGCAATAAATGTTTTCCGAAATCAGTTAATCTTCACAACCACATCTGGTTATCACCGGCATTATATTTCTTCAAGAGAAATCAATAATAAAAAATCTCGTGCAGCCATTAAAAGCCAGACTCTATCCGAGGGTCGTTAACGGAATTAAGATTCCTGAGACCTATCTCAGCTTGCTGCAAAGAGTTTATTTGGATAACTTTACGAATTACAGGATACAGATAACGCAAAGAGTGGTGGAAGATGTTGCCAATGAACCTAAAAGAGCCCAGAGGAATCCTGACACATTTTCGAAGTTCTCAAAATTCTTCCATATAATTTTTTATTGTTTTCTTCCAAATCAAAATAATCAAAATCCTGCACTCTTTTACGGTTCCACAAATTTTAGTTGCTGATAATGGGAGAGGGTTCCTCAGACCAATAGCTTTAAATTTCGTTACAAATCTGGGTATAAAACTCTTTCTAACCCCAGTCTATCGAAACAAAGTAAATGGACAGATTGAAAGAGTCCATTCTACTATTCTTGAAATCTTTCGCTACCTTAAGGTCGAAACCCCTCATTTGAAGGTCAAGGAATTCGTCTAGATCGCTGTTGGCCGGTATAATAACACCATACACTCGGTCATTAAGCGAAAACCAACCGACATGTTCTTCAATCGCTCACAAAGGGTAAACTATCAGGGTCTGCTAAAGCTCCGCTCTAAGATTAACAAAGATCTTAGGGGAGCTATCAGCAAAATATGCATGCCAGAAACATAAGGTTTAACGTTAAGAGAACCGCTCCCAGGAAATATAATGTTGGTTATATTGTGTATGGCTTGGTAAAACGAATCAAGGGTAAAAATAAACCCTTGTACAAAAAACAAATTGTTGCCAAAGACAGTTTAGTTACAGTAACGACAATAGGCGACAGGAAAATCCTGAAAGCCCGCATAAGGCATATAATGAAAAACGAATAATGTACGAGTAAAATGGAAAAAAGGGAAAAAACATGTATTACTAAATGAAAAAGAAGAAAAAAAAAATATTCATGACCCAAGATAACACATTAGCTTAAACAATATGTCTAGGGGTGAACTCTCACGAAAAAAGGGACCGGTTGTCTGAAGAATTAAGTTTCGTCGTGGTGAAGATCCTCGTACCATTAGTAGGTCGTTGCGAAAATGAAGGCATTAACGACTAAACTGGATCCATAGAAGCCTTACGTGCCACAGACACTACCCAGAAAGTTTAATGGAGAGAACTCAGCGGACATCTAGGGAATAATTAAGAATCATCTTGGGCCTACATTGCATGAAAAACGAAATGATGAATGATGAACAAATAAAAAAGAAAATGATTCAAAGTTGTAGTAGTTCTTTTGTAAATATGTATTTGAATTATTAACCAATCAATTTGTAGAATTGGATTACAGTTTAGTTCTTCATGACCATGTGCAATCATTGCACATTTTTTTGTATAACACGTCCATTGGCACGATTTAAGAAGGAAATGCCTAGTTGACCAACGGTTACGTCATACTTATTCACGTGATCGACTTGAAGCAGTACGACGCGCTCATCGAACAGATAAAACAACTGATAATCAAATATACTCCAGACAAAGAACTTCGAGTGATACTAGACTACCACCCGGACCAGATCAAGGATCGTTTAACTAAACTGACTGCAAACAAGAGTAGGAAGAATAGATCTATAAATTGGATAGGAACGGCTTGGAAGTAGCTTGCTGGCTCTCCTAATGCGACACAATGGGACAGACTTTTACAAGTACAAATGGACACAATTGACAACAACAATCAACAATACAAAATTAACAGACAATTACTTTGCAAAACGCGCGAGGTAGTAGACAAATTCAATCAAATCAGGGACAATTACAAAGACGCCTTACAAAAAGAGGTTACGGTGAGATTAAGACACGACATATTGAACAAGATGCTGATAATTAAGGAAGGTATCAGCGAGATAATTACGGCCTGTCAAATGGCAACAAGTGGAATAATCAATACCAACGTACTCAACTCCACTAAAGTAAATATGATATTAAGAGAACTGTATATACTTCCATTCCAAAATATCGTCGAAGCCGTAGAGTATGGACGCCAGTCCGTATTCACGAATGGGACGTTATTGTTACATGTCCGAAGGTAGTGACAATGACCTTTACTTTGGTATCAGCACGAGCGACTGTGAGAAACGGAAGACAAATTGAAGAAGAGGTAGTGAAGAAGGCGCTGTCAGGAAACTAAGGGAAGATTCGTGTCCACCCAAAATTCTTAAGGGCGGTACGGCTAAATGCAGCTTTCAAAGCACGAACAAGGAAGTTGTTGAGTTAATAGGAGAAGACACAATCTTCGTCACCAATTTTGACGGTACTCTCTTAAACAAGAATCGGGCATACATATTCCAGTAGAAGAATGAGTAACTTGCAGCATCTTCCTCCTATACTAACCAACGTAACGAGCGAAAGGGTCATCCCTGACTTGGACTTCAAACATCATATCAGTGTCCAAAAATATTGAGCATATAAAGTCCTTGAAAGAACATTTTAATCTCTTAATATTTACAGAAATTGCCATCACCGTCTTCATCGTCATTCTAATCTGTCTACTATGGAGAAAGGAAGGTTATGATTCCACAACTTCGTTTCCCGTCCCTGAAGAAACGTACTGCTGCCGTGGGTCAAGGTCGCATATCGGACGTTCAACCTCTTAATAAAATCTGTACCTGCACTACATGCTCAGCAATTGATCTGCGGGACGCAGGTATTTAAAAGGTGGGAAGTTATAACAATCGACATCCTACACGCGCAATCATGTTCACGCGCTCGCCCGGCTTGAACAGCGAATGTAATATGACCATCGAATGCACCCAGACGTATCGCTTGCATTTTTGGCAGGGCATGCACAAACCTGAACGAACCAGAGTGGGAATGAAGCAACCTTGATCGACCAGAGCGAGCTTTAGACTTTAAGGGAATAAATATTGTACAGTTAGTTGTCAACGGGAGCCGCAACAGGCGATATTAAATTATAACGTGATAAAATCTTTTTTTATTTTTCCAAAACCAACCCAGTCGGCACAGAGGTTCTGTGTGGTTGAATATTTTTTTTCCGAACCATACGTGACAATTGTTAACTATATGTAACCCGATGGTTTAAAATAAACACATCTCCTTTATTCAAAATTCGTTTTTTCAAGTCGTGATAGAAGAAACAACGAAAGGCAACTGACGAAAAAGAAGTCCATTCGCACTAGCATATTACAATGAGCGAGACAATCATATATGTATAAAGATACTTGGCCTCTTGCCTCTGGCATTCCAACATAAAAGTTTAAGGTCTCATTAATTTTTAAATAATCTGCACGACATTTGCAGTTTTCGTCGGTAGATTTGTGGTTACCTATACAGTTTACACATTTGGAGATTCCGGTGGGAGTGCATAAATTGGTTTTGTGATTTCCCGAATATTTACCAAAAAAAGTTTTCACATTGCAATGCCTCCCCCGTGTCACAACATTTGGCAATTGTTGCACTGAGTGGTGATTTTCTTGACACGCCGTTGAAATTCCCATCTCAGTTGCGTTTCGAAAATCTGGCGCCTGAAAAATTTTTAATATCGCCGAGGCGAATTGAGCCGTTTTCGGAATAGGCGATGTCAGGAAAATAAACGTATTTCTCGTATTGTCCCTTAATCCTTTTTATGTCTTTGCAGGGGCTGTTAATTCATTTTGAATAATGTCTGTAGAACAATTATCCAGGGCAAACGTTACCATTTTCAAACATTTTCTGGCATTTTTGTTCTTTCAGTGCGTAACGCAGTATCATAAGAATCGATTGATTCTCACAACACATTAATACTTATTGGCATTTGGACACATGCACACATTCACATTTTTTTTCGAGGATCTTAATTGGATTAATGGGCATTTTATTTGGCATTTGTTGCTCTAATTCACTGGTGCACATGTCCTCGCCAATATCAGTTTCTTAATGGGATTGAAGAGGAAGAAATGAAGTACCACGACGCGATATATTGATGGTTCAGGATAAAGTATCCTATATTGCACTTTTGCATTAGAAAAATGCCACGAATTGGCTGAACAGACGTCTAAAAGAATGTCCGGTGTCTTTTAGGAATAACGTGAAATTTTTCTTGTTTATTTTTTTTTTTTTTTTGACTTAAAGGTAGAACTGATATAAATAATTATTATTTATCTTACTGTAATTTATCAAAACTCATGTGATTTGAATTGATTGAATATGATTATATGCTTTTTATATTCTCCAATTTTTGAGATTTTTGAAGGTCCTCATGGATCTGGTCATAATAGTCATGAATGTCTAACAATCAGTGTGAAAACCATATGAGAATTATTCCTCGCAATTCGTTGCAAAGTGACCAAAACATACAAAATAATAATTTTATATTATTCGACTGTTAACAGTTAAATTGTCTATTGATTATTTGATCCTATATAGAATGACTAGACTCTTTATTTAACCATGAGTGGCTATGTATTTTTTAAGCTTAAGTTATTATTATATGATTCAATAAATGTATCGTAAAACATAGTGGAGAAATTTTGCGGTAGAATATTGGAAAGACCAACAAATATAAGACATATTCTGTTTTTTTTTTTTTAAATTGTGATCATTATCTACCGAAAAGATTATATATAAAAAATTGTTTATATAGCCGTAGGTCAAGCACTTTGAAATACAACCATGACTAACGCCTCACTTAATACGGAAATAATAATAGTTCTATATGTAACTATCAAAAATATATGTGTATGTATATAATATATATATATACACCATTCTGACTCTGACCTATATAAGAATAGAATATTCTTAGGTACAGCGACAATAGAAAGGGTGGTTACATTTTAAGGGCCGATGTTGAATGTGAATCACACCTAAACGTTAAGTTTTTTTCTGCATTTCTCAATTTCAGACTGACTCAATTTGAAGCATGGAAAGATACACAATCGGGCAACGCGTTAAAGTTATTCAGGCTTATTATAAAAATGGGCGTTCAAATCAAAATCGTCCAAATGTGCGTACAATCGGAAAAATCGTGCAAAAATTTGAGCAAACCAGGTCTGTAGGAGATGTGAAAACACCAGTGCATGCTCGTACAGCTCGTACTGCAGAAAATATTGCAGCTGTTCGCGTTAGTGTGCCTGAAGAGCCGTCCATCTCAACTCGTCGTCGTGCCCAACAATTGCACCTCTCACGCTCGTCGTTGATGAACATTATGCATAAAAACTTGCATTTACACGCTTACAAGGCGCAATTGACTCAAGAACTAAAGCCTCTTGACCATTTCAAGCGTCGTCAATGGTCAGAATGGTGGCAAGAAATGGCAACAGTGGATGATCAATTTTCGAAGAACATCATAATAAGTGATGAGGCACATTTTCACCTCAATGGATTCGTCAATAAGAAGAATTGCTGCATTTGGGCGAATGATAATCCAAGAATGATTGTCGAAAAACCAATGCACACACAAAGAGTGACTGTTTGATGCGGTTTATGGGCTGGCGGCATCATCGGGATCATGTGATTTGTCACCGTTGGATTTTTTTCTTTGGGGTTACTTGAAAGAAAAGGTGTACGTCGATAAGCCAGCAACAACTCAAGAGCTAAAGGATGAGATAATTCGGCACATTAACGGCATAGAACCTCAATTTTGCTTCAGCGTCATCGAAAATTTGGACCATCGGATGGAGGTGTGCCGCCGAGGTCGCAAATTTCAATAAAAAGTCACAGTATTAAATCAAGCAATCTACGCAAATTTAGTTTGATCTAGGCATTTAATGAAATTGTCAATATTTACTTATGAACTTAATCTAATAGTAATTTTATGTGGGATCGCTATTATCGTATCGTATTTACTCGGAACAAATAAATTCTTAGTGATTTCTCCAATATTGTTCCAAATTCTGTAGTGATGCCTTTCGTTTTTATCTGCCGTATTTGTAAAAGCCTCGTGTGAAATAGTCTCCACCGACACATTTTTTGTTGTGAGTGCCATAACTGGGTAAATAAAATTCAATGTGTTGCCTTTTGTGCATACATGTATGCAGATGTGAGCATGCTTCCACATGTAATCCACATGTCGGTGTGCATGGCCCCAAAAGAATATTTCAAGATTGTTTTGTTAAATCACTTTCTTATTCACTTATATCAGTCAAATATATAATACAAGTTATACAAATATTTTAAATTAACAAAGCCCACTCAGGTCAATAAGGCAGCTGAACTTGAGATAACACAATATTATCATTGATAAGACCAGTGCAGCGCCTCAAATTGCACTTTTGGTTAATTCTAGGTGTTGGTGAGTTCATGGTGAGTGAAAGAATCTGAGGTCATTGAATATTCCGTTCTTTCGTTATCAATATTCTTTACTTTTTTTTATTTCGCAATAATTTAATTTCAATCACAAACATCAAGCTTGAGTACATACTTGATCTTTTAAAAAAAAATTCCCATTATATGTTTTTAGATTACAAGTAAGGGTTCTATTTTATTATGAAGGGTTTTAAGGGCCGATGTTGATTTTGAATAAAACACAAATTATTTAGGAAATTATTGTCATTTCTTATTATTATTTATTCTAATATTGGTATGGTTCAATTATATATGGGACAAACTATCGGCCAATTGGCTGCCGCGACCTCGGCGGCACACCTCCATTCGATGGTCCAAATTTTTGATGACTCTGAAGCATAATTGAGGTTCTATGCCGTTAATGTGCCGAATTATCTCATCCTTTAGCTATTGAATTGTTGCTGGCTTATCGACGTACACCTCTTCTTTCAAACAGTAGTAGTTAGTAAGCGCCTAACAACTAATGCCGTACTGTAACTTGGATTGGAAAAAGCCGTGGTAGGTTATTGTTAAAGGATTTTTAGAACAAATGTTGCCCAAATAATAGCAATTCTTTAGCTTTAAGCGAAAACATTGTCTTACGCTATCAATGTGATCCACATACGACATTTTCGAATCCAGTATAAGTCAAAAGTACTTAAATTCATCGACTATTTCAATGCGAAAGCAATTGTCTGTTATTGTGACACAATGAGCATAGGAATTAAACACGAAGAATTAAATATCTTAAATGGTTGGCATTCAGGTTCATTGAAACAAAATGTACGTCCGGCCAGTGTTGAGCAGACAGATGAAAAAACATAATCGTGTTCTAACTGGTAATTAAACGGTGATCAGTAATCCACTTTCTAAGTTTATCTAAATTAATGTTTCATATTCCATTTAAGAGACTGCCAGATTCATAAGCACAACCAACATCATCTGCAAATGTAGTTAGTATACCTCTAAAACTTAGCCCAAAATAGTAAGGTAATATAAATCAGAAACAATGTAGGTCCTAATACGGAGTCCTGTGTTAAAACCAGGGTAATGTGCTTTGTGCTACTTCTAATATCACCTATTTTAACATTATGCGTCTTGTTTGTGAGGTATAAGCTGAATCAGTGCAGCATAAAATCAGCCTTTTCGAGTTTCTTCAGAAGTATTTCATGGTTCACCATATCAAAAGCCGGGATAATGTCAATGTATAAGCCCGCAGTAATGTTTTCTTATCACGGTTGGATATAACGTTGGCGTGAAATTGCAGAAGGGAACTTCGGTAGATTTACCTTCCCGAAATCCAAATTGTGATGAACCCGAAAAGTGATTGTTCTCTAAGAAGCGAATAATTCTATTCTTCACCACTTTTTCAAAAATTTTACTTATAGAAGTTAGAAGAAAAATCGGAGAAATATCTTTTTTAAGAAAAACGAATTCTGTTGAGTCGAAACAATAGAACTTGACACATTGCCACAAATATTAGCATTTGGAATTGGTGCCAAATAAATCTTTAATTCTTTTGCAATAATATTTTGATCAGAAATCGAGTTACCCTCAATGCAAAAACTAATATCATTCTTCACACATGAAGATTTATTAAGAAAGCCGTTTCCTCCTCAAATTACCTTTCACAAGACGAAATTGGTTACTATAAAATTTATCCCGAAAGGTACTAACATTTTTTTAAATAAACACATCTCTTCTTATATCTCTGTTTTATGTTGACATTCAATGGGTATTTTATTATTATTTCTTATTATTATTCATTCTATTTAATTCTAAGATTGTTGTTTTTACATGAATAACAGTTACAAAGTTAAACCATCCAAAATACGAGTACTCATTATTGAAAGATGTACTACACTTCCATGGACTAATTTAGAACCGCCATTATTTCCACGAACTTAGTGTCTTCGACAAAATATCAGGGATCTCCGTTCAGATCCATCATATGGAACATAATATTAATGCATAATTAAGTTAATAATTCAAATCCTATCATCTATTTTTCACTTTTGGATTATTTTCCACAGTTTTTTTTATACATTTTTGCATATTTTCGTTTCTTACGCAGTCAAATTCTAAATGTAAAAAACGTAACGCAAAAAGGCGAACAATACTGGAAAGGAGGAGATCATCTATGTGCTATCAAAGTATGTTTGAATGATGAATGTAAGAAGATGAAGATTTGCATGCAGATTTTATAGACGGATAAACAGGTTTTACGTTTTTCTTGAAATGAAGCTAAGCAATTTTTTTCTTTTAATATTTTTAATAATCGACCTGAAATATATTTCTCCATATGAAGAAGCAGTGTATTTTTTTTAGGTTGATGTGAGGATCAACAGAATGCACTCATTTTATCTTACAATGTTACTTCTTACTGTTTATTAAACGATAACGATCGATACTATAATTAAAAAATCAATCAATAACATGCGGATAAAGTAAATCATTTTGTAAAACAAGTTTCTTTGCACCGTATGCCGGCTACTCAAAAAATCCCTGGCCCTTTATATATATCTGTACATACATGTGCACATGTTATATGTACTTGAATATGTATATTTCTATATAACTGGTGCTCATTAACATCAATAATTCGGTGTCGGCAGCGGTTGTTTCTGCAACCGCTCTTCCTTTTTTTTTATTATGGTAGGTAGTTGTCTGTCGTAGTAATTAGAGGTTATGAAATGTTTAAAACCGGTTACAATGAGGACGAATTTTTTACGGATTTGTTTTATTTTTTATTGAAAAAAAAACTATATTGATACGTTATGATACGTTTTTGTATCTGTCTTGTGTCAATCTTCCAAACTATGAGCTAGGAGTGTAATATATGTATGTACTTATATGTTCTGTACTATATTTTATGTTTATATGAAAATACAGTGAAACCTTGATAACTCGAACCTTGGTTAATAGAATGTCTTGAAATCGAACATTGTTTGGCGTCACCTTCGATTAGTTGAATTCTGAAAGGGAAGCACATACATTACTAGGTCGGCATATTGGTTGATATGAACTCAACGTCTAAAAACAAACAGACACGGAGGAAGATCAGATTCACAAAACTCGACAATAACGATGACAGCGATAGTGAGTCATGAAGAAAGTCCGGAGGATAATTTCATCTTCATCATTTCACCTTCAAACGAGTTATTGCAAATTTGTTAATCACCCCGCGTTTCTATTTAAAGAAAAAATTATAATTGTTTGGACGTTAATTTTAATATTGCGGCTTGTGAGAGCATGTGAGCATACCACTCGTTCCACGTGCCCCTAAAATTATTCGCTGATGCCTCAACGAAGTTCACTTGCTCAAGAACGAAATGTGAATTCATTGCAACGAGTGTCATTCGGAGATTAGACATTTCGTTACGTTGATAACAGGTGCCTCTTGCCATGGAAAGATATATCTGACTTCATTGTCATTCTATTAAATATTGCAATGGGAAAATTTAACATTAAGCACAAAAAACGTTGCTACTGACCATCGAAGAGTAAATATTTCAATTGTCGTGGGACATAAGGTGTATTTTTAAAGACAAAAATATCCACCCCGCAAAGTTGTTGACAATGTCCTCCAAAACCAACAATCACACTTATAAAGTGTATAAGTAGAATGGAAGCGAACAGGCAATCCGCTCGTATAGAAATGGATAGCGAGAGCCAGCCAACGGCGACAGAAGGATCACGCCACCACTCAACGGTGCCCATGGATGGCACAACAAAGAGGAGGAGGAGGAAAAAACAGTTCAAAAAGGCTTTATACAGTGCAGCATCAACGTCATCCAACGAGACTGCAGCCGAGGCCGATGCAGAAAATGATGCATTCTCATATGTGTCAGACGGTAGGGTGGAGCGATTGACAATAAGCAGCATTTGCTTTGAATCGATGCCCTCCGATACAGAGAAAGAAGTGGAAGCTATAATCCGCTCCAAAGAGACGAAAGTCTCTAATCTGAGGGAGGATACCGACAAATCCCTTCAAGAGATCAGATAGTTAAGGAGAAGAACTCTTGAAAGGAGAAGGAAGGAAGAAGAACAAGTAGCTCTACAACTCGGGCAACAGCAATAACGGTTGCCCGAACCGAGTCAGCTGTAAAAGGAGCAGCAGCAACTACAACAGCAAGCAGCAACGATACAAAAGAAGCCTTCAACAACAACAGAAGCAGCAACAAAAACAAGCAGCCCAGCAACATCAGCAAGCAACATGCAACATGTGACGCAGCAACCGCAGCAAAAGAAGATCGAAAATGTGCCACCTATCAACTTATACAAACCGGACATTATTTACACTGATGTAAGGAGGACGGTCGTAGGTAGTGGTAGTTTTCTCATTAAAAAATAAAGGTTTGGAAAAGTACTTAATCTGTTGCAAGACAGTAGACAACCACAATCAAATTAAGAGGGTTCTAAAGCGTTCGACGACGGAGTTCTTCTCCTTTACGCCAAGAGGAGAAAAACTCCAGTCAAGACCTCCGCACCGCTCGAAGCGGAGGAGATCCTCCAACTGTTCAAAAAGCATATGTGTGACGTTCTCGAGTTCGTCGGGGTCAAGCCCTTCACCACTGCTAAGGCAAAAAGGAAATTACCGTTATGCATTGTACAACTGTTACCCAATAGCAAAATAGACAAGGTAAACGATATTGTTAGATTTCTTACTATTATTGCGTCTTGGAAAGCATTAGAAGGCTCGTCGGCATTCCTCAATGCGCTCGCTGCCAAGGGTTTGGTCACGTCGCGTCGAACTGCCGAATGCAGCCACGATGCGTTACATGTAGTCAAAACCACAAGGCGGAGGAATGCACACTGGGGAAAGAGGGAGGAGCTGACAAAAGTCAGCTCAAGTGTGTACCCTGCGGACACGCGAGAAAAGGAAAACACTGAATTAAAACAACAATTAATTTTTCTTAATCGATGTATTTTTGTCTGTTTCTCTTAGTACACTGACTGTGTTTCTTTTTATGCAACACACCTGACAATGTTACAATGAATATAAAAAATGCTGACTCTTTATTGCCGCTTCCAGTCGATAGCGATTTTCGCCGGAGCCGCTGATTTAAGCATTATTGCTGAACTTGAATCAGCTCGTTAGACATCCGGTGAACTGCTGACTGGATGTGGATGTGGTTGTTGGCACTGACGTAACTACTTCCCCTTTTGGATGAAATCTCTCCTGTGTTTTAATAATTACTTTTCCTAACTTTTTTGTATTTATATAAAGGTATATGGTTAATGCTATGATGAGGAATCATACAATAATTGTTTTGAATAAATTTAATACTAAATGATTTTTTCTCTCATACTTTAATTCATTTTTATATTTTCTATTTGATTAAGTACAATTTCGTCAAAAGTGAGTCAAACATTGCTTTTCTATTGCTAAATGATTCCAATTTGTAATTCACAATCATTATAATTTAATAAATAGTTTCCATATAATCGAACAATTCTCTCATCACAAGAACTATTTAAACTAATATTAATAATTCTTTAGTAATATAAAACCTTCTTCAATTTCTATAAGTTCCATTTTATGATCCTTAATTTTTATACAATTTTGACTATATATACATGAGTTCGATTTCTTTAAATTCTTTAAATCAGTGTTTCTATTGAAAGTGTGTACGGTTTTATTAATTTTTACAATTTTTTCTTCTTCCATAACTATTTTTTCATAATTTTCATTACTGAGACCAGTGATAAGGTATTTTTTTGTTACTATAATCTCCTTAGGTATTTTAATTGAAGATATGATTTTATTACTTTTATATTTGGCCGTACCAAGTTTAATGTATATCTCATCCTTAATTAATATGTTATTTCCCATTATTCCAAGCCTACTTGAAGCTATATTGTTTCGAATTTGTTCAACATTTCTTTGATTATTCTAATTTGTGATAATAATTCTAAATATCTTATTTTATTAATTAACTTTATGTTATCGGTTTTAACATTGTCGAACTGTTTTAACATATCTGTCCTATCATTTTCAATTATCTGTTTAAGCATTACAAAAGTATTATTAAAGTGGTTGTTAATAAAAACTTGATGGTTACTCTGTTCTATTAAGTTGTGGTTATTTGTGTCCATAATTCGTAAATGTTCCTCAATATTTTGTCTGTCGTCGTCATCCATGGTACCATATAACCATTTCATTCCAATTCCTGCTATATTAATAAGTCCTCTTGCATGTCTATGCGGTATTATTGTATGGTCCTTATAGGTAAGAGATTTTAGTTCGTTGATAAGAACTTCTCTTCCGTCTTTATTTTTATTTTCATTAAATTATCTTCTAATTTTATAAGTATTTGCTGAATTTCTACTGCGCTAATAATATGTAGCATTAATTCTCGATGTCAGCAGTATCAAAATTATCAATATCCAGTTGACCTGTGAATTTGGTCGGACGTTTAATATTTATGGGATGAATATTTTCTAAGTTTAACTTCCTATACCTCTTTAGAAACTCTGTATCTTCCTGTTGTGCATTCTGTAATATGTGAGGGTCTATTTTTGGTCGATATTGCGTTGATTCTAGAGAGTGCATCGGCAACTTCATTATCTTTGCCAGATAGGTATACAATATCTGTGGTATACTGTGAGATATAGTCCAAATGCCGTAGTCGACGTTGCGATGCCTTATCTGCTTTCTGTTGGAAGGCGTAAATTAGCGGCTTGTGGTCAGTTTGGATTACCAATTTTCGACCATCCAACAGATGTCGGAAGAATTTCAACGACAGATATATCGCAAAAAGTTCTCGGTCGTACGTGCAGTATCGCGTTTGACTACCACTAAATTTGCAGGAGAAGAATCCAATTGGCTGAAGTTCCTTGTCCTTGCTTTGGCGATGCTCTCTTTACACTGGTTGAAAGCGTCCTTTGCCTGAGGTGTCCAAGGTATTGGCCGTCGATCGTTCTTTTTGGAATTTTTCATGAACTCGTTCAGCGGGGCTTGGATGTGTGCGCACTTTGGGATGTATCTTCGGTAATAGTTCACTATCCCAAGCAAACGACGGAGTTCGCAGATGATGGTCGGTTTAGGATACTTCAGGATTGCTTAAATTCGGTCTTGCGATGGTGTGCAGCCTGAACCGTTTATCGTGTGTCCTAGAAATGTGACTTCTGGCTTGCCAAAAATGCATTTCCCGATATTGATTTTCAAGCCATGTTGTTTTAATCGCTGAAGCTCTTCGCGTACATGTTTTCGGTGGAGTTCTTCTGTTTCTGAGAAGGTAAACAGGTCATCGATGTAGCAGAAAACGAACTCTAACCCGAAAAGAACTCTGTCCATATGCCGCTGAAATGTCTGAGTAGCATTTTTGACACCGAACGGAAGTAAGTTCCACTCGAACAAACCGAAGGGTGTGGTCACTGCAGTCTTCTCGAGGTCTTCTGGAGCCATTGGTATCTGGTAGTATGCTTTGTCCAGATCAGGGGTTGTCAAGAAGTTCTTGCTGTTCAGCTGCGCAGTGAAATCCATCATATATGGGATCGGATAACGATTTGCCCGTGTCTGCGCGTTTAGACTGCGATAGTCGCCACATGGCCTCCAGTCTCCTGACTTTTTCTGAACCATATGGAGTGGGCTGGCCCAAGGGCTGCTCGACGGCCGACAAATACCCTTCTCCATTATGAACTTAAACTCAGCTTTTGCCTGCTTGAGTTTTTCACCAGTAAGTCTTTTGAGGTCGATGATTATACCACAGTGGGCCAGTAGATTAGCTCCGATAATGGCAGTTCTGACATCAGCGATGATGAAGTTGCACTTAAGTGCGCGTCGTAAACCAAGATTCAAGGTGAGAGTCTTCTCACCATATGTACGGATTGGTGTGTTATTGGCGGCGTAGAGGGTCTGATTTGTTGAAGGACTATTGTAATATAGCGGGCGAGGTAAAACAAAAACGGTGGAACCAGAATCGACTAAAAATCGTTTGGTTTTTGTCCTTGTCGAACACAAGCAGGCGGTACTCTTGTTGGCTGTTACATACCGCCTTAGATGGTAACAGTGATTCTAGTTTGAAGATGGAGAGTACGCGCATGGTTTCTGGCATTTTCTAGCGTTTTCGCTAAAACGTTGGTGGAACTTACAAATATTGACGTGACGTTGTGTTCTGCTTCTATTGGGAGAAATGGTTTCCTGGCTATTGCTATTTCGAGATTGAGATCGTTGTCTTTGGAGTGGAAAAGGACTGAACTATCGTTGTTAGTGATGATAGCTGATCGCTGATCAACATCGTTGGGGGAAATAGCTTCTGCAACGTAGGTAGAACAAACCGCTGGACCAGGCATGTTCTCCATGATTCTGTCTGCAATCTCGGCTAAGGGTGTGAGAGGAATCCCATGGTTGGCTGATAATATGCCCCGAACATGGCTGGGCATGCGGTTCATCCACAGGGTTGACAGCATATCATAGGGAACGTTCTCGCCAGCTAAACTGCGCATTTCTCGTAAGAGACTTGATAGTAGCCTGTCTCCCAGTTGTATACCACTGCCATTCCTGCTGTTTGAATGTGGCATACTTATCTTCTATGGGCGGCTTCTAGACTAAATCAGCCATCTCGTTGAGTATTTCAGGTTCCAGCGTTGCAATGACTGCGTTGAACTTGCTGAGATCTGACACAATCCGATGGTTGTGTAACTGCGCCTCCACCTGTGCGAACCAAAGAGCTGGGTTGATTCGCCAAAATGTTGGCAGGCGTAGATTTCTAAGGGCCATTAGTTCCTGGTCCTTGGAGACTTGTAGAAGGATGTTGGTTGAAGTTATTTACACTGTGTGCACCATCGTAATTGTCTGTGCCAAGATTGGGAGCACTTTCTGTAGACATTTCTGAACACGTTAACACCGCAAGTTAATAAAAAAATATGCACTTTGTCTTTTAATAATTTCGATCACGTCGGTGTCACCAATTGTGGTTGTTTAATAAAACACACTTATTTATCGTGTCGATAATTTGGAAAACAATTTATTAATTTTGGTAAAAGTACGTTTTAGATTAAAATGTAACGTTTGGTTTCGTCGCCATGAGATATCTAGGTTGTTGTCTTCGATGAGAGTGAATTTGTTGCGGTTGAATGTGTTCAGATGGTAAGGTAGTACGGCAGTGCTACCCCATATGTACATTTTGTCACACAATTTATGTGAAATACTTTAAGTTTTTTGTAAATGAAATATTTATTGTTCTTTATTTTATAAAAAAGATGCGTTTTATGCAGGAAAAAAGTATTGCGAAATTGTTTCCTATTTGAATTCCTTCCGTTGAAGTTGTCATACTCGTATTCATTTCTGAATCTGTCCAAGAAGAATTTGTGTTTGTGTAGTTTTCAGCTTTAAGGTCCAGATGTGTGAAACCCTTTTCTCTGTTAATAATAAAATTATGGAGTACACAGCAAGCAAGGATGACCTGGGAAACGCTTTCAGTGTTTTGTATTTGTCTAAAGAACCTCTTGAGAGTGGATTGTGTTTGAAATTGATCAAATGAGCTTGGAGTATTTAAAGTTCTGCTAGCATAACAGATTGGGTGTTCGTCTTGTCGTCAGCATCGGTAACTAACTTAAACTTTTTGTTAAAATCTGGGTACCTGAGAACGGGTGTTTCGGTTAAAAGTCTTTTTAGTTTCTCAAAGGCATCAATGTAATTCGTTTTTATTCGTTCTTATTGATTTTTGCATTCTTTTCTAGATACTAAGACATTCCATATGCAACTTTTGCATAATCTTTTATGAACTTACGGTAATATCCCCTTAAGCCTAAAAAAGATTGATTTGTTTAGAGGTTTCTGTTAGTTTAAAGTTCTGAATGCTATCAATCTTACTCTTATTAGGTTTGACTCCCTCAGTGGTCAAAATAGGACCTAAATATTCCGTTTCTCTCTCAAAAAATTAACATCTGTCTATTTGTATTTTGAGATTGTGTATCCTGAGTTTATTAAGAACTTTCTTTATGTTTTCAGCATGTTCATCAATGTTTGTACTGAATTTTAGGATATCGTCCATATATACTACACAGATTTTATTGATGTACTCTCTTAGGACTGAATTCATCAGACGTTGAAAGGTAGCCGGAGCATTTTTCAGCCCGAAATGGTGTAGAAAATGCTGTTGTCTTTCGATCATCTTGTCTGATTAGTACCTGATGAAAGCCTTTGGCTAAGTCAAGAGTTGTAAAATATTGTTATGTTTGGGATCAAGAATTTATCGTCAACCGTAACTTCGTTCAGTTTACGGTAATCAATAACAATTCTCCACTTCTTTATCCAAGAATTATCCGATTTTTTGGGTACTATCCAGAGGGGAGAGTTATACGGCGAATTGCTCTCTTTTATAATTTGTTGCTCTAGCATTTCCCTAATTTGCCTACTCATCTCTTGCTCATGAATTTGGGGGTACCTATACATTTTTAAATAAATGGGATTACTACATTTTGTTACGATTTCGTGTCTTATCTCATGAGCATGGGAAAGTTGTTGACCTTCTTGGAAAAACAAATCACTATTATCTTTTAAAATACATTTCAATTTTTCTTTTTCGTCAATATTCACGTCTGTACGTTGAAGAATTTTAAATACATCTACTTTCGAATATTCTAGTAAATGGACTTCGTTTTCCATATGAGGACATGAATTATAAAACTTTATTTTACTTCTATTGACTTCCAAAATTCCTTCATCGAAGTTGACTATTGCTTGGGGTGGTTAAAGCAAATTTAGTCCCATGAGTCCATCGAATTCTTTGTTCTTAAAAGTTGTTAGCTTCCAACTCATCCATTTCTTTTCATTAAATTCTAAAGGCAACTCTGTTATTATTTCTGAATCAACTATTGTTTGACCGTTAAGAGTATTAAAATTAATTATTTTATCTAGTTTTAATACAGTATCTATAAGGCATTTGAGTTTAGCGTTTCCTATTGTTAATTCTACTATCGGTAGAAATGTTCTGGAGGCGGTAACTGAAAATTTACCTCTTCCTGTTCTTGACTTTGTAAATGACCTACTTCCATCGGCTCTACTCTATTTCGATTACTAAACTGTATTGGATTCCTATAATTGTTGTTTCTATACTGTTTTGAATTTCTATTAAAATTCTTATTATTAATCAGAGTTTCTATTAAAGTTTTGGTTATAGTTTTGTCTAACCTGATCCTAGTTTCTTTCACGATTTTGAATTTGATTATAAGATGTACCGCTGTTATTTGTATTATAGTTGTAACCTCTTTTATTTTGAGTGTAGTGATTTATATTTCTATTAGATCTTCCAAAGTAAAGAAGGCTTCTCGGAGATTACTAATATTTCTACTTGAAATTATACTGGCTAAACTTTGATCTAGACCATTAATAAATGTTTTTAACACTATTGATTCATTCATTGGAGGTGAGAATTCTACTGACTTCTGCTTATCAAATTCGTACTTGGAATTAAGCTTATCTAATATATCTTTAAGTGTATTAAAATATTCACTCACATTATTATTATTCGTGCGACTAAAGGCTTGATGATAAAGCTGTGATACTTTTCTCTTACTCCAATGTTTCTGGTTAACTGTATTTTTATTTGCTCCCACGTTGGATTAGTCCCAAGAGTACGTATGGATTGTGCAGCATCTCCTTGAATTTTATTTATTACACTTCTTTGCAGTATACAATTGTAGAGGCGTTGATCTCCTTGCAATAGTGGTAAGAACAGTTCCACTTCCTTTCCGTTGAACTCCCTTATTCTAGCTGCTTCTTTTATCAGCTCTGCAGCAGGTATTTGGTATTGTGGTGCTGGATCTGGTTCTGGTGCTGGATTTGGTTAAGTTGGTACTGGTGGAGGATTCATCTCGATTTCTTTCGGTAGTTCTTGATAGGGTTTAAATGTCTCTTTTATTTTAACTGCTTTTGGCATTAAATTATGAATGCCATATACTTCACTCTTTTTATCCTAAAATTCTTCACAACAAACACTTTGCACAAGAGGAGAGCGAAAGATTGATTTTCACTTCGCAGTAGCGTAGTTCTTAAGAACAGTATTTTTTTCGCTTCACTTATGAAATCGATCTTCTGATCAGACAGTTTCACTTTGTGGTTTTCGTTCGGAATTCTAATCTTCTGATTAAGAATCCTACCGACTGCTCCAGAAAAGGAAAACACTGAATTAAAAAAAACGATTAATTTTTCTTAATCGATGTTTATTTGTCTGTTTCTCTTACACTGACTGTGTTTCTTTTTATGCAACACACCTGACAATGTTCCGCTAAGTTTCAAGAGCGGAAAGTATAAATAGTTGTGCAGAAGCAGCCCCGAGTGAAAAATCCACTCGGGGTAGCTATAACCGTCACTCCTCAATTGACTTTCAGCAGCAACTACCGAAGGTAGTACCGCAAGTCTCAGTGCCAAGTGCACACGAACCAGCGCCCGAATGGAAATCTTCCATTGAAGGGCGTATGGATCGGTTAGAGGAGCAGGTCGGCCAAATTCTGGTGCTCCTACCAACACAGCACGTCAAAACTCCTAATGGATGTGCACACAGAGAATATTTTTAATATTCTTCCAGTGAATGTAAATTCATTGCAGACGTCCCACGAAAAAACGAGCTATATAGATTGTTGGATGATCAAAGCCCAGAGCTGATGCTGATTAGCGAAACCAAGCTAACTCAGAGAGGCAAATTGGAGCACGGTAAATATAATGTTATTAGAAGAGACAAGCCCAATTCCAGTGGTGGAGGCGGTGTTGCGATCTTCATTAAAAAAAAGCATAAAATACAAAGTAGTGTATAGTAGTGAAGTACGAAGGTTTCAGGAGTTGGAAGCTTGCATAGTGTACATTTCGCTCCGCAGTGGAAGGAGTTTTTATGTGTCAGTCTACTAGTCCGGCAACCCTAGTTCTAGCACAACTATACCAGAGCTACATGCAGTCTTTGGATGTCTAACGCAGGACTCGGAAGACAACTATTTCATTTTGACCATATACATAAATGCCCGACATGGATAGTGGGAGAACATAGTTTTCAATCCCAGAGGGGACAAGCTCTATGGCTGGTTTTGCTTGCACAGAATAGACTGGATTTGAAAGCAACAGAGATGTCGTCGTTCCCTAAAAGCGGCTCATATCTGGATATACTGCTGTTTGCCGCAAGACTGCTGCTGACAGACACAACTTCACAAACACTGAGATACACATTCGTGTATCTTTTCAAACGTATCCCTACAATTTTTGTAGGGCACGCTTCTGCAGACAAATGACGAGAGAACTCTCTTAGAATAAGCTCCACATACCGTCCAATAGAAACTTGTCACACGAAGAGATTGACATGTATCTAATACAATTGGACGAAACAATTTAACGAACGATGGACAGTATGATACCCAGGTATATACGTACAAACAACTAAAACATGTACCGCAATGCGACAATCGACGCACTCCACCAACAAAGAAGTAGACTCCTGTCAAGATTAAAAACCTTGTACAGGCGGTTTATGGACAGACGAGACGAGGAAGTTAGGACTCTGAAATCGTTAATCTAAAACATTCAAATATTGATTACACAGAATGACAGACTTTCTGCCAACCTGAATTGGAACGAAACGATCCGGGCTGTAAGATCCAACCACCCGAGCATGTTCCCACGGATAAACAAACTCTTTCGAAGTAACAAGCAAATCGATCTTCCATGTCTTAAGCTCCCCAGAATGACGGACAATGAACAAATTCTGGCTACAGCAGGTATTGATCCAGATAACGTCGTACTCGCCGATGACTTTTTTGTGGTCGAAGACCCCTCGCAAAAATGGAGGTACTTTGTACTTTTCATTCTTTCTAGGAGTGTACAGGATGAACCAGAGTGTTCGCCCGAACCACGATCTGAAGAACCGCGTACTGGTTAGCACAACGGTTCTTCGTGAAGGTCTGCAACAATAGCGATCTGAGAACATCGGCTTTGTTGTGGTTCATCCCATACTACCCCAAGCCACTATACCACGAAAGCGTACGGCACAGCGGCTTCGTTCCCCAGAAGCATTCTTCCATGTGGCTAAGCACGGTCTGATACAAGACGAAAATATGGTACCGCTCATCTACCACATCGCTAGATCAACGGTAGATGGGCGACTCAACCACTACCGTTCCGTCGAGGTATCAAGGAGAGATGTTCGGGATGTTGCAATGCAACACCGAAGATTCTGGTGGCTGGGGAGAGAGAACACTTTAGACCCGAGACAGAAAGGGCAGCACGTATCCCTGAAATGAGGGGGGGTCTTGTAGCAAATTAGACGGAAATCTATTAGCGGATATTTATGGGCGACCTATCTTAAACTATGGTAGTTTTTGAGGTAGCTTGTAAGAAGTCAATAAAAAAAAATTGTATTTGCATGCGTACACCTTCGTGTACCTTTGTGTATACATTGTGTATATTAAGTACCTAAATATACACATGTATATATCATCATATACCCATGTGTATGTATGTTGTTTAGCTTAAGTTAGCTTAAGTTATTTTTTTATATTTAGTGTGTTAGTTAGTATATAGGTTTTACATAAACAAATTTCAGTTATTAAGTTTTTTTTTAACAAATTTTTCTTAATAATTAAAAATACAGTTTAGATAATTAGTCTTAAAGCATATGCATTTTAAGTTTAAGTCGAAAGACATTGGATAAGGTAAAGCTTAGCTTAGAGTGCGCACAGAGGGCCAGTAAGAAATAGTAACATGTTTCCATATTCAGTAGTCATTTTAACGTTAGCATCATTGCTATAGTTGATTAAGCTTAGAATAAACTCTGCACCAGTCATATAGAATTCCAGTTTGTTGTATAGTTTGATCAAAGATCAAAGTTTTTTTCTACATTTCATTTGACATTTCTCAATTTCAGACAAACTCAATTTGAACCGTGGAAAGATGCGTTAAAGTTATTCAGGCTTAATATTATGCCAAACAGCTAACGAAACAATGGCTCTTTTGCGCGACAAATTCAATGGCCGTGTTATCTCACGTGGTGCGATGTCAATTGGCCGCCAAGATTATGTGATTTGACACCGTTGGATTTTTTTCTTTGGGGTTATTTGAAAGAAAAGGTGTACGTCGATAAACCAGCAACAATTCAAGAGCTAAAGGATGAGATGATTCGGCACATTAACGGTATATAATCTCAATTATGCTTCAGCGTCATCGAAAATTTGGACCATCGGATGGAGGTGTGCCGCCGAGGTCGCGGCGGCCATTTGGCCGATATTTTGTTTCATACATAATTGAACCATACCAATATTATCATAATAAAAAGAAATGACAATAATTTCCTAAATAATTTGTGTTTTATTCTTCACAACAAACACTTTGCACAAGAGGAGAGCGAAAGATTGATTTTCACTTCGCAGTAGCGTAGTTCTTAAGAACAGTATTATTTTCGCTTCACTTATGAAATCGATCTTTTGATCAGACAGTTTCACTTTGTGGTTTTCGTTCGGAATTCTAATCTTTGGATTAAGAATCCTACCGACTGCTCCAGAAAAGGAAAACACTGAATTAAAAAAAACGATTAATTTTTCTTAATCGATGTTTATTTGTCTGTTTCTCTTACACTGACTGTGTTTCTTTTTATGCAACACACCTGACAATGTTCCTCTAAGTTTCAAGAGCGGAAAGTATAAATAGTTGTGTAGAAGCAGCCCCGAGTGAAAAATCCACTCGGGGTAGCTATAACCGTCACTCCTCAATTGACTTTCAGCAGCAACTACCGAAGGTAGTACCGCAAGTCTCAGTGCCAAGTGCACACGAACCAGCGCCCGAATGGAAATCTTCCATTGAAGGGCGTATGGATCGGTTAGAGGAGCAGGTCGGCCAATTCTGGTGCTCCTACCAACACAGCACGTCAAAACTCCTAATGGATGTGCACAAAGAGAATATTTTTAATATTCTTCCAGTGAATGTAAATTCATTGCAGACGTCCCACGAAAAAACGAGCTATATAGATTGTTGGATGATCAAAGCCCAGAGCTGATGCTGATTAGCGAAACCAAGCTAACTCAGAGAGGCAAATTGGAGCACGGTAAATATAATGTTATTAGAAGAGACCAGCCCAATTCCAGTGGTGGAGGCGGTGTTGCGATCTTCATTAAAAAAAAGCATAAAATACAAAGTAGTGTATTGTAGTGAAGTACGAAGGTTTCAGGAGTTGGAAGCTTGCATAGTGTGCATTTCGCTCCGCAGTGGAAGGAGTTTTTATGTGTCAGTCTACTAGTCCGGCAACCCTAGTTCTAGCACAACTATACCAGAGCTACATGCAGTCTTTGGATGTCTAACGCAGGACTCGGAAGATAACTATTTCATTTTGACCATATACATAAATGCCCGACATGGATAGTGGGAGAACATAGTTTTCAATCCCAGAGGGGACAAGCTCTATGGCTGGTTTTTCTTGCACAGAATAGACTGGATTTGAAAGCAACAGAGATGTCGTCGTTCCCTAAAAACGGCTCATATCTGGATATACTGCTGTTTGCCGCAAGACTGCTGCTGACAGACACAACTTCACAAACACTGAGATACACATTCGTGTATCTTTTCAAACGTATCCCTACAATTTTTGTAGGGCACGCTTCTGCAGACAAATGACGAGAGAACTCTCTTAGAATAAGCTCCACATACCGTCCAATAGAAACTTGTCACACGAAGAGATTGACATGTATCTAATACAATTGGACGAAACAATTTAACGAACGATGGACAGTATGATACCCAGGTATATACGTACAAACAACTAAAACATGTACCGCAATGCGACAATCGACGCACTCCACCAACAAAGAAGTAGACTCCTGTCAAGATTAAAAACCTTGTACAGGCGGTTTATGGACAGACGAGACGAGGAAGTTAGGACTCTGAAATCGTTAATCTAAAACATTCAAATATTGATTACACAGAATGACAGACTTTCTGCCAACCTGAATTGGAACGAAACGATCCGGGCTGTAAGATCCAACCACCCGAGCATGTTCCCACGGATAAACAAACTCTTTCGAAGTAACAAGCAAATCGATCTTCCATGTCTTAAGCTCCCCAGAATGACGGACAATGAACAAATTCTGGCTACAGCAGGTATTGATCCAGATAACGTCGTACTCGCCGATGACTTTTTTGTGGTCGAAGACCCCTCGCAAAAATGGAGGTACTTTGTACTTTTCATTCTTTCTAGGAGTGTACAGGATGAACCAGAGTGTTCGCCCGAACCACGATCTGAAGAACCGCGTACTGGTTAGCACAACGGTTCTTCGTGAAGGTCTGCAACAATAGCGATCTGAGAACATCGGCTTTGTTGTGGTTCATCCCATACTACCCCAAGCCACTATACCACGAAAGCGTACGGCACAGCGGGGCTAAGCACGGTCTGATACAAGACGAAAATATGGTACCGCTCATCTACCACATCGCTAGATCAACGGTAGATGGGCGACTCAACCACTACCGTTCCGTCGAGGTATCAAGGAGAGATGTTCGGGATGTTGCAATGCAACACCGAAGATTCTGGTGGCTGGGGAGAGAGAACACTT
Organism: Eristalis tenax; assembly: GCA_905231855.2. Classification (NCBI taxonomy): domain Eukaryota; kingdom Metazoa; phylum Arthropoda; class Insecta; order Diptera; family Syrphidae; genus Eristalis; species Eristalis tenax. The sequence continues at coordinate 16,849,874 of HG993125.1, read as the reverse complement.
TAGACCCGAGACAGAAAGGGCAGCACGTATCCCTGAAATGAGGGGGGGATCGGTTAGAGGAGCAGGTCGGCCAATTCTGGTGCTCCTACCAACACAGCACGTCAAAACTCCTAATGGATGTGCACAAAGAGAATATTTTTAATATTCTTCCAGTGAATGTAAATTCATTGCAGACGTCCCACGAAAAAACGAGCTATATAGATTGTTGGATGATCAAAGCCCAGAGCTGATGCTGATTAGCGAAACCAAGCTAACTCAGAGAGGCAAATTGGAGCACGGTAAATATAATATACAGACACAACTTCACAAACACTGAGATACACATTCGTGTATCTTTTCAAACGTATCCCTACAATTTTTGTAGGGCACGCTTCTGCAGACAAATGACGAGAGAACTCTCTTAGAATAAGCTCCACATACCGTCCAATAGAAACTTGTCACACGAAGAGATTGACATGTATCTAATACAATTGGACGAAACAATTTAACGAACGATGGACAGTATGATACCCAGGTATATACGTACAAACAACTAAAACATGTACCGCAATGCGACAATCGACGCACTCCACCAACAAAGAAGTAGACTCCTGTCAAGATTAAAAACCTTGTACAGGCGGTTTATGGACAGACGAGACGAGGAAGTTAGGACTCGGACGGTATATAATCTCAATTATGCTTCAGCGTCATCGAAAATTTGGACCATCGGATGGAGGTGTGCCGCCGAGGTCGCGGTGGCCATTTGGCCGATATTTTGTTTCATACATAATTGAACCATACCAATATTATCATAATAAAAAGAAATGACAATAATTTCCTAAATAATTTGTGTTTTATTCTTCACAACAAACACTTTGCACAAGAGGAGAGCGAAAGATTGATTTTCACTTCGCAGTAGCGTAGTTCTTAAGAACAGTATTATTTTCGCTTCACTTATGAAATCGATCTTTTGATCAGACAGTTTCACTTTGTGGTTTTTGTTCGGAATTCTAATCTTTGGATTAAGAATCCTACCGACTGCTCCAGAAAAGGAAAACACTGAATTAAAAAAAACGATTAATTTTTCTTAATCGATGTTTATTTGTCTGTTTCTCTTACACTGACTGTGTTTCTTTTTATGCAACACACTTGACAATGTTCCGCTAAGTTTCAAGAGCGGAAAGTATAAATAGTTGTGCAGAAGCAGCCCCGAGTGAAAAATCCACTCGGGGTAGCTATAACCGTCACTCCTCAATTGACTTTCAGCAGCAACTACCGAAGGTAGTACCGCAAGTCTCAGTGCCAAGTGCACACGAACCAGCGCCCGAATGGAAATCTTCCATTGAAGGGCGTATGGATCGGTTAGAGGAGCAGGTCGGCCAAATTCTGGTGCTCCTACCAACACAGCACGTCAAAAATCCTAATGGATGTGCAGACAGAGAATATTTTTAATATTCTTCCAGTGAATGTAAATTCATTGCAGACGTCAAACGAAAAAACGAGCTATATAGATTGTTGGATGATCAAAGCCCAGAGCTGATGCTGATTAGCGAAACCAAGCTAACTCAGAGAGGCAAATTGGAGCACGGTAAATATAATGTTATTAGAAGAGAGCAGCCCAATCCCAGTGGTGGAGGCTGTGTTGCGATCTTCATTAAAAATAACATAAAACACAATGTAGTGTACAGTAGTGAAATACGAAGGTTTCATTTCGCTCCGCAGTGGAAGGAGGTTGTATGCGGTATCGGTCTACTCCTCCGGCAACCCTAGTTCCAGAACAACTATATCAGGGCTCGATTCACTCTTTCGATGTGTAAGGCTGGACTCGCAAGATAATTATTTCATTTTGGCCTTGGATTTAAGTGCCTCACATGGACATTGGGGAAACATGATTTCGAATTACAGAGGGGACCAGCTTAATAACTTGTTTTGCTTGCACAGTGTCGAGTATAGACTCTATTTGAAAGCAACAAAAATCTCGTCGTTTCCGAGAAGCGGCTCTTATCTGGATCTACTGCTGTTTGACGCAAGACTGCAGCTGACAGACACAACTTCACAAACGGTAAACTGTTTGAACACATTCGTGTATCTCAGTGACCATTGCGGACTCAGTGCCGAAATCAAGATTCCTAACGACATTGCGGAATCAGAAGAGTTTGTTCAAATGTATCCCTACAATTACAGTTGGGCACGATGGACACGCTTCTCCAGACAAATGAAGAGAGCACTCTCTTCGAATGAGCTCCACATACCGTCCAATAGAAACTTATCAAACGAAGAGATTGACATGTATCTAATTCAATTGGACGAGACAATTAAACGAACGATGGACAGTACGATACCACGGTATATACGTACAGACAACCAAAACATGTACCGTAATGCGACATTCGATGTACTCCACCAACAAAAAAGCAGGCTCCTGTCAAGATTAGAAGCCTTGTACAGGCGGTTTACGGACAGACGAGACGAGGATGTTAAGACACTGAAATAGCTCATTAAGAACATACAAACATTAATTGCTCAGAATTACAGATTTTCGTTCTTTCAGGAAGTGTACAAGGTGAACGAAAGTGTTCGCCCGAACCACGACCTAGAGAACCGCATACTGGTTAACAACACGCTTCTTCGTGAAGACCTGCAACAACTTGCAGAACACCAGCAACAACCACAACAAACGAAAAAAGAAAAAGTGCCATCGATTAACCTCTACAAGGCGGACATCATTTACACTGAACACGTATGTAGGACGGCCGTTGGTAGTGGTAACTTTTTAATTGAACGAAATCAATTCTTAGATAAACATTCGATCTGCTGCAAGACACTAGAAAATTACAATAAAGTTAAGAGGGTGCTAAAGCGTGCAAAGATGGAGTTCTTCTCCTTCACGACAAATGGAGAGAAACTCTAGTCGATATTGTTAATCTCCGCAACGATCGAAGCGGAGAAGATCCTCCAACTGCTCAAAGAGCATTCAATGATGATAACATGGCAGATAATGTCATCGCCGACGAAGGGGTACAGATTTGAAGGCGGTTTTCGAATCAATAAAGAAGAAGAAGTCAGTGGGAGTCGACGGGATCTCGAACATTACCGGTGGACGGTTCGTAGTCAAGAATGGCAACGTAACCTCCACAGGTATTTTTGATGTAAATAATGATCTCCAACAGGGTGCCGTTAATTCGCCGATCCTGTTCAACATTTACTTGAGCGATCTGATAAATTCTCTTTCTCACGTTATTGCGTACGCCGACGACTTGATCGTGTACAGATCAGGCAAAAAGATCGAGGACATCACTACTCTCGTGCAGGGTGACTTTGACACATTCATGAGAGATTGCGATGACTGGAAGTTGAAAATCAACTTTCAGAAATCGGAAACCATACTGTGCAGGACGCTGTTGTATAAGGCCTCGGCGGATACGAAAAAGAATTGGCGAGTTCTCAATTGTTGGACGACACGGGCAACCACTGGCGAAAAGGACTGTAGTCAGATACCTGGGGATCTGGCCAGATCAGTATCTATATTTTAACAAACATGTAGATGTGCTTTTGCTCTTACAAAGATATTGTTTTTCAACAGCCAACTCGATGCGAGAGTGAAGGTTATCTGCTACATGGCCCTCATCCGGCCAATGCTCAGTTCGATAAAGGCTTGCCTTCGAATCGAACTCCAGAGTCCCATTACAAAAAATTCTATTCCAACGACGTCATACTGCCAGAGCAATGAACTCGGTCAATAACCTGATCTCGGGGGCTTACTACCCCAGTACACAATACCACGAAAGGGTACGCCACAATGGCTTCGTCCCCCCAGAAGCCTTTCTCCATTTAGACAAGAACGGACTGTTACAAGATATAAATGCGATACCGCTCATCTACCACAACGCCAGATCAACTGTGGATGCGCAACTCAACTATGACCGTTCCGTCGCACAACGAGCTGAGAAGGGTCTCCTCCGGTTCAGTACGGCGGTATCAAGGAGAGATGTTCGGGATGTTGCAACACTGAAAATTCTGGTGGCTGGGGAGAGGGGGAACTCCCTCGTCGAACCCTTTATACCCGGTATAGAAAGGGTAGTACGTATCCCCGAAAGGGGGAGCAGTCGGCTACTGTATGGCAGCAATTGAGAGGCAAGTCTATGAGCGGGAAGCCATGGCCGACCTACATGGCCTAGGGTAGTTTGTAAGTCGTAAATAAAAACTAATAAAAAAAAAAAAAAAAAAAATGACGAGTATTCACGTATACACTGTATATATTTAGTACATATATATACACCTGTATATATATCATCATATATACATGTGTATATGGATGTAGTTTAGCTTAAGTTAGTTTAAGTTATTTTAGGTAGTTATTTTTAAGGTAGTGTGTAAGTTATTAGTAAGTTAGTATATATATAAGTTTTACATAAGAAAGTTCAGTTATTAAGTTTTTTGTAACAATTTTTCTTAATATTTATTTGTACAGTTAAGATAATTAGTCTTTAAGCATATGACTTTTTAGTTTAAGTCGAAAGACATAGGATAAGATTAAGTTTATCTTAGAGTGCCCGCGGAGGGCCAGTAAGTTAGAAAAAGTAACATTGTTCGTAAAAATTAAGCGTGTTATGCATTTTTGGAAATAAAAATGAATTTAAAAAAATAAAAAAGGGGGGTATCTATATAATTTCGCTTTCACTAGTTGATCGTGTGTTGTGACGATCTCATATTGAATTTCCGGTGCTCGTTAATTTTCCACCTTCTCTAAAGAACTGATTGCTAAGTCTTTTTAAAATATTTTCTACTTCTTCGTGTTCCTCTGTGAAATGATCATTTCTTATGGCAATTATGGATTGTTCATCTAATTCCTTAGCGTTTATAATTTTTCAGTTGCTGTTAAATGCTTTTATCTGTTTTATTCTAAGTAATCCAAATATTATTGTCTTGATTATTATTTGGTTTTTAAAAATAATAATAGTGGATTAGCTATTCGCAATTGTTTTTATTTTTATTGGAGTAACATCGGTTATGTTTATTTGTTCGATCTATATTCTTCATTTATTTATATATTCATTTATTTATTCCCTTTTCATAGTTTATGGTGTATTCAAACTATGAAAGCTTTAGTCTCCATCTAATTAACTTCGAATTAGGTTCCTTTATTTAAAAAGGCCAGGCAAGAGGCTTGTGGTCTGTTTCTAAAATTAATTTTTGCCCAAACAGGTACGGTCTAAAGTATTTAGCAGCCCAAACGATGGCTAACAATTAACTTTCTATCGTGCTGTAATTTTTTTCATGTTCATTGAGTGTGCGTGAAGCATAACATATTGGATGGTTTTCCTGGCTAAGAATCGCGTCTGGAGCAGGATTAGATGCGTCTGTTGTTAAGGTAAATTCCTTATTAAAATCGGGATATCGGAGTATCGGGTCGTTATTTAGTGGCCTTTTTAAAGTCTCAAAACTATTTTGATAGCATGATAGCTGCATTTGTTATATCGATTTTGTCGTTTTTCTTAAGGGTATTTGTCATAGATTTAGAAATGAGTGAATAGTCCTTTATGAACTTCGGTTAGCCCTAGGAACTGCTTGATCTGTGTTGTTATTGTAGGTTTTGGGAAATTTAAAAAGCATTCTATCTTTTTTGGGTTTGTTTTGATTCCATGGGGTGTGACGATATGTCGAAGGAACTCTGGTTCTTTCTTACGGAATTCGGATCTGTCAAATTGTACCTTTAAATTGAGTTCCTTAGGTCTTTGGAATGTTTTGGTTATATACACCAAACTTATCTTTCCAATATAATCCTCAGAAACTCATAGAGTCCATTGTCTACTCTAAATGCTGTTTTGTGCACATCTTCTGGTGCTGCATCGATTTGATAAAATCCTTCTGCCAAATCAAGTGTTGTGAAATATTGGCATCTTCCTAGTATGTCCAGTATTTCACCAATGATTGCGATAGGGTATCTTGCGATATCTCGTTCCCACAGCGAAAGTCATATTTCCCAAAGTGAATTTTCTGATAAGCGTCTGTTCTCACACTCGTGGAGGAAAGAAACAATTTTGTAAAACCCGTTGAGGTAAATAAAATGAGTTGAATGTAATCCGTCGTCACAGCACGACCTAAGAAATTTCTATTAAATCTATTTCACATAAATTTGGCGACCGTGACAGAACACTTTTGCTAAAGTTTAGCAACACCTGCGGTAACAGTGCCAGTGCGTGAAAAGTGTAGTGCAGTGAGAGTTTAGAAAAAATAGCAGAAAATACAAAATGTTCAAAGCGTCAGAGGTAACCAAAATAGAAGAGCATGCGAAGCAGCAAGAAATAATTGGCGAGGAATTATGACGAATCATGCGGAACTAAGGGTAAGACGCGGATGACAGGAAAACTCCATCATACTTAGCTGAGTGTCTGGAAAAATTAGAAAGGCTGTGGAAGGAATTCGATGATACTGACAGTAAGATTCAGGTTTTTCCTTGTGAATTGGAGCACCCTTACTTCAAGAAGGATTACTACGAGGCAGTACACAAGGTTGTAGAGCATATGCGAAGTGACATCGAGCGTCGACTCACAGTAGAATCGAAGCAACAATTAGAATCCGAGCAAATTCATGAAATAGGGCAGGCAAGTGGTGGAATGGCAATCGGTGGAGCCAAGCAGCAGGGTGCTGTTCCCAAGCAGAAAGCAGCAATACTGACCTCTGACCCATTTTCATCACAACAAGCCACAAGGAGCTCCATCAATCACAAGGATAGATTTCATTTGCTAATGAAAATCCTTAAAATATCATTGGACAAGTGTGTAACGGAAACGACAGGGATGAAATCTGTCACATGAAATCAAAAACAATTCAGCAGAATTGGGATGAGATAACGCTTCTCTACAGAAAGGTTGAAGAGTTCAGTTTAGGAACTCGAGTGCTACTACAACATGCAAGAGCGAGATATTGCTTGGAATACTCTGGTGAAGTGTATTGAATCGATTACTCTTGCAACCATCAACAACTGGAACCACAACTAGCCTCAGACATTAGGAATGATTTGGGATCCCTCATCAGACGGATTTAGATTCAGCACCGATTCGAAGAAATTCAACATCGCAGCCTCAAGAATATGTAAGCGGACTGTACTTGCTGATCTTTCCAGACTATTTGATCCTCTGGGACTGCTTGGACCCCTTATAGTGATCGGTAAATTATTTCTGCAAGAGCTCTAGAAATCTAGCCTATCTTGGGATGAACAGATCCCTAACGACCTAGCGCAAAAATGGACAAATTATTTGGAGCAGTTTGAATCTTTAAGCGAGCTTACCATCCCACGCAATGTATTAATTCCATCAGCGAAGGTAATTGAGATACATGCATTTTCAGATAGTAGCCTAAGTGCATTTGGCTCGCGTGTATACTTCAGATCTATAGACGAGGACGGCAATATCTACGCTCAATTGTTGTGTTCGAAATCCAGAGTTGGACCCTTAAAAAGCACAAACATTGCTCGATTGGAACTTCAGGGTGCAGTTCTCATGGTGGAACTAGTTGAAAGGATCATGCAACTATTTCCAAAACAGATTAATAAAGCTTGTTACTATAGAGACTCAACAACAGTGTTAGCTTGGATAAGAGCCCCTTCCTACACATGGGAAACCTATGTCGCGACCAGGGTAGCAAAATTTCAGTCTGTGACGGAAGCTCGTCTGTAATCGTATACAGGGGCTCAAGCTTTGCAGCACTTCGCAGATCTCGATTTGGTTTACCGGGCCTGAATTTCTCTCGCTACCTGAGGAGTCATGGGTAAACCCAGAGTGTAACATGCCTGAGGATGTTCCAGAGCGACGCAAGGTAAAATCTGTGCTAACAGTTTCTCAGTCTTACGATGATAAAAATTCATTTTTTACGCTGCAAAAAATCTTCGCATGGTGCTTCCGATTTTATAACAATTGTCGAAAATCGGAATCATTGAGGAGCACAGGAAAATTGACAGTAGAAGAACTGCTGGAGAGCCGTCGTCTGATTTTCTTGTTTACTCAAAGAACAACATTCCCAGAAGAGTATCATGAATTACAAAGAAGCGGGAATATGAATAAGAACTCGAAGCTCGCGAACCTGGCCCCATTCTTTGATGAGAAAACCGGGTTAATTCGAGTCGGACGACGATTAAAGAATGCGTCCATTCTACCAGATGCTAAGCATCAGGTTTTGATGCTGAAGAACAACATCGTGACGACTCTGTTGCTTGATAATCCACATCGAACACATATGCATGCATAGCACAGGGCGTTAATTGCAATATCAAGGCAACAGTATTGGATTCTGAGCGTAAGCAGAATGGCTCGTCAAATAATTGGTAGATGCATATTTTGCTTCCGATTGAAACCAACTACCATAGAACAACTAATGGAAAATCTACCGAAGGAAAATGTGAATCCGGCCCGTCCTTTTTACCATTCTGGGGTAGACTTCTGTGGACCAATAAAAACACACTATAAAGTCAGAGGTAAGACTCGCACTAAATCCTATTTAGCAGTATTTGTGTGTTTTTCCACTAAAACAGCACGTATAGAAGTGGTAGTAGATTTGTCATCGGAAGCATTTATCAATGCGTTGAAACGTTTTATAGGGAGAAGAGGTCAATGTAATACCATCTTCTGCAATAACGCAACCAACTTTGTCGGTGCAAAATCTGAACTTGCAGAGCTGAAAAGGGCATTCCACTCTGAAAAAATACGATCTGCAGTTGAATCGATGTGTCTTCAAGATGGAATAAACTGGAAATATATACCGCCCAGATCCCCACACTTTCTAGGCTTTTGGGAAGCGGCAGTGAAATCTGCAAAAGGAATATTAATTCGCCATCTGCGTGAAGCCTCGATAACCTATGAGCAACGGCTTACAGTGGTCATCCAAGTAGAAGCCATCTTAACCTCACGTCCTTCGACTCCAATATCAGCTGATCCCAATGACCTCGAAGCTTTAACTCCTGGTCACTTCTTAACTGTTGCACCTTTAATAGTTTTACGACGTTACGGATAACAAATTAAGTTGTCTCAACAAATTTCGTCAAATGCAGCACATTCAGCAACACTTTTGGAAACGATGTTCCTTAGAATATTTGCATCTCTTGCAACAGAGGATGAAATGGAAGACCGAATCAAACAACTTAAGTCCTGGGACACTAGTTGTAATAAAGGAAGATAATATCCCATCTATGAGATGGAAACTGGGACGCGTTGTAGAAGTGTTTCAGGGAAGCTATTCTTTAGTACGAGTGGCAAAGGTTAGAACGCAAACTGGAACATATCAACGAGCAGTACATAAATTGTGCCCTTTGCCAGTGGAAAAAACGTTGGATGATTCTGTGACTAGTGAAGAAAAGCGTTTTAAAAAAATCCTAAGTGAACATACTCGGCCAAGCAGTACCCGAAATAGAAAATTTACTAAAGCTCCTCTACTAGCTGCGGTATTGTTAGCATTCCCCATCATACCCACATCAACGGCAGAGATAAATGAAGACATTGTGGTAAACAAACTAGACGACGTAGGATTGTATTTCGAGGATATTGGAAGAATTCACACAATCAATAACTTCTGGAAGATAAATATCTACTACAACTTAACAGCCTATTGGCGTGAGTTAGAAGAAATAAAGTCATATCTCAAGCTACCAGTATCGAAGCAACCAGTCACAGGATTCTCGTCATTGAACACAACAAGAAGCTCTTGCATGACCCCCAATCATCGAAACACGATAGAAACAGGTTAGCAAGATCTCCGTTCGACTTCATTGGTACAGTGGCTCACAGTTTATTTGGGATTTTAGACCAAGATGATGCAAAGCACATAGAAAATGAAATAATATTTGCCAAGAAAAACGAACAACACCTGGCGGAGTTGATACACAAGCAAAGTTCTATTGCGGATTCCACCACAAATATTCTGAAACGAAATACAATGGAAATAAATCGACAATTTCAGGTTCTCAGAGAACATCTCTCTCAAACAGTAAACGTCATTCGCAAGACCCAAGGGATAAATGAGGTAATTTAAACTTGTCCTCACTAACGTCTTATTTGACTTTAATGATCACAAATTTCGAACGCGTTCAAGATGGCTTGTTGGACATTCTGCTAGATATAAGCCATGCTAAAATAAATCCGCGATTAATAACGCCGGATCAGCTTGCCCTCCAGATACAGTTGATACGGAACAACCTGCCACTAACATTGAACCTACCAAAAGGATTCGTTACCGACATCTGCAAAATAGCGACAATCCAGGGCCATAGTCTGAATGAATCAATTGTAGTTGAGATGCAGTTGCCACTCACCAATACGCAAGAATTTCAAGTTTTTAATTTAATAAAGATTCCCATACGCTACCAAAATTCGAGTTACATGGTCGACAGCAATTCTTCCTATCTGGCAGTCACGTTAGCGAGAGATAAATTCTTTTCATTAACAGAGATGGAATTAGCGTCGTGCACATCTCTTCAAATTTGGAACTATTTCTGTGCTCAGATGCATCCAACATCCATACATCGCGAGCAACGATCAAAACGCACTGTCGGAATGCATCCTGAAGCCAGTGCCAGCTCGAGATCATTGAACAAATCTCAAGGCATCCAATGCCTGGATATTTTCAATAGTTTCGAGCATAACTGGTCACCTCATTTGTCAAGGCAATTCCCGTTTAATACAGCTGATTGGGAACGTCTTAGTTGAGTTCAAAATGGCATGTGTATTAAAACTGCCCATCGTCATCATTCACGGGCGGATTGAATACAGCAGTCGTATAAAAGGCTCCTTTATACCAACTGTAAACATCTCCAACTGGATAATGCATCAAAATATGACTAAAGACATTGCGGAGGCACCCGAGATAAATGACATTGACTTTTCAGGTTTTAGGAAACTTACGGACAAGATAGACGATATCATTGATCAAAGCAAGAATCTTCCGGAAACCGATGGTATGAACATGCACGATTATCACCACTATGGGTTGACCTACTTTCTGTTGGCTGGCATGATTGGGATGATCGTTGCGTATCGTTACCACCACAGGAGACCAAAGTCGATGCCTAGACGTAATTTTGAAGTTAATGTTCAAGATTTAGGTTTAGAGGGTTAGGAACCCTCAAGAGGGGGGGGGTATGTTTAAGTTTGTCGTACAATCATGTAATAATATCACACTCTGTCCACGAGCGTGGGACCAGACACAAAAGTGGAAATTCACGCATATCTCGTTCCCACAGCGAAATATCGCGAGTCATGTGATGGTGAATGATCTGATAAGCGTCTGTTCTCACACTCGTGGAGGAAAGAAACAATTTTATAAAACCCGTTGAGGTAAATAAAATGAGTTGAATGTAATCCATCGTCACAGCACGACCTAAGAAATTTGTATTTAATTTATTTAACAGTTATAATTATTAACTTCGTAGATACCTTCTTTGATTAAGGTATTATTTTTAACATGTATGAGGCCCTCTTTTTGTTTAACTGTTCAATTTATTTTCTTTTCTATTTTGCCCCCAAACAAAATTGGGATTTATTTATCTTTTATTCCTATGATGTCATTTTGTAATCGATTTTTGCGCTTATATTCTTTAAGATATATCCCTATTAGACCATCATAAGTATTATGGAATTTACACACTAGGAAATCTATTTTACATTATGGGTCCCCTATCTCTGAAAACATTGGTATTCTAACCTTTTCAGTTAACGTAACTTCGCTTTGGTGAGTCCTAATTTTTACAGTATCAATTGGGATTTTCCATTTTGGGTGGCAGCTGCCGGGATTGATAATAAAATGGGTTGCTCCTGTATTTATTATACGTTTAAAGGGGTAAAGTTTGGTTTTTACTACTGTATGTGGAAGGTTTCCGTTGAGGCTGTTGATAGAATGGATTTGTTCTGGTTTCCCAATTATCGCTTCGATAGTTGTTCCAGTTTCCATTATGTACACCACCCCTATTGTACCTATCGTGTTGGTTACTTCTCCGTTTCTGGTTTCGCGTTTGGATGTTATTATGGTATTGTAGATTTTGTTGTTTATTAAGGAATTGTGTTTGTTGTCTCTTTAGTCGTTCATTCCGTTGTGATTGAGCTTGTATACTACTGTTATTTTTATTTCTAAAGAAAGTCTGACCGATAATGTATATAAAAATATAGTTTTCATTGGTTCTGGTATTTTTCGCTTAAATATATTGAGCAGTTTTCATGTTGTTTTGTGCACTTGTGTTAGCTGCTGCTCCCGATCCTAATGTTTTTGTTGTTAAGTCTATGCTTTATACCGTTCCAAGAAGAAACGTCACAGTTAATTTCTATTGTTTGTCTTGCTTGCCCCTTAAGCTTACTTTTTATTACGTCTGAAAAAAGTGGGTCGTATGTTTGTAACAGAGAGTGTACCCTATCAATTAAATTATAAAATGTCTGTAAGTCTTTTGGATTCCCGCTATATTCTGGGAGATTATTAAACTACTTTAGTGGGTTTATGACGACTGAGTTTTCCCTTTTATTTTGAGCCATGTTTGATAGATTATGCAAGTTTACAATACAGTATTTGTTATGAGTGTGACTTAAAGATAATATTCAAATATTAAATTTAGTGCTTACGATACTATTATTGTAGGCTGCGTCTTCTTCTTCAAATGATGTCGTTGTAATTAAGGTTGAGTCCTCGTCTTCAAAGAAGTGTTGTTCATCAACAGTCATAAGGTTTCAAACGTTCTTTACCAAGTAAGGTTAGTTGTGATTGAATTCACATTCGAACGGTGTAAGTTCAATAGAAACTGTGTAAATGTCTCCTCTATCTTACGAAGTAATACACTTGGTTTAGTTTAATGAATGCCGCTGAAATTTCTCTCCTATCTTAGGAATTTATTTCACACACGCCCGGCCAAAGTTTAACAAAAAAGTTATTCTCCTGTCTTAGGAAGCAATACACTTTAAATATACCCGGTTAGGTTTTTATAAACACTGTATTAATATATATATCCGGGTATTCTACCGACTGCGCCAGTTTTTACTACAAAGGAATATTGAAATCGTTTTCTTATTTGTTGACAACAACTGTAAATTGAACTAGGTTGTGAAGTTTGCAATCGATGTACTTGGCATAAACATATTTATTATCTATGTGACAACTTGGAATGACCATGGGTACATTCTCAAGGTTGTCACATATTTTGGTGAAAGATATGCTTATCTGTAAATCTTAGTCCGAAGGAACTACGAGCATCCCATCTGTGACCTCTTGAGCCGCTATGGGATCGACGGGAAATCACGCAATGCACAAACCTGTCTGTGCAACGGACAACGGCAGGCACATGGAACTTCTCATCGCTCACAGTAAAGTTCACGAGCTAGTTGAGAAAGCTGTCAGGTATCGTTTGGATATCGAGGGCATCTGTTCGACGAATCAAAGGGGATCTAGCCGCTATGGGATCGGCGGGAAATCACGCAATGCACAAACCTGTCTGTGCAACGGACAACGGCAGGCACATGGAACTTTTCATCGTTCACAGTAAAGTTCACGAGCTAGTTGAGAAAGCTGTCAGGTATCGTTTGGATATCGAGGGCATCTGTTCGACGAATCAAAGGGGATCTAGAACCGTGTACATTTTGGGCGGGGAGTTGCACCTCAAATGTCTGCACAGGCGGGAGTGGTAATAGTTACAAGGCCTAGGAGGGAGAGTGGGGATCTTGAAGCTCAAGCTTGAACTTTGGTGTCAGGTGTATGCACCAAATCTAGGGTCAGAGTATTTGTGATATGTATTTTTATAGGATAGCGGAAATGTATTTTTTTTTTTTTTTGTAATGTAATTTTGTTTTATTATATTGAATGTAACTTACATGCTAGACAAAATAACTTAAAACTAGCTTAACTAACTTAAGAATTCACAATTGTTCTTAATACTAACCTACTGACCCTATTCGGGTACTCTAAGCTAATCTAATCTATATTATACATGTGCCTTTCGGCTTAATCTACGTAGTCTTTGACTACAAACTGTTATTCATTTTTTTTTTGTACCAAGAAAACTGATTAAAAACTTGGCTTAATTTAACTCAACTACTTAACCTACCTTATCCTAACTTACCCTAACATAAAACTTAAGGCTATCTTAATTATGTCCGTAACAGTACGGACGCGTGCACCAGGGCATATATTATGTATATGCTTAACATATATAGTTAATACGCCGTGGAGGACTTTTTTTTTGGGTTTTTATTTTACATGTTTTTTTTTTCCCTTAATAACTACCTTAAAACCTATGTTAGCTGGCCACCATGGTCAACTACCGGGTCACTTAGAAATGCCAGCGACAGCGAAGACTGGTTTCGGTGTAACCACCAGTAAAATTGCCGTTCCTTGGCAGACTCTCTCCTATCTCGAGCAGAGATCGCTCTACTGAACCGGAGGAGATCCTCGTGACTTCGAGCGACATCCCGTTCATATTGAAGTCGCCTATCCACTGTTCGGCGTACGACATGGAAGATTACAGGACATCCGTGTGGATCCTGTATTAGACCAATTGTGTCGAGTTAGAGGAACGCCTCGGGAGGAATAAAGCCGGTAAGGCGCACTCTCTCATGATACATTACGTTGGGGTAGTAAGCTCCAAAGATCAGACTGTTGGAAGAAGTCATAGCTCGTGCAATATGCCTTCTATTCAGCTTAATAATAAAATGATCAATCCTGTTCAAGTTTGCCTCGTTGTACAGGACCTCGTTGGGATAGTATTTCTTGTACTCAGACTCGGGTGCCCTATACAACCGGAGACATGTCCGAAGACACTGTCTCTCGAACAACCTCATCTTTTCCATCTGGGAAGGACTCACGTTGAATTTTTTAGCATTGTCGGAAAAAATCGATGACGGTACACACCATGTCTAGGCTGCGAGGCTGGTTGACCAAACAACTTTCTGCAGATAATGCAGCTCTTAACCCGTCGTTTGAGAAGCTGTCGGCCTCTGATCATCCAAAAAGTTCGGCCTCTGATCACACCTTCGTGAATTGTCTTTAAGTGGTAGTGGTCTATTATAAGAAAAATGACAGGTTACACACCTGGTAGTATGAAAGTATGTATGACGTCAAATGCTCATCTAATAATTGAAGTCTTCCCCCAAGCCTCAGTAACCCATCATCCAAAAAAGGACGAAACCCAATAATTTTTGGACAAGGCATCAACACCTTGTTTTCCTTAAAGCACCGAATTTCGTTAAAAAAACAAATTGACTGAACAGATCTTAGCCAATAACGATCAGCATCATTGACCTCTACTTCAGTTAAAAGCAAGTCAGAACTCCCATGTTTTCTTCTGCAATGTTTTATGAAACGCAGCACCCACAACAGCAAAGCATTGGAGTGTTCGTCTTAGGTTCCTGGTCACGCGTTTCTATCAGCATTGTTGTTAGTGTTTCGCAATCTGGATTAATTTGTGTAACTTCGAAATGAACATCATTGAGCCACATTGGCCCTTGTGCCCATACCAACGATGTTCAATTTATCTGCAGATATGCCTCTGGTAATAAGATCTGCTGGGTTATCTTTAATAGAATAATGGTTCCAATCAGCGGTAGAAGTGTGCCGACAAATCTCCACCACTCGAGACTGAAAGTACTCTCCAATTGAGAGTTATTTTCGAGTCAGTTCACATAAAATATTTTGTGATGGAAAATTTTAATGTTTTATTTAAATATGAACACATTCCGGCTGTCAGCTCCAACTTTGGAAGCGTCTTCTTTCAGTGGAGCTTTTCGGCTTTTAGCGCACAAAAACGAGACAAAAACCACCCCGGATGAATCAACAGCACGAATGCAAGCTACTACGCCATAAGCTTTCAAACCGCAAAAATATGACGCTTAACTTGGTGGGATGATGACAAAAAAACTGATCTCGGAATAGACATCTCTTTCAACTGCTGAATGTTTTTGACGCTCTCATTCCAATCGAGCAATAAGTCAAACGGCAAAACATCGTCCAAGGCCAACTTAATTCTCCACGTCGCTTGAAACAAAATCTTTAGTTTTATAACAGTGGTACAGACCATCCCCAGCGGATCATAGATGCGTGCCATAGAAGAGAGGATATTGCGTTTATTACCATGCGACGAGTTTGCCTCTAGGGATTTTTGCACAGAGTCTAATTGTACCGCCAACTCATCGCTAAACAGGAGACAGGTCAATCCCAAAACCTTTTGAGAGGATGGACCGTATCTTGTTTGGTAGTATTTCTAACCGCATGGTTATTAGAATGCCGCTTTCGCAATCGCATTGATGCAGCCGCCATGACCTCTAAAGCCTCTCGGTACCCTTTTACATCTTCGACCTCGGAATCTACACTTAAGACCAAATCATCCATGCAGAAGCCAACAATCTGGCAAGTTTCAGGACACTCCTGTTTTTCATGGTTAAGATGACATCGGATAGTAGCTGTGAGAAGAAAGGGGCTGCAGTTTACGCCAAACGTGAGTCTGGTCATTCGACCAGACCAGTTGTTGTATGCTCATATCATATTCTTGTAGCTTATACAGATCCCACTCTCTTTATGCATTCGTTTATCAGCTTCTCTCTCATGTACTCCTTTTCACTTTCTTCTCCCCTCACTCCTATCGATTCTAATGACCAAATCGCCGACAGATCCAGCTCACTATCATCCAAAATGCTAAGCACTGCAGGGCACCACTGCCCTAACATAGCCTCCGCTGATACCGTTGGTAGTTTTATGCGAACCCTGAAGTCCATTCGAAAATCGTCTTCACCCACCTTAGACAAGAGAAAATTCAATTTTTCGGCAAGGCTCTCCAGCACATAACTCGGCTGACTGCCACCACACTTTGCACATGTATGAAAATTATCGCTTCTACACTTTTCCGTTTTTGTTGAATGACATGACTGATGTCGCAGTTTTTGAAGGTAGTTTGACAGGTATTTTGAAGAGTCACAAACACACACATTCCTCTGCTTCATTCACTCGCACTAGGGCCGCAGCTGTTGTTGGCGACGACGTCGATGTTTTTGCGTATGTATGAATAGAAATGACTTTGCTCGCTCGAAAGCTTCCACTTCTCTCTTCAGAATCCCCATAATACATTTTATGTGTCGATCATTCATGCCGTCAAGAGACCCTTGTGATTTTTACTGTGTATCTTCAGATTTTTTTTTTCCTTTTCCCTATTAAATATATCCCTATAAAGAATTACCGACTTTAACATCACGTCTTAATGCTGTGATGGTGTGGAGCGCTGTTAAAGAACAAATAGAGGTTGCTATAGTGTTGTACAAATTCCGTAACCCGGCCACATCAGTTTTTGCTGTCTACGAGTTTCTCTGGGTTACCGTATTGCTCTTCCAATAATAATACAGCTGCATCTTAGCAAGCTGTTGATGCTGTGAATCCTGCTATAACTTTTTAAGCGGCAATGCTCCTCCTAGGTATTGACATTTTTCGGCTGGACGCAATAGTTCGGTTTGGTGTACAACAACACTGAATTGATCCCAAAACGCTATCCAGTCTTTAATATCTCCATCACACTTTTTCAGTTTATTTATATCATTAGTATGTAATTCTTTTCCGGGGTATTAAAAAATACGCATATGAATTAGAATTTACTTTGCCCAGAAATATTCTCTTATAATAAAGGTATTATGTAAAATTCTTCTACTTCTGCGGTAGATAAATTAACAACTGCGTTTCCTATAAGAGTTTCAGTCCTTGGACTGGAATTTTTTTTAAAACAATAGTATTTTGACGTTCGAGCTCATAATAAATAGGGAGATTTTCCTAGTTTAAAATAATTGAGTGAGACTTGTAATCGATTGAAGTTTTATGTTTAATAAGCCGATTCCCAAGATACCATCGAATGGTATATTTGAAGTTTTTTGTAAAATGTGGAATTGGTGCTTGAACAAATTCGGAGACTTCTAGGCCAAAATTAGAATAACCAATGGTTTGAATGGAATGATTAGGACTAATACATATATAATAATTTTTTATATAATTGATATATATAATTATATAATTAAATTATAATTTGTTCGTTTTGATAGACTGGCGCATTTCCTTTTGCGTGTCGATAAGAAGATCCAATATATGTGTTTTCGATTGAGTACACGAAATATAAATGTATGAGGAAGATTTTTTGGTTAAGATTCTGATTTGCAGCTTTGCCCTATTTACGAAGAGTTACCGGGCCAAATGGAAAGAGATATCGAGGAAGAATCCATCGAAGACCACGCAATAGATACACTCGCTGCCACTACCGGATTTATTAGGATATTATTAAATGGTTCGTACATTTTGAGGACTATACGACCACTTGACAAAAAGCTTATCAGCAGCTGCGAGCCGGCCGCTGAAAAATAGTCAATAGTCGGAAATTGGGGATCAGGAGCTAGGCGATATAATCACCGACGGTATTCTCGAAGCAGTAATTGCGTCACATTTTTTTATGGTGCAAGCTCGATTGATGACCAGGTGCGCCGTGTGGATCCATATATGCAGCGGCGCTCAAAGGTAACCAAAACGAACAACCAACCAAGTAAACCATAATGGCTTTTTTTATAAATTTAATGAGAACAGATGCACTAACTTTGTAAGTTGATAGTCTCTCATTGACTCTGGCAGCCCGATTAATATAATACAACTCTCAAACGTCCTTAGATTCATCGGATGGTCATATACTGCGTAACCAGATTTAGCAGTTTCCCGCAATTTCTGCAGGATTTCACGGTTGGTGTAGCCGTCAGTTAAACCAACGTCCATTGAGCAATTGGTCAAAGGAATATGCAACAGATCTTTTGACATCGGGTTTTCACAACACTGAGACTAAGGCAGTTGAAACACTTTGAGCAAATGTTGCAAAATGTATGTTAATTTTATCTACATCTGATACTGGTTATGAAGGAATATATTCACTGCAGGGGTTTCTGAAAGTAACTTCAACCTTATTGCAACAAATAAAATGTTATCTTTAACGAATGTTTTTTATAAAGACTCCGAATAATCTCATTTATTAACTTTGTTCTGGTTCTAAATTTAGAAATGACATTCCTTTATAAGTTATCACCTTCGATGACAATAAGTATTTATCACTTATAACAAATGTATATTTAATATTACCGTACAAATTTGAAGAAAAACCGGATTACGATTTACACGATTTTTAATGTAAATAATTCTCTCTTTTTCTTAATATGTGGTCGAAAGACTTCCTTATAAGAAAACTAAGCATTTGTTAACAATGAAAGAAAATGATGACCTTATGCAATAACATAACTAAACAAAAACATATGAACATATGTCTATTGTGTTTCTTCTTTCAAGATTGTCAATGCCGTGTTTTTTTCTCATAACCGGAAACCTCTCATAAGTTGACAAATTTCTTGGTACCGGCCTCTTGGCACAAGTTAATGAGCAGTTATCCGTAACCCTAAACGGACCCACCTTGGACCCAACGTCAAAATTTCCTATATGAACTGCACCCCTTGATCACCGCAAATGTTCGCAATTTACTTAAACGCAATGTCATTTCCTAGTGAGTTTAAAGTTTTTAATTTTGAAGAAGAAAATAAATTGTTTAAACTTTTAAGTTAAAATAAGTTTGTTCAAAAATATATACCGGAGATGATTCCATCTGGTTGAAATTGCTGTTGAATCAGGGTGTGAAGTTTCAAACAGCAACACAGAAAAACTGCTGAAATAAACTTGTTATCTGAAAAGTTAAGGTCTATTGAGCCCATTAGTCAAACTGCAATATTAACTTACCAACTTATTGCAATAACATCAATAAGCTATTTGTTCAATGTTATTGGACTTAGTCAAGTCTCTTCCAGAGGTTTCAGGCGAACAAGCACGTTATCTATCTTGGCACAAGCAGCTCACACTGCAATTGAATTATTTCAAAATTACGTAGGAACTGAAAAATATTACCAAGCAGTAGCGATAATTCGGAATAAAATAACAGGCCCTGTTGACCTGATAATTTCTTTCTTTAATACTGTTTTAAATTTTGACGCTATTATAGCTAGACTAGATAATACGTACATTAGTACTCTGGGAATAACGAATTAATTACTTCATTAGGTACCAGATATCGAGTCGATGGGTTACGTGTTTACATTTCGGGCCTTAGAAAGTCCATATGCGACATTTTTTTCTGTATGAAGACTTGTCGTCTGCTAAGCTCAAGAACTCGAAGCAAACCAGAATAGGTATAAATTTGCTAGAGCCTTTGACAGCAATCGCATCGCTGGCACCAAACCAAACGATGTTCCCCAACGTAGCAAGCCTAATTACATCAGAGTAGAATAATAGCCTCCGAAAAGTGATCAACAGAAACAAAGCCAAACAACCAATGATAGCAGTTGATCGCATGAGTCTTGATAGCTCGACATAATTCAAGAGGAACGGCACAAACCCAAAGCAGCAAACAAACATACGACAACCTGAAGAGTGTAGGGCTTCCAACTGGGATCGTCACGATCTTGAATATGAAGCCCAGAATAGCCCGATGACCAGATTAATTTTTTAGAGTAAATCCGGTTGTTCCATATGTTGAAAAGAAGCTCGATAAAGAATCCTTGTAGACTTTGGGACAGCCAAAAAATATATTAAAGATATACCATATTTAAAAGCCATCCCCAATAGTACAAATTTGAATGCATTGGTACCCTGAATGGTGACAACATAATAACCCATAAATGCAAGTTAACACACTGAATCCTGACTCCACTTGCTCGAGATGACCATTTAAAAAGAGTACGTGACTTCAAACGTATTCGGGAAACAACCGCAACATCTGGAGGCAGTAAAAATGTAATTTCATCACCAGAAACTGGAGTATCGTAAATAAACACGATACTTGTGCATCGTCTCAAGAAGAGAGCACCAAAACACAAATCTACCCACTCACACATAATTAACAATAGAAGAACATATAACCACCCCGGTCAATCGGCACAGCAGTACACTCGATCCGCAGCAGTACGAAGAACAAGTTGTTTTTTCCCTTGTAATAATTTAATGTTAAGTCTGTTTGAATAATAATTTTTTTTTTTTTAAATCGAAGTCGAGCAAAAGGATTTAATTGGGGGCTCAACCGGGATCCCTTTAGCAAATCAGTATTTGAAAAACATAGAGTAAAATCAGTGCTAAGTGGTTCCAGCCAAACATATTCCCGCCAAAGTATTCTGCAAGATAGAAGAAGGAGCAAAATAACGAGTAGAAGCAGTACATCAAACAACAGTTCGAGACTACGAAGCTTCGAAAGGAAAAACCGAAGTATCCCGAAAATAGGAGAAAAAGTAAGATTAGGTTATAAGAATATTTTTTGTAAAGTATACATAGATAATAGGCATATTTTACCAAAAAGTTTGTAACGTGATCTGGTGCAGTGATAAAGTGTTTAACGTAAAAATATCTAAATACATAATAATACAAAAATGGATCAAGAAACAGTGAAGCAATTAATTTCACTCGCGATCAACACCAACAATAAAATGGTTAAGTCCGCTCTAAACGAGCAACGCATCTCAGTGTGACGAAAGACTGGATATGATCAAATCTCTGCGAGATTTCGATGGCACGCAAACATCATATGTAAGTTGGAGGGAAGCTGCCCATAACTCCATGAAGCTTTACAAAATAGGGAACACAAGGTACTTTGCTGCTTTAACTATATTTCGGAACAAAATTATTAAGGGAGCCAATGATGTTCTTACGAACCATGGCACTGTCCTGAATTTTGAGGCGATAATAGCAAGGTTAGATTTCGCATAAGCCGATAAACGGCCAATGGATATTATAGAACAGGAACTTTGTGCTCTGAGACAGGGTTCCTCTACCCTCTTGGAGTTTTTCAACGCCATAAACCGTGAGTTAACCTTACTACGAACAAAACAATCATGACGCATGGTTTAAATTCACCAGTAGCAAAGGAAATAAATGGTATGAATAGGCGTAATGCTCTCAGAATATTCATAACTGACCTTAACGGTCAACTACCACAAATCTTATTTTCTGTGAACCCACCAGATTTGCCCAACGCACTCGCTAGCCACAAGAACTGGAGAGTAATAACATAAGAACGAATTTCGCGCTAAAGTTCGCACAACACAAAGGTGAAAAACAGAAACCATATTCAAAATACATTAACCTCAGACAGACGAACAATAACAATTTTCCATCTCCCAGGTATAACGATTATAGACAACTACCACAACGCTTCGAACCAATGGTTCTCGGTAGTTCAGCCAACAGACCTATAAGTAGGGAGGAGGCAAATCGGTATAAGCAAATAAACGCGCAAAACCCGTTTAGACAAGGAGACAACTATAATGGCAACAGCCCAATATACACTATAACACAAGACCTATCTTTAAAAGGGAAAGTGAGAGTGCACAACACTCTATTCAAGCTCCTCCAGTAAAGCCTGAAAGAGTGAACAACCTCAATGGAATCGAGGATTTTTTAGAAGAAGAGTGGGACTACCCCACCTACTAAGAACAATAAACAATAAAAAATGTAAAATACTTATAGATACCGGTGCCAGTAGTAACTACTGCCAACCAGGTATATTGAGCGACACGATCACTCTACCAATAACAAAACGCGCCCGAACGGTAAACGCTGAACTAATAATTAATAAGTGCCACGAAGCACACATACTTAATGTTAAAACAAGATTTTACGTAAATGAAAGTCTTGAGTGCGAAGCTCTAATAGGAGCCAATTTATAGAGTCGTGTCAATGCCTGAGTTGACTTCAACGACAACACTTTGAAATATAATGGAAAAAAAGAAAAAAGGCCTTCGAAAAGTCTTTATAACTCGCCAGTATGGGTCGTCCCAAAAAGGGAACGAACGAAGATGGCACACCTAAAAATCGTTTAGTAATCGATTACAAAAAATTAAACGAACAAACAATTTCAGACAAATATCCGATACCGGACACCGATGTCATTTTATCAAATGTAGGAAAAGCTAAATATTTTTCAACATTAGATCTTGAAAGTGGTTTCCACCAAATAAAAATGAAAGAATCTGACATTGAGGAAACAAGCTTCAGTGTTAACAATGGTAAATATGAATACGTCCGAATACCCTTTGGATTGAAGAACGCGCCTTCAATATTACAAAGAGCGATGGATGACATATTAAGACCACATATAGGAAAATTCTGTCACGTTCCCATAGATGATATAATTATATATTCAAATTCACTAGAAGAACATAGAGGACACCTAAACACAATAATCAATACATTAAAAGAAGCGAACATGAAGATTTCGGTAGAAATGTCTGCTTTATATGAAAACAAATTAGATTTCCTAGGGTATGTCATCGGACATAACATTATGCAAACACAAAAGATTGAGAAAATTAAGTTAATTTTTGTGAATGATTGGATACTATCGAAAGTTTATCCAAAACTACTACAAAAATTTCGAAACCGCTAACAAAATATCTGCAGAGCAAAGACGGACAAGTTTCAACACATATGACGGTCATTGATTTAGATCAAGAAGCAAGAATAGCAATTTCAGTCACTGAAGGACCATTTATTAACCAAAGTTGAACTAACACAACCAGACTTCACAAAGAAGTTCGTATTAACCACTGACGCATCAGATGACGCAGTTGGGGCAGTCTTGTCACAAGAAAATAAACCAATAACGTTCATATGGAAAACTCTGAGCAAATCGGAACATAATTATGCAGCAAATGAAAAAGAGCTTTTCGCGATAGTATACGCTCTAAAGAATTTATGAAATTATTTATATGGTGTCACAAATTTAGAGATCCACACGGATCACCAACCTCTGACATTTGCAGTTTCTCCAAGAAACCCGAACACTAAGATGAAGAGATGGCATGCTCTTATAGAAGAACATGCGCCTAAAATGATTTACCAGCCACGTCATACAAATGTGGTCGCCGACGCTTTGTCACGATAGATGCTCAATCAAATTTCCGACTCTAACGCGTCACATTCAGCTGAACGTAGCGAAGAGGATGAAATAGATATCATAGCTAGACCGGTAAACCAATTCAACCAAGTAATAATAAATAAAGGTGTTGAAACAATATATGACCAACTAATGCCATTTCCCAATAGGAGGCGACATTTGATCGTATATAAAGGTCCCCAAGACATAGTCCCCATATTTAAGGAATATTTACAGGAAGGTATAGTAGCCTTGTACACAACCCCAGAGGTTGTTTATGAGTTAAAAACAATCCTAAAAGAACATTTTAAAAGCAAATTCATAAGATCAAAATTAAGAAGATCAAAAAGAAGATCAAAGACGATCAAAAAGAACTCATAACAGAGCACATAGAAATG
Organism: Eristalis tenax; assembly: GCA_905231855.2. NCBI lineage: Eukaryota > Metazoa > Arthropoda > Insecta > Diptera > Syrphidae > Eristalis > Eristalis tenax. Next base: position 16,825,565 of record HG993125.1, on the reverse strand, counting down.
CCCGGGAGAATGTAAGCAAATTATAGAAAAATATTATTGGCCTAAAATGCAAGATGACTTTTTGGCGTACGCCAAAAACTGTGAGATTTGTAACAAAAACAAATACAATAGACATCCTAATCTGCAGCCCATTGGTAAGGCACCAATCCCAACAAAAGAGGAAGAATCAATACATGATTCGCTGAAAAGCAAAATGTTCGCTGAAAAGCAAAAATTTCTTACATGCATAGACGCATACTCAAAATTTCTATTCATCAAACAAATTGAAAACAGACAAGAATTGTCAAACAAGGTTTTAGAATTATTACAAATATTTCCAGCTTGCAAACACTTAATGTGCGACCAAGACCTAGAATTCACATCGGCAGTCTTCACGACTCTCATGGAAAGATCTAACATAACATTATATTATGTTACAACAAATCATAGTACTTCCAATGGACAGGTCGAACGAGTACACAGTACACTACAGGAAATAGCAAAATGTATTAAAACGGAACACTCATTGCTTGACCCTGTCGAAATATTCATAAGAGCAGCAAAGGAATACGATGCAACTATTCATTCAGTTACTCAGAAAAAACCTATAGACATATTATTTAACAAGACTTTTCATGAAGACACTCGTTTGAAACTAACTATAGCTCAAGACAAAATGATGCAATACAATAATAAAAATAGAAAAACAAAACATGTAAAGCCCAAAGAAGTAGTTTATCAAAAGGACCCTACAGTGAAGAATAAATTACAACCCAGGTTTAAAAAAAAGGATAGTAAAAGAAGATTTAGGGAATAAAGTGAAACTAAACAATTACAAGATAATCCACAAGGATAATCTGAAATTTAAATTTTATTACCTTGCATTTTTGCGGCAGCACAAGCTGAACTAATTGATTATACTCTAGATAATTACAATCTCATAGAAATAGATGACGTACTTCTATACGAGAATACATCGACCATAATTCATTTGGTAAACCTCACGTACATACAAGACTTTGTCGACATGACATTGAAAGAACTAGAGAAGGATCATGACATTTACAATTACGTTGACACTTCATTAGACACGAACTACGACAACAATTTAAATATAATTCAAACTTATCTTGATCAATTAACTATTTGAAGACCGAAAAGAGCAATTGAAACTATTGGTACAATTTGGAAATGTATGTAATGAAATGGTGGGTTCACCAGATCACGATGATGAATTAACCTTAGAAAATAAGATAAATGACTTGATAATAAATAATAATAAAAAATTCATTATAAACTCCAAGATATTTTATGCTATCAAAAATGTTAAAAGAAATACCAAAGATGATTTCATAATGGAAAAATGTAAATTGATAATTTTAGAATTACAAAACATTATAACTACTCTAACCCTATCAAAACTTGGAATACTTAATCCTACTATTCTTAATCACAAGGAAATGTACAATATTATTCAAAAAGAATATACAGACATAAATATTAACGAACTAATCGATATTTCCAAATTTAAAATTGTCCAAAATGACAAAGTTATAGCCATTAAGATAGAGCATCCGATTTTATATAAAAATTGTAAGCTTTACGATGCAAGAGCCGACCTGACGGCAAATTAATAATTAATAAAGAAATTGCCAATTTGGTGATAATTATGAAAATATAAAAAAATGTAATTTCGAATAAAGATTTAATTATTGTAAAAGACAAAAAGGTAATAATACTTGTTTAATAGAATTTTTACACAATAAGCGAGCTCTATGTTACAAGACAAAATAAAAAGATTTACATTTAGATGTTACTAAAGACGGATCAATTCTTCTCACTGGAAGCCATCAAGTGGACAACCAAAGCATCACGGGAACATACCTTCTCACATTCGAAAATACAACCACCACAGATGGAGAATATATGAGAATCCCACAGGACAAATAAACACTTTCCTGAAAACATACACTGTCGATGAACATAACATAGGCGAATATTTCTAAGCATTGGACGAAAAACTCACGATGGAAAACATCAACAAAATATAATTTCATCACCAGAAACTGGAGTATCGTAAAATAACACGATACTTGTGCATCGTCTCAAGAAGAGAGCACCGAAATAGTCGCTCTTCGGCATTCAAAGCGAGTGGAGGTGTACGTGCGAACGATAAAAAAAACAAAATCATTTCATCAATAAAAATCACATCAGTGCGTGAAGTGCGATTCTGAAGCTAGGTTCCGCAACAAGCTTGTGGCCTAGCACATAGTGTGCATACCCCATAATTTCTTTAACACGACGACACATTGCACGGTGTATGATGTCTACCAACAGTCTGATCTTCGGGGCTTATTACCCGAACTTTATGTGTCATCAGAGGGTACGCCACACCGGCTTTATTCCACCTGAGGCTTTTTTCTATTTAGATTCGTTAAATCTGATTCAGGACATGAGTGGATGTCCTATAATCTTCCACGCTGAACGCCGAACAGTTGAAAGGCGACTCCTCTATGAATCGGATATCGCTCGTGAACACGAAGATCAATTCCGGTTCAGTAGAGCGATCCCCGCTCGAGATAGGAGAGAGAGTGCAAAGGAGCGGCACTTCTTTTGGTGGTTACACCAGAACCAGTCTCCGCCTTTGACGGCTCGACATTAATGTCAGTGCTAGTTGGTCTGTTGGACAACAGCCTACTTACGTAGGTTTAAGTCAAAAAAAAAAAAAAAAACAACAAGAAAAAAAACCGAAAATATATAAAAAATACAAAAAAACAAACCAATATAAAATAAAAGAAAATGTGAGCAAAGGCGCATAACTTGTATATGTCTAGCATATAAACACCGTACACGCCCTTGCGCATACGTCCGCAATGTCACGGACATAGAGTAAAGTAGTTTAGGTTTTATTAGGGTTAGGGTGTAATATTAGCTTAGGTTTAAGATTAGTTTTAAGAAAATTAAAAAAAAAATGTTTAGAGAGCCAAGTTTTCTCGGTCAGTAAGAACAAATATAAAAGATTGTCCACATGGACTGAAAAAAAAAACAAATAGTAGTGTAGGCGCCGAAAGGCAAATAGTGTGAAGGGTCAGTAGGATAGTTTTTTAAGAACATGAATCGTTTAGATAATAAGATAGATTTAATCATTTTTGTCTAGTTTTAAGGATTATGGATTTTTTTTAAATAAAAATTAATTTTAAAGTTAAAAAAGTGTGCATAGTGAAGTGAGAATGAGGCCGAGAGGGTGGCCTGGGGGCAGAGGTGGATCGACACGTGGCACATCAGGCCACAGCGCTGGCCAACCAGAAGATGGTGCTGGCTTCTCGACCGATGCCAGCTCATCACGCCACTTTAGAGATGGCGAAAGCGATAGGGGGAAGAGGTGGAGGCCCCTTCACCCCGCACCTAACCTGGTCCAGAGGTCGAAGGCGAAGAAGACCAAGCCATCGACCTTGACGTCACCACGGCAGCAACAACAACAACGACAACAGCTGCAACAACCACAGTAGCGGCAACAACGTCCAAAGCTGCGCTAGCAGCACTAGCGTCGGCCACAACGGCAGCTTCAACAATAACAACAGCAGAGACGACGGCGGCTAGCTTACCAACAACATCAGCACCAGCAGCGCCGCCTTCAGTAATGGCGGCTGCACTAGCCGCAGAATTAGAAGGGGCCTGGGGAACAGGTACCAGGCCTTCTTCGCCAACGTAGAGGACGAAGAGCTGGAGGCTGAGCAAAGTCTCTCACGAATTGAGAGCCGCCAGCTCCAACTCAGCATGAAGAAACGCATAATAGAGCATCAGGAGGCGGAACTGGCAGCCGGCGTCCAAGTAATGAAGGTGAAGTTGGCAGCGCGCAAAGCGGCTCAGGCGGCTGCACGGCTACGACAACAAGCCGTACAGTCGCAAAACACCACAGGCGCTGCTAAAAGGTACCCAGCAGTCGCAAAAAAAAACGCAGGTTCAACAGCAGTAGCAGCAGAAACATCAGCAACAACAACAGCAGCAGCAGGCGAAAAAGCAGCAGCAACAAACACAACCTACGAGAGTCAGATGACCACCTATAAACATCTTCGGTGCGGAGACCAAGGATCTCCAAAATCTATGTAAGTGGGCTGTTATACACTTAGACAAATTAGATCTCCCATACGAGATAAAGTATAGATTGCCCCTCAGGCACACCGTGTACTGCCACTATATGGCTGTGCACGAATTAATTAGGCAGGTGTTGGAGAAGGCGGGGAATGAGTACTACACGTACACCCCGAAAAGAGAAAAACTCCAGACTCTGCTCCTTAAGAGCGTAGATCCTTCTACGGATCCGGAGGAAATCCTGGCTGTGCTGCGCCAGGCGCAGAGCGATGATCTCCGCATAGTAGGAGTTAAGCCGTTTGTCACTGCGGTGGCAAGAAAGGAGAATAGGCGTCTGCCTATGTTCCCGGTCCAGATAACGCCCACTAGCAACAAAGAGCTCCTCAAGCGAATTAAACACTTGGGGACTGTTGCCATTAAGATGAGACATTAAAAAAAGGTAAGCACACGATGCAGTGTGCTAGATGCCAGAGGTTCGCAAAGAAAACATTGTTGAACAAGCAGAGCGGACTGCTCGCTTAGAACAGCAGTTCCTTCAACAGGCAGCCAGAATAGATGTCATCTACTCCAGACTGTCTGGCGAACAAGCCACAACGTCCCCAATATAATGGCTGCACGCACAGCTGACGACCTTAACATCCTCGCGATAAATGTCAATTCACTAATAGGGACCAACAGGAAACTTTCCTTCGGCCAACTGTTGAGAGACCACAATCCTGATGTCATAATGGTTAGCGAAACTAAGCTTAACCAAAAGCACACTCTCAAGTATAATTATTACAATATTCTTCGGAGAGACCGCTCCCATAATGGAGGCGGAGTCGCTCCTTTAGTTAAGAAAACTATTAATCATAATATCATGTATAGCAATGAAGCGCGTAGGTTTCGTTTGCTAGTGACGCGTATTGCACGCATTCCGCTCTCGGGTGGTAAGCGATTGCACGTGATCACTCTCTATGCACCGGATAATAATAATCTCGAACATAATTTCATTCCAGAGCTCAAAACTCTCTTCACTTGTCTTCGACTGTCTAGACTCAAACTCTTGCACAGACGGTTTACAGATCCGAGAAGTCCGGAAGTCAGATCTCTGAAGTCAGAGATCAAAAACCTCCAAAAACTAATAAAAATAAATTATAATCTTGCCATAAGCTTGCATTGGGGCAATAAAATCCGGGCTGTACGATCCAACAACCCGGGTATGTTCCCGCAAGTACATAAATTATTCAGGAGAAAAGATAAAAATGACATTCCAATCGTCCGACTTCCGAGACCAAACGACAACGCACAACTACTGACATCAGTTGATGATCCCGATGAGTCCGTGCTAGATGACGAATTTTTCGTGGTCGAAAATCCCCAAGAGAATTTTAATACCATAGGCACTGTTTTCGAGAAAGTGTATAAGGTCAACGTGGTCAGACGGCCAAATCACGATCTAGAGAACAGAGCCTTGGTAAATCACTTTTATCTCCGTGAGGAGATCAGTCGATGACGATCTGAGAATCCTGGTTTTACCAGATTCGATGACGTAAATATGGCAAATAGTAACGTCGCCAACGATGTAAATCACATCGTGATCACTCACTTTAAAGCCATTAAGAACAAGAAATCGGCTGGGGCAGATGGTGTCCCGAACATCGTGCTCAATCATCTCCCTCCGGCGGCAGTGGAAATTTACACTACACTGTTTAACAATGCGCTAAGTAATGCACATTACCCGGCACATTGGAAGACAGCTGTAGTGCAACCAATCCCTAAACGGGATAAAGACAAAAGCATTCCGTGTAATCTTCGGTCGATAAGTCTTCTTCCTTGCATCAGCAAGGCATTTGAAAAGATTGTCATTAGAGCTCTGCAGACATGGGTCGAGGAAAACAATATTCTGCCGGACAACCAGTTTGGATTTTGGGCAGGACATTCGACAGTGCATGGTGCTGCAAAGTTGGTTTCCGACATACAATGGAATATGGATAAAAGTCAGTGTACGGGTGCCTGCCTGTTCGACTTGGAAAAAGCATTTCATACCGTTTGGTTAGAAGGCCTTTTCCTTAAGTTGGTCAGACTTAGGCTAAATAAACCATTGCTATACATGATTTATGATATGATAACAGGTAGGAAGTTCGTCGTGAAATGTGGCGGCGTAACTTCAAGTAGATTATTTAGTGTAGAAAACGGTCTACAACAGGGGGCTGTAGGATCCCCATTATTGTTTGCTATATTTACTGCAGATCATCTAAGGTCTATGCCGCATCTAATCGCGTATGCCGATGACCTAGTGGCTTACAGATCAGCACCGAAAGTAGTAGTCATAAACACCCTGTTGCAACGGGATGCAAACAAAATAACTGAATTTTGTTATGACTTTTGAAATGTGAAACTATTCTTTTCCTTGCCCCGGTGCACAGGGCTTCAAGTGATACGCGTAAGAACTGGAAAGAGTTTTGCATTGTTAACCCTCAGGGCCAGCCGTTAACCGTGAAAAGTGCAGTCAGATATCTCGGCATTTGGTTACATCATTTTCTGTATTTTCGCAAACATATGGAAGGGAATCTAACCAATGCTAAATGACATTCCAATCGTCCGACTTCCGAGAACAAACGACAACGCACAACTACTGACATCAGTTGATATAGATCCCGATGAGTCCGTGCTAGATGACGAATTCTTCGTGGTCGAAAATCCCCAAGAGAATTTTAATACCATAGGCACTGTTTTCGAGAAAGTGTATAAGGTCAACGTGGTCAGACGGCCAAATCACGATCTAGAGAACAGAGCCTTGGTAAATCACTTTTATCTCCGTGAGGAGATCAGTCGATGACGATCTGAAAATCCTGGTTTTACCAGATTCGATGACGTAAATATGGCAAATAGTAACGTCGCCAACGATGTAAATCACATCGTGATCACTCAGGAAGATCTGCAAGGGGTCTTTAAAGCCATTAAGAACAAGAAATCGGCTGGGGCAGATGGTATCCCAAACATCGTCCTCAATCATCTCCCTCCGGCGGCAGTGGAAATTTATACTACACTGTTTAACAATGCGCTAAGTAATGCACATTACCCGGCACATTGGAAGACAGCTGTAGTGCAACCAATCCCTAAACGGGATAAAGACAAAATCATTCCGTGTAATCTTCGGTCGATAAGTCTTCTTCCTTGCATCAGCAAGGCATTTGAAAAGATTGTCATTAGAGCTCTGCAGACATGGGTCGAGGAAAACAATATTCTGCCGGACAACCAGTTTGGATTTAGGGCAGGACATTCGACAGTGCATGGTGCTGCAAAGTTGGTTTCCGACATACAATGGAATATGGATAAAAGTCAGTGTACGGGTGCCTGCCTGTTCGACTTGGAAAAAGCATTTCATACCGTTTGGTTAGAAGGCCTTTTCCTTAAGTTGGTCAGACTTAGGCTAAATAAACCATTGCTATACATGATTTTTGATATGATAACAGGTAGGAAGTTCGTCGTGAAATGTGGCGGCGTAACTTCAAGTAGATTATTTAGTGTAGAAAACGGTCTACAACAGGGGGCTGTAGGATCCCCATTATTGTTTGCTATATTTACTGCAGATCGTCTAAGGTCTATGCCGCATCTAATCGCGTATGCCGATGACCTAGTGGCTTACAGATCAGCACCGAAAGTAGTAGTCATAAACACCCTGTTGCAACGGGATGCAAACAAAATAACTGAATTTTGTTATGACTTTTGAAATGTGAAACTATTCTTTTCCTTGCCCCGGTGCACAGGGCTTCAAGTGATACGCGTAAGAACTGGAAAGAGTTTTGCATTGTTAACCCTCAGGGCCAGCCGTTAACCGTGAAAAGTGTAGTCAGATATCTCGGCATTTGGTTACATCATTTTCTGTATTTTCGCAAACATATGGAAGGGAATCTAACCAATGCTAAATGACATTCCAATCGTCCGACTTCCGAGAACAAACGACAACGCACAACTACTGACATCAGTTGATATAGATCCAGGTGAGTCCGTGCTAGATAACGAATTCTTCGTGGTCGAAGATCCCCAAGAGAAGGTTAATACCATAGGCGCTGTTTTCGAGAAAGTGTATAAGGTCAACGAAGTCAGACGGACAAATCACGATCTAGAGAACAGAGCCTTGGTAAATCACTTCTATCTCCGTGAGGAGATCAGTCGATGGCGATCTGAGAATCCTGGTTTCACCAGATTCGATGACGTAAATATGGCAAATAATCCCGTCGCCAACGATGTAAATCACATCGTGATCACTCAGGAAGATCTCCAAGGGGTCTTTAAAGCCATTAAGAACAAGAAATCGGCTGGGGCAGATGGTATCCCAAACATCGTCCTCAATCATCTCCCTCCGGCGGCAGTGGAAATTTATACTACACTGTTTAACAATGCGCTAAGTAATGCACATTACCCGGCACATTGGAAGACAGCTGTAGTGCAACCAATCCCTAAACGGGATAAAGACAAAAGCATTCCGTCTAATCTTCGGTCGATAAGTCTTCTTCCTTGCATCAGCAAGGCATTTGAAAAGAGTCGAGGACAACAATATTCTGCTGGACAACCAGTTCGGATTTAGGGCAGGGCATTCGACAGTGCATGCTGCTGCAAAGTTGGTTTCCGACATACAATGGAATATGGATAAAAATCAGTGTACGGGTGCCGGTCTGTTCGACTTGGAAATGGCATTTGATACCGTTTGGTTAGAAGGCCTTTTCCTTAAGTTGGTCAGACTTAGGCTAAATAAACCATTGCTATACATGATTTATGATATGATAACAGGTAGGAAGTTCGTCGTGAAATGTGGCGGCGTAAATTCAAGTAGAGTATTTAGTGTAGAAAACGGTCTACAACAGGGGGCTGTAGGATCCCCATTATTGTTTGCTATATTTACTGCAGATCTTCTAAGGTCTATGCCGCACCTAATCGCGTATGCCGATGACCTAGTGGCTTACAGATCAGCACCGAAGGTAGTAGTCATAAACACCCTGTTGCAACGGGATGCAAATAAAATAACTGAATTTTGTTATGACTGGAAGTTGCTTATCAACTTCCTGAAATGTGAAACTATTCTTTTCCGTGCCCCGGTGCACAGGGCTTCAAGTGATACGCGGAAGAACTGGAAAGAGTTTTGCATTGTTGGCCATCGGGGCCAGCCATTAATCGTGAAAAGTGTAGTCAGATATCTCGGCATTTGGTTGGATCATTTTCTGTATTTTCACAAACATATAGAAAGGACTCTAGCCAATGCTAGAAAAGCCTTCGCTGTGGCAAGTGGGTTGTTTTACAGCAGCCAGCTTGATACCAGGGTGAAAGTGATCTGCTACATGGCCCTTATAGGGCCGATCATGGTGTATGGTTGTCCCCTATGGTTCGGTGTGAGCCCTTCCCAGATGGAAAAGATTAGGTGTTCGAGAGACGATGTCTTAGGACCTGTCTCCGGTTGTATCGGACACCTGAGTCCGAGTACTATCCCAACGAGGTCCTGTACAACAGGGCTAACGTGAAAAGAGTAGACAATTTTATAATTTCTTTAACACGACGACACATTGCAAAGTGTATGATGTCTCTAACAGTCTGATCTTCGGGGCTTATTACCCGAACTTTATGTATCATCAGAGGGTACGCCACACCGGCTTTATTCCACCTGAGGCTTTTCTCTATTTAGATTCGTTAAATCTGATTCAGGGCATGAGTGGATGTCCTATAACCTTCCACGCTGAACGCCGAACAGTTGACAGGCGACTCCTCCATGAATCGGATATCGCTCGTGAACATGAGGATCAACTCCGGTTCAGTAGAGCGATCCCCGCTCGAGATAGGAGAGAGGGTGCAAAGGAGCGGCACTTCTTTTGGTGGTTACACCAGAACCAGTCTCCGCCTTTGACGGCTCGACATTAATGTCAGTGCTAGTTGGTCTGTTGGACAACAGCCTACTTACGTAGGTTTAAGTCAAACAAAAAAAAAACAACAAGAAAAAAAATCGAAAATATATAAAAAATACAAAAAAACAAACCAATATAAAATAAAAGAAAATGTGAGCAAAGGCGCATAACTTATATATGTCTAGCATATAAACACCGTACACGCTCTTGCACACACGTCCGCAATGTCACGGACATAGAGTAAGATAGTTTAGGTTTTATTAGGGTTACGGTTTAATATTAGCTTAGGTTTAAGTTTAGTTTTAAGAAAATTAAAAAAAATGTTTAGAGCGCCAAGTTTTTTCCAAGTTTTCTTGGCCAGTAAGAACAAATAATAAAGATTGTCCACATGGACTGAAAAAAAAAATCAAATAGTAATGTAGGCGCCGAAAGGCAATTAGATAAGCAAGTTTAGGTTATTTTAGAGAATCTGTGAAGGGTCAGTAGAATAGTTTTTGTAAGAACATGAATTGTTTAGATAGTAAGATAGATTTAATCATTCTTTGTCTAGTTTTAAGGATCATGGATTTTTTTAAATAAAAAATGAATTTTAAAGTTATAAAAGAGCACCAAAACACAAATCTTCCCACTCAAACATAATTAACAATAGAAGAACATATAACCACCCCGGTCAATCGGTACAGCAGTACACTCGATCCACAGCAGTACGACGAACATGTCGTTTCTAGTTTTTTTCCTTTTGAATAATAAAGTTTTTTTTTTTAAATCAAAGTCGAACAACCTGATGAAAACTTACCCTTTAATACAAACATAAAACCAACTATAAGCACATTTAATTTTGAACCAATTTATTCAAAACAAAGACTATACAATAGGTGTTGATGACGGAATCATTCGGCCATCATATTCCTCGTATTTCCCAATATTAGTGGTAGGCAAAAAAAAGGAACGAATGAAGACGCCACTCCAAGATCTATGAATTTTTCAGATTACCCTTTGGCTTGAAAAATGCGCCCAACATATTTCAACAGGCAATTTACAACGTTTTAAGAAGCGAGATAGGAAAAAACTGTCATGTCTACAATGACGACGTAATCATTTTTTCGAAAACTGAAAAAGAGCATTTAGGAGTTATCAGAACGATATTTGCCAAGCTCTTCCAGGTTTATATGCAAATATCAGCTGAAAAGTGTAATTTTTTTTAAATTGAGGTAGGATTTTTGGGTTTTCTTGTATCCGGAGAAGGTATAAAAATCTGCCCCAAAAAAGTAAAGGACATTATAAATTATGAAATGTCAAAATCTCTCCGTGCCTTGAGATCTTTCCTTGGATTCTCCGGCTACTATCGTCGTTTCATAAAAAACTGCGCCCAAATAGCCAAGTACTGAACGAAATATCTCAGAGAAGAAAATTGTAACATTGAGACGAACAAATCCACAAAAAATAAAAATCCAACTAGATTCAGAAGCAATATGTGCTTTCAACCGAATTAAAAATATATTAGCATCGGAAGATGTCTTTTTATTATACCCGGACTTCAGTTAACTTTTCGATTTGACCACCGATGCTTCATCTCAAGCTATTGGTGCGGTATTTTCTTAAGGTGGTAGACTAATCACAATGATATCGCGAACCCTGAGTAGAGCCGAAGAGAATCCTGCTATTAATGAATGTGAAATGTTTGCGTTAATCTAGGCACTAAGGAGCCTTAGAAACTACTTATATGGCGCTCCTAACATTAACTTGTGACGTGAATAGAATAACGTGTATAAGATGATCAGGACGCCAACCACCACTGTAGGGGTTTACATTACATTCATTTATTTACACAATACAATCACATACGATTTACAGGTACTCGTAATTTACACACTGAATTCATACAAAATAACATATATATATATTCAATATATATTTACAGATATGTACTATGCACAAGAACTCATATGATTAAACAGAATAATTCATAAAATATATTAAGGCACAAAGAATAAATGGTATTAATATCAACAAAGAGATTACACAAAAGACACAGGATATTAAATTGAACAACAAGCAGGAATATTTAAATTAGAGAGAGAATAACGATTGACTACTGAACTGGACTGGTTTAACGCTAGGGCAGAAGTCAGCAATTTTCCTTTTCTGCTTGATTGGGAAAACCATGTTCCTGAACGATGACGATGTTGACTCTATCGTTGTATAGAGGGCTAGTGTGTTCCCACAATACAACCACAAAAACGCCATCCATTCGCAATTAGAAGAACGATCAACTCCGAAGAGTTCTCCCGAAATTGTTGTATATGCTGCAAGAATGGATGTCGCCACCGATACACTGATAGATTACAAAGAATCATGTATATAAGCGTCATCGGGGAAATTCAACAGACTTGTGGCGACAGTAGGATCTACAACCAATACTGGGAGTATACATATGTGAGGTGTAGCCAAAAACGAATAGCCTATCCCCCAAAGTCAGAAATCAATTATTTCCCTCGGCAACAACACCCTAATTGCCAACTGTTATGCCCACTACGACATGTAACTGCACATACATTTTATGACATCTCTAACAAAACCAGATAAAAGCAATTAGTTTCATAGTATGACCTATAGTATTCAATTCAAAAAAATAAACACTTCAGTATATTTTCACAACATTCTAGCCAATAACGAATAACCTATCCCACTAAGTCAGAAATCAATTATTTCCTTTGGCAACAACACCCTAATTACCAACTGTTATGCCCATTGCGACATGTAACTGGGCATGCATTTTATGATGCCTCAAACGAAACAAGATAAAAGCAATTAGTTTCATAATGATAACAATTGTATGACCTAAAGTATTCAATTCAAAAAAATAAACACTTCAATAAATTTTCACAATATTGTAGCCAAAAACGAATAGCCTATCCCCCAAAGTCAGAAATCAATTATTTCCCTCGGCAACAACACCCTAATTGCCAACTGTTATGCCCACTACGACATGTAACCGCACATACATTTTATGACATCTCAAGCAAAACAAGATAAAAGCAATAAGTTTCATAATTATAACAATTCTATGACCTAAAGTATTCCAATTCAAAAAAATAAACACTTCCTCAGTTCAAAGGCAGGATTGGCCACCTTAATTTTGACTAAAAATAATATTGTAAATCTCTTTATTCTGAGCGCAGCTGAAATAGAAATAAATAAAATGTAAAATGTATTAACTGAAATAAGCGACAGGTCAACAAATCTGTAAATTATTAGAAACCACCCCAGTGTTAAGTTCCGTTAATATTTGATAATTGCAATCTTCAATATGGTAATCAAAAACGAATAGCCTATCCACCAAAGTCAGAAATCAATTATTTCCCTCGGCAACAACACCCTAATTGAAAACCGTTATGCCCATTGCGACATTTAACTGGACATGCATTTTATGACACCTCAAACAAAACAAGATAAAAGCAATTAGTTTCATAATTATAAGCATTTTATGACCTAAAGCATTCCAATTTAAAAAAATAAACATTTCCTCGGTTGCAAGCAGGTCAGGTCTCTCCCTCAACTCGTCAAGCATGCTCATGCTCTATGCCTGTAGTTAAAATCTCCTGCTATGATAAAATAGTTATCTTCACAGCTCAGTCGGGGGCTTGCAAAAAGAGTTTCGAGCATTGAAATGAGATTGTGATCTTGAATATTGTAGTCAAAATCGAATAGCCTATCCCCCAAAGTCAGAAATCAATTATTTCCTTTGGCAACAACACCCTAATTACCAACTGTTATGCCCATTGCGACATGTAACTAACAAACAAGATAAAAGCAATTAGTTTTATAATTATTACAATTTTATGACCCAAAGAATTCCAATTAAAAAAAAAAACACTTCCTCAGTTGAAAGGCAGGATTGGCCACCTTAATTATGACTAAAAATAATATTGTAAATCCCTTTATTCTGAGCGCAGCGGAAATAGAAATAAATAAAATGTAAAATGTATTAACTGAAATAAGCGACATCTTGAATGTTGCTCACGTGAAAATTTATTACCAAAGTGGCACGTTAGCATATTAAGTTAAGACTCCAAAACTTCAACAAATCTGTAAATTATTAGAAACCATCCCAGTGTTAAGTTCCGTTAATATTTGATAAGTGCAATCTTCAATATATGCTCTATGCCTATAGTAAAAATCGACTGCTATGATAAAATAGTTATCTTCAAAGCTCAGTCGGGTTTTGCAAAAAGAGTTTCGAGCTGTGAAATGAAATTGTTATCTTCAATATTGTAGCCAAAATCGAATAGCCTATCCCCCAAAGTCATAAATCAATTATTTCCTTTGGCAACAACACAGCATTTTATGATGCATCAAACCAAACAAGATAAAAGCAATTAGTTTCATAATTATAACAATTCTATGACCTAAGGTATTCCAATTCAAAAAAATAAACACTTCCTCAGTTCAAAGGCAGGATTGGCCACCTTAATTTTGACTAAAAATAATATTGTAAATCTCTTTATTCTGAGCGCAGCTGAAATAGAAATAAATAAAATGTAAAATGTATTAACTGAAATAAGCGACAGGTCAACAAATCTGTAAATTATTAGAAACCACCCCAGTGTTAAGTTCCGTTAATATTTGATAATTGCAATCTTCAATATGGTAATCAAAAACGAATAGCCTATCCACCAAAGTCAGAAATCAATTATTAACCTCGGCAACAACACCCTAATTGAAAAAAGTTATGCCCATTGCGACATGTAACCGGACATGCATTTTATGACACCTCAAACAAAACAAGATAAAAGCAATTAGTTTCATAATTATAAGAATTTTATGACCTAAAGTATTCCAATTTAAAAAAATGAACATTTCCTCGGTTGCAAGCAGGTCAGGTCTCTCCCTCAACTCGTCAAGCATGCTCATGCTCTATGCCTGTAGTTAAAATCTCCTGCTATGATAAAATAGTTATCTTCAAAGCTCAGTCGGGTTTTGCAAAAAGAGTTTCGAGCTGTGAAATGAAATTGTGATCTTCAATATTGTAGCCAAAATCGAATATCCTATCCCCCAAAGTCAGAAATCAATTATTTCCCTCGGCAACAACACCCTAATTGCCAACTGTTATGCCCACTACGACATGTAACCGCACATACATTTTATGACATCTCAAACAAAACAAGATAAAAGCAATTAGTTTCATAGTATGACCTATAGTTTCAATTCAAACAAATAAACACTTCAATATATTTTCACAACATTCTAGCCAAAAACGAATAACCTATCCCACTAAGTCAGAAATCAATTATTTCTCTCGGCAACAAAACCCTAATTGTCAACTGTTATGCCCACTACGACATGTAACCGCACATACATTTTATGACATCTCAAACAAAACAAGATAAAAGCAATTAGTTTCATAATTATAACAATTCTATGACCTAAAGTATTCCAATTCAAAAAAATAAACACTTCCTCAGTTCAAAGGCAGGATTGGCCAACTTAATTTTGACTAAAAATAATATTGTAAATCTCTATATTCTGAGCGCAGCTGAAATAGAAATAAATTAAGTGTAAAATGTATTAACTGAAATAAGCGACAGGTCAACAAATCTGTAAATTATTAGAAACCACCCCAGTGTTAAGTTCCGTTAATATTTGATAATTGCAATCTTCAATATGGTAATCAAAAACGAATAGCCTATCCACCAAAGTCAGAAATCAATTATTTCCCTCGGCAACAACACCCTAATTGAAAACCGTTATGCCCATTGCGACATGTAACCGGACATGCATTTTATGACACCTCACGACGGTCGATGCGAGTTAATTCAGTTGGAGAATTATTACAGTTCAGACAAATATTTATTACAGTGCAGTTCAGTTTGGGATATTTTAGTGTTCAAGGTGTAAACCAGCCTGAAACGCAGCAAAGAGTTTTGTAGTAAAGTTATGATTTTTAAAGTGTAATAAGTATAAGAAGTACGAGTAAATCAGTGTTTGCAAAATAAATTCGTGTATATCGTGAATAATGATTTTGTGTTTCATTCGTTACAATCCAGTGATCGAACCCGTATTTGCGGACAATAAATACAAACCCGGGGATAAGGTCTACCTTAGAACTTATAAAAGAATAGGGACAAACTGTCAAAATTGTACAATGAAAAAACAGTTCAAGCTGATTTAGGCATCGTAGTCGTAATCGATGGATGACAAATACACAAAGATAACCTACGATAAATCTCCTCTCTTGCAGACTACTTTCCAATATGCAAATACGTTGACAGGTAATAGACAAACAGAAATAAACAAAGATATTCAAACTAAAATTAATGAAATTACAGAAAGTATAAAAAATAGAACTAATTTGGACAAGTATAAATTAGCAGTAAGTTATTTTAATGAATACAATTATAAATAAAATTTCCCCTTATAAATTTAAAATAAAATTTCCCCTTATAAATTGTAAAAAAGCAATATCCTACACTTCCAAATTAACCTCAACTTATTGCTCAACTTCTCAATAATCATACAGCCATCTGCCCAAGAACTTCAGCCGACCATATAGACAAAATAAGAGTCATCAAAGATCGTGATCATAGCACGTGACATTAATTTACAGTGCAAGAAAACGGCCAGAAATCTTGATATTATCGACGCGACATTCCTTACAACCTTCGGGAACTCCATAACTATCAATGGTAATCCATCTACTAGCACACAAGAAAAACGATTTTCATTGAGAGTGAATTTGAACACAAAATTTCGAAACAAACAACAAACTTCAAGAACAAACTTCAAATCATCAACAACGAGAAGATCTATTTTTAAAGTTACATTTGACAATAGCAAATGGGCATGGTATTGTGTTAGCGCAGCTCTCGTTTCTATAATTATATTACTACTGTACTTAAAAATGCGCCCGAAAAAATAGGAGTCCAGACTACGCAGTTGGAAGCTGGAGAGCGATACATTAGAGAGAGAGAGGAGTTAATGAGCAGTTATCAATAACCCTAATCGAACCCACTTTGAACCCATTTGCACGAGCTGTAGCCCTTGATCACCCCAAACGTGCACACTTTTCTTAAACTCATTGTCAGCATTTCCTGTATACACAACAAACCACAGCACAATCAGCTTAAGTATTAGGTAGCTAAGCTATTTCATTATTATTAAGGTAGTTCACGTTAAGCTAAGAGAATGAATTATAAACGCAGGCGAAATTAGACTTGAATGCAAGACTGAGGTCTTTCAACTTACGGTATCACTGTATACAATACACAATACAAATTCACGCATATCTCAAGGAGAAATAGCTCGCAGTTTTTCATAGCATTTATTATGTTTTAGTTTCTTTGGATTAGCACTTTTTCGTCCTAGCCTTAGCAGGTTTGAAGAAAATAATCTGGTAACGCTGGTCAGATATTTCAGTGCCAACTAGATTCCGCTGCCTGGCCAAATGCAGAATATACACTTATGGTACAATTTCATGCAAAGAAAAGTTTCGTAATGAAGCAAACACCGTGTGTGACTGGAGTGATCTCTATAATTGTTACAGCGGGCCTAGAGGGTTTTCCTGGATCTTCTTCCACTGGACTTCTATATAGAAAAGACTGCGGCAAATAGCGCCATAAGAATCATCCAATCCAATCCAAGCTGTCACAGAAGCCCCACTGGTCTTGCTAGTATTCTACATAGAGTACGAATAGACTAAACCGTGATTGACTATTCCCTCACTTCCCTTAATTTCGATATACACTATTCCGGTCTTATCTCCCAACAAGAGATGAGTGGAACTATAATGAACTCATCAATAACTTGAGATCCATCCACGTCTATACAGATGGGTCAAATGGACACAGGAACAGCCGTTTTCCAACGGGCTTCTTTTCCGCATTGTCAAAGACGCATTGCTCCATCAGTTTACCCGGTTACGGCAGTATTTTTCAAGCGGAGATCCTGGCGGTCATAGTTGCGACTAAAATGATATCATTGTTAGAAATACCAGCAGACATTGCTATTTTAATTGACAGTCAATTACAGCAAATTCGGCTATGGAAATCAAGTCCATGATGTCTGCAAGCTGCCGTGAAGAGCTCAAGGTTCTTGGTACGCAGCATACAAGTACTATATGCTGGGTCCCAAGTCTAATGAGGAAGCTGAAGGGGCCTAAATCGACCCATCCATAGCATCCATAGCACCTGTGGGTCCTCAAGAATAATATGGCCTAGGTTCAAAACCACTCCAATGTAGCAAAAGCGACAGTACAAAAAAAAACATATGCAGTCACATCTAAAGTAAACGAGTAGGACTGTGTAAAGGTTAACATTCCCCTATCTCACCATAATGGATCCAACTGAACCAAGTGCTACGTGGCCGCACAGCATTTACTGAATCTTTAAATTTAAATGTGCTTGATTTGTGGATCTTCCTGTTGTGCAGCCTGTAGAGCGTGAGTATTTATTTTCGCTGGCATCGAAATTGCGTTGATACGGAGTGCATCTGCGACATCAGTATATAATATCCACGGTGCGATATTTAGCCAAAATGCTTAGTCAACGTTGCTATGCTTAATCTGGTTTCTGCTGGTATGCATAAATTAGTGGGCGGTTTGTATTACTAGCTTGGTGTCTGAAAACTTAAGCGATAAAAATTCGCATGAAGTTATGTGACGTACGTACAGTACCTGGAGTATCAGTAAACTTGCAGGAAAAAAGTCCGATGGGTTGGAGTTCCATATCTTTTAATTGTTCTAGTTTTGCACCAGCTGCGGTGTCAGAAGCATCGTTAGGAAGAGTTGGGCATAGTAATTATTGTATCTGAGCGTTGTTGTTTTGGAGATTGTCTCCCTACATTGGTTGATGTTAAGATGTAAGTAAAGTAAGAGTAAACGCGACCTCTGTCTGAGGTGTCCAGGGTACTAGCCGACTATCTTAAAAAAGCGAAGGATTTCACAGATTCTACTCGGCTAAGGACTCTTGAGGATGGTTTGGCCAAGAAAGTTTACTTTTGTGCTCTTGCTGGTGTTGATTTTTAAACCATATTCCTTTAACCGTTGTAGTACCTTGCGTTTGTGTGGAATTCTCCTGTTTCTGAAAAGATGAGCAAGTCATATATGTAACGGAAAATGAACTCTAATCCTAAAGGAACTCTGTTCATATGACGTTGAAAGGTCAGAGTCACGCTTTTGAGACCGAACGGCAGAATATTCCACTCAAAAGGCGTTGTCACCGCTTTCTTCTCGACTTCTTCTGGATCCATTGGTATTTGATAGTATGCCTTATCCAGATCGAGAGTTGTGAAGAAATCCTTACCATCCCTAATATACGAAATTGGATAACGATCTGTTCACGTCCGGGCGTTCAAATCGCGATAATCACCACATGGCTTCCTACCTTCCGACTTTCTCTTAACCATGTGAAGACGACTGACCCCAGGGACTGCTTAACGAGCTACAAATACCCTTCTCTACCCTTCTCTACCTCTCTCTCTACTCAGTTTCTCCACAGTGAGTCTTCGGGGTCTTTCTGCTACTGGTTGGTCAGTAAAGATGTGGTGCTGGAACGTCTTCCTATGTCACTTTTGTTGTAAAGTGACATGTAAGAATAGCGCGTCGTAGACTATTATATTAACTATTTATATTTATTAATACTATTATTTTTATTAATACTATTATTAAGTGGAAGTCCTACGTGTCCAACTATGACAGATCAAGCGCCAAATAAACGTACGTTATAAAATTATATATCCACTCGTCGAGTGCTCACATAAGAATGCCTAAGCTCTGTTGACCTTGGTTCCCGTGGTCCTAGCATGCATTGATAAATGCAAGCGCAGGTCTGGGCAACATGATCGTCGACAGGTGTGTGAAGTAGCTGCTGGTGCGTGATAACTGGCCCTTTTTTAAATATCTGCGTCCCGCAGATCAACGACTGCACATGTGGGTTGAATGCGGTTACCGACGATTTGATGAACTTGCTGGTTTGGATTTCCTCTGGCCTGATGAACCTCCCTTGACCGTTGAGCTGCCTGAGGAACCTGTTTCCCTCGAAGGGATAGACGAAGTTCCGGAATGTCGACCTTTCCATAGATTTTCTTCCACAGCGAACAATTTTTGACAAGTATGGCTACGATGATGCAAAACTCTGTAATGATGGAGAAATTAAGACTCTCTTTCAAGGATTTAATGGTCTCAGTATTCTTGATACTGATGTCATGTAGATCATCCAAGGTTGGCCTTACCATGTTACAGGTTATGTTGGTCAATACTTCAGGAAGTGCCTGAAGGTGTTCAGCTTTCCCCCAGAGTAAGTTTGAGTGCGGATGTGGACTGCGTCATTGTCAAGATGGAGTAAATAGAGCAATTTTTATTTAAGAGCGACCCATCCAAATTTGTTATTAAAATTATATTTTCCAAAATTAATTCAATAACCTCCTCGTTTGTATATCTGAATTCGCTTTCTGCAGAGCCACCCCTGAGGACTCTGGGCAGACAATTGTCCTCGTGCAATTTTTCCAACACGACTTCTTCGCATACGGTGGAATTACGTATACTATAACAATTGCATTTAATCCTGTAAATCTCATCATGATTAATGAGTAGATTCGCATAGTCCAGCACAATTTGTTTTCCACCCTTGATTGCGACGCGGGCGGTCACCAGATGAAACATCTCCACCATGTCTGACTGCGCCTGTAACAATGCGTCCCAATCTATTGCATTGGGGGAACCAACCAGCCACTTCCAAGCATCATATCCAATTAATAGACCTAGTCCGCCTTGCCTTTAGGTTCTTCCTTCTTCTTTGTTTGGCGCTACAGTCCGGGGTGGACCTGGGCCTCAACCAACAAGCCTCTCCAGCCAGTACGATCTTTCGCCAGCTGCCTCCAGTTGTGCACACCAAGTTGGTTGAGGTGCTTCTCCACCTGTGTGCGCCATCTTGTTCTAGGACGACCTCTTATGCGTTGTCCCAAAGACTCGGAATCGAAGACTCTTCGGGCCGGAGCTGTGGTGTCAATCCGCTCTACTTGACCTAGCCATCTTAAGCGTTGGATCCGAAGACGCTTAACTAGGTGCATGCCGCTGTACAGCCCGTACAGTTCGTGGTTGAATCTCCTTCTCCAGACGCCATCAATACAAACAGGACCAAAGATCGCACGCAGAACTTTTCTCTCAAAAAGACCAAGAGCTTCTTCATCCGCTTTCAATAGCGTCCATGTCTCTGCGCCATAGAGCAGGACGAGAATGATTAGGGTGTTATATAAAGTCAGCTTGGTGTTTCGAGAGATGGCCCTGTTACTCAATTGCCTCTTGAGCCCAAAGAAACAGCGATTGGCAAGAGTAATTCTGCGCTTGATCTCGGTACTGGTGTTATTGTCCCTGTTTACTGCAGAGACAAGGTAGACGAAGTCCTTGACTACCTCAAAGTTTCTGCTGCCCATTATGACGCTCTGTCCCAGGCGTCAATGTTGTGCGTCCTTTCGTGATGACAGCATGTACTATGTTTTGCCCTGATTAACTGCCAAACCCATTTTAGCCGCTTCCGCTTCAATTCTAGCAAACGCCTCATTGACAGCTCGCTGTGTTCGTCCAATCACGTCAATGTCGTCCGCGTAGGCAAGCAGTTGAACGGACTTTTGGAAGATCGTGCCTCTGGTGTTGACATTTGAGTTTCGCACGATCTTCTCAAGTATGATGTTGAAGAAATCACATGACAGCGTGTCGCCTTGTCTAAAACCTTTTTTGACATTAAAGGTCTCGGTGAGTTCGTTACCGACCTTGATGGAGCAGCGAGAGTTCTCCATCGTCATCCTGCACAATCTGACGAGTTTGGCTGGAATGTCAAAACTAGACATGGCATTGTATAGCTCGTCTCTATGCACGCTGTCATATGCGGCCTTAAAATCGACGAATAGGTGGTGAGTGTCGATCTGTATCTCGTGGGTTTTTTCCAGGATCTGCCGCAGTGTGAAAATTTGGTCGATGGTGGACTTTCCCGGCGTGAAACCGCACTGATAAGGACCTATCAGGTTATTGACGAATGGTTTCAGGCGTTCATACAAGACGGCAGAGAGGATCTTGTACGCTATGTTAAGGAGACTGATCCCTCGATAGTTGGCGCAGTCAAAAGGGTCTCCTTTCTTGTGGACCGGACAAACGACGCTGAGATTCCACTCATCGGGCATGCTTTCCTCCGACCATATCTTACAGATGAGCTGGTGCATGCGCCAAACCAGATCATCTCCAGCTGCTTTAAACTCCAGCAGCTTTGTTCGACTTTAGTCTAGATATCGCTATCTTGACCTCGACTAAGTCGGGGAGACGGAATTCTTGGTCATCCTCGTCCAAATTAAGCGGAACATTCTGCCTGACAGCGGAATTTGTGTCGTCATCGCCGTTTAAAAGTCTGCAGAAGTGATTTTTCCAAATTCTCAGCATCGACTGCGATTCTACTACTAGTTGTCCATTTTCATCCCTGCAGGCTTCTGTCCGAGGTCTATACCCTCCGGATAACTGTTTTACCTTTTGGTAAAACTTTCGGACCTCCTTCCTGCCGTAACATCTCTCCATCTGTTCGACCGCGCGCTTCTCGTGCTCTTTCTTTTTCCTTCTGAGAAGCCGGTTCTCTTCCCTTCTCTTCTGCTCGTAGAGCTCACGAACAGCTCTCGTTGTTCGATGCAAATTTGCCTTGTAAGCCTCCTGTTTGGCTGCATGTGTCTGCCTGCACTCGTCGTCAAACCATTGGTTCTTCTTTGGTGGTGTCGTAAAACCCAGCACATCAGTGGCAGCTTCTCTGATGGATTCTTGACAACGTTTCCATTCCTGGTCTATTGTGGTTGTAGGCATCGATTTCGACTGTAGCTTTCCATGCTACACTACTTGCCTAGTTCATTTATTCGATATTTTATCTAATGCAGGTGATGGTTATGGTGTGCTATGAGTTTTATTGCCAACTACTCTGTTCTTTCGAGAAGTGTCCTATAATTATGTGAATCGATGACATGGACTAGTTTGTTACACCCGTTGATCAACCAAGCATTGTCGTCTCTAACTGTGGGATATGCAAAGATTACGCTGGAACCAAATGTACCTATACTGCAATATATAATGACATGACAATTTTAAGTTAGAATATTAATTAACAAAAACAGATTATTTTCCCTAAGGCTTTTAAAGTTTCTTCTCTATTTTACAACTTTAATCTCTTAAATACAATTTGTTTTAAATTTTTTACGAACTTAGTACAATTTTTTGGTTACTTTCAGTTTCAATGGCCTTTTCTTCATACTTTATTTCGTTCTTAGAACTGATAACCAGCGTGCGGTTCCCCGTGCGCACGCAAAGTGGGACCTACAAATCATCGGAGCGAAAGAGCATCGGCCACAAAATTGTATTTACCAGGAGTATAAATCAACTCGTAATTGTGCTCTTCAATACGTGACTTTCAACGTTTGAGTTCCGCGTTATGATTCTTATTACTCATTGCAAACGTAAGAGGCTGATGGTCGGTGTATATTGTTTCCCTTTTGGCCCATAGGGTGATTTCTCAGGGACTTTTGCCAGCATCTGCAGTCAAATTAAAGCCCTTTTCAAAGTCAGGGAATTCTAATATTCTGATTATAAATAACAACAAACTAATTCTAAATAACAAGTTCTTTAAGGGTTCCTTTAAGTTTGCAGGTGAACTTATTGTTTCAATGGCTTTAAACTTTTTTGGGTCTGGAAGAATGCCTTCAGGAGTAATTCGCTAACCTAAGAATTGGACGGTGGTGGCCAAGAAATCGTTTTTTTCCAGATTTACGTTTATACCCGCATCGTCGCGTTTCAGAAATACGACAATGTCCCTTAACTGATCTTCCTCAGATCTGCTAGAAACGATGGTGTCATCAATGTAAACGTACATTTTTCCATTGAGTTCCTTGAGTACATGATCTATCATCCTTTGGAAGATAGCACATTCATTGTCGAGAATGCGGTTTTGAGGATATCTTTTTCATTCATCAAAATTTGATGAAATCCAGATGTAAGATCGAGCGTTGTAAGGAATTTC